>CM059466.1:1601928-2201928 GCA_030408155.1 Lophura swinhoii | reverse complement strand
GAGAAATCTGGCATTTATGGCAGAAACTGTCCTATTTGGGGATAAAAGAGGTATTTGTGGGTGAAAAGGTGCTATTTGAAGGGGGAACCCTGGTATTTCTTGGAGAAGATGTGATATATTTGGGAGAAATGTGGCATTTCTGGAAGAAAATGTCCAATTTGGGGGGAGAAGGCTGGTATTTGTGGGTGAAAAGGTGCTATTTGAAGGGGGAACCCTGGTATTTCTTGGAGAAGATGTGATCTATTTTGGAGAAATGTGGCATGTCTGGAGGAAACTGTCCTCTTTTGGGGATAAAAGAGGTATTTGTGGGTGAAAAGGTCTTATTTGAAGGGGGAAACGTGGTATTTCTTGGAGAAGATATGATATGTTTGGGAGAAATGTGGCATTTCTGGAGGAAACTGTCCTATTTGGGGGGAGCAGGCTGGTATTTGTGGGTGAAAAGGTCCTATTTCAGGAGGAATCCTGGTATTTCTTGGAGAAGATGTGATACATTTGGGAGAAATGTGGCATGTCTGGAAGAAAGTGTCCTATTTTGGGGATAAAAGAGGTATTTGTGGGTGAATATGTCCTATTTGAAGGGGGAAAGCTGGTATTTCTTGGAGAAGATGTGATATATTTGGGAGAAATGTGGCCTTTCTGGCAGAAACTGTCCTCTTTTGGGGAGAAGGCAGGTATTTGTGGGAGAAAAGGTCCTATTTGAAGGGGGAAAGCTGGTATTTCTTTGAGAAGATGTGATATGTTTGGGAGAAATCTGGCATTTCTGGAGGAAACTGTCCTATTTGGGGGGAGAGGGCTGGTATTTGTGGGTGAAAAGGTCCTATTTCAGGAGGAATCCTGGTATTTCTTGGAGAAGATGTGATACATTTGGGAGAAATGTGGGATTTCTGGAAGAAAGTGTCCTATTTAGGGGATAAAAGAGGTATTTGTGGGTGAAAACGTCCTATTTGAAGGGGGAAAGCTGGTATTTCTTGGAGAAGATGTGATATATTTGGGAGAAATCTGGCCTTTCTGGCAGAAACTGTCCTCTTTAGGGGATAAAGCAGGTATTTGTGGGAGAAAAGGTCCTATTTGAATGGGGAAACCTGGTATTTCTTGGAGAAGATGTGATATGTTTGGGAGAAATTTGGCATTTCTGGAAGACAATGTCCTATTTGGAGTATAAAAGAGGTATTTGTGGGTGGAAAGGTCCTATTTGAAGGGGGAACCCTGGTATTTTTTGGGAAGATGTGATATATTTGGGAGAAATGAGGCCTTTCTGGCAGAAACTGTCCTCTTTTGGGGATGAAACAGGTATTTGTGGGTGAGAAGGTCCTATTTGAAGGGGGAACCCTGGTATTTCTTGGAGAAGATGTGATATATTTGGGAGAAATGTGGCATTTCTGGAAGAAAATGTCCAATTTTGGGGATAAAAGAGGTATTTGTGGGTGAAAAGGTCCTATTTGAAGAGGGAAACCTGGTATTTCTTGGAGTAGATGTGATATATTTGGAAGAAATCTGGCATTTCTGGAAGAAACTGTCCTCTTTTGGGGATAGAAGAGGTATTTGTGGGTGAAAAGGTCCTATTTGAAGGGGGAACCCTGGTATTTCTTGGAGAAGATGTGATATATTTGGGAGAAATGTGGCATTTCTGGAAGAAACTGTCCTCGTTTGGGGATAAAAGAGGTATTTGTGGGTGAAAAGGTCCTATTTGAAGGGGGAAAGCTGGTATTTCTGGGAGAAGATGTGATATACTTGGGAGAAATGTGGCATTTCTGGAAGAAAATGTCCTCTTTTGGGGATAAAAGAGGTATTTGTGGGTGAAAAGGTCCTATTTGAAGGGGGAACCCTGGTATTTCTTGGAGAAGATGTGATATATTTGGGAGAAATGTGGCCTTTCTGGCAGAAACTGTCCTCTTTTGGGGATAAAGCAGGTATTTGTAGGAGAAATGGTCCTATTTGAAGGGGGAACCCTGGTATTTCTTTGAGAAGATGTGATATATTTGGGAGAAATCTGGCATTTCTGGAAGATAATGTCCTATTTGGAGTATAAAAGAGGTATTTGTGTGTGGAAAGGTCCTATTTGAAGGGGGAACCCTGGTATTTCTTGGGGAAGATGTGATATATTTGGGAGAAATGAGGCCTTTCTGGCAGAAACTGTCCTCTTTTGGGGATGAAATGGGTATTTGTGGGTGAAAAGGTCCTATTTGAAGGGGGAACCCTGGTATTTCTTGGAGAAGATGTGATATATTTGGGAGAAATGTGGCATTTCTTGCAGTAACTGTCCTCTTTTGGGGATAAAAGAGGTATTTGTGGGTGAAAAGGTCCTATTTGAAGGGGGAAACCTGGTATTTCTTGGAGTAGATGTGATATATTTGGGAGAAATCTGGCATTTCTGGAAGAAACTGTCCTATTTTGGGGATAGAAGAGGTATTTGTAGGTGAAAAGGTCCTTTTTGAAGGGGGAAACCTGGTATTTCTTGGAGAAGATGTTACATATATGGGAGAAATCTGGCATTTCTGGAAGAAAATGTCCTCTTCTGACGATAAAAGAGGTATTTGTGGGAGAAAAGGTCCTATTTGAAGGGGGAACCCTGGTATTTCTTGGAGAAGATGTGATATATTAGGGAGAAATCTGGCATTTCTGGAAGAAAATGTCCTCTTTTGGGCATAAAAGAGGTATTTGTGGGTGAAAAGGTCCTATTTGAAGGGGGAAAGCTGGTATTTCTGGGAGAAGATCATAGAATCATAGAATCATAGAATCACAAGGTTGGAAACGACCTATAAGATCATCTAGTCCAACCATCTTCACACTGCCACTGCTACCACAAGCACTAAACCATATCTCGCAGCTCCTCGTCCAGGCGCCTCTTGAACACTGCCAGAGATGGCGACTCCACCACCTCCCTTGGCAGGCCATTCCAGTGCCTGACCACTCTCTGAGAGAAGAAGTTCTTCCTTAAGTCTAACCTAAACCTCTTCTGGTACAACTTATGGCCATTCCCCCGGGTCCTGTTCGTTGCCTGGGAGAAGAGGCCAAACCCCTCTTCTCCACAACCTTCCTTCAGGAAGTTGTAGAGTGCAATGAGGTCTCCCCTGAGCCTCCTCTTCTCCAAACTAAACAATCCCAGCTCCCTCAGCCGCTCCTCATAGGACTTGTGCTCCAGACCCCTCACCAGTTTTGTTGCCCTTCTCTGGACACGCTCCAGGGCCTCAATGTCTTTTCTGTAGTGAGGGGCCCAAAACTGAACACAGTACTCAAGGTGCGGCCTCACCAGTGCTGAGTACAGGGGGATGATCACCTCCTTGCTCCTACTGGCCACACTATTTCTAATGCAGGCCAGGATGCCGTTGGCCCTCTTGGCCACCTGGGCACACTGTCGGCTCATGTTCAGCCGAGCATCGACCAACACCCCCAGGTCCCTTTCCTCTTCAAGATGTGATATATTTGGGAGATATCTGGCCTTTCTGGAAGAAAATGTCCTCTTTTGGGGATAAAAGAGGTATTTGTGGGTGAAAAGGTCCTATTTGAAGGGGGAAAGCTGGTATTTCTTGGAGGAGATGTGATCTATTTGGGAGAAATGTGGCATTTCTGTCAGAAACTGTCCTCTTTTGGGGATAAAAGAGGTATTTGTGGGTGAAAAGTTTCTATTTGAAGGGGGAACCCTGGTATTTCTTGGAGGGGATGTGATCTATTTGGGAGAAATGTGGCATTTCTGGCAGAAACTGACCTCTTTTGGGGATAAAAGAGGTATTTGTGGGTGAAAAGGTCCTATTTGAAGGGGGAACCCTGGTATTTCTTGGAGAAGATGTGATATATTTGGGAGAAATCTGGCCTTTCTGGCAGAAACTGTCCTCTTTTGGGGATAAAAGAGGTATTTGTGGGTGAAAAGGTGCAATTTGAAGGGGGAACCGTGTTATTTCTTGGAGAAGATGTGATGTATTTGGGAGAAATGTGGAATTTCTGGCAGAAAATGTCCTCTTTTGGGGATAAAAGAGGTATTTGTGGGTGAAAAGGTCCTATTTGAAGGGGGAACCCTGGTATTTCTTGGAGAAGATGTGATATATTTGGGAAAAATGTGGCATTTCTGGAAGAAAATGTCCAATTTGGGGGGAGAAGGCTGGTATTTGTGTGAGAAAAGGTCCTATTTGAAGGGGGAATCCTGGTATTTCTTGGAGAAGATGTCATATATTTGGGAGAAATGTGGCATGTCTGGAAGAAACTGTCCTCTTTTGGGGATAAAACAGGTATTTGTGGGTGAAAAGGTCCTATTTCAAGAGGGAACCCTGGTATTTCTTGGAGAAGATGTGATATATATGGGAGAAATCTGACATGTCTGGAAGAAAATGCCCAATTTTGGGGGAGAAGGCTGGTATTTGTGGGTGAAAAGGTCCTATTTGAAGGGGGAACCCTGGTATTTCTGGGAGAAGATGTGATATATTTGGGAGAAATGTGGCATGTCTGGAGGAAACTGTCCTCTTTTGGGGGTAAAAGAGGTATTTGTGCGTGAAAAGGTCCTATTTGAAGGGGGAACCCTGGTATTTCTTGGAGAAGATGTGATATATTTGGGAGAAATCTGGCATGTCTGGAAGAAAATGTTGTATTTCGGGGATAAAAGAGGTATTTGTGGGTGAAAAGGTCCTATTTGAAGGGGGAAAGCTGGTATTTCTTGGAGAAGATGTGATCTATTTGGGAGAAATGTGGCATTTCTGGAAGAAAATGTCCTATTTGGGGGGAGAAGGCTGGTATTTGTCGGTGAAAAGGTGCTATTTGAAGGGGGAACCCTGGTATTTCTTGGAGAAGATGTGATGTATTTGGGAGAAATGTGGCATGTCTGGAGGAAACTGTCCTCGTTTGGGGATAAAAGAGGTATTTGTGGGTGAAAAGGTCTTATTTGAAGGGGGAAACGTGGTATTTCTTGGAGAAGATATGATATGTTTGGGAGAAATGTGGCATTTCTGGAGGAAACTGTCCAATTTGGGGGGAGAAGGCTGGTATTTGTGGGTGAAAAGGTCCTATTTGAAGGGGGAACCCTGGTATTTCTTGGAGAAGATGTGATACATTTGGGAGAAATGTGGCATGTCTGGAAGAAAGTGTCCTCTTTTGGGGATAAAAGAGGTATTTGTGGGTGAATATGTCCTATTTGAAGGGGGAAAGCTGGTATTTCTTGGAGAAGATGTGATATATTTGGGAGAAATCTGGCCTTTCTGGCAGAAACTGTCCTCTTTTGGGGATAAAAGAGGTATTTGTGGGTGAAAAGGTCCTATTTGAAGGGGGAAAGCTGGTATTTCTTGGAGAAGATGTGACATATTTGGGCGAAATATGGCATTTCTGGAAGAAAATGTCCAATTTTGGGGGAGAAGGATGGAATTTGTGGGAGAAAAGGTCCTATTTTCGGGAGGAATCCTTGTATTTCTTGGAGAAGATGTGATATGTTTGGGAGAAATGTGGCATTTCTCGCAGAAACTGTCCTCTTTTGGGGATAAAAGATGTATTTGTGGGAGAAAAGGTCGTATTTGAAGGGGAACCCTGGTATTTCTTGGAGAAGATGTGATATATTTGGGAGAAATGTGCCATTTCTGGCAGTCAATGTCCTATTTTGGGGATAAAAGATGTATTTGTGGGTGAAAAGGTCCTATTTGAAGGGGGAAAGCTGGTATTTCTTGGAGAAGATGTGATATATTTGGGCGAAATGTGGCATTTCTGGAAGTAAATGTCCTATTTGGGGTATAAAACAGGTATTTGTGGGTGAAAAGGTCCTATTTGAAGGGGGAAACTTGGTATTTCTTGGAGAAGATGTGATCTATTTGGGAGAAATGTGGCATATCTGGAAGAAAATGTCCAATTTGGGGGATATAAGAGGTATTTTGTGGGTGAAAAGGTCCTATTTGAAGGGGGAAAGCTGGTATTTCTTGGAGAAGATGTGATATATTTGGGCGAAATGTGGCATTTCTGGAAGAAAATGTGGTATTTTTTGGGATAAAAGAGGTATTTGTGGGTGTTAAGGTCCTAACTGATGGGGGAACCCTGGTATTTCTTGGAGAAGATGTGATATATTTGGGAGAAATGTGGGATTTCTGGAAGAAAATGTGTTATTTTGGGGATAAAAGAGGCATTTGTGGGAGAAATGGTCCTATTTGAAGGGAGAAAGCTGGTATTTCTTGGAGAAGATGTGATATATTTTTGAGAAATCTGGCATTTCTGGAAGTAAATGTCCTATTTGGGGTATAAAACAGGTATTTGTGGGTGAAAAGGTCCTATTTGAAGGGGGAAACTTGGTATTTCTTGGAGAAGATGTGATATATTTGGGAGAAATGTGGCATTTCTGGATGAAAATGTCCAATTTTGGGGGAGAAGAATGGAATTTTTGGGAGAAAATGTCCTATTTTCAGGAGGAATCCTGGTATTTCTTGGAGAAGATGTGATATATTTGGGTGAAATGTGGTATTTCTGGAAGAAACTGTCCTCTTTTGGGGATAAAAGAGGTATTTGTGGGTGACAAGGTCCTATTTGAAGGGGAACCCTTGTATTTCTTGGAGAAGATGTGATATATTTGGGAGAAGTCTGGCATTTCTGGAAGACAATGTCCTCTTTTGGGGATAAAAGAGGTATTTGTGGGAGAAAAGGTCCTATTTGAAGGGGGAAACCTGGTATTTCTTGGAGAAGATGTGATATATTTGGGAGAAATCAGGCATTTCTGGAAGTTAATGTCCTATTTGGGGTATAAAACAGGTATTTGTGGGAGAAAAGGTCCTATTTGAAGGTGGAACCCTGGTATTTCTTGGAGAAGATGTGCTATATTTGGGAGAAATGTGGCATTTCTGGAAGAAACTGTCCTCTTTTGGGGATAAAACAGGTATTTGTGTGTGACAAGGTGCTATTTGAAGTGGGAAAGCTGGTATTTCTTGGAGAAGATGTGGTATGTTTGCGAGAAATCTGGCATTTCTGGAAGAAAATGTCCAAGTTGCGGGGAGAAGGCTGGTATTTGTGGGACAAATGGTCGTATTTCAGTAGGAATCCTGGTATTTCTTGGAGAAGATGTGATATATTTGGGAGAAATGTGGCATTTCTGGAAGAAAATGTCCTCTTTTGGGGATCACACAGGTAATTGTGGGTGAAAAGGTCGTATTTGAAGGGGGAACACTGGTATTTCTTGGAGAAGATGTGATATATTTGGGAGAAATCTGGCATTTCTGGAGGAAACTGTCCTATTTGGGGATAAAAGAGGTATTTGTGGGTGAAAAGTTCCTATTTCAAGGGGGAAACGTGGTATTTCTTGGAGAAGATGTGATATATTTGGGAGAAATGTGGCATTTCTTGCAGAAACTGTCCTATTTGGGGATAAAAGAGGTATTTGTGGGTGAAAAGGTCCTATTTGAAGGGGGAAAGCTGGTATTTCTTGGAGAAGATATGATATATTTGGGAGAAATGTGGCATTTCTGGCAGAAACTGTCCTCTTTCGGGGATGAAAGAGGTATTTGTGGGTGAAAAGGTCCTATTTGAAGTGGGAAACCTGGTATTTCTTGGAGAAGATGTGATGTATTTGGGAGAAAAGTGGCATTTCTGGAAGAAACTGTCCTATTTTTGGGGATAAAAGAGGTATTTGTGGGTGAAAAGGTCCTATTTGAAGGGGGAACCCTGGTATTTCTTGGAGAAGATGTGATATATTTGGGAGAAATGTGGCATTTCTGGAAGAAAATGTCCAATTTGGGGGGAGAAGGCTGGTATTTGTGGGTGAAAAGGTCCTATTTGAAGGGGGAATCCTGGTATTTCTTGGAGAAGATGTGATATATTTGGGAGAAATCTGACATTTCTGGTAGAAAATGTCCTCTATTGGGGTAAAAGAGGTATTTGTGGGAGAAAAGGTCCTATTTGAAGGGGGAACCCTGGTATTTCTTGGAGAAGATGTGAAATATTTGCGAGAAATCTGGCATTTCTGGAAGAAAATGTCCAGGTTGCGGGGATAAAAGTGGTATTTGTGGGAGAAACGGTCGTATTTCAGAAGGAATCCTGGTATTTCTTGGAGAAGATGTGATATATTTGGGAGAAATGTGGCATTTCTGGAAGAAACTGTCCTCTTTTGGGGATAAAAGAGGTATTTGTGGGTGAAAATGTCCTTTTTGAAGGGGGAAACGTGGTATTTCTTGGAGAAGATGCGATATATTTGGGAGAAATGTGGAATTTCTGGAAGAAACTATCCTCTTTTGGGGATAAAAGAGGTATTTGTGGGTGAAAAGGTCCTTTTTGAAGGGGGAACCCTGGTATTTCATGGAGAAGATGTTACAAATATGGGAGAAATGTGGCATGTCTGGAAGAAACTGTCCTCTTTTGGGGATAAAAGAGGTATTTGTGGGTGAAAAGGTGCTATTTGAAGGGGGAAAGCTGGTATTTCTTGGAGAAGATGTGATCTATTTGGGAGAAATGTGGCATTTCTTGCAGAAAATGTCCTATTTTTGGGATAAAAGAGGTATTTGTGGGTGAAAAGGTCTTATTTGAAGGGGGAAACCTGGTATTTCTTGGAGAAGTTGTGATGTATTTGGGAGAAAAGTGGCATTTCTGGCAGAAACTGTCCTATTTTTGGGAAAAAAGAGGTATTTGTGGGTGAAAAGGTGCTATTTGAAGGGGGAAAGCTGGTATTTCATGGAGAAGATGTGATATATTTGGGAGAAATGTGGCCTTTCTGGAAGAAAATGTCCAATTTGGGGGGAGAAGTCTGGTATTTGTGGGTGAAAAGGTCCTATTTGAAGGGGGAACCCTGGTATTTCTTGGAGAAGATGTGATATATTTGGGAGAAATGAGGCCTTTCTGGCAGAAACTGTCCTCTTTTGGGGATGAAATGGGTATTTGTGGGTGAAAAGGTCCTATTTGAAGGGGGAACCCTGGTATTTCTTGGAGAAGATGTGATATATTTGGGAGAAATGTGGCATTTCTTGCAGAAACTGTCCTCTTTTGGGGATAAAAGAGGTATTTGTGGGTGAAAAGGTCCTATTTGAAGGGGGAAACCTGGTATTTCTTGGAGTAGATGTGATATATTTGGGAGAAATGTGGCATTTCTTGCAGAAACTGTCCTATTTTGGGGATAGAAGAGGTATTTGTAGGTGAAAAAGTCCTTTTTGAAGGGGGAAACCTGGTATTTCTTGGAGAAGATGTTACATATATGGGAGAAATCTGGCATTTCTGGAAGAAAATGTCCTCTTCTGACGATAAAAGAGGTATTTGTGGGAGAAAAGGTCCTATTTGAAGGGGGAACCCTGGTATTTCTTGGAGAAGATGTGATATATTAGGGAGAAATCTGGCATTTCTGGAAGAAAATGTCCTCTTTTGGGCATAAAAGAGGTATTAGTGGGTGAAAAGGTCCTATTTGAAGGGGGAAAGCTGGTATTTCTGGGAGAAGATGTGATATATTTGGGAGAAATGTGGCATTTCTGGAAGAAAATGTCCTCTTTTGGGGATAAAAGAGGTATTTGTGGGTGAAAAGGTCCTATTTGAAGGGGGAAAGCTGGTATTTCTTGGAGAAGATGTGATCTATTTGGGAGAAATGTGGCATTTCTGGAAGAAACTGTCCTCTTTTGGGGATAAAAGAGGTATTTGTGGGTGAAAAGGTGCTATTTGAAGGGGGAACCCTGGTATTTCTTGGAGGAGATGTGATCTATTTGGGAGAAATGTGGCATTTCTGGCACAAACTGTCCTGTTTTGGGGATAAAAGAGGTATTTGTGGGTGAAAAGGTCCTATTTGAAGGGGGAAAGCTGGTATTTCTTGGAGAAGATGTGATATAATTTGGAAAAATGTGGCATTTCTGGAAGAAAATGTCCAATTTGGGGGGAGAAGGCTGGTATTTGTTTGAGAAAAGGTCCTATTTGAAGGGGGAATCCTGGTATTTCTTGGAGAAGATGTCATATATTTGGGAGAAATGTGGCATGTCTGGAAGAAACTGTCCTCTTTTGGGGATAAAACAGGTATTTGTGGGTGAAAAGGTCCTATTTCAAGAGGGAACCCTGGTATTTCTTGGAGAAGATGTGATATATTTGGGAGAAATCTGACATGTCTGGAAGAAAATGCCCAATTTTGGGGGAGAAGGCTGGTATTTGTGGGTGAAAAGGTGCTATTTGTAGGGGGAACCCTGGTATTTCTTGGAGAAGATGTGATCTATTTGGGAGAAAAGTGGCATTTCTGGCAGAAACTGTCCTATTTTGGGGATAAAAGAGGTATTTGTGGGTGAAAAGGTGCTATTTGAAGGGGGAACCCTGGTATTTCTTGGAGAAGATGTGATATATTTGGGAGAAATCTGGCATGTCTGGAAGAAAATGTTGTATTTCGGGGATAAAAGAGGTATTTGTGGGTGAAAAGGTCCTATTTGAAGGGGGAAAGCTGGTATTTCTTGGAGAAGATGTGATATATTTGGGAGAAATGTGGCATTTCTGGAAGAAAATGTCCTGTTTGGGGGGAGAAGGCTGGTATTTGAGGGTGAAAAGGTGCTATTTGAAGGGGGAACCCTGGTATTTCTTGGAGAAGATGTGATCTATTTTGGAGAAATGTGGCATTCTGGAGGAAACTGTCCTCGTTTGGGGATAAAAGAGGTATTTGTGGGTGAAAAGGTCTTATTTGAAGGGGGAAACGTGGTATTTCTTGGAGAAGATATGATATGTTTGGGAGAAATGTGGCATTTCTGGAGGAAACTGTCCAATTTGGGGGGAGAAGGCTGGTATTTGTGGGTGAAAATGTCCTATTTGAAGGGGGAACCCTGGTATTTCTTGGAGAAGATGTGATACATTTGGGAGAAATGTGGCATGTCTGGAAGAAAGTGTCCTATTTTGGGGATAAAAGAGGTATTTGTGGGTGAATATGTCCTATTTGAAGGGGGAAAGCTGGTATTTCTTGGAGAAGATGTGATATATTTGGGAGAAATCTGGCCTTTCTGGCAGAAACTGTCCTCTTTTGGGGATAAAAGAGGTATTTGTGGGTGAAAAGGTCCTATTTGAAGGGGGAAAGCTGGTATTTCTTGGAGAAGATGTGACATATTTGGGCGAAATGTGGCATTTCTGGAAGAAAATGTCCAATTTTGGGGGAGAAGGATGGAATTTGTGGGAGAAAAGGTCCTATTTTCAGGAGGAATCCTGGTATTTCTTGGAGAAGATGTGATATGTTTGGGAGAAATGTGGCATTTCTGGCAGAAACTGTCCTCTTTTGGGGATAAAAGATGTATTTGTGGGAGAAAAGGTCGTATTTGAAGGGGAACCCTGGTATTTCTTGGAGAAGATGTGATATATTTGGGAGAAATGTGCCATTTCTGGCAGTCAATGTCCTATTTTGGGGATAAAAGATGTATTTGTGGGTGAAAAGGTCCTATTTGAAGGGGGAACCCTGGTATTTCTTGGAGAAGATGTGATATATTTGGGAGAAATGTGGCATTTCTGGAAGTAAATGTCCTATTTGGGGTATAAAACAGGTATTTGTGGGTGAAAAGGTCCTATTTGAAGGGGGAAACTTGGTATTTCTTGGAGAAGATGTGATCTATTTGGGAGAAATGTGGCATATCTGGAAGAAAATGTCCAATTTGGGGGATATAAGAGGTATTTTGTGGGTGAAAATGTCCTATTTGAAGGGGGAATCCTGGTATTTCTTGGAGAAGATGTGATATATTTGGGAGAAATGTGGCATTTCTGGAAGAAAATGTGGTATTTTTGGGGATAAAAGAGGTATTTGTTGGTGAAAAGGTCCTACTTGATGGGGGAACCCTGGTATTTCTTGGAGAAGATGTGATATATTTGGGAGAAATGTGGGATTTCTGGAAGAAAATGTGTTATTTTGGGGATAAAAGAGGTATTTGTGGGAGAAAAGGTCCTATTTGCAGGGAGAAAGCTGGTATTTCTTGGAGAAGATGTGATATATTTGTGAGAAATCTGGCATTTCTGGAAGTAAATGTCCTATTTGGGGTATAAAACAGGTATTTGTGGGTGAAAAGGTCCTATTTGAAGGGGGAAACTTGGTATTTCTTGGAGAAGATGTGATATATTTGGGAGAAATGTGGCATTTCTGGATGAAAATGTCCTCTTTTGGGGATCACACAGGTAATTGTGGGTGAAAAGGTCGTACTTGAAGGGGGAACCCTGGTATTTCTTGGAGAAGATGTGATATATTTGGGAGAAATCTGGCATTTCTGGAGGAAACTGTCCTATTTGGGGATAAAAGAGGTATTTGTGGGTGAAAAGGTCCTATTTGAAGGGGGAACCCTGGTATTTCTTGGAGAAGATATGATATATTTGGGAGAAATGTGGCATTTCTGGCAGAAACTGTCCTATTTTGGGGATAAAAGAGGTATTTGTGGGTGAAAAGGTCCTATTTGAAGTGGGAAACCTGGTATTTCTTGGAGAAGATGTGATGTATTTGGGAGAAAAGTGGCATTTCTGGAAGAAACTGTCCTATTTTTGGGGATAAAAGAGGTATTTGTGGGTGAAAAGGTCCTATTTGAAGGGGGAACCCTGGTATTTCTTGGAGAAGATGTGATATATTTGGGAGAAACGTGGCATTTCTGGAAGAAAATGTCCAATTTGGGGGGAGAAGGCTGGTATTTGTGGGTGAAAAGGTCCTATTTGAAGGGGGAATCCTGGTATTTCTTGGAGAAGATGTGATATATTTGGGAGAAATCTGACATTTCTGGTAGAAAATGTCCTCTATTGGGGTAAAAGAGGTATTTGTGGGTGAAAAGGTGCTATTTGAAGGGGGAACCCTGGTATTTCTTGGAGAAGATGTGAAATATTTGCGAGAAATCTGGCATTTCTGGAAGAAAATGTCCAGGTTGCGGGGATAAAAGTGGTATTTGTGGGAGAAACGGTCGTATTTCAGAAGGAATCCTGGAATTTCTTGGAGAAGATGTGATATATTTGGGAGAAATGTGGCATTTCTGGCAGAAACTGTCCTCGTTTGGGGATAAAAGAGGTATTTGTGGGAGAAAAGGTCCTTTTTGAAGGGGGAAACCTGGTATTTCTTGGAGCAGATGCGATATATTTGGGAGAAATTTGGCATTTCTGGAAGAAACTATCCTCTTTTGGGGATAAAAGAGGTATTTGTGGGTGAAAAGGTCCTTTTTGAAGGGGGAACCCTGGTATTTCTTGGAGAAGATGTTACAAATATGGGAGAAATGAGGCATTCCTGGAAGAAACTGTCCTCTTTTGGGGATAAAAAAGGTATTTGTGGGTGAAAAGGTCCTCTTTCAAGGGGGTTACCTGGTATTTCTTGGAGAAGATGTGATATATTTGGGAGAAATCTGGCATTTCTGGAAGAAACTGTGCTCTTTTGGGGATAAAAGAGGTATTTGTGGGTGAAAAGGTGCTATTTGAAGGGGGAAAGCTGGTATTTCTTGGAGAAGATGTGATCTATTTGGGAGAAATGTGGCATTTCTGGCAGAAAATGTCCTATTTTTGGGATAAAATAGGTATTTGTGGGTGAAAAGGTCCTATTTGAAGGGGGAAAGCTGGTATTTCTTGGAGAAGATGTGATGTATTTGGGAGAAAAGTGGCATTTCTGGCAGAAACTGTCCTATTTTTGGGAAAAAAGAGGTATTTGTGGGTGAAAAGGTGCTATTTGAAGGGGGAAAGCTGGTATTTCTTGGAGAAGATGTGATATATTTGCGAGAAATGTGGCATTTCTGGAAGAAAATGTCCAATTTGGGGGGAGAAGTCTGGTATTTGTGGGTGAAAAGGTCCTATTTGAAGGGGGAACCCTGGTATTTCTTGGAGAAGATGTGATATATTTGGGAGAAATATGACATTTCTGGAAGAAAATGTCCAGGTTGCGGGGAGAAGGCTGGTATTTGTGGGACAAACGGTCGTATTTCAGAAGGAATCCGGGTATTTCTTGGAGAAGATGTGATCTATTTGGGAGAAATGTGGCATTTCTGGCAGAAACTGTCGTCTTTTGGGGATAAAAGAGGTATTTGTGGGTGAAAATGTCCTTTTTGAAGGGCGAATCCTGGTATTTCTTGGAGAGGATGTGATATATTTGGGAGAAATGTGGCATTTCTGGAAGAAAATGTGGTATTTTAGGGATAAAAGAGGTATTTGTGGGTGAAAAGGTCCTATTTCCTGGGAGAAAGCTGGTATTTCTTGGAGAAGATGTGATATATTTGGGAGAAATGTGGCATTTCTGGCAGAAACTGTCCTGTTTTGGGGATAAAAGAGGTATTTGAGGGTGAAAAGGTCCGATTTGTAGGGGGAAACCTGGTATTTCTTGGAGAAGATGTGGTATGTTTGCGAGAAATCTGGCATTTCTGGAAGGAAATGTCCAAGTTGCGGGGAGAAGGCTGGTATTTGTGGGACAAACGGTCGTATTTCAGTGGGAATCCTGGTATTTCTTGGAGAAGATGTGATATATTTGGGAGAAATGTGGCATTTCTGGAAGAAAATGTGTTATTTTGGGGATAAAAGAGGTATTTGTGGGTGAAAAGGTCCTTTTTGAAGGGGGAACCCTGGTATTTCTTGGAGAAGATGTTACAAATATGGGAGAAATGTGGCATTTCTGGCAGAAACTGACCTCTTTTGGGGATAAAAGAGGTATTTGTGGGTGAAAAGGTCCTCTTTCAAGGGGGTAACCTGGTATTTCTTGGAGAAGATGTGATCTATTTGGGAGAAATGTGGCATTTCTGGCAGAAACTGTCCTGTTTTGGGGATAAAAGAGGTATTTGTGGGTGAAAAGGTCCTATTTGAAGGGGGAACCCTGGTATTTCTTGGAGAAGACGTGATATATTTGGGCGAAATGTGGCATTTCTGGAAGAAAATATCCAGGTTGCGGGGATAAAAGAGGTATTAGTGGGTGAAAAGGTCCTATATGAAGGGGGAACCCTGGTATTTCTTGGAGAAGATGTGATATATTTGGGCGAAATGCGACATTTCTGGAAGAAAATGTCCAATTTGGGGGGAGAAGGCTGGTATTTGTGGGTGAAAATGTCCTATTTGAAGGGGGAAAGCTGGTATTTCTTGGAGAAGATGTGATATATTTGGGAGAAATGTGGCATTTCTGGAAGAAAATGTGTTATTTTGGGGATAAAAGAGGTATTTGTGTTTGAAAAGTTACGATTTGAAGGGGGAAAGCTGGTATTTCTTGGAGAAGATGTGATGTATTTGGGAGAAATGTGGCATTTCTGGCAGAAACTGTCCTCTTTTGGGGATAAAAGAGGTATTTGTGGGTGACAAGGTCCTATTTCCAGGGAGAAAGCTGGTATTTCTTGGAGAAGATGTGATATATTTGGGAGAAATGTGGCATTTCTGGCAGAAACTGTGCTCTTTTGGGGATAAAAGAGGTATTTGTGGGTGAAAAGGTCCTATTTGAAGGGGGAAACCTGGTATTTCTTGGAGAAGATGTGATCTATTTGGGAGAAAAGTGGCATTTCTGGCAGAAACTGTCCTATTTTTGGGATTAAAGAGGTATTTGTGGGTGAAAAGGTCCTATTTGAAGGGGGAACCCTGGTATTTCTTGGAGAAGATGTGATATATTTGGGAGAAATGTGGCATTTCTGGAAGAAAATGTCCAATTTGGGGGGAGAAGGCAGGCATTTGTGGGTGAAAAGGTCCTATTTGAAGGGGGAAAGCTGGTATTTCTTGGAGAAGATGTGATATATTTGGGAGAAAACTGACATTTCTGGTAGAAAATGTCCTCTATTGGGGTAAAAGAGGTATTTGTGGGTGAAAAGGTCCTATTTGAAGGGGGAACCCTGGTATTTCTTGGAGAAGATGTGATATATTTGCGAGAAATCTGGCATTTCTGGAAGAAAATGTCCAGGTTGCGGGGATAAAAGTGGTATTTGTGGGAGAAACGGTCGTATTTCAGAAGGAATCCTGGTATTTCTTGGAGAAGATGTGATATATTTGGGAGAAATGTGGCATTTCTGGCAGAAACTGTCCTCTTTTGGGGATAAAAGAGGTATTTGTGGGTGAAAATGTCCTTTTTGAAGGGGGAAACGTGGTATTTCTTGGAGAAGATGCCATATATTTGGGGGAAATTTGGCATTTCTGGAAGAAACTATCCTCTTTTGGGGATAAAAGAGGTATTTGTGGGTGAAAAGGTCCTATTTGAAGGGGGAACCCTGGTATTTCTTGGAGAAGATGTGATATATTTGGGAGAAATGTGGCATTTCTGGCAGAAACTGTCCTCTTTTGGGGATAAAAGAGGTATTTGTGGGTGAAAAGGTCCTATTTGAAGGGGGAACCCTGGTATTTCTTGGAGAAGATGTGGTATGTTTGCGAGAAATCTGGCATTTCTGGAAGAAAAAGTCCAAGTTGCGGGGAGAAGGCTGGTATTTGTGGGACAAACGGTCGTATTTCAGTAGGAATCCTGGTATTTCTTGGAGAAGATGTGATATATTTGGGAGAAATGTGGCATTTCTGGCAGAAAATGCCCAATTTTGGGGATAAAACAGGTATTTGTGGGTGAAAAGGTCCTTTTTGAAGGGGGAACCCTGGTATTTCTTGGAGAAGATGTTACAAATATGGGAGAAATGTGGCATTCCTGGAAGAAACTGTCCTCTTTTGGGGATAAAAGAGGTATTTGTGGGTGAAAAGGTCCTCTTTCAAGGGGGTAATCTGGTATTTCTTGGAGAAGATGTGATATATTTGGGAGAAATGTGGCATTTCTGGAAGAAACTGTCCTCTTTTGGGGATAAAAGAGGTATTTGTGGGTGAAATGGTGCTATTTGAAGGGGGAAAGCTGGTATTTCTTGGAGAAGATGTGATCTATTTGGGAGAAATATGGCATTTCTGGCAGAAACTGTCCTCTTTTGGGGATAAAAGAGGTATTTGTGGGTGAATAGGTCCTATTTGAAGGGGGAAAGCTGGTATTTCTTGGAGAAGATGTGATGTATTTGGGAGAAATGTGGCATTTCTGGCAGAAACTGTCCTCTTTTGGGGATAAAAGAGGTATTTGTGGGTGAAAAGGTCCTATTTGAAGGGGGAAAGCTGGTATTTCTTGGAGAAGATGTGATCTATTTGGGAGAAATGTGGCATTTCTGGCAGAAACTGTCCTATTTTGGTGTTAAAAGAGTTATTTGTGGTTGAGAAGGTCCTACTGAAGGGGGAACCCTGGTATTTCTTGGAGAAGATGTGATATATTTGGGAGAAATGTGGCATTTCTGGCAGAAACTGTCCTCTTTTGGGGATCACACAGGTATTTGTGGGTGAAAAGGTCCTATTTGAAGGGGGAAAGCTGGTATTTCTTGGAGAAGATGTTACATATTTGGGAGAAATCTGGCATTTCTGGAAGAAACTGTCCTTTTTTGGGGATAAAAGAGGTATTTGTGGGTGAAAAGGTCCTTTTTGAAGGGGGAAACCTGGTATTTCTTGGAGAAGATGTGATGTGTTTGGGAGAAATGTGGCATTTCTGGCAGAAACTGTCCTATTTGGGGATAAAAGAGGTATTTTTGGTGGAAAGGTCCTATTTGAAGGGGGAAAGCTGGTATTTCTTGGAGAAGATGTGATGTATTTGGGAGAAATATGGCATTTCTGGCAGAAACTGTCCTCTTTTGGGGATAAAAGAGGTATTTGTGGGTGAAAAGGTCCGCTTTCAAGGGGGTAACCTGGTATTTCTTGGAGAAGATGTGATCTATTTGGGAGAAATGTGGCATTTCTGGCAGAAACTGTCCTCTTTTGAGGATAAAAGAGGTATTTGTGGGTGAAAAGGTCCTATTTGAAGGGGGAAAGCTGGTATTTCTTGGAGAAGATGTGATATATTTGGGCGAAATGTGGCATTTCTGGAAGAAAATGTCCAATTTGGGGGGAGAAGGCTGGTATTTGTGTGAGAAAAGGTCCTATCTGAAGGGGGAATCCTGGTATTTCTTGGAGAAGATGTGATATATTTGGGAGAAATGTGGCATTTCTGGAAGAAAATGTGTTATTTTGGGGATAAAAGAGGTATTTGTGGGTGAAAAGGTCCTATTTGAAGGGGGAATCCTGGTATTTCTTGGAGAAGATGTGATATATTTGGGAGAAATGTGGCATTTCTGGCAGAAACTGTCCTGTTTTGGGGATAAAAGAGGTATTAGTGGGTGAAAAGGTCCTATTTGAAGGGGGAAAGCTGGTATTTCTTGGAGAAGATGTGATCTATTTGGGAGAAATGTGGCATTTCTGGCAGAAACTGTCCTATTTGGGGATATAAGAGGTATTTGTGGGTGAAAAGGTCCTATTTGAAGGGGGAAAGCTGGTATTTCTTGGAGAAGATGTTACATATATGGGAGAAATCTGGCATTTCTGGAAGAAAATGTCCTCTTCTGGGGATAAAAGAGGTATTTGTGGGAGAAAAGGTCCTATTTGAAGGGGGAATCCTGGTATTTCTTGGAGAAGATGTGATATATTTGGGAGAAATGTGGCATTTCTGGAAGAAACTGTCCTATTTTGGGGATAGAAGAGGTATTTGTAGGTGAAAAGGTCCTTTTTGAAGGGGGAAACCTGGTATTTCTTGGAGAAGATGTTACATATATGGGAGAAATGTGGCATTTCTGGAAGAAAATGTCCTCTTTTGGGGATAAAAGAGGTATTTGTGGGAGAAAAGGTCGTATTTGATGGGGGAAAGCTGGTATTTCTTGGAGAAGATGTGATATACTTGGGAGAAATGTGGCATTTCTGGAAGAAAATGTCCTCTTTTGGGGATAAAAGAGGTATTTGTGGGTGAAAAGGTCCTATTTGAAGGGGGAAACCTGGTATTTCTTGGAGAAGATGTGATCTATTTGGGAGAAATGTGGCATTTCTGGCAGAAACTGTCCTCTTTTGGGGATAAAAGAGGTATTTGTGGGTGAAAAGGTTCTATTTGAAGGGGGAACCCTGGTATTTCTTGGAGGAGATGTGATCTATTTGGGAGAAATGTGGCATTTCTGGCAGAAACTGTACTCTTTTGGGGATAAAAAGGTATTTGTGGGTGAAAAGGTCCTATTTGAAGGGGGAACCCTGGTATTTCTTGGAGAAGATGTGATATATTTGGGAGAAATCTGGCATTTATGGCAGAAACTGTCCTATTTGGGGATGAAAGAGGTATTTGTGGGTGAAAAGGTCCTATTTGAAGGGGGAAACCTGGTATTTCTTGGAGAAGATGTGATATATTTGGGAGAAATGTGGCATTTCTGGAAGAAAATGTCCTCTTTTGGGGATAAAAGAGGTATTTGTGGGTGAAAAGGTGCTATTTGAAGGGGGAAAGCTGGTATTTCTTGGAGAAGATGTGATGTATTTGGGAGAAATGTGGCATTTCTGGAAGAAAATGTCCAATTTGAGGGGAGAAGGCTGGTATTTGTGTGAGAAAAGGTCCTATTTGAAGGGGGAAACCTGGTATTTCTTGGAGAAGATGTGATTTATTTGGGAGAAATGAGGCATTTCTGGCAGAAACTGTCCTCTTTTGGGGATAAAACAGGTATTTGTGGGTGAAAAGGTCCTATTTCAAGAGGGAACCCAGGTATTCCTTGGAGAAGATGTGATATATTTGGGAGAAATCTGACATGTCTGGAAGAAACTGTCGTATTTGGGGATAAAAGAGGTATTTGTGGGTGAAAAGGTCCTATTTGAAGGGGGAAAGCTGGTATTTCTTGGAGAAGATGTGATGTATTTGGGAGAAATGTGGCATTTCTGGAAGAAAATGTCCAATTTGGGGGGAGAAGGCTGGTATTTGTTGGTGAAAATGTCCTTTTTGAAGGGCGAACCCTGGTATTTCTTGGAGAAGATGTGATATATTTGGGAGAAATGTGGCATGTCTGGAGGAAACTGTCCTCTTTTGGGGATAAAAGAGGTATTTGTGGGTGAAAAGGTCTTATTTCAAGGGGGAAAGCTGGTATTTCTTGGAGAAGATGTGATATGTTTGGGAGAAATGTGGCATTTCTGGGGGAAACTGTCCTATTTGGGGGGAGAAGGCTGGTATTTGTCGGTGAAAAGGTGCTATTTCAAGGGGGAATCCTGGTATTTCTTGGAGAAGATGTGATACATTTGGGAGAAATGTGGCATGTCTGGAAGAAAGTGTCCTCTTTTGGGGATAAAAGAGGTATTTGTGGGTGAGTATGTCCTATTTGAAGGGGGAAAGCTGGTATTTCTTGGAGAAGATGTGATCTATTTGGGAGAAATCTGGCCTTTCTGGCAGAAACTGTCCTCTTTTTTGGAGAAGGCAGGTATTTGTGGGAGAAAACGTCCTATTTGAAGGGGGAACCCTGGTATTTCTTTGAGAAGATGTGATATGTTTGGGAGAAATCTGGCATTTCTGGAGAAAACTGTCCTATTTGGGGGGAGAAGACTGGTATTTGTGGGTGAAAAGGTCCTATTTCAGGAGGAATCCTGGTATTTCTTGGAGAAGATGTGATACATTTGGGAGAAATGTGGCATGTCTGGCAGAAACTGTCCTCTTTTGGGGATAAAGCAGGTATTTGTGGGAGAAAAGGTCCTATTTGAATGGGGAACCCTTGTATTTCTTGGAGAAGATGTGATATGTTTGGGAGAAATGTGGCATTTCTGGAAGACAATGTCCTATTTGGAGTGTAAAAGAGGTATTTGTGGGTGGAAAGGTCCTATTTGAAGGGGGAACCCTGGTATTTCTTGGGGAAGATGTGATCTATTTGGGAAAAATGAGGCCTTTCTGGCAGAAACTGTCCTCTTTTGGGGATGAAACAGGTATTTGTGGGTGAGAAGGTCCTATTTGAAGGGGGAACCCTGGTATTTCTTGGAGAAGATGTGATATATTTGGGAGAAATCTGGCATTTCTGGAAGAAACTGTCCTTTTTTGGGGATAAAAGAGGTATTTGTGGGTGAAAAGGTCCTATTTGAAGAGGGAAACCTTGTATTTCTTGGAGTAGATGTGATGTATTTGGGAGAAATGTGGCATTTCTTGCAGAAACTGTCCTATTTTGGGTATAGAAGACGTATTTGTAGGTGAAAAGGTCCTTTTTGAAGGGGGAAACCTGGTATTTCTTGGAGAAGATGTTACATATATGGGAGAAATCTGGCATTTCTGGAAGAAAATGTCCTTTTCTGGGGATAAAAGAGGTATTTGTGGGAGAAAAGGTCCTATTTGAAGGGGGAAAGCTGGTATTTCTTGGAGAAGATGTGATATATTAGGGAGAAATCTGGCATTTCTGGCAGAAACTGTCCTCTTTTGGGCATAAAAGAGGTATTTGTGGGTGAAAAGGTCCTATTTGAAGGGGGAAACCTGGTATTTCTGGGAGAAGATGCGATATACTTGGGAGAAATGTGGCATTTCTGGAAGAAAATGTCCTCTTTTGGGGATAAAAGAGGTATTTGTGTGTGAAAAGGTCCTATTTGAAGGGGGAACCCTGGTATTTCTTGGAGAAGATGTGATCTATTTGGGAGAAATGTGGCATTTCTGGCAGAAACTGTCCTCTTTTGGGGATAAAAGAGGTATTTGTGGGTGAAAAGGTCCTATTTGAAGGGGGAACCCTGGTATTTCTTGGAGGAGATGTGATCTATTTGGGAGAAATGTGGCATTTCTGGCAGAAACTGTCCTCTTTTGGGGATAAAAGAGGTATTTGTGGGTGGAAAGGTCCTATTTGAAGGGGGAAAGCTGGTATTTCTTGGAGAAGATGTGATATATTTGGGAGAAATGTGGCATTTCTGGAAGAAAAAGTCCAATTTGGGGGGAGAAGGCTGGTATTTGTGTGAGAAAAGGTCCTATTTGAAGGGGGAAACGTGGTATTTCTTGGAGAAGATGTGATCTATTTGGGAGAAATGTGGCATTTCTGGCAGAAACTGTCCTCTTTTGGGGATAAAACAGGTATTTGTGGGTGAAAAGGTCCTATTTCAAGGGGGAACCCTGGTATTTCTTGGAGAAGATGTGATATATTTGGGAGAAATCTGATATGTCTGGAAGAAAATGCCAAATTTTGGGGGAGAAGGCTGGTATTTGTGGGTGAAAAGGTGCTATTTGAAGGGGGAACCCTGGTATTTCTTGGAGAAGATGTGATATATTTGGGAGAAATCTGGCATTTCTGGCAGAAACTGTCCTATTTGGGGATAAAAGAGGTATTTGTAGGTGAAAAGGTCCTATTTGAAGGGGGAACCCTGGTATTTCTTGGAGAAGATGTGATCTATTTGGGAGAAATGTGGCATTTCTGGAAGAAAATATCCTATTTGGGGGGAGAAGGCTGGTATTTGTGGGTGAAAAGGTGCTATTTGAAGGGGGAACCCTGGTATTTCTTGGAGAAGATGTGATATATTTGGGAGAAATGTGGCATGTCTGGAGGAAACTGTCCTCTTTTGGGGATAAAAGAGGTATTTGTGGGTGAAAAGGTCTTATTTGAAGGGGGAAACCTGGTATTTCTTGGAGAAGATGTGATATGTTTGGGAGAAATGTGGCATTTCTGGGGGAAACTGTCCTATTTGGGGGGGGAAGGCTGGTATTTGTGGGTGAAAATGTCCTATTTGAAGGGGGGAATCCTGGTATTTCTTGGAGAAGATGTGATACATTTGGGAGAAATATGGCATTTCTGGAAGAAACTGTCCTATTTTGGGGATAAAAGAGGTATTTGTGTGTGAAAAGGTCCTATTTCAGGAGGAATCCTGGTATTTCTTGGAGAAGATGTGATACATTTGGGAGAAATGTGGCATGTCTGGAAGAAACTGTCCTCTTTTGGGGATAAAAGAGGTATTTGTGGGTGAAAAGGTGCTATTTGAAGGGGGAAAGCTGGTATTTCTTGGAGAAGATGTGATATATTTGGGAGAAATGTGGCCTTTCTGGCAGAAACTGCCCTCTTTTGGGGATAAAGCAGGTATTTGTGGGAGAAAAGGTCCTATTTGAAGGGGGAACCCTGGTATTTCTTTGAGAAGATGTGATATGTTTGGGAGAAATCTGGCATTTCTGGAAGACAATGTCCTATTTGGAGTATAAAAGAGGTATTTGTGTGTGGATTGGTCCTATTTGAAGGGGGAACCCTGGTATTTCTTGGGGATGATGTGATATATTTGGGAGAAATGAGGCCTTTCTGGCAGAAACTGTCCTCTTTTGGGGATGAAACTGGTATTTGTGGGTGAAAAGGTCCTATTTGAAGGTGGAAACCTGGTATTTCTTGGAGAAGATGTGATCTATTTGGGAGAAATGTGGCATTTCTGGAAGAAAATGTGTTATTTTGGGGATAAAAGAGGTATTTGTGGGTGAAAAGGTCCTATTTGAAGGGGGATACGTGGTATCTCTTGGAGAAGATGTGATATATTTGGGAGAAATGTGGCATTTCTGGCAGAAAATGTCCTCTTTTGGGGATGAAAGAGGTATTTGTGGGTGAAAAGGTCCTATTTGAAGTGGGAAAGTGGCATTTCTTGGAGAAGATGTGATATATTTGGGAGAAAAGTGGCATTTCTGGAAGAAACTGTCCTATTTTTGGGATAAAAGAGGTATTTCTGGGTGAAAAGGTCCTATTTGAAGGGGGAACCCTGGTATTTCTTGGAGAAGATGTGATATATTTGGGAGAAATGTGGCATTTCTGGAAGAAAATGTCCAATTTGGGGGGAGAAGGCTGGTATTTGTGGGTGAAAAGTTCCTATTTGAAGGGGGAATCCTGGTATTTCTTGGAGAAGATGTGATCTATTTGGGAGAAATGTGGCATTTCTGGAAGAAACTATCCTCTTTTGGGGATAAAAGAGGTATTTGTGGGTGAAAAGGTGCTATTTGAAGGGGGAAAGCTGGTATTTCTTGGAGAAGATGTGATATATTTGGGAGAAATGTGGCATTTCTGGCAGAAACTGTCCTCTTTTGGGGATAAAAGAGGTATTTGTGGGTGAAAAGGTCCTATTTGAAGGGGGAATCCTGGTATTTCTTGGAGAAGATGTGATATGTTTGGGAGAAATCTGGCATTTCTGGAAGAAAATGTCCATGTTGCGGGGAGAAGGCTGGTATTTGTGGGACAAACCGTCGTATTTCAGTAGGAATCCTGGTATTTCTTGGAGAAGATGTGATATATTAGGGTGAAATGTGGCATTTCTGGCAGAAACTGTCCTCTTTTGGGTATAAAAGAGGTATTTGTGGGTGAAAATGTCCTTTTTGAAGGGGAACCCTGGTATTTCTTGGAGAAGATGTTACAAATATGGGAGAAATGTGGCATTCCTGGAAGAAACTGTCCTCTTTTGGGGATAAAAGAGGTATTTGTGGGTGAAAAGGTCCTATTTGAAGGGGGAAACCTGGTATTTCTTGGAGAAGATGTGATATATTTGGGAGAAATGTGGCATTTCTGGAAGAAACTGTCCTCTTTTGGGGATAAAAGAGGTATTTGTGGGTGAAAAGGTGCTATTTGAAGGGGGAAAGCTGGTATTTCTTGGAGAAGATCTGATCTATTTGGGAGAAATGTGGCATTTCTGGCAGAAAATGTCCTATTTTGGGGATAAAAGAGGTATTTGTGGGTGAAAAGGTCTTATTTGTAGGGGGAAACCTGGTATTTCTTGGAGAAGATGTGATGTATTTGGGAGAAATGTGGCATTTCTGGCAGAAACTGTCCTATTTTTGGGAAAAAAGAGGTATTTGTGGGTGAATAGGTGCTATTTGAAGGGGGAAACCTGGTATTTCTTGGAGAAGATGTGATATATTTGGGAGAAATGTGGCATTTCTGGAAGAAAATGTCCAATTTGAAGGGAGAAGGCTGTTATTTGTGGGTGAAAAGTTCCTATTTGAAGGGGGAATCCTGGTATTTCTTGGAGAAGATGTGATATATTTGGGAGAAATATGGCATTTCTGGAAGAAAATGCCCAGGTTGCCGGGAGAAGGCTGGTATTCGTCGGAGAAACGGTCATATTTCAGAAGGAATCCGGGTATTTCTTGGAGAAGATGTGATCTATTTGGGAGAAATGTGGCATTTCTGGCAGAAACTGTCGTCTTTTGGGGAGAAAAGAGGTATTTGTGGGTGAAAATGTCCTTTTTGAAGGGCGAATCCTGGTATTTCTTGGAGAGGATGTGATATATTTGGGAGAAATGTGGGATTTCTTGAAGAAAATGTGGTATTTTGGGGATAAAAGAGGTATTTGTGGGTGAAAAGGTGCTATTTGAAGGGGGAAAGCTGGTATTTCTTGGAGAAGATGTGATATATTTGGGAGAAATGTGGCATTTCTGGCAGAAACTGTCCTGTTTTGGGAATAAAAGAGGTATTTGTGGGTGAAAAGGTCCGATTTGTAGGGGGAAACCTGGTATTTCTTGGAGAAGATGTGGTATGTTTGCGAGAAATGTGGCATTTCTGGAAGAAACTGTCCTAGTTTGGGGATAAAAGAGGTATTTGTGGGTGAAAAGGTCCTATTTGAAGGGGGAACCCTGGTATTTCTTGGAGAAGATGTGATCTATTTGGGCGAAATGTGGCATTTCTGGAAGAAAATGTCCAATTTGGGGGGAGAAGGCTGGTATTTGTGGGTGAAAATGTCCTATTTGAAGGGGGAATCCTGGTATTTCTTGGAGAAGATGTGATGTATTTGGGAGAAAATTGGCATTTCTGGCAGAAAATGTCCTCTTTTGGGGATGAAAGAGGTATTTGTGGGTGAAAAGGTCCTATTTGAAGTGGGAAACCTGGTACTTCTTGGAGAAGATGTGATGTATTTGGGAGAAAAGTGGCATTTCTGGCAGAAACTGTCCTCTTTTGGGGAAAAAAGAGGTATTTGTGGGTGAAAAGGTCCTATTTGAAGGGGGAACCCTGGTATTTCTTGGAGAAGATGTGATATATTTGCGAGAAATCTGGCATTTCTGGAAGAAAATGTCCGGGTTGCGGGGATAAAAGTGGTATTTGTTGGAGAAACGGTCGTATTTCAGAAGGAATCCTGGTATTTCTTGGAGAAGATGTGATATATTTGGGAGAAATGTGGCATTTCTGGCAGAAACTGTCCTCTTTTGGGGATAAAAGAGGTATTTGTGGGTGAAAATGTCCTTTTTGAAGGGGGAAACCTGGTATTTCTTGGAGAAGTTGCGATATATTTGGGAGAAATTTGGCATTTCTGGAAGAAACTATCCTCTTTTGGGGATAAAAGAGGTATTTGTGGGTGAAAAGGTCCTATTTGAAGGGGGAACCCTGGTATTTCTTGGAGAAGATGTGATATATTTGGTAGAAATGTGGCATTTCTGGCAGAAACTGTCCTCTTTTGGGGATAAAAGAGGTATTTGTGGGTGAAAAGGTGCTATTTGAAGGGGGAACCCTGGTATTTCTTGGAGAAGATGTGGTATGTTTGCGAGAATTCTGGCATTTCTGGAAGAAAATGTCCAAGTTGCGGGGAGAAGGCTGGTATTTGTGGGACAAACGGTCGTATTTCTGTAGGAATCCTGGTATTTCTTGGAGAAGATGTGATATATTTGGGAGAAATGTGGCATTTCTGGCATAAAATGTCCTCTTTTGGGGATAAAAGAGGTATTTGTGGGTGAAAAGGTCCTATTTGAAGGGGGAAACCTGGTATTTCTTGGAGAAGATGTTACAAATAAGGGAGAAATGTGGCATTCCTGGAAGAAACTGTCCTCTTTTGGGGATAAAAGAGGTATTTGTGGGTGAAAAGGTCCTATTTGAAGGGGGTAATCTGGTATTTCATGGAGAAGATGTGATATATTTGGGAGAAATGTGGCATTTCTGGCAGAAACTGTCCTCTTTTGGGGATAAAAGAGGTATTTGTGGGTGAAAAGGTGCTATTTGAAGGGGGAAAGCTGGTATTTCTTGGAGAAGATGTGATGTATTTGGGAGAAAAGTGGCATTTCTGGCAGAAACTGTCCTATTTTTGGGAAAAAAGAGGTATTTGTGGGTGAAAAGGTCCTATTTGAAGGGGGAAAGCTGGTATTTCTTGGAGAAGATGTGATGTATGTGGGAGAAATGTGGCATTTCTGGAAGAAAATGTCCTGGTTGCGGGGAGAAGGCTGGTATTCGTGGGAGAAACGGTCGTATTTCAGAAGGAATGCTGGTATTTCTTGGAGAAGATGTGATATATTTGGGAGAAATGTGGCATTTCTGGAAGAAACTGCCCTCTTTTGGGGATAAAAGAGGTATTTGTGGGTGAAAAGGTCCTTTTTGAAGGGCGAATCCTGGTATTTCTTGGAGAAGATGTGATATATTTGGGAGAAATCTGGCATTTCTTGAGGAAAATGTGGTATTTTGGGGATAAAAGAGGTATTTGTGGGTGAAAAGGTGCTATTTGAAGGGGGAAAGCTGGTATTTCTTGGAGAAGATGTGATATATTTGGGAGAAATGTGGCATTTCTGGCAGAAACTGTCCTGTTTTGGGGATAAAAGAGGTATTTGTGGGTGAAAAGGTCCTATTTGAAGGGGGAACCCTGGTATTTCTTGGAGAAGATGTGGTATGTTTGCGAGAAATCTGGCATTTCTGGAAGAAAATGTCCAAGTTGCGGGGAGAAGGCTGGTATTTGTGGGACAAACGGTCGTATTTCAGTAGGAATCCTGGTATTTCTTGGAGAAGATGTGATATATTTGGGAGAAATGTGGCATTTCTGGAAGAAAATGTTTTATTTTGGGGATAAAAGAGTTATTTGTGGGTTAAAAGGTCCTTTTTGAAGGGAGTACCCTGGTATTTCATGGAGAAGATGTTACAAATATGGGAGAAATGTGGCATTTCTGGCAGAAACTGTCCTCTTTTGGGGATAAAAGAGGTATTTGTGGGTGAAAAGGTCCTATTTGAAGGGGGAAAGCTGGTATTTCTTGGAGAAGATGTGATATATTTGGGAGAAATGTGGCATTTCTGGGAGAAACTGTCCTATTTTGGTGATAAAAGAGTTATTTGTGGTTGAGAAGGTCCTACTGGAGGGGGAAACCTGGTATTTCTTGGAGAAGCTGTGATATATTTGGGAGAAATGTGGCATTTCTGGCAGAAACTGTCCTCTTTTGGGGATCACACAGGTATTTGTGGGTGAAAAGGTCCTATTTGAAGGGGGAAAGCTGGTATTTCTTGGAGAAGATGTTACATATTTGGGAGAAATCTGGCATTTCTGGAAGAAACTGTCCTTTTTTGGGGATAAAAGAGGTATTTGTGGGTGAAAAGGTCCTTTTTGAAGGGGGAAACCTGGTATTTCTTGGAGAAGATGTGATGTGTTTGGGAGAAATGTGGCATTTCTGGCAGAAACTGTCCTATTTGGGGATAAAAGAGGTATTTGTGGGTGGAAAGGTCCTATTTGAAGGGGGAAACCTGGTATTTCTTGGAGAAGATGTGATCTATTTGGGAGAAATGTGGCATGTCTGGAAGAAACTGTCCTGTTTTGGGGATAAAAGAGGTATTTGTGGGTGAAAAGGTCCTCTTTCAAGGGGGTAACCTGGTATTTCTTGGAGAAGATGTGATCTATTTGGGAGAAATGTGGCATTTCTGGCAGAAACTGTCCTCTTTAGGGGATAAAAGAGGTATTTGTGGGTGAAAAGGTCCTATTTGAAGGGGGAATCCTGGTATTTCTTGGAGAAGATGTGATATATTTGGGAGAAATGTGGCATTTCTGGAAGAAAATGTGTTATTTTGGGGATAAAAGAGGTATTTGTGGGTGAAAAGGTCCTATTTCAAGGGGGAAAGCTGGTATTTCTTGGAGAAGATGTGATATATTTGGGAGAAATCTGGCCTTTCTGGAAGAAACTGTCCTCTTTTGGGGATAAAAGAGGTATTTGTGGGTGAAAAGGTCCTATTTGAAGGGAGAAAGCTGGTATTTCTTGGAGAAGATGTGATGAATTTTGGAGAAATGTGGCATTTCTGGTAGAAACTGTCCTGTTTTGGGGATAAAAGAGGTATTTATTTGTGGTTGAGATGGTGCTATTTGAAGGGGGATAGCTGGTATTTCTTGGAGAAGATGTGATCTATTTGCGAGAAATGTGGCATTTCTGGAAGGAAATGTCCTCTTTTGGGGATAAAAGAGGTATTTGTGGGTGAAAAGGTCCTATTTGAAGGGGGAAACGTGGTATTTCTTGGAGAAGATGTGATCTATTTGGGAGAAATGTGGCATTTCTGGCAGAAACTGTCCTATTTGGGGATAAAAGAGGTATTTGTGGGTGAAAAGGTCCTATTTGAAGGGGGAAACCTGGTATTTCTTGGAGGAGATGTGATCTATTTGGGAGAAATGTGGCATTTCTGGCAGAAACTGTCCTCTTTTGGGGATAAAAGAGGTATTTGTGGGTGAAAAGGTGCTATTTGAAGGGGGAACCCTGGTATTTCTTGGAGAAGATGTGATATATTTGCGAGAAATCTGGCATTTCTGGAAGAAAATGTCCAGGTTGCGGGGATAAAAGTGGTATTTGTGGGAGAAACGGTCGTATTTCAGAAGGAATCCTGGTATTTCTTGGAGAAGATGTGATATATTTGGGAGAAATGTGGCATTTCTGGCAGAAACTGTCCTCTTTTGGGGATAAAAGAGGTATTTGTGGGTGAAAATGTCCTTTTTGAAGGGGGAAACGTGGTATTTCTTGGAGAAGATGTTACAAATATGGGAGAAATGTGGCATTCCTGGAAGAAACTGTCCTCTTTTGGGGATAAAAGAGGTATTTGTGGGTGAAAAGGTCCTCTTTCAAGGGGGTAATCTGGTATTTCTTGGAGAAGATGTGATCTATTTGGGAGAAATGTGGCATTTCTGGCAGAAACTGTCCTATTTGGGGATAAAAGAGGTATTTGTGGGTGAAAAGGTCCTATTTGAAGGGGGAAAGCTGGTATTTCTTAGAGAAGATGTGATATATTTGGGAGAAATGTGGCATTTCTGGATGAAAATGTCCGATTTGGGGGGAGAAGGCTGGTATTTGTGGGTGAAAAGATCCTATTTGAAGGGGGAAAGCTGGTATTTCTTGGAGAAGATGTGATGTATTTGGGAGAAATGTGGCATTTCTGGAAGAAAATGTCCTGGTTGCGGGGAGAAGGCTGGTATTCGTGGGAGAAACGGTCGTATTTCAGAAGGAATCCTGGTATTTCTTGGAGAAGATGTGATATATTTGGGAGAAATGTGGCATTTCTGGAAGAAACTGCCCTCTTTTGGGGATAAAAGAGGTATTTGTGGGTGAAAAGGTTTTTTTTGAAGGGCGAATCCTGGTATTTCTTGGAGCAGATGTGATATATTTGGGAGAAATCTGGCATTTCTTGAAGAAAATGTGGTATTTTGGGGATAAAAGAGGTATTTGTGGGTGAAAAGGTCCTATTTGAAGGGGGAAAGCTGGTATTTCTTGGAGAAGATGTGATCTATTTGGGAGAAGTGTGGCATTTCTGGAAGAAACTGTCCTGTTTTTGGGATAAAAGAGGTATTTGTGGGTGAAAAGGTCCTATTTGAAGGGGGAAAGCTGGTATTTCTTGGAGAAGATGTGATATGTTTGCGAGAAATGTGGCATTTCTGGAAGAGAATGTCCAAGTTGCAGGGAGAAGGCTGGTATTTGTGGGACAAACGGTCGTATTTCAGTAGGAATCCTGGTATTTCTTGGAGAAGATGTGATCTATTTGGGAGAAATGTGGCATTTCTGGCAGAAACTGTCGTCTTTTGGGGATAAAAGAGGTATTTGTGGGTGAAAAGGTCCTATTTGAAGGGGGAAAGCTGGTATTTCTTGGAGAAGATGTGATCTATTTGGGAGAAATGTGGCATTTCTGGCAGAAAATGTCCTATCTTGGGGATGAAAGAGGTATTTGTGGGTGAAAAGGTCCTTTTTGAAGGGAGAACCCTGGTATTTCTTGGAGAAGATGTTACAAATATGGGAGAAATGTGGCATTTCTGGCAGAAACTGTCCTCTTTTGGGGATAAAAGAGGTATTTGTGGGTGAAAAGGTCCTATTTGAAGGGGGAAAGCTGGTATTTCTTGGAGAAGATGTGATATATTTTTGAGAAATGTGGCATTTCTGGCAGGAACTGTCCTCTTTTGGGGATCACACAGGTATTTGTGGGTGAAAAGGTCTTATTTGAAGGGGGAAACGTGGTATTTCTTGGAGAAGATATGATATGTTTGGGAGAAATGTGGCATTTCTGGAGGAAACTGTCCAATTTGGGGGGAGAAGGCTGGTATTTGTGGGTGAAAAGGTCCTTTTTGAAGGGGGAAATCTGGTGTTTCTTGGAGAATATGTGATGTGTTTGGGAGAAATGTGGCATTTCTGGCAGAAACTGTCCTATTTTGGGATAAAAGAGGTATTTGTGGGTGGAAAGGTCCTTTTTGAAGGGCGAATCCTGGTATTTCTTGGAGAAGATGTGATATATTTGGGAGAAATCTGGCATTTCTTGAAGAAACTGTCCTATTTGGGGATAAAAGAGGTATTTGTGGTTGAGAAGGTCCTATTTGAAGGGGGAAAGCTGGTATTTCTTGGAGAAGATGTGATCTATTTGCGAGAAATGTGACATTTCTGGAAGAAACTGTTGTATTTTGGGTATAAAAGAGGTATTTGTGGGTGAAAAGGTCCTATTTGAAGGGGGAAACGTGGTATTTCTTGGAGAAGATGTGATATATTTGGGAGAAATGTAGCATTTCTGGCAGAAACTGTCCTATTTGGGGATAAAAGAGGTATTTGTGGGTGAAAAGGTCCTATTTGAAGGGGGAAAGCTGGTATTTCTTGGAGAAGATGTGATCTATTTGGGAGAAATGTGGCATTTCTGGAATAAACTGTCCTATTTTGGGGATAAAAGAGGTATTTGTGGGTGAAAAGGTGGTATTTGAAGGGGGAAACGTGGTATTTCTTGGAGAAGATGCGATCTATTTGGGAGAAATTTGGCATTTCTGGAAGAAACTATCCTCTTTTGGGGATAAAAGAGGTATTTGTGGGTGAAAAGGTGCTATTTGAAGGGGGAAAGCTGGTATTTCTTGGAGAAGATGTGATCTATTTGGGAGAAATGTGCCATTTCTGGAAGAAACTGTCCTCTTTTGGGGATAAAAGAGGTATTTGTGGGTGAAAAGGTCCTATTTGAAGGGGGAAACCTGGTATTTCTTGGAGAAGATGTGGTATGTATGCGAGAAATCTGGCATTTCTGGAAGAAAATGTCCAAGTTGCGGGGAGAAGGCTGGTGTCTGTGGGACAAACGGTCGTATTTCAGTAGGAATCCTGGTATTTCTTGGAGAAGATGTGATCTATTTGGGAGAAATGTGGCATTTCTGGCAGAAACTGTCGTCTTTTGGGGATAAAAGAGGTATTTGTGGGTGAAAAGGTCCTTTTTGAAGGGGGAACCCTGGTATTTCTTGGAGAAGATGTTATAAATATGCGAGAAATGTGGCATTCCTGGAAGAAACTGTCCTCTTTTGGGGATAAAAGAGTTATTTGTGGGTGAAAAGTTCCTCTTTCAAGGGGGTAACCTGGTATTTCTTGGAGAAGATGTGATATATTTGGGAGAAATGTGGCATTTCTGGCAGAAACTGTCCTCTTTTGGGGATAAAAGAGGTATTTGTGGGTGAAAAGGTGCTATTTGAAGGGGGAAAGCTGGTATTTCTTGGAGAAGATGTGATATATTTGGGAGAAATGTGGCATTTCTGGCAGAAACTGTCCTATTTTTGGGATAAAAGAGGTATTTGTGGGTGAAAAGGTCTTATTTGTAGGGGGAAACCTGGTATTTCTTGGAGAAGATGTGATGTATTTTGGAGAAAAGTGGCATTTCTGGCAGAAACTGTCCTATTTTGGTGATAAAAGTGTTATTTGTGGTTGAGAAGGTCCTACTGAAGGGGGAAACCTGGTATTTCTTGGAGAAGATGTGATATATTTGGGAGAAATGTGGCATTTCTGGCAGAAACTGTCCTGTTTTGGGGATAAAAGAGGTATTTGTGGGTGAAAAGGTCCTATTTGAAGGGGGAAACCTGGTATTTCTTAAAGAAGATGTGCTAAGTTTGCGAGAAATCTGGCATTTCTGGAAGAAAATGTCCAAGTTGCGGGGAGAAGGCTGGTATTTGTGGGACAAACGGTCGTATTTCAGTAGGAATCCTGGTATTTCTTGGAGAAGATGTGGTCTATTTGGGAGAAATGTGGCATTTCTGGCAGAAACTGTCCTCTTTTGGGGATAAAAGAGGTATTTGTGGGTTAAAAGGTCCTTTTTGAAGGGAGTACCCTGGTATTTCATGGAGAAGATGTTACAAATATGGGAGAAATGTGGCATTTCTGGCAGAAACTGTCCTATTTTGGGGATAAAAGAGGTATTTGTGGGTGAAAAGGTCCTATTTCCAGGGGGAAACCTGGTATTTCTTGGAGAAGATGTGATGTGTTTGGGAGAAATGTGGCATTTCTGGCAGAAACTGTCCTATTTGGGGATAAAAGAGGTATTTGTGGGTGGAAAGGTCCTATTTGAAGGGGGAAACCTGGTATTTCTTGGAGAAGATGTGATCTATTTGGGAGAAATGTGGCATGTCTGGAAGAAACTGTCCTGTTTTGGGGATAAAAGAGGTATTTGTGGGTGAAAAGGTCCTCTTTCAAGGGGGTAACCTGGTATTTCTTGGAGAAGATGTGATCTATTTGGGAGAAATGTGGCATTTCTGGCAGAAACTGTCCTCTTTAGGGGATAAAAGAGGTATTTGTGGGTGAAAAGGTCCTATTTGAAGGGGGAATCCTGGTATTTCTTGGAGAAGATGTGATATATTTGGGAGAAATGTGGCATTTCTGGAAGAAAATGTGTTATTTTGGGGATAAAAGAGGTATTTGTGGGTGAAAAGGTCCTATTTCAAGGGGGAAAGCTGGTATTTCTTGGAGAAGATGTGATATATTTGGGAGAAATCTGGCCTTTCTGGAAGAAACTGTCCTCTTTTGGGGATAAAAGAGGTATTTGTGGGTGAAAAGGTCCTATTTGAAGGGAGAAAGCTGGTATTTCTTGGAGAAGATGTGATGAATTTTGGAGAAATGTGGCATTTCTGGTAGAAACTGTCCTGTTTTGGGGATAAAAGAGGTATTTATTTGTGGTTGAGATGGTGCTATTTGAAGGGGGAAAGCTGGTATTTCTTGGAGAAGATGTGATCTATTTGCGAGAAATGTGGCATTTCTGGAAGGAAATGTCCTCTTTTGGGGATAAAAGAGGTATTTGTGGGTGAAAAGGTCCTATTTGAAGGGGGAAACGTGGTATTTCTTGGAGAAGATGTGATCTATTTGGGAGAAATGTGGCATTTCTGGCAGAAACTGTCCTATTTGGGGATAAAAGAGGTATTTGTGGGTGAAAAGGTCCTATTTGAAGGGGGAAACCTGGTATTTCTTGGAGAAGATGTGATCTATTTGGGAGAAATGTGGCATTTCTGGCAGAAACTGTCCTCTTTTGGGGATAAAAGAGGTATTTGTGGGTGAAAAGGTGCTATTTGAAGGGGGAACCCTGGTATTTCTTGGAGAAGATGTGATATATTTGCGAGAAATCTGGCATTTCTGGAAGAAAATGTCCAGGTTGCGGGGATAAAAGTGGTATTTGTGGGAGAAACGGTCGTATTTCAGAAGGAATCCTGGTATTTCTTGGAGAAGATGTGATATATTTGGGAGAAATGTGGCATTTCTGGCAGAAACTGTCCTCTTTTGGGGATAAAAGAGGTATTTGTGGGTGAAAATGTCCTTTTTGAAGGGGGAAACGTGGTATTTCTTGGAGAAGATGTTACAAATATGGGAGAAATGTGGCATTCCTGGAAGAAACTGTCCTCTTTTGGGGATAAAAGAGGTATTTGTGGGTGAAAAGGTCCTCTTTCAAGGGGGTAATCTGGTATTTCTTGGAGAAGATGTGATCTATTTGGGAGAAATGTGGCATTTCTGGCAGAAACTGTCCTCTTTTGGGGATCACACAGGTATTTGTGGGTGAAAAGGTCCTATTTGAAGGGGGAAAGCTGGTATTTCTTAGAGAAGATGTGATATATTTGGGAGAAATGTGGCATTTCTGGATGAAAATGTCCGATTTGGGGGGAGAAGGCTGGTATTTGTGGGTGAAAAGATCCTATTTGAAGGGGGAATCCTGGTATTTCTTGGAGAAGATGTGATGTATTTGGGAGAAATGTGGCATTTCTGGAAGAAAATGTCCTGGTTGCGGGGAGAAGGCTGGTATTCGTGGGAGAAACGGTCGTATTTCAGAAGGAATCCTGGTATTTCTTGGAGAAGATGTGATATATTTGGGAGAAATGTGGCATTTCTGGAAGAAACTGCCCTCTTTTGGGGATCAAACAGGTATTTGTGGGTGAAAAGGTCCTTTTTGAAGGGCGAATCCTGGTATTTCTTGGAGCAGATGTGATATATTTGGGAGAAATCTGGCATTTCTTGAAGAAAATGTGGTATTTTGGGGATAAAAGAGGTATTTGTGGGTGAAAAGGTCCTATTTGAAGGGGGAAAGCTGGTATTTCTTGGAGAAGATGTGATCTATTTGGGAGAAGTGTGGCATTTCTGGAAGAAACTGTCCTGTTTTTGGGATAAAAGAGGTATTTGTGGGTGAAAAGGTCCTATTTGAAGGGGGAAAGCTGGTATTTCTTGGAGAAGATGTGATATGTTTGCGAGAAATGTGGCATTTCTGGAAGAGAATGTCCAAGTTGCAGGGAGAAGGCTGGTATTTGTGGGACAAACGGTCGTATTTCAGTAGGAATCCTGGTATTTCTTGGAGAAGATGTGATCTATTTGGGAGAAATGTGGCATTTCTGGCAGAAACTGTCGTCTTTTGGGGATAAAAGAGGTATTTGTGGGTGAAAAGGTCCTATTTGAAGGGGGAAAGCTGGTATTTCTTGGAGAAGATGTGATCTATTTGGGAGAAATGTGGCATTTCTGGCAGAAAATGTCCTATCTTGGGGATGAAAGAGGTATTTGTGGGTGAAAAGGTCCTTTTTGAAGGGAGAACCCTGGTATTTCTTGGAGAAGATGTTACAAATATGGGAGAAATGTGGCATTTCTGGCAGAAACTGTCCTCTTTTGGGGATAAAAGAGGTATTTGTGGGTGAAAAGGTCCTATTTGAAGGGGGAAACCTGGTATTTCTTGGAGAAGATGTGATATATTTTTGAGAAATGTGGCATTTCTGGCAGGAACTGTCCTCTTTTGGGGATCACACAGGTATTTGTGGGTGAAAAGGTCTTATTTGAAAGGGGAAACGTGGTATTTCTTGGAGAAGATATGATATGTTTGGGAGAAATGTGGCATTTCTGGAGGAAACTGTCCAATTTGGGGGGAGAAGGCTGGTATTTGTGGGTGAAAAGGTCCTTTTTGAAGGGGGAAATCTGGTATTTCTTGGAGAATATGTGATGTGTTTGGGAGAAATGTGGCATTTCTGGCAGAAACTGTCCTATTTTGGGATAAAAGAGGTATTTGTGGGTGGAAAGGTCCTTTTTGAAGGGCGAATCCTGGTATTTCTTGGAGAAGATGTGATATATTTGGGAGAAATCTGGCATTTCTTGAAGAAACTGTCCTATTTGGGGATAAAAGAGGTATTTGTGGTTGAGAAGGTCCTATTTGAAGGGGGAAAGCTGGTATTTCTTGGAGAAGATGTGATCTATTTGCGAGAAATGTGGCATTTCTGGAAGAAACTGTTGTATTTTGGGTATAAAAGAGGTATTTGTGGGTGAAAAGGTCCTATTTGAAGGGGGAAACGTGGTATTTCTTGGAGAAGATGTGATATATTTGGGAGAAATGTAGCATTTCTGGCAGAAACTGTCCTATTTGGGGATAAAAGAGGTATTTGTGGGTGAAAAGGTCCTATTTGAAGGGGGAAAGCTGGTATTTCTTGGAGAAGATGTGATCTATTTGGGAGAAATGTGGCATTTCTGGAATAAACTGTCCTATTTTGGGGATAAAAGAGGTATTTGTGGGTGAAAAGGTCCTATTTGAAGGGGGAAACCTGGTATTTCTTGGAGAAGATGCGATCTATTTGGGAGAAATTTGGCATTTCTGGAAGAAACTATCCTCTTTTGGGGATAAAAGAGGTATTTGTGGGTGAAAAGGTGCTATTTGAAGGGGGAAAGCTGGTATTTCTTGGAGAAGATGTGATCTATTTGGGAGAAATGTGCCATTTCTGGAAGAAACTGTCCTCTTTTGGGGATAAAAGAGGTATTTGTGGGTGAAAAGGTCCTATTTGAAGGGGGAAACCTGGTATTTCTTGGAGAAGATGTGGTATGTATGCGAGAAATCTGGCATTTCTGGAAGAAAATGTCCAAGTTGCGGGGAGAAGGCTGGTATCTGTGGGACAAACGGTCGTATTTCAGTAGGAATCCTGGTATTTCTTGGAGAAGATGTGATATATTTGGGAGAAATGTGGCATTTCTGGCAGAAACTGTCGTCTTTTGGGGATAAAAGAGGTATTTGTGGGTGAAAAGGTCCTTTTTGAAGGGGGAACCCTGGTATTTCTTGGAGAAGATGTTACAAATATGGGAGAAATGTGGCATTCCTGGAAGAAACTGTCCTCTTTTGGGGATAAAAGAGTTATTTGTGGGTGAAAAGTTCCTCTTTCAAGGGGGTAACCTGGTATTTCTTGGAGAAGATGTGATATATTTGGGAGAAATGTGGCATTTCTGGCTGAAACTGTCCTCTTTTGGGGATAAAAGAGGTATTTGTGGGTGAAAAGGTGCTATTTGTAGGGGGAAAGCTGGTATTTCTTGGAGAAGATGTGATATATTTGGGAGAAATGTGGCATTTCTGGCAGAAAATGTCCTATTTTGGGGATAAAAGAGGTATTTGTGGGTGAAAAGGTCTTATTTGTAGGGGGAAACCTGGTATTTCTTGGAGAAGATGTGATGTATTTTGGAGAAAAGTGGCATTTCTGGCAGAAACTGTCCTATTTTGGTGATAAAAGTGTTATTTGTGGTTGAGAAGGTCCTACTGAAGGGGGAACCCTGGTATTTCTTGGAGAAGATGTGATCTATTTGGGAGAAATGTGGCATTTCTGGCAGAAACTGTCCTCTTTTGGGGATAAAAGAGGTATTTGTGGGTGAAAAGGTCCTTTTTGAAGTGGGAACCCTGGTATTTCTTGGAGAAGATGTTACAAATATGGGAGAAATGTAGCATTTCTGGCAGAAACTGTCCTATTTTGGGGATAAAAGAGGTATTTGTGGGTGAAAAGGTCCTCTTTCAAGGGGGTAACCTGGTATTTCTTGGAGAAGATGTGATATATTTGGGAGAAATGTGGCGTTTCTGGCAGAAACTGTCCTCTTTTGGGGATAAAAGAGGTATTTGTGGGTGAAAAGGTCCTATTTGAAGGGGGAACCCTGGTATTTCTTGGAGAAGATGTGATATATTTGCGAGAAATGTGGCATTTCTGGAAGAAAATATCCAGGTTGCGGGGATAAAAGAGTTATTTGTGGGTGAAAAGGTCCTATTTGAAGAAGGAACCCTGGTATTTCTTGGAGAAGATGTGATCTATTTTGGAGAAAAGTGGCATTTCTTGCAGAAACTGTCCTATTTTGGGGATCACACAGGTATTTGTGGGTGAAAAGGTCCTATTTGAAGGGGGAACCCTGGTATTTCTTGGAGAAGATGTTACATATTTGGGAGAAATGTGGCATTTCTGGAAGAAAGTGTCCTATTTTGGGGATAAAAGAGGTATTTGTGGGTGAAATGGACCTATTTGAAGGGGGAAACGTGGTATTTCTTGGAGAAGATGTGATGTGTTTGGGAGAAATGTGGCATTTCTGGCAGAAACTGTCCTATTTGGGGATAAAAGAGGTATTTGTGGGTGGAAAGGTCCTATTTGAAGGGGGAAAGCTGGTATTTCTTGGAGAAGATGTGAGATATTTGGGAGAAAAGTGGCCTTTCTGGAAGTAACTGTCCTTTTTTGGGGATAAAAGAGGTATTTGTGGGTGAAAAGGTCCTATTTGAAGGGGGAACCGTGGTATTTCTTGGAGAAGATGTGATATATTTGGGCGAAATGTGGCATTTCTGGAAGAAACTGTCCTCTTTTGGGGATAAAACAGGTATTTGTGGGAGAAAAGGTCCTATTTGAAGGGGGAACCCTGGTATTAATTGGAGAAGATGTGATATATTTGGGAGAAATGTGGTCTTTCTGGAAGAAACTGTCCTATTTTGTGATAAAACAGGTACTTGTGGGAGTAAAGGTCCTATTTGAAGGGGAAAACCTGGTATTTCTTGGAGAAGATGTGATATATTAGGGAGAAATGTGGCATTTCTGGAAGAAACTGTCCTCTTTTGGGGATCAAACAGGTATTTGTGGGAGAGAAGGTCCTATTTGAAGGGGGAAACCTGGTATTTCTTGGTGTAGATGTGATCTATTTGGGAGAAATCTGGCATGTCTGGAAGAAACTGTCCAATTTCGGGGGAGAAGGCTGGTATTTGTGGGTGAAAAGATCCTATTTGAAGGGGGAAAGCTGGTATTTCTTTGAGAAGATGTGATCTATTTGGGAGAAATGTGGCATTTCTGGCAGAAACTGTCCTCTTTTGGGGATCACACAGGTATTTGTGGGTGAAAAGGTCCTATTTGAAGGGGGAAAGCTGGTATTTCTTAGAGAAGATGTGATATATTTGGGAGAAATGTGGCATTTCTGGATGAAAATGTCCGATTTGGGGGGAGAAGGCTGGTATTTGTGGGTGAAAAGATCCTATTTGAAGGGGGAATCCTGGTATTTCTTGGAGAAGATGTGATGTATTTGGGAGAAATGTGGCATTTCTGGAAGAAAATGTCCTGGTTGCGGGGAGAAGGCTGGTATTCGTGGGAGAAACGGTCGTATTTCAGAAGGAATCCTGGTATTTCTTGGAGAAGATGTGATATATTTGGGAGAAATGTGGCATTTCTGGAAGAAACTGCCCTCTTTTGGGGATCAAACAGGTATTTGTGGGTGAAAAGGTCCTTTTTGAAGGGCGAATCCTGGTATTTCTTGGAGCAGATGTGATATATTTGGGAGAAATCTGGCATTTCTTGAAGAAAATGTGGTATTTTGGGGATAAAAGAGGTATTTGTGGGTGAAAAGGTCCTATTTGAAGGGGGAAAGCTGGTATTTCTTGGAGAAGATGTGATCTATTTGGGAGAAGTGTGGCATTTCTGGAAGAAACTGTCCTGTTTTTGGGATAAAAGAGGTATTTGTGGGTGAAAAGGTCCTATTTGAAGGGGGAAAGCTGGTATTTCTTGGAGAAGATGTGATATGTTTGCGAGAAATGTGGCATTTCTGGAAGAGAATGTCCAAGTTGCAGGGAGAAGGCTGGTATTTGTGGGACAAACGGTCGTATTTCAGTAGGAATCCTGGTATTTCTTGGAGAAGATGTGATCTATTTGGGAGAAATGTGGCATTTCTGGCAGAAACTGTCGTCTTTTGGGGATAAAAGAGGTATTTGTGGGTGAAAAGGTCCTATTTGAAGGGGGAAAGCTGGTATTTCTTGGAGAAGATGTGATCTATTTGGGAGAAATGTGGCATTTCTGGCAGAAAATGTCCTATCTTGGGGATGAAAGAGGTATTTGTGGGTGAAAAGGTCCTTTTTGAAGGGAGAACCCTGGTATTTCTTGGAGAAGATGTTACAAATATGGGAGAAATGTGGCATTTCTGGCAGAAACTGTCCTCTTTTGGGGATAAAAGAGGTATTTGTGGGTGAAAAGGTCCTATTTGAAGGGGGAAACCTGGTATTTCTTGGAGAAGATGTGATATATTTTTGAGAAATGTGGCATTTCTGGCAGGAACTGTCCTCTTTTGGGGATCACACAGGTATTTGTGGGTGAAAAGGTCTTATTTGAAAGGGGAAACGTGGTATTTCTTGGAGAAGATATGATATGTTTGGGAGAAATGTGGCATTTCTGGAGGAAACTGTCCAATTTGGGGGGAGAAGGCTGGTATTTGTGGGTGAAAAGGTCCTTTTTGAAGGGGGAAATCTGGTATTTCTTGGAGAATATGTGATGTGTTTGGGAGAAATGTGGCATTTCTGGCAGAAACTGTCCTATTTTGGGATAAAAGAGGTATTTGTGGGTGGAAAGGTCCTTTTTGAAGGGCGAATCCTGGTATTTCTTGGAGAAGATGTGATATATTTGGGAGAAATCTGGCATTTCTTGAAGAAACTGTCCTATTTGGGGATAAAAGAGGTATTTGTGGTTGAGAAGGTCCTATTTGAAGGGGGAAAGCTGGTATTTCTTGGAGAAGATGTGATCTATTTGCGAGAAATGTGGCATTTCTGGAAGAAACTGTTGTATTTTGGGTATAAAAGAGGTATTTGTGGGTGAAAAGGTCCTATTTGAAGGGGGAAACGTGGTATTTCTTGGAGAAGATGTGATATATTTGGGAGAAATGTAGCATTTCTGGCAGAAACTGTCCTATTTGGGGATAAAAGAGGTATTTGTGGGTGAAAAGGTCCTATTTGAAGGGGGAAAGCTGGTATTTCTTGGAGAAGATGTGATCTATTTGGGAGAAATGTGGCATTTCTGGAATAAACTGTCCTATTTTGGGGATAAAAGAGGTATTTGTGGGTGAAAAGGTCCTATTTGAAGGGGGAAACCTGGTATTTCTTGGAGAAGATGCGATCTATTTGGGAGAAATTTGGCATTTCTGGAAGAAACTATCCTCTTTTGGGGATAAAAGAGGTATTTGTGGGTGAAAAGGTGCTATTTGAAGGGGGAAAGCTGGTATTTCTTGGAGAAGATGTGATCTATTTGGGAGAAATGTGCCATTTCTGGAAGAAACTGTCCTCTTTTGGGGATAAAAGAGGTATTTGTGGGTGAAAAGGTCCTATTTGAAGGGGGAAACCTGGTATTTCTTGGAGAAGATGTGGTATGTATGCGAGAAATCTGGCATTTCTGGAAGAAAATGTCCAAGTTGCGGGGAGAAGGCTGGTATCTGTGGGACAAACGGTCGTATTTCAGTAGGAATCCTGGTATTTCTTGGAGAAGATGTGATATATTTGGGAGAAATGTGGCATTTCTGGCAGAAACTGTCGTCTTTTGGGGATAAAAGAGGTATTTGTGGGTGAAAAGGTCCTTTTTGAAGGGGGAACCCTGGTATTTCTTGGAGAAGATGTTACAAATATGGGAGAAATGTGGCATTCCTGGAAGAAACTGTCCTCTTTTGGGGATAAAAGAGTTATTTGTGGGTGAAAAGTTCCTCTTTCAAGGGGGTAACCTGGTATTTCTTGGAGAAGATGTGATATATTTGGGAGAAATGTGGCATTTCTGGCTGAAACTGTCCTCTTTTGGGGATAAAAGAGGTATTTGTGGGTGAAAAGGTGCTATTTGTAGGGGGAAAGCTGGTATTTCTTGGAGAAGATGTGATATATTTGGGAGAAATGTGGCATTTCTGGCAGAAAATGTCCTATTTTGGGGATAAAAGAGGTATTTGTGGGTGAAAAGGTCTTATTTGTAGGGGGAAACCTGGTATTTCTTGGAGAAGATGTGATGTATTTTGGAGAAAAGTGGCATTTCTGGCAGAAACTGTCCTATTTTGGTGATAAAAGTGTTATTTGTGGTTGAGAAGGTCCTACTGAAGGGGGAACCCTGGTATTTCTTGGAGAAGATGTGATCTATTTGGGAGAAATGTGGCATTTCTGGCAGAAACTGTCCTCTTTTGGGGATAAAAGAGGTATTTGTGGGTGAAAAGGTCCTTTTTGAAGTGGGAACCCTGGTATTTCTTGGAGAAGATGTTACAAATATGGGAGAAATGTAGCATTTCTGGCAGAAACTGTCCTATTTTGGGGATAAAAGAGGTATTTGTGGGTGAAAAGGTCCTCTTTCAAGGGGGTAACCTGGTATTTCTTGGAGAAGATGTGATATATTTGGGAGAAATGTGGCGTTTCTGGCAGAAACTGTCCTCTTTTGGGGATAAAAGAGGTATTTGTGGGTGAAAAGGTCCTATTTGAAGGGGGAACCCTGGTATTTCTTGGAGAAGATGTGATATATTTGCGAGAAATGTGGCATTTCTGGAAGAAAATATCCAGGTTGCGGGGATAAAAGAGTTATTTGTGGGTGAAAAGGTCCTATTTGAAGAAGGAACCCTGGTATTTCTTGGAGAAGATGTGATCTATTTTGGAGAAAAGTGGCATTTCTTGCAGAAACTGTCCTATTTTGGGGATCACACAGGTATTTGTGGGTGAAAAGGTCCTATTTGAAGGGGGAACCCTGGTATTTCTTGGAGAAGATGTTACATATTTGGGAGAAATGTGGCATTTCTGGAAGAAAGTGTCCTATTTTGGGGATAAAAGAGGTATTTGTGGGTGAAATGGACCTATTTGAAGGGGGAAACGTGGTATTTCTTGGAGAAGATGTGATGTGTTTGGGAGAAATGTGGCATTTCTGGCAGAAACTGTCCTATTTGGGGATAAAAGAGGTATTTGTGGGTGGAAAGGTCCTATTTGAAGGGGGAAAGCTGGTATTTCTTGGAGAAGATGTGAGATATTTGGGAGAAAAGTGGCCTTTCTGGAAGTAACTGTCCTTTTTTGGGGATAAAAGAGGTATTTGTGGGTGAAAAGGTCCTATTTGAAGGGGGAACCGTGGTATTTCTTGGAGAAGATGTGATATATTTGGGCGAAATGTGGCATTTCTGGAAGAAACTGTCCTCTTTTGGGGATAAAACAGGTATTTGTGGGAGAAAAGGTCCTATTTGAAGGGGGAACCCTGGTATTAATTGGAGAAGATGTGATATATTTGGGAGAAATGTGGTCTTTCTGGAAGAAACTGTCCTATTTTGTGATAAAACAGGTACTTGTGGGAGTAAAGGTCCTATTTGAAGGGGAAAACCTGGTATTTCTTGGAGAAGATGTGATATATTAGGGAGAAATGTGGCATTTCTGGAAGAAACTGTCCTCTTTTGGGGATCAAACAGGTATTTGTGGGAGAGAAGGTCCTATTTGAAGGGGGAAACCTGGTATTTCTTGGTGTAGATGTGATCTATTTGGGAGAAATCTGGCATGTCTGGAAGAAACTGTCCAATTTCGGGGGAGAAGGCTGGTATTTGTGGGTGAAAAGATCCTATTTGAAGGGGGAAAGCTGGTATTTCTTTGAGAAGATGTGATCTATTTGGGAGAAATGTGGCATTTCTTGAAGAAACTGTCCTATTTTGGGGATAAAACAGGTATTTGTGGATGAAAAGGTCCTATTTGAATTGGAAAACCTGGTATTTCTTGGAGAAGATGTGATCTATTTGGGAGAAATCTGGCATTTCTGGAAGAAAATATCCAATTTGGGGAGAGAAGGCTGGTAGTTGTGGGTGAGAAGGTCATATTTCAGGAGGAATCCTGGTATTTCTTGGAGAAGATGTGATATATTTGGGAGAAATGTGGCATTTCTGGCAGAAACTGTCCTCGTTTGGGGATAAAAGAGGTATTCGTGGGTGAAAAGGTCCTATTTGAAGGGGGAAACGTGGTATTTCATGGAGAAGATGTGATATATTTGGGAGAAATGTGGCATTTCTGGAAGAAACTGTCCTATTTTGGGATAAAACAGGTACTTGTGGGAGAAAAGGTCCTATTTGAAGGGGAAAACCTGGTATTTCTTGGAGAAGATGTGATATATTTGGGAGAAATGTGGCCTTACTGGCAGAAACTGTCCTCTTTTGGGGATAAAAGAGGTATTTGTAGGTGACAAGGTCCTATTTCCAGGGAGAAAGCTGGTATTTCTTGGAGAAGATGTGATATATTTGGGAGAAATCTGGCCTTTCTGGAAGAAACTGTCCTCTTTTGGGGATAAAAGAGGTATTTGTGGGTGAAAAGGTCCTATTTCCAGGGGGAAAGCTGGTATTTCTTGGAGGAGATGTCATATATTTGGGAGAAATGTGGCCTTTCTGGAAGAAACTGTCCTCTTTTGGGGATAAAACAGGTATTTGTGGGAGAAAAGTTCCTCTTTCAAGTGGGAAAGCTGGTATTTCTTGGAGAAGATGTGATATATTTGGGAGAAATGTGGCATTTCTGGCAGAAACTGTCCTCTTTTGGGGATAAAACTGGTATTTGTGGGTGAAAAGGTCCTATTTGAAGGGGGAAAGCTGGTATTTCTTGGAGAAGATGTGATCTATTTGGGAGAAATGTGGCATTTCTGGAAGAAACTGTCCTATTTTGGGGATAAAACAGGTATTTGTGGGTGGAAAGGTCCTATTTGAAGGGGGAAAGCTGGTATTTCTTGGAGAAGATGTGATATATTTGGGAGAAAAGTGGCCTTTCTGGAAGTAACTGTCCTTTTTTGGGGAGAAAAGAGGTATTTGTGGGTGAAAAGGTCCTATTTGAAGGGCGAACCGTGGTATTTCATGGAGAAGATGTGATATATTTGGGCGAAATGTGGCATTTCTGGAAGAAACTGTCCTCTTTTGGGGATAAAAGAGGTATTTGTGGGTGAAAAGGTCCTATTTCAAGGAGGAAACGAGGTATTTCTTGGAGAAGATGTGATCTATTTGGGAGAAATGTGGCCTTTCTGGAAGAAACTGTCCTCTTTTGGGGATAAAACAGGTATTTGTGGGTGAAAAGGTCCTATTTCAAGGGGGAAACCTGGTATTTCTTGCAGGAGATGAGATATATTTGGGAGAAATGTGACATTTCTGGAAGAAACTGTCCTTTTTTGGGGATAAAAGAGGTATTTGTGGGAGAGAAGGTCCTATTTGAAGGGGGAAACGTGGTATTTCTTGGAGAAGATGTGATATATTTGGGAGAAATGTGGCATTTCTGGCAGAAACTGTCCTCTTTTGGGGATCAAACAGGTATTTGTGGGTGAAAAGTGCCTATTTCTAGGGGGAAACCTGGTATTTCTTGGAGATGATGTGATATATTTGGGAGAAAAGCGGCCTTTCTGCAAGAAACTGTCCTGTTTTGGGGATAAAACAGGTACTTGTGGGAGAAAAGGTCCTATTTGAAGGGGGAAACCTGGTATTTCTTGGAGGAGATGTGATATATTTGGGTGAAATGTGGCATTTTTGGAAGAAACTGTCCTTTTTTGGGGATAAAAGAGGTATTTGAAGGAGAAAAGGTCCTATTTGAAGGGGGAACCCTGTAATTAATTGGAGAAGATGTGATATATTTGGGAGAAATGTGGTCTTTCTGGAAGAAACTGTCCTATTTTGTGATAAAACAGGTACTTGTGGGAGAAAAGGTCCTATTTGAAGGGGAAAACCTGGTATTTCTTGGAGAAGATGTGATATATTTGGGAGAAATGTGGCATTTCTGGCAGGAACTGTCCTCTTTTGGGGATAAAAGAGGTATTTGTGGGTGAAAAGGTCCTATTTGAAGGGGGAAAGCTGGTATTTCTTGGAGAAGATGTGATCTATTTGGGAGAAATGTGGCATTTCTGGAAGAAACTGTCCTCTTTTGGGGATCAAACAGGTATTTGTGGGAGAGAAGTTCCTATTTGAAGGGGGAAACCTGGTATTTCTAGGTGTAGATGTGATCTATTTGGGAGAAATCTGGCATGTGTGGAAGAAACTGTCCAATTTCGGGGGAGAAGGCTGGTATTTGTGGGTGAAAAGGTCCTATTTGAAGGGGGAAAGCTGGTATTTCTTTGAGAAGATGTGATATATTTGGGAAAAATGTGGCATTTCTTGAAGAAACTGTCCTATTTTGGGGATAAAACAGGTATTTGTGGATGAAAAGGTCCTATTTCCAGGGGAAAACCTGGTATTTCTTGGAGAAGATGTGATCTATTTGGGAGAAATCTGGCCTTTCTGGAAGAAAATATCCAATTTGGGGAGAGAAGGCTGGTAGTTGTGGGTGAGAAGGTCATATTTCAGGAGGAATCCTGGTATTTCTTGGAGAAGATGTGATCTATTTGGGCGAAATGTGGCCTTTCTGGAAGAAACTGTCCTCTTTTGGGGATCAAACAGGTATTTGTGGGTGAAAAGGTCCTATTTGAAGGGGGAACCCTGGTATTTCTTGGAGAAGATGTGATATATTTGGGAGAAATGTGGCATTTCTGGAAGAAACTGTCCTCTTTGGGCGATAAAGGAGGTATATGTGGGTGAAAAGATGGTATATGAAGGGGGAAAGCTGGTATTTCTTGGAGAAGATGTGATATATTTGGGGGAAATGTGGCCTTTCTGGAAGAAACTGTCCTATTTTGGGATAAAACAGGTACTTGTGGGAGAAAAGGTCCTATTTGAAGGGGGAACCTGGTATTTCTTGGAGAAGATGTGATCTATTTGGGAGAAATATGGCATGTCTGGAAGAAACTGTCGTATTTTGGGGATAAAAGAGGTATTTGTGGGTGAAAAGTTCCTCTTTCAAGGGGGAAACCTGGTATTTCTTGGAGGAGATGTGATATATTTGGGAGAAATCTGGCCTTTCTGGCAGAAACTGTCCTCTTTTGGGGATAAAAGAGGTATTTGTGGGTGAAAAGGTCCTATTTGAAGGGGGAACCCTGGTATTTCTTGGAGGAGATGTGATCTATTTGGGAGAAATGTGGTCTTTCTGGAAGAAACTGTCCTCTTTTGGGGATAAAAGAGGTATTTGTGGGTGAAAAGGTCCTATTTGAAGGGGGAACCGTGGTATTTCTTGGAGATGTTATATATTTGGGAGAAATGTGGCCTTTCTGGAAGAAACTGTCCTCTTTTGGGGATAAAAGAGGTATTTGTGGGTGAAAAGGTCCTATTTGAAGGGGGAAACCTGGTATTTCTAGGAGAAGATGTGATCTATTTGGGAGAAATGTGGCCTTTCTGGAAGAAACTGTCCTCTTTTGGGGATAAAAGAGGTATTAGTGGGTGAAAAGTTCCTATTTGAAGGGGGATAGCTGGTATTTCTTGGAGAAGATGTGATATATTTGGGAGAAATGTGGCATTTCTGGAAGAAACTGTTGTATTTTGGGGATAAAAAAGGTATTTGTGGGTGAAAAGGTCCTCTTTCAAGGGGGAATCCTGTTATTTCTAGGAGAAGATGTGATATATTTGGGAGAAATGTGGCATTTCTGGAAGAAACTGTCCTTTTTTGGGGATAAAAGAGGTATTTGTGGGTGACAAGGTCCTATTTCCAGGGAGAAAGCTGGTATTTCTTGGAGAAGATGTGATATATTTGGGAGAAATCTGGCCTTTCTGGATTAAACTGTCCTCTTTTGGGGATAAAAGAGGTATTTGTCGGTGAAAAGGTCCTATTTGAAGGGGGAAAGCTGGTATTTCTTGGAGAAGATGTCATATATTTGGGAGAAATGTGGCCTTTCTGGAAGAAACTGTCCTCTTTTGGGGATAAAACAGGTATTTGTGGGAGAAAAGTTCCTCTTTCAAGGGGAAAAGCTGGTATTTCTTGGAGAAGATGTGATATATTTGGGAGAAATGTGGCATTTCTGGAAGTAACTGTCCTCTTTTGGGAAGAAAACTGGTATTTGTGGGAGAAAAGGTCCTATTTGAAGGGGGAAAGCTGGTATTTCTTGGAGAAGATGTGATATATTTGGGAGAAATCTGGCCTTTCTGGAAGAAACTGTCCTCTTTTGGGGATAAAAGAGGTATTTGTGGGTGAAAAGGTCCTATTTCCAGGGGGAACCCTGGTATTTCTTGGAGGAGATGTGATCTATTTGGGAGAAATGTGGCATTTCTGGAAGAAACTGTCCTATTTTGGGGATAAAACAGGTATTTGTGTATGAAAAGGTCCTATTTGAAGGGGGAAACCTGGTATTTCTTGGAGAAGATGTGATATATTTGGGAGAAAAGTGGCATGTCTGGAAGAAAATGTCCTCTTTTGGGGATAAAACAGGTACTTGTGGGAGAAAAGGTCCTATTTGAAGGGGAAAACCTGGTATTTCTTGCGGGAGATGAGATATATTTGGGCGAAATGTGGCATTTCTGGAAGAAACTGTCCTCTTTTGGGGATAAAAGAGGTATTTGTGGGTGAAAAGGTCCTATTTGAAGGGGGAACCCTGGTATTTCTTGGAGAAGATGTGATCTATTTGGGAGAAATGTGGCCTTTCTGGAAGAAACTGTCCTATTTTGGGGATAAATCAGGTATTTGTGGGTGAAAAGGTCCTATCTGAAGGGGAAACCCTGGTATTTCTTGGAGAAGATTTGATATATTAGGGAGAAATGTGGCATTTCTGGAAGAAACTGTCCTATTTTGGGGATAAAAGAGGTATTTGTGGGTGAAAAGGTCCTACTTGAAGGGGGAAACGTGGTATTTCTTGGAGAAGATGTGATATATTTGGGTGCAATGTGGCATTTCTGGAAGAAACAGTCCTCTTTTGGGGATCAAACAGGTATTTGTGGGTGAAAAGGTCCTATTTGAAGGGGGAAACGTGGTATTTCTTGGAGAAGATGTGATCTATTTGGGAGAAATGTGGCATTTCTGGAAGAAACTGTCCTATTTTGGGATAAAACAGGAACTTGTGGGAGAAAAGGTCCTATTTGAAAGGGAAAACCTGGTATTTCTTGGAGAAGATATGATATATTTGGGAGAAATGTGGCCTTTCTGGCAGAAACTGTCCTCTTTTGGGGATAAAAGAGGTATTTGTGGGTGACAAGGTCCTATTTCCAGGGAGAAAGCTGGTATTTCTTGGAGAAGATGTGATATATTTGGGAGAAATCTGGCATGTGTGGAAGAAACTGTCCTCTTTTGGGGATAAAAGAGGTATTTGTGGGTGAAAAGGTCCTATTTCCAGGGGGAAAGCTGGTATTTCTTGGAGAAGATGTGATCTATTTGCGAGAAATGTGGCCTTTCTGGAAGAAACTGTCCTATTTTGGGGATAAAACAGGTATTTGTGGGAGAAAAGTTCCTCTTTCAAGGGGGAAACCTGGTATTTCTTGGAGAAGATGTGATCTATTTGGGAGAAATGTGGCCTTTCTGGAAGAAACTGTCCTCTTTTGGGGATAAAAGAGGTATTTGTGGGTGAAAAGGTCCTATTTGAAGGGGGAAAGCTGGTATTTCTTGGAGAAGATGTGATATATTTGGGAGAAATGTGGCATTTCTGGAAGAAACTGTCCAATTTTGGGGATAAAAGAGGTATTTGTGGGAGAAAAGGTCCTATTTCAAGGGGGAAAGCTGGTATTTCTTGGAGAAGATGTGATATATTTGGGAGAAATCTGGCCTTTCTGGAAGAAACTGTCCTATTTCGGGGATCAAACAGGTATTTGTGGGAGAAAAGGTCCTATTTGAAGGGGGAAAGGTGTTATTTCTTGGAGAAGATGTGATATATTTGGGAGAAATGTGGCATGTCTGGAAGAAAATGTCCTGTTCTGGGGATAAAAGAGGTATTTGTGGGAGAAAAGGTCCTATTTGAAGGGAGAAAGCTGGTATTTCTTGGAGAAGATGTGATATATTTGGGAGAAATGTGGCAATTCTGGAAGAAACTGTCCTCTTTTGGGGATAAAAGAGGTATTTGTGGGTGATAAGGTCCTATTTGAAGGGGGAAACCTGGTATTTCTTGGAGAAGATGTGATATACTTGGGAGAAATGTGGCATGTCTGGAAGAAACTGTCCAATTTGAGGGATAAAGCAGGTATTTGTGGGTGAAAATGTCCTATTTGAAGGGGAAAACCTGGTATTTCTTGGAGAAGATGTGATATATTTGGGAGAAAAGTGGCCATTCTGGAAGAAACTGTCCTCTTTTGGGGATAAAAGAAGTATTTGTGGGTGAAAAGGTCCTATTTGAAGGGGGAAAGCTGGTATTTCTTGGAGAAGATGTGATATATTTGGGAGAAATCTGGCCTTTATGGCAGAAAATGTCCTATTTTGGGGATGAAAGAGGTATTTGTGGGAGAAAAGTTCATATTTACTGGGGGAAACCTTGTATTTCTTGGAGAAGATGTGATATATTTGGGAGAAATGTGGCATGTCTGGCAGAAACTGTCCTCTTTTGGGGATAAAAGAGGTATTTGTGGGTGAAAAGGTCCTATTTGAAGGGGGAAACCTGGTATTTCTTGGAGAAGATGTGATCTATTTGGGCGAAATGTGGCATTTCTGGAAGAAAATGTCCTCTTTTGGGGATCAGACAGGTATTTGTGGGTGAGAAGGTCCTATTTGAAGGGGGAAACCTGGTATTTCTTGGTGTAGATGTGATCTATTTGGGAGAAATCTGGCATTTCTGGAAGAAACTGTCCAATTTCGGGGGTGAAGGCTGGTATTTGTGGGTGAAAAGGTCCTATTTGAAGGGGGAAAGCTGGTATTTCTTGGAGAAGATGTGATCTATTTGGGAGAAATGTGGAATTTCTTGAAGAAACTGTCCTCTTTTGGGGATAAAAGAGGTATTTGTGGGTGAAAAGGTCCTATTTGAAGGGGGAACCCTGGTATTTCTTGGAGAAGATGTGATCTATTTGGGAGAAATGTGGCCTTTCTGGAAGAAACTGTCCTATTTTGGGATAAAACAGGTACTTGTGGGAGAAAAGGTCCTATTTGAAGGGGAAAACCTGGTATTTCTTGGAGAAGATGTGATATATTTGGGAGAAATGTGGCCTTTCTGGCAGAAACTGTCCTCTTTTGGGGATAAAAGAGGTATTTGTGGGTGAAAAGGTCCTATTTCCTGGGAGAAAGCTGGTATTTCTTGGAGAAGATGTGATATATTTGGGAGAAATGTGGCCTTTCTGGAAGAAACTGTCCTATTTTGGGCATAAAAGAGGTATTTGTGGGTGAAAAGGTGCTATTTGAAGGGGGAAAGCTGGTATTTCTTGGAGAAGATGTGATATATTTGGGAGAAATGTGGCATTTCTGGAAGAAACAGTCCAATTTTGGGGATAAAAGTGGTATTTGCGGAGAAAAGGTCCTATTTCAAGGGGGAAAGCTGGTATTTCTTGGAGAAGATGTGATATATTTGGGAGCAATGTGGCATGTCTGGAAGAAACTGTCGTATTTCGGGGATCAAGCAGGTATTTGTGGGAGAAAAGGTCCTATTTGAAGGGGGAAAGGTGGTATTTCTTGGAGAAGATGTGATATATTTGGGAGAAATGTGGCATGTCTGGAAGAAAATGTCCTGTTTTGGGGATAAAAGAGGTATTCGTGGGAGAAAAGGTCCTATTTGAAGGGGGAAAGGTGGTATTTCTTGGAGAAGATGTGATATATTTGGGAGAAATGTGGCATGTCTGGAAGAAACTGTTGTATTTTGGGGATAAAAGAGGTATTTGTGTGTGACAAGGTCCTATTTGAAGGGAGAAAGCTGGTATTTCTTGGAGAAGATGTGATATATTTGGGAGAAATGTGGCAATTCTGGAAGAAACTGTCCTCTTTTGGGGATAAAAGAGGTATTTGTGGGTGACAAGGTCCTATTTGAAGGGGGAAACCTGGTATTTCTTGGAGAAGATGTGATATATTTGGGAGAAATGTGGCATGTCTGGAAGAAACTGTCCAATTTGAGGGATAAAACAGGTATTTGTGGGTGAAAAGGTCCTATTTGAAGGGGAAAACCTGGTATTTCTTGGAGAAGATGTGGTATATTTGGGAGAAAAGTGGCCTTTCTGGAAGAAACTGTCCTCTTTTGGGGATAAAAGAAGTATTTGTGGGTGAAAAGGTCCTATTTGAAGGGGGAAAGCTGGTATTTCTTGGAGAAGATGTGATATATTCGGGAGAAATCTGGCCTTTATGGCAGAAAATGTCCTATTTTGGGGATGAAAGAGGTATTTGTGGGAGAAAAGTTCCTATTTACTGGGGGAAACCTGGTATTTCTTGGAGAAGATGTGATATATTTGGGAGAAATGTGGCATGTCTGGCAGAAACTGTCCTCTTTTGGGGATAAAAGAGGTATTTGTGTGTGAAAAGGTCCTATTTGAAGGGGGAACCCTGGTATTTCTTGGAGAAGATGTGATCTATTTGGGAGAAATATGGCCTTTCTGGAAGAAACTGTCCTCTTTTGGGGATAAAAGAGGTATTTGTGGGTGAAAAGGTCCTATTTGAAGGGGGAAAGCTGGTATTTCTTGGAGAAGATGTGATATATTTGGGAGAAATGTGGCATTTCTGGAAGAAACTGTCCTATTTTGGGGATAAAACAGGTATTTGTGGGTGAAAAGCTCCTATTTGAAGGGGGAACCCTGGTATTTCTTGGAGAAGATGTGATATATTTGGGAGAAATGTGGCCTTTCTAGAAGAAACTGTCCTCTTTTGGGGATAAAAGAGGTATTTCTGGGTGAAAAGGTCCTCTTTCAAGGGGGAAACCTGGTATTTCTTGGAGAAGATGTGATCTATTTGGGAGAAATGTGGCATTTCTGGAAGAAACTGTCCTCTTTTGGGTATAAAAGAGGTATTTGTGGGTAAAAGGTCCTATTTGAAGGGGGAAAGCTGGTATTTCTTGGAGAAGATGTGATATATTTGGGAGAAATGTGGCATTTCTGGAAGAAAATGTCCTCTTTTGGGGATGAAAGAGGTATTTGTGGGTGAAAAGGTCCTATTTGAAGTGGGAAACCTGGTATTTCTTGGAGAAGATGTGATGTATTTGGGAGAAAAGTGGCATTTCTGGCAGAAACTGTCCTATTTTTGGGATAAAAGAGGTATTTGTGGGTGAAAAGGTCCTATTTGAAGGGGGAACCCTGGTATTTCTTGGAGAAGATGTGATATGTTTCAGAGAAATGTGGCATTTCTGGCAGAAACTGTCCTATTTGGGGATAAAAGAGGTATTTGTGGGTGAAAAGGTCCTATTTGAAGGGGGAAACCTGGTATTTCTTGGAGAAGATGTGATATATTTGGGAGAAATGTGGCATTTCTGGAAGAAACTGTTGTATTTTGGGTATAAAAGAGGTATTTGTGGGAGAAAAGGTCCTATTTGAAGGGGGAACCCTGGTATTTCTTGGAGAAGATGTGATACATTTGGGAGAAATGTGGCATGTCTGGAAGAAACTCTCCTATTTTGGGGATAAAAGAGGTATTTGTGGGTGACAAGGTCCTATTTGAAGGGGGAAACCTGGTATTTCTTGGAGAAGATGTGATATATTTGGGAGAAATGTGGCATTTCTGGAAGAAACTGTTGTATTTTGGGTATAAAAGAGGTATTTGTGGGTGAAAAGGTCCTATTTGAAGGGGGAAAGCTGGTATTTCTTGGAGAAGATGTGATATATTTGGGAGAAATGTGGCCTTTCTGGAAGAAACTGTTCTCTTTTAGGATAAAAGTGGTATTTGTGGGAGAAAAGTTCCTCTTTCAAGGGGGAAAGCTGGTATTTCTTGGAGAAGATGTGATATATTTGGGAGAAATGTGGCATTTCTGGAAGTAACAGTCCTCATTTGCGGATAAAACTGGTATTTGTGGGTGATAAGGTCCTATTTGAAGGGGGAAAGCTGGTATTTCTTGGAGAAGATGTGATATATTTGGGAGAAATGTGGCCTTTCTGGAAGAAACTGTCCTCTTTTGGGGATAAAACAGGTATTTGTGGGAGAAAAGTTCCTATTTGAAGGGGGAAACCTGGTATTTCTTGGAGAAGATGTGATATATTTGGGAGAAATGTGGCCTTTCTGGAAGAAACTGTCCTATTTTGGGGATAAAACAGGTATTTGTGGGAGAAAAGCTCCTATTTGAAGGGGGAACCCTGGTATTTCTTGGAGAAGATGTGATATATTTGGGAGAAATGTGGCATTTCTGGAAGAAACTGTCCTCTTTTGGGGATAAAAGAGGTATTTGTGGGTAAAAGGTCCTATTTGAAGGGGGAAAGCTGGTATTTCTTGGAGAAGATGTGATCTATTTGGGAGAAATGTGGCCTTTCTGGAAGAAACTGTCCTATTTTGGGATAAAACAGGTACTTGTGGGAGAAAAGGTCCTATTTGAAGGGGAAAACCTGGTATTTCTTGGAGAAGATGTGATCTATTTGGGAGAAATGTGGCATTTCTGGAAGAAAATGTCCTCTTTTGGGGATAAAAGATGTATTTTTGGGAGAAAAGGTCCTATTTGAAGGGGGAAACCTGGTATTTCTCGGAGAAGATGTGATCTATTTGGGAGAAATGTGGCCTTTCTGGAAGAAACTGTCCTCTTTTGGGGATAAAAGAGGTATTTGTGGGTGACAAGGTCCTATTTCCAGGGAGATAGCTGGTATTTCTTGGAGAAGATGTGATGTATTTGGGAGTAATCTGGCATTTCTGGAAGAAACTGTTGTATTTTGGGTATAAAAGAGGTATTTGTGGGTGACAAGGTCCTATATCCAGGGAGAAAGCTGGTATTTCTTGGAGAAGATGTGATGTATTTGGGAGTAATCTGGCATTTCTGGAAGAAAATGTCCAATTTGAGGGATAAAACTGGTATTTGTGGGTGAAACGGTCCAATTTCAAGGGGGAAAGCTGGTATTTCTTGGAGAAGATGTGATATATTTGGGAGAAATGTGGCATGTCTGGAAGAAACTGTCCTATTTGAGAAATGAAACAGGTATTTGTGGGTGAAAAGGTCCTATTTGAAGGGGGAACCGTGGTATTTCTTGGAGAAGATGTGATCTATTTGGGAGAAATGTGGCATGTCTGGAAGAAAATGCCCTATTTTGGGGATAACAGAGGTATTTGTGGGTGAAAAGGTCCTATTTGAAGGGGGAACCCTGATATTTCTTGGAGCAGATGTGATCTATTTGGGAGAAATGTGGCCTTTCTGGAAGAAACTGTCCTCTTTTGGGGATAAAAGAGGTATTTGTGGGTGAAAAGTTCCTATTTGAAGGGGGAAAGCTGGTATTTCTTGGAGAAGATGTGATCTATTTGGGAGAAATGTGGCCTTTCTGGCATAAACTGTCCTCTTTTGGGGATAAAACAGGTAATTGTGGGTGAAAAGATCCTATTTGAAGGGGGAACCCTGGTATTTCTTGGAGAAGATGTGATATATTTGGGAGAAATGTGGCCTTTCTGGCAGAAACTGTCCTCTTTTGGGGATAAAAGAGGTATTTCTGGGTGAAAAGGTCCTATTTCCAGGGGGAACCTGGTATTTCTTGGAGGAGATGTGATCTATTTGGGAGAAATGTGGCATTTCTGGAAGAAACTGTCCTCTTTTGGGGATAAAAGAGGTATTTGTGGGTGAAAAGTTCCTCTTTCAAGGGGGAAAGCTGGTATTTCTTGGAGGAGATGTGATATATTTGGGAGAAATGTGGCCTTTCTGGCAGAAACTGTCCTATTTTGGGGATCAAATAGGTATTTGTGGGTGAAAAGGTCCTATTTGAAGGGGGAAAGCTGGTATTTCTTGGAGAAGATGTGATATATTTGGGAGCAATGTGGCATGTCTGGAAGAAACTGTCGTATTTCGGGGATCAAGCAGGTATTTGTGGGAGAAAAGGTCCTATTTGAAGGGGGAAAGGTGGTATTTCTTGGAGAAGATGTGATATATTTGGGAGAAATGTGGCATTTCTGGCAGAAAATGTCCTGTTTTGGGGATAAAAGAGGTATTTTTGGGAGAAAAGATCCTATTTGAAGGGGGAACCCTGGTATTTCTTGGAGAAGATGTGATCTATTTGGGAGAAATGTGGCATGTCTGGAAGAAACTGTTGTATTTTGGGGATAAAATAGGTATTAGTGGGTGAAAAGTTCCTATTTGAAGGGGGAAAGCTGGTATTTCTTGGAGAAGATGTGATATATTTGGGAGAAATGTGGCATTTCTGAAAGAAACTGTCCTATTTTGGGGATAAAAGAGGTATTTTTGGGAGAAAAGATCCTATTTGAAGGGGGAACCCTGGTATTTCTTGGAGAAGATGTGATCTATTTGGGAGAAATGTGGCATGTCTGAAAAAACTGTCCAATTTGAGGGATAAAACTGGTATTTGTGGGTGAATATGTCCTATTTGAAGGGGAAAACCGGGTATTTCTTGGAGAAGATGTTATCTATTTGGGATAAATGTGGCATTTCTGGAAGAAACTGTCGTATTTTCGGTATAAAAGAGGTATTTGTGGGTGAAAAGGTCCTATTTGAAGGGGGAAACCTGGTATTTCTTGGAGAAGATGTGATCTATTTGGGAGAAATGTGGCATTTCTGAAAGAAAATGTCCAATTTGAGGGATATAACAGGTATTTGAGGGTGAAACGTTCCTATTTCAAGGGGGAAACCTGGTATTTCTTGGAGAAGATGTGATCTATTTGGGAGAAATGTGGCCTTTCTGGAAGAAACTGTCCTATTTGAGGGATCAAACAGGCATTTGTGGGAGAAAAGGTACTATTTGAAGGGGAAAACCTGGTATTTCTTGGAGAAGATGTGATCTATTTGGGAGAAATGTGGCCTTTCTGGAAGAAACTGTCCTCTTTAGGGGATAAAAGAGGTATTTGTGGGTGAAAAGGTCCTATTTGAAGGGGGAACCCTGGTATTTCTTGGAGGAGATGTGATCTATTTGGGAGAATTGTGGCCTTTCTGGAAGAAACTGTCCTCTTATGGGGGTAAAACAGGTATTTGTGGGTGAAAAGGTCCTATTTGAAGGGGGAAAGCTGGTATTTCTTGGAGAAGATGTGATCTATTTGGGAGAAATGTGGCATTTCTTGCAGAAACTGTCCTGTTTTGGGGATAAAAGAGGTATTTGTGGGTGAAAAGGTCCTATTTGATGGGGGAACCCTGGTATTTCTTGGAGAAGATGTGATATATTTGGGAGAAATGTGGCCTTTCTGGAAGAAACTGTCCTATTTTGGGATAAAACAGGTACTTGTGGGAGAAAAGGTCCTATTTGAAGGGGGAAACGTGGTATTTCTTGGAGAAGATGTGATATGTTTCAGAGAAATGTGGCATTTCTGGAAGAAACTGTTCTATTTTGGGGATAAAAGAGGTATTTGTGGGAGAAAAGGTCCTATTTGAAGGGGGAACCCTGGTATTTCTTGGAGAAGATGTGATCTATTTGCGAGAAATGTGGCATGTCCGGAAGAAACTGTCCTCTTTTGGGGATAAAAGAGGTATTTGTGGGTGAAAAGTTCCTATTTGAAGGGGGAAACCTGGTATTTCTTGGAGAAGATGTGATCTATTTGGGAGAAATGTGCCATTTCTGGAAGAAACTGTCCTATTTTGGGGATGAAAGAGGTATTTGTAGGTGAAAAGGTCCTATTTGAAGGGGGAAAGCTGGTATTTCTTGGAGAAGATGTGATATATTTGGGTGAAATGTGGCATTTCTAGAAGAAACTATCCTATTTTGGGGATAAAAGAGGTATTTGTGGGTGAAAAGGTCCAATTTCAAGGGGGAAACCTGGTAGTTCTTGGAGGAGATTTGATATATTTGGGAGAAATGTGGCCTTTCTGGAAGAAACTGTCCTATTTTGGGATAAAACAGGTACTTGTGGGAGAAAAGGTCCTATTTGAAGGGGAAAACCTGGTATTTCTTGGAGAAGATGTGATCTATTTAGGAGAAATGTGGCCTTTCTGGCAGAAACTGTCCTCTTTTGGGGATAAAAGAGGTATTTGTGGGTGACAAGATCCTATTTCCAGGGAGAAAGCTGGTATTTCTTGGAGAAGATGTGATATATTCGGGAGAAATCTGGCCTTTCTGGAAGAAACTGTCCTATTTTGGGGATAAAACAGGTATTTGTGGGAGAAAAGTTCCTCTTTCAAGGGGGAACCCTGGTATTTCTTGGAGAAGATGTGATATATTTGGGAGAAATGTGGCCTTTCTGGAAGAAACTGTCCTCTTTAGGGAATAAAAGAGGTATTTGTGGGTGAAAAGGTCCTATTTGAAGGGGAAAGGTGGTATTTCCTTGGAGAAGATGTGATATATTTGGGAGATATCTGGCCTTTCTGGAAGAAACTGTCCTCCTTTGGGGATAAAAGAGGTATTTGTGGGTGAAAAGGTCCTATTTGAAGGGGGAAACCTGGTATTTCTTGGAGAAGATGTGATATATTTGGGAGAAATGTGGCATGTCTGGAAGAAACTGTCCTCTTTAGGGGATCAAACAGGTATTTGTGGGAGAAAAGGTCCTATTTGAAGGGGGAAACCTGGTATTTCTTGGAGAAGATGTGATATATTTGGGAGAAATGTGGCATTTCTGGAAGAAAATGTCCTGATTTGGGGATAAAAGAGGTATTCGTTGGAGAAAAGGTCCTATTTGAAGGGGGAACCCTGGTATTTCTTGGAGAAGATGTGATATATTTGGGAGAAATGTGGCATGTCTGGAAGAAACTGTTGTATTTTGGGGATAAAAGAGGTATTTGTGGGTGACAAGGTCCTATTTGAAGGGAGAAAGCTGGTATTTCTTGGAGAAGATGTGATATATTTGGGAGAAATGTGGCATTTCTGGAAGAAACTGTCCTCTTCTGGGGATAAAAGAGGTATTTGTGGGTGAAAAGGTCCTATTTGAAGGGGAAAACCTGGTATTTCTTGGAGAAGATGTGGTATATTTGGGAGAAAAGTGGCCTTTCTGGAAGAAACTGTCCTATTTTGGAGATAAAAGAAGTATTTTTGGGTGAAAAGTTCCTATTTCCTGGGGGAAACCTTGTATTTCTTGGAGAAGATGTGATATATTTGGGAGAAATGTGGCATGTCTGGCAGAAACTGTCCTCTTTTGGGGATAAAACAGGTATTTGTGGGAGAAAAGGTCCTATTTGAAGGGGGAAACCTGGTATTTCTTGGAGAAGCTGTGATATATTTGGGAGAAATGTGGCATTTCTGGAAGAAACTGTCCTCTTTTGGGTATAAAAGAGGTATTTGTGGGAGAAAAGGTCCTATTTGTAGGGGGAAACCTGGTATTTCTTGGAAAAGATGTGATATGTTTTAGAGAAATGTGGCATTTCTGGAAGAAACTGTCCTCTTTTGGGGATAAAACAGGTATTTGTGGGTGACAAGGTCCTATTTCCAGGGAGAAAGCTGGTATTTCTTGGAGAAGATGTGATATATTTGGGAGAAATCTGGCATGTCTGGAAGAAACTGTCCTATCTGAGGGATCAAACAGGTATTTGTGGGTGAAAAGGTCCTATTTCAAGGGGGAAAGCTGCTATTTCTTGGAGAAGATGTGATATATTTGGGAGAAATGTGGCATTTCTGGCAGAAACTGTCCTCTTTTGGGGATAAAAGAGGTATTTCTGGGTGAAAAGGTCCTATTTCCAGGGGGAACCTGGTATTTCTTGGAGGAGATGTGATCTATTTGGGAGAAATGTGGCATTTCTGGAAGAAACTGTCCTCTCTTGGGGATAAAAGAGGTATTTGTGGGTGAAAAGGTCCTATTTGAAGGGGGAAACATGGTATTTCTTGGAGAAGATGTGATCTATTTGGGAGAAACGTGGCCTTTCTGGAAGAAACTGTCCTATTTTGGGGATAAAACAGGTATTTGTGGGTGAAAAGATCGTATTTGAAGGGGGAAAGCTGGTATTTCTTGCAGGATATGTGATATATTTGGGAGAAATGTGGCATTTCTGGAAGAAACTGTCCTCTTTTGGGGATAAAACAGGCATTTGTGGGAGAAAAGTTCCTCTTTCAAGGGGGAAACCTGGTATTTCTTGGAGAAGATGTGATATATTTGGGAGAAATGTGGCATTTCTGGAAGTAACTGTCCTCTTTTGGGGATAAAACTGGTATTTGTGGGTGAAAAGGTCCTATTTGAAGGGGGAATCCTGGTATTTCTTGGAGAAGATGTGATATATTTGGGAGAAATGTGGCCTTTCTGGAAGAAACTGTCCTCTTTTGGGGATAAAAGAGGTATTTGTGGGTGAAAAGGTCCTATTTGAAGGGGGAAACCTGGTATTTCTTGGAGAAGATGTGATCTATTTGGGAGAAATGTGGCCTTTCTGGAAGAAACTGTCCTATTTTGGGGATCAAACAGGTATTTGTGGGTGAAAAGTTCCTCTTTCAAGGGGGAAACCTGGTATTTCTTGTAGGAGATGTGATATATTTGGGAGAAATGTGACCTTTCTTGAAGAAACTGTCCTATTTTGGGGATCAAACAGGTATTTGTGGGTGAAAAGGTCCTATTTGAAGGGGGAAAGCTGGTATTTCTTGGAGAAGATGTGATGTATTTGGGAGAAATGTGGCATTTCTGGAAGAAACTGTTGTATTTTGGGTATAAAAGAGGTATTTGTGGGAGAAAAGGTCCTATTTGAAGGGGGAAACGTGGTATTTCTTGGAGAAGATGAGATTCATTTGGGAGAAATGTGGCATGTCTGGAAGAAACTGTTGTATTTTGGGGATAAAAGAGGTATTTGTGGGTGACAAGGTCCTATTTGAAGGGGGAAACCTGGTATTTCTTGGAGAAGATGTGATATATTTGGGAGAAATGTGGCATTTCTGGAAGAAACTGTCCTATTTTGGCGATAAAAGAGTTATTTGTGGGTGAAAAGTTCCTATTTGAAGGGGGAAACCTGGTATTTCTTGGAGAAGATGTGATCTATTTGGGCGAAATGTGGCATTTCTGGAAGAAACTGTCCTCTTTTGGGCATAAAACAGGTATTTGTGGATAAAAGGTCCTATTTGAAGGGGAAAACCGGGTATTTCTTGGAGAAGATGTGATCTATTTGGGAGAAATGTGGCATTTCTGGAAGAAACTGTCGTATTTTCGGTATAAAAGAGGTATTTGTGGGTGAAAAGGTCCTATTTGTAGGGGGAAACCTGGTATTTCATGGAGAAGATGTGATCTATTTGGGAGAAATGTGGCATTTCTGGAAGAAAATGTCCAATTTGAGGGATAGAACAGGTATTTGAGGGTGAAACGTTCTTATTTCAAGGGGGAAAGCTGGTATTTCTTGGAGAAGATGTGATATATTTGGGAGAAATGTGGCATGTCTGGAAGAAACTGTCCTATTTGAGGGATCAAACAGGCATTTGTGGGAGAAAAGGTCCTATTTGAAGGGGAAAACCTGGTATTTCTTGGAGAAGATGTGATCTATTTGGGAGAAATGTGGCCTTTCTGGAAGAAACTGTCCTCTTTTGGGAATAAAAGAGGTATTTGTGGGTGAAAAGGTCCTATTTGAAGGGGGAAACCTGGTATTTCTTGGAGGAGATGTGATCTATTTGGGAGAAATGTGGCATTTCTGGAAGAAACTGTCCTCTTTCGGGGATAAAAGAGGTATTTGTGGGTGAAAAGGTCCTATTTGAAGGGGGAAAGCTGGTATTTCTTGGAGAAGATGTGATATGTTTCAGAGAAATGTGGCATTTCTGGAAGAAACTGTCCTAGTTTGGGGATAAAACAGGTATTTGTGGGTGAAAAGGTCCTCTTTCAAGGGGGAACCATGGTATTTCTTGGAGAAGATGTGATATATTTGGGAGAAATGTGGCATTTCTGGAAGAAACTGTCCTCTTTTGGGGATCAAACAGGTATTTGTGGGTGAAAAGGTCCTATTTGAAGGGGGAAACCTGGTATTTCTTGGAGAAGATGTGATATATTTGGGAGAAATCTGGCATGACAGGAAGAAACTGTCCTCTTTTGGGGATAAAACAGGTATTTGTGGGTGAAAAGGTACTATTTCTAGGCTGAACCCTGGTACTTCTTGGAGAAGATGTTATCTATTTGGGAGAAATCTGGCATGTCAGGAAGAAACTGTCCTTTTTTGGGATAAAACAGGTACTTGTGTGAGAAAATGTCCTATTTCCATGGGAAATGTAGTATTTCTTGGAGGAGATGTTATATATTTGGGAGAAATGTGGCATTTCTGGAAGAAACTGTCCTCTTTTGGGGATAAAAGAGGTATTTGTGGGTGAAAAGGTCCTATTTGAAGGGGGAACCCTGGTATTTCTTGGAGAAGATGTGATCTATTTTGGAGAAATGTGGCATTTCTGGAAGAAACTGTTCTCTTTTGGGGATCAAACAGGTATTTGTGGGTGAAAAGGTCCTATTTGAAGGGGAAAACCTGGTATTTCTTGGAGAAGATGTGATCTATTTGGGAGAAATGTGGCATTTCTGGAAGAATCTGTCCTGTTTTGGGGATAAAAGAGGTATTTGTGGGTGAAAAGGTCCTATTTGAAGGGGGAAAGCTGGTATTTCTTGGAGAAGATGTGATGTATTTGGGAGAAATCTGGCATGTCTGGAAGAAACTGTCCAATATTGGGGGAGAAGGCTGCTAGTTGTGGATGAGAAGGTCCTATTTCAGGAGGAATCCTGGTATTTCTTGGAGAAGATGTGATGTATTTGGGAGAAATCTGGCATGTCTGGAAGAAACTGTCCTATTTTGGGGATAAAAGAGGTATTTGTGGGTGAAAAGGTCCTATTTGAAGGGGGAAAGCTGGTATTTCTTGGAGAAGATGTGATCTATTTGGGAGAAATGTGGCATGTCAGGTAGCAACTGTCCTCTTTTGGGGATAAAAGAGGTATTTGTGGGTGAAAAGGTCCTATTTCAAGGGGGAAACGTGGTATTTCTTGGAGATGAAGTGATATATTTGGGAGAAATCTGGCATTTCTGGAAGAAACTGTCCTCTTTTGCGGATAAAACAGGTATTTGTTGGAGAAAAGGTCCTATTTGAAGGGGGAAAGCTGGTATTTCTTGGAGAAGATGTGATCTATTTGGGAGAAATGTGGCATTTCTGGAAGAAACTGTCCTCTTTTGGGGATCAAACAGGTATTTGTGGGTGAAAAGGTCCTATTTGAAGGGGGAACCGTGTTATTTCCTGGAGAAGATGTGATGTATTTGGGAGAAATGTGGCATTTCTGGAAGAAACTGTCCTCTTTTGGGGATAAAAGAGGTATTTTTGGGTGAAAAGGTCCGCTTCCAAGGGTGAACCCTGATATTTCTTGGAGGAGTTGTGATATACTTGGGAGAAATGTGGCATGTCAGGAAGAAACTGTCCTCTTTTGGGGATAAAAGAGGTATTTGTGGTAGAAAAGGTCCTATTTGAAGGGGGAAAGCTGGTATTTCTTGGAGAAGATGTGATATATTTGGGAGAAATGTGGCCTTTCTGGCAGAAACTGTCCTGTTTTGGGGATAAAAGAGGTATTTGTGGGTGAAAAGGTCCTATTTGAAGGGGGAACCCTGGTATTTCTTGGAGAAGATGTGATATATTTGGGAGAAATCAGGCATGACAGGAAGAAACTGTCCTATTTTGGGGATGAAAGAGGTATTTGTGGGCGAAAAGGTCCTCTTTCAAGGGGGAAAGCTGGTATTTCTTGGAGAAGATGTGATCTATTTGGGAGAAATGTGGCATGTCTGGAAGAAACTGTCCTCTTTTGGGGATAAAACAGGTATTTGTGGGTGAAAAGGTCCAATTTCAAGGGGGAAACCTGGTATTTCTTGGAGGAGATGTGATATATTTGGGAGAAATGTGGCATGTCTGGAAGAAACTGTCCTCTTTTGGGGATAAAAGAGGTATTTGTGGGTGAAAAGGTCCTATTTGAAGGGGGAAAGCTGGTATTTCTTGGAGAAGATGTTATATATTTGGGAGATATTTGGCATTTCTGGCAGAAAATGTCCTATTTTGGGGATAAAAGAGGTATTTGTGGGTGAAAAGGTACTATTTCTAGGCTGAACCCTGGTATTTCTTGGAGAATATCTAATGTATTTGGGAGAAATACATTATGGGGATAAAAGAGGTACTTGTGTGAGAATATGTCCTATTTCCATGGGAAATCTAGTATTTCTTGGAGGAGATGTGATATATTTGGGAGAAATGTGGCATTTCTGGAAGAAACTGTCCTCTTTTGGGGATAAAAGAGGTATTTGTGGGTGAAAAGGTCCTATTTGAAGGGGGAAAGGTGGTATTTCTTGGAGAAGATGTGATCTATTTGGGAGAAATGTGGCCTTTCTGGAAGAAACTGTCGTATTTTAGGGATCAAACAGGTATTTGTGGGTGAAAAGGTCCTATTTGAAGGGGAAAACCTGGTATTTCTTGGAGAAGACGTGATCTATTTGGGAGAAATGCGGCATTTCTGGAAGAAACTGTTCTGTTTTGGGGATAAAAGAGGTATTTGTGGGTGAAAAGGTCCTATTTGAAGGGGGAAACATGGTATTTCTTGGAGAAGATGTGATATATTTGGGAGAAATGTGGCCTTTCTGGCAGAAACTGTCCTCTTTTGGGGATAAAAGAGGTATTTGTGGGAGAAAAGTTCCTCTTTCAAGGGGGAAACCTGGTATTTCTTGGAGAAGATGTGATATATTTGGGAGAAATGTGGCATGTCTGGAAGAAACTGTCCTCTTTTGGGGATCAAACAGGTATTTGTGGGTGAAAAGGTCCTATTTGAAGGGGGAAAGTTGTTAGATCTTGCAGGAGATGTGATATATTTGGGAGAAATGTGGCATTTCTGGAAGAAACTGTTCTCTTTTGGGGATAAAAGAGGTATTTGTGGGTGAAAAGGTACTATTTCTAGGCTGAACCCTGGTATTTCTTGGAGAAGATGTTATGTGTTTGGAAGAAATATGGTTTTTCTGGAAGAAACTGTCCTATTTTGGGATAAAAGAGGTACTTGTGTGAGAAAATGTCCTATTTCCATGGGAAATCTAGTATTTCTTGCAGGAGATGTGATATATTTGGGAGAAATGTGGCATTTCTGGAAGAAACTGTCCTCTTTTGGGGATAAAAGAGGTATTTGTGGGTGAAAAGGTCCTATTTGAAGGGGGAAACCTGGTATTTCTTGGAGAAAATGTGATATATTTGGGAGAAATGTGGCCTTTCTGGAAGAAACTGTCCTATTTTGGGATAAAACAGGTACTTGTGGGAGAAAAGGTCCTATTTGAAGGGGGAACCCTTGTATTTCTTGGAGAAGATGTGATATATTTGGGAGAAATGTGGCATTTCTGGAAGAAACTGTCCTCTTTCGGGGATAAAAGAGGTATTTGTGGGTGAAAAGGTCCTATTTGAAGGGGGAAACCTGGTATTTCTTGGAGAAGATGTGATATATTTCAGAGAAATGTGGCATTTCTGGAAGAAACTGTCCTAGTTTGGGGATAAAAGTGGTATTTGTGGGTGAAAAGGTCCTCTTTCAAGGGGGAACCCTGGTATTTCTTGGAGAAGATGTGATATATTTGGGAGAAATGTGGCATGTCCGGAAGAAACTGTCCTCTTTTGGGGATAAAAGAGGTATTTGTGGGTGAAAAGGTCCTATTTGAAGGGGGAAACCTGGTATTTCTTGGAGAAGATGTGATCTATTTGGGAGAAATGTGGCATTTCTGGAAGAAAATGCCCTATTTTGGGGATAACAGAGGTATTTGTGGATAAAAGGTCCTATTTGAAGGGGGAACCCTGGTATTTCTTGGAGGAGATGTGATCTATTTGGGAGAAATGTGGCATGTCTGGAAGAAACTGACCTCTTTTGGGGATAAAAGAGGTATTTGTGGGTGAAAAGGTCCTATTTGAAGGGGGAAACCTGGTATTTCTTGGAGGAGATGTGATATATTTGGGAGAAATGTGGCATGTCTGGAAGAAACTGTCCTCATTGGGGATAAAAGAGGTATTTGTCGGTGAAAAGGTCCTATTTGAAGGGGGAAACCTGGTATTTCTTGGAGGAGATGTGATATATTTGGGAGAAATGTGGCATGTCTGGAAGAAACTGTCCTCTTTTGGGTATAAAAGAGGTATTTGTGGGTGAAAAGGTACTATTTCTAGGCTGAACCCTGGTACTTCTTGGAGAAGATGTTATCTATTTGGGAGAAATCTGGCATGTCAGGAAGAAACTGTCCTTTTTTGGGATAAAACAGGTACTTGTGTGAGAAAATGTCCTATTTCCATGGGAAATGTAGTATTTCTTGGAGGAGATGTAATATATTTGGGAGAAATGTGGCATTTCTGGCAGAAACTGTCCTCTTTTGGGGATAAAAGAGGTATTTGTGGGTGAAAAGGTCCTATTTGAAGGGGGAACCCTGGTATTTCTTGGAGAAGATGTGATCTATTTTGGAGAAATGTGGCATTTCTGGAAGAAATTGTCCTCTTTTGGGGATCAAACAGGTATTTGTGGGTGAAAAGGTCCTATTTGAAGGGGAAAACCTGGTATTTCTTGGAGAAGATGTGATCTATTTGGGAGAAATGTGGCATTTCTGGAAGAAACTGTCCTCTTTTGGGGATAAAAGAGGTATTTGTGGGTGAAAAGGTCCTATTTGAAGGAGGAAAGCTGGTATTTCTTGGAGAAGATGTGATGTATTTGGGAGAAATCTGGCCTTTCTGGAAGAAACTGTCCAATTATGGGGGAGAAGTCTGCTAGTTGTGGATGAGAAGGTCCTATTTCAGGAGGAATCCTGGTATTTCTTGGAGAAGATGTGATGTATTTGGGAGAAATGTGGCATGTCAGGTAGCAACTGTCCTCTTTTGGGGATAAAACAGGTATTTGTGGGTGAAAAGGTCCTATTTCCAGGGGGAAACGTATTTCTTGGAGATGAGGTGATATATTTGGGAGAAATGTGGCATTTCTGGAAGAAACTGTCCTCTTTTGGGGATCAAACAGGTATTTGTGGGTGAAAAGGTCCTATTTGAAGGGGGATCCGTGGTATTTCTTGGAGAAGATGTGATGTATTTGGGAGAAATGTGGCATTTCTGGAAGAAACTGTCCTGTTTTGGGGATAAAAGAGGTATTTTTGGGTGAAAAGGTCCGCTTCCAAGGGTGGACCCTGATATTTCTTGGAGGAGTTGTGATATACTTGGGAGAAATGTGGCCTTTCCGGAAGAAACTGTCCTGTTTTGGGGATAAAAGAGGTATTTGTGGGTGAAAAGGTCCTATTTGAAGGGGGAAAGCTGGTATTTCTTGGAGAAGATGTGATATATTTGGGAGAAATGTGGCATGTCTGGAAGAAACTGTCCTGTTTTGGGGATAAAAGAGGTATTTTTGGGTGAAAAGGTCCTCTTTCAGGGGTGAACCCTAGTATTTCTTGGAGGAGTTGTGATATACTTGGGAGAAATGTGGCCTTTCCGGAAGAAACTGTCCTATTTTGGGGACGAAACAGGTATTTGTGGGTAAAAAGGTCCTATTTGAAGGGGGAAAGCTGGTATTTCTTGGAGAAGATGTGATCTATTTGGGAGAAATGTGGCATGTCTGGAAGAAACTGTCCTCTTTTGGGGATCAAACAGGTATTTGTGGGTGAAAAGGTCCTATTTGAAGGGGGAACCGTGGTATTTCTTGGAGAAGATGTGATGTATTTGGGAGAAATGTGGCATTTCTGGCAGAAACTGTCCTCTTTTGGGGATAAAAGAGGTATTTGTGGGTGAAAAGGTACTATTTCTAGGCTGAACCCTGGTATTTCTTGGAGAAGATGTTATGTATTTGGAAGAAATATGGTTTTTCTGGAAGAAACTGTCCTATTTTGGGATAAAAGAGGTACTTGTGTGAGAAAATGTCCTATTTCCATGGGAAATCTAGTATTTCTTGCAGGAGATGTGATATATTTGGGAGAAATGTGGCATTTCTGGAAGAAACTGTCCTCTTTTGGGGATAAAAGAGGTATTTGTGGGTGAAAAGGTCCTATTTGAAGGGGGAAACCTGGTATTTCTTGGAGAAAATGTGATATATTTGGGAGAAATGTGGCCTTTCTGGAAGAAACTGTCCTATTTTGGGATAAAACAGGTACTTGTGGGAGAAACGGTCCTATTTGAAGGGGGAACCCTTGTATTTCTTGGAGAAGATGTGATATATTTGGGAGAAATGTGGCATTTCTGGAAGAAACTGTCCTCTTTCGGGGATAAAAGAGGTATTTGTGGGTGAAAAGGTCCTATTTGAAGGGGGAAACCTGGTATTTCTTGGAGAAGATGTGATATATTTGGGAGAAATGTGGCATTTCTGGAAGAAACTGTCCTAGTTTGGAGATAAAAGTGGTATTTGTGGGTGAAAAGGTCCTCTTTCAAGGGGGAACCCTGGTATTTCTTGGAGAAGATGTGATATATTTGGGAGAAATGTGGCATGTCCGGAAGAAACTGTCCTCTTTTGGGGATAAAAGAGGTATTTGTGGGTGAAAAGGTCCTATTTGAAGGGGGAAACCTGGTATTTCTTGGAGAAGATGTGATCTATTTGGGAGAAATGTGGCATGTCTGGAAGAAAATGCCCTATTTTGGGGATAACAGAGGTATTTGTGGATAAAAGGTCCTATTTGAAGGGGGAACCCTGGTATTTCTTGGAGGAGATGTGATCTATTTGGGAGAAATGTGGCATGTCTGGAAGAAACTGACCTCTTTTGGGTATAAAAGAGGTATTTGTGGGTGAAAAGGTCCTATTTGAAGGGGGAAACCTGGTATTTCTTGGAGGAGATGTGATATATTTGGGAGAAATGTGGCATGTCTGGAAGAAACTGTCCTCATTGGGGATAAAAGAGGTATTTGTGGGTGAAAAGGTCCTATTTGAAGGGGGAAACCTGGTATTTCTTGGAGGAGATGTGATATATTTGGGAGAAATGTGGCATGTCTGGAAGAAACTGTCCTCTTTTGGGTATAAAAGAGGTATTTGTGGGTGAAAAGGTACTATTTCTAGGCTGAACCCTGGTACTTCTTGGAGAAGATGTTATCTATTTGGGAGAAATCTGGCATGTCAGGAAGAAACTGTCCTTTTTTGGGATAAAACAGGTACTTGTGTGAGAAAATGTCCTATTTTCATGGGAAATGTAGTATTTCTTGGAGGAGATGTAATATATTTGGGAGAAATGTGGCATTTCTGGAAGAAACTGTCCTCTTTTGGGGATAAAAGAGGTATTTGTGGGTGAAAAGGTCCTATTTGAAGGGGGAACCCTGGTATTTCTTGGAGAAGATGTGATCTATTTTGGAGAAATGTGGCATTTCTGGAAGAAACTGTCCTCTTTTGGGGATCAAACAGGTATTTGTGGGTGAAAAGGTCCTATTTGAAGGGGAAAACCTGGTATTTCTTGGAGAAGATGTGATCTATTTGGGAGAAATGTGGCATTTCTGGAAGAAACTGTCCTCTTTTGGGGATAAAAGAGGTATTTGTGGGTGAAAAGGTCCTATTTGAAGGGGGAAAGCTGGTATTTCTTGGAGAAGATGTGATGTATTTGGGAGAAATCTGGCATGTCTGGAAGAAACTGTCCAATTATGGGGGAGAAGGCTGCTAGTTGTGGATGAGAAGGTCCTATTTCAGGAGGAATCCTGGTATTTCTTGGAGAAGATGTGATGTATTTGGGAGAAATGTGGCATGTCAGGTAGCAACTGTCCTCTTTTGGGGATAAAACAGGTATTTGTGGGTGAAAAGGTCCTATTTCAAGGGGGAAACGTGGTATTTCTTGGAGATGAGGTGATATATTTGGGAGAAATGTGGCATTTCTGGAAGAAACTGTCCTCTTTTGCGGATAAAACAGGTATTTGTTGGAGAAAAGGTCCTATTTGAAGGGGGAAAGCTGGTATTTCTTGGAGAAGATGTGATCTATTTGGGAGAAATGTGGCATTTCTGGAAGAAACTGTCCTCTTTTGGGGATCAAACAGGTATTTGTGGGTGAAAAGGTCCTATTTGAAGGGGGATCCGTGGTATTTCTTGGAGAAGATGTGATGTATTTGGGAGAAATGTGGCATTTCTGGAAGAAACTGTCCTGTTTTGGGGATAAAAGAGGTATTTTTGGGTGAAAAGGTCCGCTTCCAAGGGTGGACCCTGATATTTCTTGGAGGAGTTGTGATATACTTGGGAGAAATGTGGCCTTTCCGGAAGAAACTGTCCTGTTTTGGGGATAAAAGAGGTATTTGTGGGTGAAAAGGTCCTATTTGAAGGGGGAAAGCTGGTATTTCTTGGAGAAGATGTGATCTATTTGGGAGAAATGTGGCATGTCTGGAAGAAACTGTCCTGTTTTGGGGATAAAAGAGGTATTTTTGGGTGAAAAGGTCCTCTTTCAGGGGTGAACCCTAGTATTTCTTGGAGGAGTTGTGATATACTTGGGAGAAATGTGGCCTTTCCGGAAGAAACTGTCCTATTTTGGGGACAAAACAGGTATTTGTGGGTAAAAAGGTCCTATTTGAAGGGGGAAAGCTGGTATTTCTTGGAGAAGATGTGATCTATTTGGGAGAAATGTGGCATGTCTGGAAGAAACTGTCCTCTTTTGGGGATCAAACAGGTATTTGTGGGTGAAAAGGTCCTATTTGAAGGGGGAACCGTGGTATTTCTTGGAGAAGATGTGATGTATTTGGGAGAAATGTGGCATTTCTGGCAGAAACTGTCCTCTTTTGGGGATAAAAGAGGTATTTGTGGGTGAAAAGGTACTATTTCTAGGCTGAACCCCGGTATTTCTTGGAGAAGATCTAATGTATTTGGAAGAAATGTGGTTGTTCTGGAAGAAACTGTCCTATTTTGGGATAAAACAGGTACTTGTGTGAGAAAATGTCCTATTTCCATGGGAAATCTAGTATTTCTTGCAGGAGATGTTATGTATTTGGGAGAAATGTGGCATTTCTGGCAGAAACTGTCCTCTTTTGGGGATAAAAGAGGTATTTGTGGGTGAAAAGGTCCTATTTGAAGGGGGAAACCTGGTATTTCTTGGAGAAGATGTGATATATTTGGGAGAAATGTGGCCTTTCTGGAAGAAACTGTCCTATTTTGGGATAAAACAGGTACTTGTGGGAGAAAAGGTCCTATTTGAAGGGGGAAAACCTGGTATTTCTTGGAGAAGATGTGATCTATTTGGGAGAAATGTGGCCTTTCTGGAAGAAACTGTCCTCTTTTGGGGATAAAACAGGTATTTGTGGGAGAAAAGGTCCTATTTGAAGGGGGAAACCTGGTATTTCTTGGAGAAGATGTGATATATTTGGGAGAAATGTGGCATTTCTGGCAGAAACTGTCCTGTTTTGGGGATAAAAGAGGTATTTGTGGGTGAAAAGGTCCTATTTGAAGGGGGAAACCTGGTATTTCTTGGAGAAGATGTGATATGTTTCAGAGAAATGTGGCATTTCTGGCAGAAACTGTCCTCTTTTGGGGATAAAACAGGCATTTGTGGGTGATAATGTCCTATTTGAAGGGGGAACCCTGGTATTTCTTGGAGAAGATGTGATCTATTTGGGAGAAATGTGGCCTTTCTGGAAGAAACTGTCCTCTTTTGGGGATAAAAGAGGTATTTGTGGGTGAAAAGGTCCTATTTGAAGGGGGAAACCTGGTATTTCTTGGAGAAGATGTGATATATTTGGGAGAAATCTGGCATGACAGGAAGAAACTGTCCTCTTTTGGGGATAAAACAGGTATTTGTGGGTGAAAAGTTCGTCTTTCAAGGGGGAAAGCTGGTATTTCTTGGAGAAGATGTGATATATTTGGGTGAAATTTGGCATTTCTAGAAGAAACTATACTCTCTTGGGGATAAAAGAGGTATTTGTGGTTGAAAAGGTCCAATTTCAAGGGGGAAACCTGGTATTTCTTGGAGGAGATGTGATATATTTGGGAGAAATGTGGCATGTCTGGAAGAAACTGTCCTCTTTTGGGGATCAAACAGGTATTTGTGGGTGAAAAGGTCCTATTTGAAGGGGGACAGCTGGTAGATCTTGGAGGAGATGTGATATATTTGGGAGAAATGTGGCATTTCTGGAAGAAACTGTCCTCTTTTGGGGATAAAAGAGGTATTTGTGGGTGAAAAGGTCCTATTTGAAGGGGGAAAGCTGGTATTTCTTGGAGAAGATGTGATGTATTTGGGAGAAATCTGGCATGTCTGGAAGAAACTGTCCAATATTGGGGGAGAAGGCTGCTAGTTGTGGATGAGAAGGTCCTATTTCAGGAGGAATCCTGGTATTTCTTGGAGAAGATGTGATGTATTTGGGAGAAATCTGGCATGTCTGGAAGAAACTGTCCTATTTTGGGGATAAAAGAGGTATTTGTGGGTGAAAAGGTCCTATTTGAAGGGGGAAAGCTGGTATTTCTTGGAGAAGATGTGATCTATTTGGGAGAAATATGGCATGTCAGGTAGCAACTGTCCTCTTTTGGGGATAAAACAGGTATTTGTGGGTGAAAAGGTCCTATTTCAAGGGGGAAACGTGGTATTTCTTGGAGATGAAGTGATATATTTGGGAGAAATCTGGCATTTCTGGAAGAAACTGTCCTCTTTTGCGGATAAAACAGGTATTTGTTGGAGAAAAGGTCCTATTTGAAGGGGGAAAGCTGGTATTTCTTGGAGAAGATGTGATCTATTTGGGAGAAATGTGGCATTTCTGGAAGAAACTGTCCTCTTTTGGGGATCAAACAGGTATTTGTGGGTGAAAAGGTCCTATTTGAAGGGGGAACCGTGGTATTTCTTGGAGAAGATGTGATGTATTTGGGAGAAATGTGGCATTTCTGGAAGAAACTGTCCTGTTTTGGGGATAAAAGAGGTATTTTTGGGTGAAAAGGTCCGCTTCCAAGGGTGAACCCTGATATTTCTTGGAGGAGTTGTGATATACTTGGGAGATATGTGGCCTTTCCGGAAGAAACTGTCCTGTTTTGGGGATAAAAGATGTATTTGTGGGTGAAAAGGTCCTATTTGAAGGGGGAAACCTGGTATTTCTTGGAGAAGATGTGATATATTTGGGAGAAATGTGGCATGTCTGGAAGAAACTGTCCTGTTTTGGGGATAAAAGAGGTATTTTTGGGTGAAAAGGTCCGCTTCCAAGGGTGAAACCTAGTATTTCTTGGAGGAGTTGTGATATACATGGGAGAAATGTGGCCTTTCCCAAAGGAACTGTCCTATTTTGGGGACAAAACAGGTATTTGTGGGTGAAAAGGTCCTATTTGAAGGGGGAAAGCTGGTATTTCTTGGAGAAGATGTGATATATTTGGGAGAAATGTGGCATGTCTGGAAGAAACTGTCCTCTTTTGGGGATCAAACAGGTATTTGTGGGTGAAAAGGTCCTATTTGAAGGGGGAACCGTGGTATTTCTTGGAGAAGATGTGATGTATTTGGGAGAAATGTGGCATTTCTGGCAGAAACTGTGCTCTTTTGGGGATAAAAGAGGTATTTGTGGGTGAAAAGGTGCTATTTCTAGGCTGAACCCTGGTATTTCTTGGAGAAGATCTAATGTATTTGGAAGAAATGTGGTTTTTCTGGAAGAAACTGTCCTATTTTGGGATAAAACAGGTACTTGTGTGAGAAAATGTCCTATTTCCATGGGAAATCTAGTATTTCTTGCAGGAGATGTGATGTATTTGGGAGAAATGTGGCATTTCTGGCAGAAACTGTCCTCTTTTGGGGATAAAAGAGGTATTTGTGGGTGAAAAGGTCCTATTTGAAGGGGGAAACCTGGTATTTCTTGGAGAAGATGTGATATATTTGGGAGAAATGTGGCCTTTCTGGAAGAAACTGTCCTATTTTGGGATAAAACAGGTACTTGTGGGAGAAAAGGTCCTATTTGAAGGGGGAAAACCTGGTATTTCTTGGAGAAGATGTGATCTATTTGGGAGAAATGTGGCCTTTCTGGAAGAAACTGTCCTCTTTTGGGGATAAAAGAGGTATTTGTGGGAGAAAAGGTCCTATTTGAAGGGGGAACCCTGGTATTTCTTGGAGAAGATGTGATATATTTGGGAGAAATGTGGCATTTCTGGCAGAAACTGTCCTGTTTTGGGGATAAAAGAGGTATTTGTGGGTGAAAAGGTCCTATTTGAAGGGGGAAACCTGGTATTTCTTGGAGAAGATGTGATATGTTTCAGAGAAATGTGGCATTTCTGGCAGAAACTGTCCTCTTTTGGGGATAAAACAGGCATTTGTGGGTGAAAATGTCCTATTTGAAGGGGGAACCCTGGTATTTCTTGGAGAAGATGTGATCTATTTGGGAGAAATGTGGCCTTTCTGGAAGAAACTGTCCTCTTTTGGGGATAAAAGAGGTATTTGTGGGTGAAAAGGTCCTATTTGAAGGGGGAACCCTGGTATTTCTTGGAGAAGATGTGATATATTTGGGAGAAATCTGGCATGACAGGAAGAAACTGTCCTCTTTTGGGGATAAAACAGGTATTTGTGGGTGAAAAGTTCGTCTTTCAAGGGGGAAAGCTGGTATTTCTTGGAGAAGATGTGATATATTTGGGTGAAATTTGGCATTTCTAGAAGAAACTATACTCTCTTGGGGATAAAAGAGGTATTTGTGGTTGAAAAGGTCCAATTTCAAGGGGGAAACCTGGTATTTCTTGGAGGAGATGTGATATATTTGGGAGAAATGTGGCATGTCTGGAAGAAACTGTCCTCTTTTGGGGATCAAACAGGTATTTGTGGGTGAAAAGGTCCTATTTGAAGGGGGACAGCTGGTAGATCTTGGAGGAGATGTGATATATTTGGGAGAAATGTGGCATTTCTGGAAGAAACTGTCCTCTTTTGGGGATAAAAGAGGTATTTGTGGGTGAAAAGGTCCTATTTGAAGGGGGAAAGCTGGTATTTCTTGGAGAAGATGTGATATATTTGGGAGAAATGTGGCATGTCTGGAAGAAACTGTCCAATATTGGGGGAGAAGGCTGCTAGTTGTGGATGAGAAGGTCCTATTTCAGGAGGAATCCTGGTATTTCTTGGAGAAGATGTGATGTATTTGGGAGAAATCTGGCATGTCTGGAAGAAACTGTCCTATTTTGGGGATAAAAGAGGTATTTGTGGGTGAAAAGGTCCTATTTGAAGGGGGAAAGCTGGTATTTCTTGGAGAAGATGTGATCTATTTGGGAGAAATGTGGCATGTCAGGTAGCAACTGTCCTCTTTTGGGGATAAAACAGGTATTTGTGGGTGAAAAGGTCCTATTTGAAGGGGGAACCCTGGTATTTCTTGGAGATGAAGTGATATATTTGGGAGAAATGTGGCATTTCTGGCAGAAACTTTCCTCTTTTGGGGATAAAACAGGCATTTGTTGGAGAAAAGGTCCTATTTGAAGGGGGAAACCTGGTATTTCTTGGAGAAGATGTGATCTATTTGGGAGAAATCTGGCATTTCTGGAAGAAACTGTCCTATTTTGGGGATCAAACAGGTATTTGTGGGTGAAAAGGTCCTATTTGAAGGGGGAACCGTGGTATTTCTTGGAGAAGATGTGATGTATTTGGGAGAAATGTGGCATTTCTGGAAGAAACTGTCCTCTTTTGGGGATAAAAGAGGTATTTTTGGGTGAAAAGGTCCGATTCCAAGGGTGAACCCTGGTATTTCTTGGAGGAGTTGTGATATACTTGGGAGAAATGTGGCCTTTCCGGAAGAAACTGTCCTGTTTTGGGGATAAAAGAGGTATTTGTGGGTGAAAAGGTCCTATTTGATGGGGGAAACCTGGTATTTCTTGGAGAAGATGTGATCTATTTGGGAGAAATGTGGCATGTCTGGAAGAAACTGTCCTGTTTTGGGGATAAAAGAGGTATTTTTGGGTGAAAAGGTCCGCTTCCAAGGGTGAACCCTAGTATTTCTTGGAGGAGTTGTGATATACTTGGGAGAAATGTGGCCTTTCCGGAAGAAACTGTCCTCTTTTGGGGATAAAAGAGGTATTTGTGGGTGAAAAGGTCCTATTTCCAGGGGGAAAGCTGGTATTTCTTGGAGAAGATGTGATCTATTTGGGAGAAATGTGGCATGTCTGGAAGAAACTGTCCTCTTTTGGGGATAAAACAGGTATTTGTGGGTGAAAAGGTCCTATTTGATGGGGGAAACATGGTATTTCTTGGAGAAGATGTGATGTATTTGGGAGAAATCTGGCATGTCTGGAAGAAACTGTCCAATTATGGGGGAGAAGGCTGCTAGTTGTGGATGAGAAGGTCCTATTTCAGGAGGAATCCTGGTATTTCTTGGAGAAGATGTGATGTATTTGGGAGAAATCTGGCATGTCTGGAAGAAACTGTCCTCTTTTGGGGATAAAAGAGGTATTTGTGGGTGAAAAGGTCCTATTTGAAGGGGGAAACCTGGTATTTCTTGGAGAAGATGTGATCTATTTGGGAGAAATGTGGCATGTCAGGTAGCAACTGTCCTCTTTTGGGGATAAAAGAGGTATTTGTGGGTGAAAAGGTCCTATTTCAAGGGGGAAACGTGGTATTTCTTGGAGATGAAGTGATATATTTGGGAGAAATCTGGCATTTCTGGAAGAAACTGTCCTCTTTTGCGGATAAAACAGGTATTTGTTGGAGAAAAGGTCCTATTTGAAGGGGGAAAGCTGGTATTTCTTGGAGAAGATGTGATCTATTTGGGAGAAATGTGGCATTTCTGGAAGAAACTGTCCTCTTTTGGGGATCAAACAGGTATTTGTGGGTGAAAAGGTCCTATTTGAAGGGGGAACCGTGGTATTTCTTGGAGAAGATGTGATGTATTTGGGAGAAATGTGGCATTTCTGGAAGAAACTGTCCTGTTTTGGGGATATAAGAGGTATTTTTGGGTGAAAAGGTCCGCTTCCAAGGGTGAACCCTGATATTTCTTGGAGGAGTTGTGATATACTTGGGAGAAATGTGGCCTTTCCGGAAGAAACTGTCCTGTTTTGGGGATAAAAGAGGTATTTGTGGGTGAAAAGGTCCTATTTGAAGGGGGAAACCTGGTATTTCTTGGAGAAGATGTGATCTATTTGGGAGAAATGTGGCATGTCTGGAAGAAACTGTCCTGTTTTGGGGATAAAAGAGGTATTTTTGGGTGAAAAGGTCCGCTTCCAAGGGTGAACCCTAGTATTTCTTGGAGGAGTTGTGATATACTTGGGAGAAATGTGGCCTTTCCGGAAGAAACTGTCCTATTTTGGGGACAAAACAGGTATTTGTGGGTGAAAAGGTCCTATTTGAAGGGGGAAAGCTGGTATTTCTTGGAGAAGATGTGATCTATTTGGGAGAAATGTGGCATGTCTGGAAGAAACTGTCCTCTTTTGGGGATCAAACAGGTATTTGTGGGTGAAAAGGTCCTATTTGAAGGGGGAAAGTTGGTAGATCTTGCAGGAAATGTGATACATTTGGGAGAAATGTGGCATTTCTGGCAGAAACTGTCCTCTTTTGGGTATAAAAGAGGTATTTGTGGGTGAAAAGGTACTATTTCTAGGCTGAATCCTGGTATTTCTTGGAGAAGATCTAATGTATTTGGAAGAAATGTGGTTTTTCTGGAAGAAACTGTCCTATTTTGGGATAAAACAGGTACTTGTGTGAGAAAATGTCCTATTTCCATGGGAAATCTAGTATTTCTTGCAGGAGATGTGATGTATTTGGGAGAAATGTGGCATTTCTGGCAGAAACTGTCCTCTTTTGGGGATAAAAGAGGTATTTGTGGGTGAAAAGGTCCTATTTGAAGGGGGAAACCTGGTATTTCTTGGAGAAGATGAGGTATATTTGGGAGAAATGTGGCCTTTCTGGAAGAAACTGTCCTATTTTGGGATAAAACAGGTACTTGTGGGAGAAAAGGTCCTATTTGAAGGGGGAAAACCTGGTATTTCTTGGAGAAGATGTGATCTATTTGGGAGAAATGTGGCCTTTCTGGAAGAAACTGTCCTCATTTGGGTATAAAACAGGTATTTGTGGGAGAAAAGGTCCTATTTGAAGGGGGAACCCTGGTATTTCTTGGAGAAGATGTGATATATTTGGGAGAAATGTGTCCTGTCTGGAAGAAACTGTCCTCTTTCGGGGATAAAAGAGGTATTTGAGGGTGAAAAGGTCCTATTTGAAGGGGGAAACCTGGTATTTCTTGGAGAAGATGTGATATGTTTCAGAGAAATGTGGCATTTCTGGCAGAAACTGTCCTCTTTTGGGGATAAAACAGGCATTTGTGGGTGAAAATGTCCTATTTGAAGGGGGAACCCTGGTATTTCTTGGAGATGATGTGATATATTTGGGAGAAATGTGGCCTTTCTGGAAGAAACTGTCCTCTTTTGGGGATAAAAGAGGTATTTGTGGGTGAAAAGGTCCTATTTGAAGGGGGAAACCTGGTATTTCTTGGAGAAGATGTGATATATTTGGGAGAAATCTGGCCTTTCTGGAAGAAACTGTCCTCTTTTGGGGATAAAACAGGTATTTGTGGGTGAAAAGTTCGTCTTTCAAGGGGGAAAGCTGGTATTTCTTGGAGAAGATGTGATATATTTGGGTGAAATTTGGCATTTCTAGAAGAAACTATACTCTCTTGGGGATAAAAGAGGTATTTGTGGTTGAAAAGGTCCAATTTCAAGGGGGAAACCTGGTATTTCTTGGAGGAGATGTGATATATTTGGGAGAAATGTGGCATGTCTGGAAGAAACTGTCCTCTTTTGGGGATCAAACAGGTATTTGTGGGTGAAAAGGTCCTATTTGAAGGGGGAAAGCTGGTAGATCTTGGAGGAGATGTGATATATTTGGGAGAAATGTGGCATTTCTGGAAGAAACTGTCCTCTTTTGGGGATAAAAGAGGTATTTGTGGGTGAAAAGGTCCTATTTGAAGGGGGAAAGCTGGTACTTCTTGGAGAAGATGTTATCTATTTGGGAGAAATGTGGCCTTTCTGGAAGAAACTGTCCTTTCTTGGGATAAAACAGGTACTTGTGTGAGAAAATGTCCTATTTCCATGGGAAATGTAGTATTTCTTGCAGGAGATGTGATATATTTGGGAGAAATGTGGCATTTCTGGAAGAAACTGTCCTCTTTTGGGGATAAAAGAGGTATTTGTGGGTGAAAAGGTCCTATTTGAAGGGGGAAAGATGGTATTTCTTGGATAAGATGTGATATGTTTCAGAGAAATGTGGCATTTCTGGCAGAAACTGTCCTCTTTTGGGGATAAAACTGGCATTTGTGGGTGAAAATGTCCTATTTGAAGGGGGAACCCTGGTATTTCTTGGAGAAGATGTGATATATTTGGGAGAAATGTGGCCTTTCTGGAAGAAACTGTCCTCTTTTGGGGATAAAAGAGGTATTTGTGGGTGAAAAGGTCCTATTTGAAGGGGGAAACCTGGTATTTCTTGGAGAAGATGTGATATATTTGGGAGAAATCTGGCATGACAGGAAGAAACTGTCCTCTTTTGGGGATAAAACAGGTATTTGTGGGTGAAAAGTTCGTCTTTCAAGGGGGAAAGCTGGTATTTCTTGGAGAAGATGTGATCTATTTGGGAGAAATGTGGCATGTCAGGTAGCAACTGTCCTCTTTTGGGGATAAAACAGGTATTTGTGGGTGAAAAGGTCCTATTTGATGGGGGAACCCTGGTATTTCTTGGAGATGAACTGATATATTTGGGAGAAATGTGGCATTTCTGGCAGAAACTTTCCTCTTTTGGGGATAAAACAGGTATTTGTTGGAGAAAAGGTCCTATTTGAAGGGGGAAACCTGGTATTTCTTGGAGAAGATGTGATATATTTGGGAGAAATGTGGCATTTCTGGAAGAAACTGTCCTATTTTGGGGTTCAAACAGGTATTGGTGGGTGAAAAGGTCCTATTTGAAGGGGGAACCGTGGTATTTCTTGGAGAAGATGTGATGTATTTGGGAGAAATGTGGCATTTCTGGAAGAAACTGTCCTCTTTTGGGGATAAAACAGGTATTTTTGGGTGAAAAGGTCCGATTCCAAGGGTGAACCCTGGTATTTCTTGGAGGAGTTGTGATATACTTGGGAGAAATGTGGCCTTTCCGGAAGAAACTGTCCTGTTTTGGGGATAAAAGAGGTATTTGTGGGTGAAAAGGTCCTATTTGATGGGGGAAACCTGGTATTTCTTGGAGAAGATGTGATATATTTGGGAGAAATGTGGCATTTCTGGCAGAAACTGTCCTCTTTTGGGGATAAAAGAGGTATTTTTGGGTGAAAAGGTCCGCTTCCAAGGGTGAACCCTAGTATTTCTTGGAGGAGTTGTGATATACTTGGGAGAAATGTGGCATGTCCGGAAGAAACTGTCCTGTTTTGGGGATAAAAGAGGTATTTGTGGGTGAAAAGGTCCTATTTCCAGGGGGAAAGCTGGTATTTCTTGGAGAAGATGTGATCTATTTGGGAGAAATGTGGCATGTCTGGAAGAAACTGTCCTCTTTTGGGGATAAAACAGGTATTTGTGGGTGAAAAGGTCCTATTTGATGGGGGAAACATGGTATTTCTTGGAGAAGATGTGATGTATTTGGGAGAAATCTGGCATGTCTGGAAGAAACTGTCCAATTATGGGGGAGAAGGCTGCTAGTTGTGGATGAGAAGGTCCTATTTCAGGAGGAATCCTGGTATTTCTTGGAGAAGATGTGATGTATTTGGGAGAAATCTGGCATGTCTGGAAGAAACTGTCCTATTTTGGGGATAAAAGAGGTATTTGTGGGAGAAAAGGTCCTATTTGAAGGGGGAAAGCTGGTATTTCTTGGAGAAGATGTGATCTATTAGGGAGAAATGTGGCATGTCAGGTAGCAACTGTCCTCTTTTGGGGATAAAACAGGTATTTGTGGGTGAAAAGGTCCTATTTGAAGGGGGAAACGTGGTATTTCTTGGAGATGAAGTGATATATTTGGGAGAAATCTGGCATTTCTGGAAGAAACTGTCCTCTTTTGCGGATAAAACAGGTATTTGTTGGAGAAAAGGTCCTATTTGAAGGGGGAAAGCTGGTATTTCTTGGAGAAGATGTGATCTATTTGGGAGAAATGTGGCATTTCTGGAAGAAACTGTCCTCTTTTGGGGATCAAACAGGTATTTGTGGGTGAAAAGGTCCTATTTGAAGGGGGAACCGTGGTATTTCTTGGAGAAGATGTGATGTATTTGGGAGAAATGTGGCATTTCTGGAAGAAACTGTCCTGTTTTGGGGATAAAAGAGGTATTTTTGGGTGAAAAGGTCCGCTTCCAAGGGTGAACCCTGATATTTCTTGGAGGAGTTGTGATATACTTGGGAGAAATGTGGCCTTTCCGGAAGAAACTGTCCTGTTTTGGGGATAAAAGAGGTATTTGTGGGTGAAAAGGTCCTATTTGAAGGGGGAAACCTGGTATTTCTTGGAGAAGATGTGATCTATTTGGGAGAAATGTGGCATGTCTGGAAGAAACTGTCCTGTTTTGGGGATAAAAGAGGTATTTTTGGGTGAAAAGGTCCGCTTCCAAGGGTGAACCCTAGTATTTCTTGGAGGAGTTGTGATATACTTGGGAGAAATGTGGCCTTTCCGGAAGAAACTGTCCTATTTTGGGGACAAAACAGGTATTTGTGGGTGAAAAGGTCCTATTTGAAGGGGGAAAGCTGGTATTTCTTGGAGAAGATGTGATCTATTTGGGAGAAATGTGGCATGTCTGGAAGAAACTGTCCTCTTTTGGGGATCAAACAGGTATTTGTGGGTGAAAAGGTCCTATTTGAAGGGGGAAAGTTGGTAGATCTTGCAGGAAATGTGATATATTTGGGAGAAATGTGGCATTTCTGGCAGAAACTGTCCTCTTTTGGGTATAAAAGAGGTATTTGTGGGTGAAAAGGTACTATTTCTAGGCTGAACCCTGGTATTTCTTGGAGAAGATGTGATCTATTTGGGAGAAATGTGGCCTTTCTGGAAGAAACTGTCCTATTTTGGGATAAAACAGGTACTTGTGGGAGAAAAGGTCCTATTTGAAGGGGGAAAACCTGGTATTTCTTGGAGAAGATGTGATCTATTTGGGAGAAATGTGGCCTTTCTGGAAGAAACTGTCCTCTTTTGGGGATAAAAGAGGTATTTGTGGGAGAAAAGGTCCTATTTGAAGGGGGAACCCTGGTATTTCTTGGAGAAGATGTGATATATTTGGGAGAAATGTGGCATTTCTGGAAGAAACTGTCCTCTTTCGGGGATAAAAGAGGTATTTGAGGGTGAAAAGGTCCTATTTGAAGGGGGAAACCTGGTATTTCTTGGAGAAGATGTGATATGTTTCAGAGAAATTTGGCATTTCTGGCAGAAACTGTCCTCTTTTGGGGATAAAACAGGCATTTGTGGGTGAAAATGTGCTATTTGAAGGGGGAACCCTGGTATTTCTTGGAGAAGATGTGATATATTTGGGAGAAATGTGGCCTTTCTGGAAGAAACTGTCCTTTTTTGGGGATAAAAGAGGTATTTGTGGGTGAAAAGGTCCTATTTGAAGGGGGAAACCTGGTATTTCTTGGAGAAGATGTGATATATTTGGGAGAAATCTGGCATGACAGGAAGAAACTGTCCTCTTTTGGGGATAAAACAGGTATTTGTGGGTGAAAAGTTCGTCTTTCAAGGGGGAAAGCTGGTATTTCTTGGAGAAGATGTGATATATTTGGGTGAAATTTGGCATTTCTAGAAGAAACTATACTCTCTTGGGGATAAAAGAGGTATTTGTGGTTGAAAAGGTCCAATTTCAAGGGGGAAACCTGGTATTTCTTGGAGGAGATGTGATATATTTGGGAGAAATGTGGCATGTCTGGAAGAAACTGTCCTCTTTTGGGGATCAAACAGGTATTTGTGGGTGAAAAGGTCCTATTTGAAGGGGGAAAGCTGGTAGATCTTGGAGGAGATGTGATATATTTGGGAGAAATGTGGCCTTTCTGGAAGAAACTGTCCTCTTTTGGGGATAAAAGAGGTATTTGTGGGTGAAAAGGTCCTATTTGAAGGGGGAAAGCTGGTACTTCTTGGAGAAGATGTTATCTATTTGGGAGAAATGTGGCCTTTCTGGAAGAAACTGTCCTTTCTTGGGATAAAACAGGTACTTGTGTGAGAAAATGTCCTATTTCCATGGGAAATGCAGTATTTCTTGCAGGAGATGTGATATATTTGGGAGAAATGTGGCATTTCTGGAAGAAACTGTCCTCTTTTGGGGATAAAAGAGGTATTTGTGGGTGAAAAGGTCCTATTTGAAGGGGGAAAGATGGTATTTCTTGGAGAAGATGTGATGTATTTGGGAGAAATGTGGCATTTCTGGAAGAAACTGTCCTCTTTCGGGGATAAAAGAGGTATTTGAGGGTGAAAAGGTCCTATTTGAAGGGGGAAACCTGGTATTTCTTGGAGAAGATGTGATATGTTTCAGAGAAATGTGGCATTTCTGGCAGAAACTGTCCTCTTTTGGGGATAAAACAGGCATTTGTGGGTGAAAATGTCCTATTTGAAGGGGGAACCCTGGTATTTCTTGGAGAAGATGTGATCTATTTGGGAGAAATGTGGCCTTTCTGGAAGAAACTGTCCTTTTTTGGGGATAAAAGAGGTATTTGTGGGTGAAAAGGTCCTATTTGAAGGGGGAAACCTGGTATTTCTTGGAGAAGATGTGATATATTTGGGAGAAATCTGGCATGACAGGAAGAAACTGTCCTCTTTTGGGGATAAAACAGGCATTTGTGGGTGAAAAGTTCGTCTTTCAAGGGGGAAAGCTGGTATTTCTTGGAGAAGATGTGATATATTTGGGTGAAATTTGGCATTTCTGGCAGAAACTATACTCTCTTGGGGATAAAAGAGGTATTTGTGGTTGAAAAGGTCCAATTTCAAGGGGGAAACCTGGTATTTCTTGGAGGAGATGTGATATATTTGGGAGAAATGTGGCATGTCTGGAAGAAACTGTCCTCTTTTGGGGATCAAACAGGTATTTGTGGGTGAAAAGGTCCTATTTGAAGGGGGACAGCTGGTAGATCTTGGAGGAGATGTGATCTATTTGGGAGAAATGTGGCATTTCTGGCAGAAACTGTCCTATTTTGGGGATAAAAGAGGTATTTGTGGGTGAAAAGGTCCTATTTGAAGGGGGAAAGCTGGTACTTCTTGGAGAAGATGTTATCTATTTGGGAGAAATCTGGCATGTCAGGAAGAAACTGTCCTTTTTTGGGATAAAACAGGTACTTGTGTGAGAAAATGTCCTATTTCCATTGGAAATGTAGTATTTCTTGCAGGAGATGTAATATATTTGGGAGAAATGTGGCATTTCTGGCAGAAACTGTCCTCTTTTGGGGATAAAAGAGGTATTTGTGGGTGAAAAGGTCCTATTTGAAGGGGGAAAGCTGGTATTTCTTGGAGAAGATGTGATGTATTTGGGAGAAATCTGGCATGTCTGGAAGAAACTGTCCAATATTGGGGGAGAAGACTGCTAGTTGTGGATGAGAAGGTCCTATTTCAGGAGGAATCCTGGTATTTCTTGGAGAAGATGTGATGTATTTGGGAGAAATCTGGCATGTCTGGAAGAAACTGTCCTATTTTGGGGATAAAAGAGGTATTTGTGGGTGAAAAGGTCCTATTTGAAGGGGGAAAGCTGGTATTTCTTGGAGAAGATGTGATCTATTTGGGAGAAATGTGGCATGTCAGGTAGCAACTGTCCTCTTTTGGGGATAAAACAGGTATTTGTGGGTGAAAAGGTCCTATTTGAAGGGGGAACCCTGGTATTTCTTGGAGATGAAGTGATCTATTTGGGAGAAATGTGGCATTTCTGGCAGAAACTTTCCTCTTTTGGGGATAAAACAGGTATTTGTTGGAGAAAAGGTACTATTTGAAGGGGGAAACCTGGTATTTCTTGGAGAAGATGTGATCTATTTGGGAGAAATGTGGCATTTCTGGAAGAAACTGTCCTATTTTGGGGATCAAACAGGTATTTGTGGGTGAAAAGGTCCTATTTGAAGGGGGAACCGTGGTATTTCTTGGAGAAGATGTGATGTATTTGGGAGAAATGTGGCATTTCTGGAAGAAACTGTCCGCTTTTGGGGATAAAAGAGGTATTTTTGGGTGAAAAGGTCTGCTTCCAAGGGTGAACCCTGGTATTTCTTGGAGGAGTTGTGATGTACTTGGGAGAAATGTGGCCTTTCCGGAAGAAACTGTCCTGTTTTGGGGATAAAAGAGGTATTTGTGGGTGAAAAGGTCCTATTTGAAGGGGGAAACCTGGTATTTCTTGGAGAAGATGTGATATATTTGGGAGAAATGTGGCATGTCTGGAAGAAACTGTCCTGTTTTGGGGATAAAAGAGGTATTTTTGGGTGAAAAGGTCCGCTTCCAAGGGTGAACCCTAGTATTTCTTGGAGGAGTTGTGATATACTTGGGAGAAATGTGGCCTTTCCGGAAGAAACTGTCCTGTTTTGGGGATAAAAGAGGTATTTGTGGGTGAAAAGGTCCTATTTGAAGGGGGAAAGCTGGTATTTCTTGGAGAAGATGTGATCTATTTGGGAGAAATGTGGCATGTCTGGAAGAAACTGTCCTCTTTTGGGGATCAAACAGGTATTTGTGGGTGAAAAGGTCCTATTTGAAGGGGGAAAGCTGGTATTTCTTGGAGAAGATGTGATGTATTTGGGAGAAATCTGGCATGTCTGGAAGAAACTGTCCAATTATGGGGGAGAAGGCTGCTAGTTGTGGATGAGAAGGTCCTATTTCAGGAGGAATCCTGGTATTTCTTGGAGAAGATGTGATGTATTTGGGAGAAATCTGGCATGTCTGGAAGAAACTGTCCTCTTTTGGGGATAAAAGAGGTATTTGTGGGTGAAAAGGTCCTATTTGAAGGGGGAAACTTGGTATTTCTTGGAGAAGATGTGATCTATTTGGGAGAAATGTGGCATGTCAGGTAGCAACTGTCCTCTTTTGGGGATAAAAGAGGTATTTGTGGGTGAAAAGGTCCTATTTCAAGGGGGAAACGTGGTATTTCTTGGAGATGAAGTGATATATTTGGGAGAAATCTGGCATTTCTGGAAGAAACTGTCCTCTTTTGCGGATAAAACAGGTATTTGTTGGAGAAAAGGTCCTATTTGAAGGGGGAAAGCTGGTATTTCTTGGAGAAGATGTGATCTATTTGGGAGAAATGTGGCATGTCAGGTAGCAACTGTCCTCTTTTGGGGATCAAACAGGTATTTGTGGGTGAAAAGGTCCTATTTGAAGGGGGAACCCAGGTATTTCTTGGAGAAGATGTGATGTATTTGGGAGAATTGTGACATTTCTGGAAGAAACTGTCCTCTTTTGGGGATAAAAGAGGTATTTTTGGGTGAAAAGGTCCGCTTCCAAGGGTGAACCCTGATATTTCTTGGAGGAGTTGTGATATACTTGGGAGAAATGTGGCCTTTCCGGAAGAAACTGTCCTGTTTTGGGGATAAAAGAGGTATTTGTGGGTGAAAAGGTCCTATTTGAAGGGGGAAACCTGGTATTTCTTGGAGAAGATGTGATCTATTTGGGAGAAATGTGGCATGTCTGGAAGAAACTGTCCTGTTTTGGGGATAAAAGAGGTATTTTTGGGTGAAAAGGTCCGCTTCCAAGGGTGAACCCTAGTATTTCTTGGAGGAGTTGTGATATACTTGGGAGAAATGTGGCCTTTCCGGAAGAAACTGTCCTATTTTGGGGACAAAACAGGTATTTGTGGGTGAAAAGGTCCTATTTGAAGGGGGAAAGCTGGTATTTCTTGGAGAAGATGTGATGTATTTGGGAGAAATGTGGCATGTCTGGAAGAAACTGTCCTCTTTTGGGGATCAAACAGGTATTTGTGGGTGACAAGGTCCTATTTGAAGGGGGAAAGTTGGTAGATCTTGCAGGAGATGTGATATATTTGGGAGAAATGTGGCATTTCTGGCAGAAACTGTCCTCTTTTGGGGATAAAAGAGGTATTTGTGGGTGAAAAGGTACTATTTCTAGACTGAACCCTGGTATTTCTTGGAGAAGATCTAATGTATTTGGAAGAAATGTGGTTTTTCTGGAATAAACTGTCCTATTTTGGGATAAAACAGGTACTTGTGTGAGAAAATGTCCTATTTCCATGGGAAATCTAGTATTTCTTGCAGGAGATGTGATGTATTTGGGAGAAATGTGGCATTTCTGTCAGAAACTGTCCTCTTTTGGGGATAAAAGAGGTATTTGTGGGTGAAAAGGTCCTATTTGAAGGGGGAAACCTGGTATTTCTTGGAGAAGATGTGATATATTTGGGAGAAATGTGGCCTTTCTGGAAGAAACTGTCCTATTTTGGGATAAAACAGGTACTTGTGGGAGAAAAGGTCCTATTTGAAGGGGGAAAACCTGGTATTTCTTGGAGAAGATGTGATCTATTTGGGAGAAATGTGGCCTTTCTGGAAGAAACTGTCCTCTTTTGGGGATAAAACAGGTATTTGTGGTTGAAAAGGTCCTATTTGAAGGGGGAACCCTGGTATTTCTTGGAGAAGATGTGATATATTTGGGAGAAATGTGGCATTTCTGGAAGAAAGTGTCCTCTTTTGGGGATAAAAGAGGTATTTGTGGGTGAAAAGGTCCTATTTGAAGGGGGAAACCTGGTATTTCTTGGAGAAGATGTGATATGTTTCAGAGAAATGTGGCATTTCTGGCAGAAACTGTCCTCTTTTGGGGATAAAACAGGCATTTGTGGGTGAAAATGTCCTATTTGAAGGGGGAAACCTGGTATTTCTTGGAGAAGATGTGATATATTTGGGAGAAATGTGGCCTTTCTGGAAGAAACTGTCCTCTTTTGGGGATAAAAGAGGTATTTGTGGGTGAAAAGGTCCTATTTGAAGGGGGAAACCTGGTATTTCTTGGAGAAGATGTGATATATTTGGGAGAAATCTGGCATGACAGGAAGAAACTGTCCTATTTTGGGGATAAAACAGGTATTTGTGGGTGAAAAGTTCGTCTTTCAAGAGGGAAAGCTGGTATTTCTGGGAGAAGATGTGATATATTTGGGTGAAATTTGGCATTTCTAGAAGAAACTGTACTCTCTTGGGGATAAAAGAGGTATTTGTGGTTGTAAAGGTCCAATTTCAAGGGGGAAACCTGGTATTTCTTGGAGGAGATGTGATATATTTGGGAGAAATGTGGCATGTCTGGAAGAAACTGTCCTCTTTTGGGGATCAAACAGGTATTTGTGGGTGAAAAGGTCCTATTTGAAGGGGGACAGCTGGTAGATCTTGGAGGAGATGTGATATATTTGGGAGAAATGTGGCATTTCTGGAAGAAACTGTCCTCTTTTGGGGATAAAAGAGGTATTTGTGGGTGAAAAGGTCCTATTTGAAGGGGGAAAGCTGGTACTTCTTGGAGAAGATGTTATCTATTTGGGAGAAATCTGGCATGTCAGGAAGAAACTGTCCTTTTTTGGGATAAAACAGGTACTTGTGTGAGAAAATGTCCTATTTCCATGGGAAATGTAGTATTTCTTGCAGGAGATGTATTTTATTTGGGAGAAATGTGGCATTTCTGGAAGAAACTGTCCTCTTTTGGGGATAAAAGAGGTATTTGTGGGTGAAAAGGTCCTATTTGAAGGGGGAAAGCTGGTATTTCTTGGAGAAGATGTGATGTATTTGGGAGAAATCTGGCATGTCTGGAAGAAACTGTCCAATATTGGGGGAGAAGGCTGCTAGTTGTGGATGAGAAGGTCCTATTTCAGGAGGAATCCTGGTATTTCTTGGAGAAGATGTGATGTATTTGGGAGAAATCTGGCATGTGTGGAAGAAACTGTCCTATTTTGGGGATAAAAGAGGTATTTGTGGGTGAAAAGGTCCTATTTGAAGGGGGAAAGCTGGTATTTCTTGGAGAAGATGTGATCTATTTGGGAGAAATGTGGCATGTCAGGTAGCAACTGTCCTCTTTTGGGGATAAAACAGGTATTTGTGGGTGAAAAGGTCCTATTTGAAGGGGGAAACCTGGTATTTCTTGGAGATGAAGTGATCTATTTGGGAGAAATGTGGCATTTCTGGCAGAAACTTTCCTCTTTTGGGGATAAAACAGGTATTTGTTGGAGAAAAGGTCCTATTTGAAGGGGGAAACCTGGTATTTCTTGGAGAAGATGTGATCTATTTGGGGGAAATGTGGCATTTCTGGAAGAAACTGTCCTATTTTGGGGATCAAACATGTATTTGTGGGTGAAAAGGTCCTATTTGAAGGGGGAACCGTGGTATTTCTTGGAGAAGATGTGATGTATTTGGGAGAAATGTGGCATTTCTGGAAGAAACTGTCCTCTTTTGGGGATAAAAGAGGTATTTTTGGGTGAAAAGGTCCGCTTCCAAGGGTGAACCCTGGTATTTCTTGGAGGAGTTGTGATATACTTGGGAGAAATGTGGCCTTTCCGGAAGAAACTGTCCTGTTTTGGGGATAAAAGAGGTATTTGTGGGTGAAAAGGTCCTATTTGAAGGGGGAAACCTGGTATTTCTTGGAGAAGATGTGATATATTTGGGAGAAATGTGGCATGTCTGGAAGAAACTGTCCTGTTTTGGGGATAAAAGAGGTTTTTTTGGGTGAAAAGGTCCGCTTCCAAGGGTGAACCCTAGTATTTCTTGGAGAAGATGTGATATACTTGGGAGAAATGTGGCCTTTCCGGAAGAAACTGTCCTCTTTTGGGGATAAAAGAGGTATTTGTGGGTGAAAAGGTCCTATTTCCAGGGGGAAAGCTGGTATTTCTTGGAGAAGATGTGATCTATTTGGGAGAAATGTGGCATGTCTGGAAGAAACTGTCCTCTTTTGGGGATCAAACAGGTATTTGTGGGTGAAAAGGTCCGCTTCCAAGGGTGAAACCTCGTATTTCTTGTAGGAGATGTGATATACTTGGGAGAAATCTGGCATGTCTGGAAGAAAATGTCCTAACTGGGGATAGAATGGTGGTATTTGTGGGTGAAAAGGTCCTATTTGAAGGGGGAACCCAGGTATTTTTAGGGGAAGATGTGATATATTTTGGAGAAATGTGGCATTTCTGGCAGAAACTATCCTATTTTGGGGATAAAATAGGTATTTGTGGGTGACAAGGTCCTATTTGAAGGGGGAACCCTGGTATTTCTTGGAGAAGATGTGATATATTTGGGAGAAATGTGGCATGTCTGGAAGAATCTCTCCTATTTTAGGGATAAAAGAGGTATTTGTGGGTGACAAGGTCCTATTTGAAGGGGGAAAGCTGGTATTTCTTGGAGAAGATGTGATATATTTGGGAGAAATGTGGCATGTCTGGAAGAAACTGTCCTCTTTTGGGGATAAAAGAGGTATTTGTGGGTGAAAAGGTCCTATTTCAGGAGGAATCCTTGTATTTCTTGGAGAAGATGTGATCTATTTGGGAGAAACGTGGCCTTTCTGGAAGAAACTGTACTCTTTTTGGGATAAAAGAGGTATTTGTGGGTGAAAAGGTCCTATTTCCAGGGGGAACCTGGTATTTCTTGGAGGAGATGTGATCTATTTGGGAGAAATGTGGCCTTTCTGGAATAAACTGTCCTGTTTTGGGGATAAAACAGGTATTTGTGGGTGAAAAGGTCCTATTTGAAGGGGGAAACCTGGTATTTCTTGGAGAAGATGTGATATATTTGGGAGAAATGTGGCCTTTCTGGAAGAAACTGTCCTATTTTGGAGATAAAAGAGGTATTTGTGGGAGAAAAGGTCCTATTTGAAGGGGGAAAGCTGGTATTTCTTGGAGGAGATGTGATATTTTTGGGAGAAATGTGGCATTTCTGGAAGAAACTGTCCTGTTTTGGGCATAAAAGAGGTATTTGTGGGAGACAAGTTCCTCTTTCAAGGTTGAAAGCTGGTATTTCTTGGAGAAGATGTGATATATTTTAGAGAAATGTGGCATGTCTGGAAGAAACTGTACTATTTGGGGATAAAAGAGGTATTTGTGGGTGAAAAGGTCCTATTTGAAGGGGGAAAGCTGGTATTTCTTGGAGAAGATGTGATCTATTTGGGAGAAATGTGGCATTTCTGGAAGAAACTGTTGTATTTTGGGTATAAAAGAGGTATTTGTGGGAGAAAAGGTCCTATTTGAAGGGGGAAAGCTGGTATTTCTTGGAGAAGATGTGATATATTTGGGAGAAACGTGGCCTTTCTGGAAGAAACTGTCCTCTTTTGGCGATAAAAGAGGTATTTGTGGGTGAAGAGGTGCTATTTGAAGGGGGAAAGCTGGTATTTCTTGGAGGAGATGTGATCTATTTGGGAGAAATCTGGCATTTCTGGAAGAAACTGTCGTATTTTCGGTATAAAAGAGGTATTTGTGGGTGAAAAGGTCCTATTTGATGGGGGAACCCTGGTATTTCTTGGAGAAGATGTGATATGTTTTGGAGAAATGTGGCATTTCTGGAAGAAACTGTTGTATTTTGGGGATAAAAGAGGTATTTGTGGGTGACAAGATCCTATTTCCAGGGAGAAAGCTGGTATTTCTTGGAGAAGATGTGATATATTTGGGAGTAATCTGGCATTTCTGTAAGAAAATGTCCAATTTGAGTGATAAAACAGGTATTTGTGGGTGAAACGTTCCTATTTGAAGAGTGAAAGCTGGTATTTCTTGGAGAAGATGTGATCTATTTGGGAGAAATCTGGCATTTCTGGAAGAAACTGTCGTATTTGAGGGATCAAACAGGCTTTTGTGGGTGAAAAGGTCCTATTTGAAGGGGGAAACCTGGTATTTCTTGGAGAAGATGTGATATATTTGGGAGAAATGTGGCATTTCTGAAAGAAACTGTCCTCTTTTGGGAATAAAGGAGGTATTTGTGGGTGAAAAGGTCCTATTTGAATGGGGAACCCTGGTATTTCTTGGAGGAGATGTGATCTATTTGGGAGAAATGTGGCCTTTCTGGCAGAAACTGTCCTCTTTTGGGGATAAAAGAGGTATTTGTGGGTGAAAAGGTCCTATTTGAAGGGGGAAAGCTGGTATTTCTTGGAGAAGATGTTATATATTTGGGAGATATTTGGCATTTCTTGCAGAAACTGTCCTCTTTTGGGGATAAAACAGGTATTTGTGGGTGAAAAGGTGCTATTTGAAGTGGGAACCCTGGTATTTCTTGGTGAAGATGTGATATATTTGGGAGAAATGTGTCCTGTCTGGAAGAAACTGTCCTATTTTGGGATAAAACAGGTACTTGTGGGAGAAAAGGTCCTATTTGAAGGGGGAAAGCTGGTATTTCTTGGAGAAGATGTGATGTATTTGGGAGAAATGTGGCATTTCTGGAAGAAACTGTCCTATTTTGGGATAAAAGAGGTATTTGTGGGTGAAAAGGTCCTATTTGAAGGGGGAAACGTGGTATTTCTTGGAGGAGATGTGATATATTTGGGCGAAATGTGGCATTTCTGGAAGAAACTGTCCTCTTTTGGGGATAAAACAGGTATTTGTGGGAGAAATGTTCCTATTTGAAGGGGGAAAGCTGGTATTTCTTGGAGAAGATGTGATATATTTGGGAGAAATGTGGCCTCTCTGGAAGAACCTGTCCAATTTGAGGGATAAAACATGTATTTGTGGGTGAAAGGTCCTATTTCAAGGGGAAAACATGGTATTTCTTGGAGAAGATGTGATATGTTTGGGAGAAATGTGGCCTTTCTGGAAGAAACTGTTCTATTTTGGGGATAAAAGAGGTATTTGTGGGTGAAAAGGTCCTATTTGAAGGGGGAAAGCTGGTATTTCTTGGAGAAGATGTGATATATTTGGGAGAAATCTCGCATTTCTGGAAGAAAATGTCCAATTTGGGGGGAGAAGGCTGGTAGTTGTTGGTGAGAATGTCCTATTTCAGGAGCATTCCTGGTATTTCTTGGAGAAGATGTGATATATTTGGGAGAAATCTGGCATGTCTGGAAGAAACTGTCCTCTTTTGGGGATCAAACAGGTATTTGTGGGTGAAAAGGTCCTATTTGAAGGGGGAAAGCTGGTATTTCTTGGAGAAGATGTGATCTATTTGGGAGAAATGTGGCATGTCTGCAAGAAACTGTCCTCTTTTGGGGATAAAAGAGGTATTTGTGGGTGAAAAGGTCGTATTTGAAGGGGGAAACCTGGTATTTCTTGGAGGGGATGTGATATACTTGGGAGAAATCTGGCATGTCTGGAAGAAGACATCCTAACTGGGGGAAGAATGGTGGTATCTGTGGGAGAAAATGTCCTATTTGAAGGTGGAACCCTGGTATTTCTTGGGGAAGATGTGATATATTTGGGAGAAATGTGGCATTTCTGGAAGAAACTGTGCTCTTTTGGGGATAAAAGAGGTATTTGTGGGTGAAAAGGTCCTATTTGAAGGGGGAAAGCTGGTATTTCTTGGGGAAGATGTGATCTATTTGGGAGAATTGTGGCCTTTCTGGAAGAAACTGTCCTCTTTTGAAGATAAAACAGGTACTTGTGGGAGAAAAGGTCCTATTTGAACGGGGAAAGCTGGTATTTCTTGCAGGAGATGAGATCTATTTGGGAGAAATGTGGCATTTCTGGAAGAAACTGTCATATTTTGGGGATAAAACAGGTATTTGTGGGTGAAAAGGTCCTACTTCTAGGGGGAAACCTGGTATTTCTTGGAGAAGATGTGATATATTTGGGAGAAATGTGGCATTTCCGGAAAAAACTGTCCTCTTTTGGGGATAAAGGAGGTATTTGTGGGTGAAAAGGTCCTACTTCTAGGGGGAAACCTGGTATTTCTTGGAGAAGATGTGATATATTTGGGAGAAATGTGGCATGTCTGGAAGAAACTGTCCTCTTTTGGGGATAAAAAAGGTGTTTGTGGGTGAAAAGGTCCTATTTGAAGGGGGAACCCTTGTATTTCTTGGAGAAGATGTGATATATTTGGGAGAAATGTGGCATTTCTGGCAGAAACTTTCCTCTTTTGGGGATAAAAGAGGTATTTGTGGGTGAAAAGTTCCTATTTGAAGGGGGAAACCTGGTATTTCTTGGAGAAGATGTGATATATTTGGGAGAAATGTGGCATGTCCGGAAGAAACTGTCCTATTTTGGGGACAAAACAGGTATTTGTGGGTGAAAAGGTCCTATTTGAAGGGGGAAAGCTGGTATTTCTTGGAGAAGATGTGATATATTTTTGAGAAATGTGGCATGTCTGGAAGAAACTGTCCTCTTTTGGGGATCAAACAGGTATTTGTGGGTGAAAAGGTCCTATTTGAAGGGGGAAAGCTGGTAGATCTTGCAGGAGATGTGATATATTTGGGAGAAATGTGGCCTTTCTGGCAGAAACTGTCCTCTTTTGGGTATAAAAGAGGTATTTGTTGGTGAAAAGGTACAATTTCTAGGCTGAACCCTGTTATTTCTTGGTGAAGATATTATGTATTTGGGAGAAATGTGGTTTTTCTGGAAGAAACTGTCCTATTTTGGGATAAAAGAGGTACTTGTGTGAGAAAATGTCCTATTTCCATGGGAAATCTAGTATTTCTTGCTGGAGATGTGATATATTTGGTAGAAATGTGGCATTTCTGGAAGAAACTATACTCTCTTGGGGATAAAAGAGGTATTTGTGGGTGAAAAGTTCCTATTTGAAGGGGGAAAGCTGGTATTTCTTGGAGAAGATGTGATCTATTTGGGAGAAATGTGGCATTTCTGGAAGAAACTGTCGTATTTTAGGGATCAAACAGGTATTTGTGGGTGAAAAGGTCCTATTTGAAGGGGGAAACCTGGTATTTCTTGGAGAAGATGTGATCTATTTGGGAGAAATGTGGCATTTCTGGCAGAAAATGTCCTATTTTGGGGATCAAACAGGTATTTGTGGGTGAAATGGTCCTATTTCAGGAGGAATCCTTGTATTTCTTGGAGAAGATGTGATCTATTTGGGAGAAATCTGGCATGTCTGGAAGAAACTGTCCTATTTTGGGGATAAAACAGGTATTTGTGGGTGAAAATGTCCTATTTCAAGGAAGAAACTTGGTATTTCTTGGAGAAGATGTGATATACTTGGGAGAAATCTGGCATTTCTGGAAGAAACTGTCCAATTTTGGGGATAAAACAGGTATTAGGGTGTGAAAAGGTCCTATTTGAAGGGGGAAAGCTGGTATTTCTTGGAGAAGATGTGATCTATTTGGGAGAAATGTGGCATTTCTGGAAGACAATGTCCTCTTTTGGGGATAAAAGAGGTATTTGTGGGTGAAAAGGTCCTATTTGAAGGGGGAAACCTGGTATTTCTTGGAGGAGATGTGATATACTTGGGAGAAATCTGGCATTTTTGGACGAAAATGTCCTAACTGGGGATAGAATGGTGGTAATTGTGGGTGAAAAGGTCCTATTTAAGGGGAAACCCTGGTATTTCTTGGGGAAGATGTGATATATTTGGGAGAAATGTGGCATTTCTGGCAGAAATTATCCTCTTTTGGGGATAAAAGAGGTATTTGTGGGTGACAAGCTCCTATTTGAAGGGGGAAAGCTGGTATTTCTTGGAGAAGATGTGATATATTTGGGAGAAATGTGGCATTTCTGGCAGAAACTGTCCTATTTTGGGGATAAAAGAGGTATTTGTGGGTGAAAAGGTCCTATTTGAAGGGGGAACCCTGGTATTTCTTGGAGCAGATGTTCTATATTTGGGAGAAATGTGGCATTTCTGGCAGAAACTGTCCTCTTTTGGGGATAAAAGAGGTATTTGTGGGAGAAAAGGTCCTATTTGAAGGGGGAACCCTGGTATTTCTTGGAGCAGATGTGATATATTTGGGAGAAATGTGGCATTTCTGGAAGAAACTGTCCTCTTTTGGGGATCAAACAGGTATTTGTGGGTGAAAAGGTCCTATTTGAAGGGGGAACCCTGGTATTTCTTGGAGAAGATGTGATGTATTTGGGAGAAATGTGGCATTTCTGGAAGAAACTCTCCTATTTTGGTGATAAAAGAGGTATTTTTGGGAGAAAAGGTCCTATTTCAAGAGGGAAAGCTGGTATTTCTTGGAGGAGATGGGATATATTTGGGAGAAATGTGGCATTTCCGGAAGAAACTGTCCTCTTTTGGGGATAAAAGTGGTATTTGTGGGAGAAAAGGTCCTACTTCTAGGGGGAAAGCTGGTATTTCTTGGAGAAGATGTGATCTATTTGGGAGAAATGTGGCATGTCTGGTAGAAACTGTCCTCTTTTGGGGATAAAACAGGTATTTGTGGGTGAAAAGGTCCTATTTGAAGGGGGAAACGTGGTATTTCTTGGAGAAGATGTGATATATTTGGGAGAAATGTGGCCTTTCTGGAAGAAACTGTCCTCTTTCGGGGATAAAAGAGGTATTTGTGGGTGAAAAGGTCCTATTGCAGGAGGAATCCTTGTATTTCTTGGAGAAGATGTGATATGTTTGTGAGAAATGTGGCATTTCTGGAAGTAACTGTCCTCTTTTGGGGATAAAACAGGTATTTGTGGGTGAAAAGGTCCTATTTGAAGGGGTAACCCTTGTATTTCTTGGAGAAGATGTGATCTATTTGGGAGAAATGTGGCATTTCTGGAAGAAACTGTCCTCTTTTGGGGATGAAACAGGAATTTGTGGGTGAAAAGGTCCTATTTCAAGGGGGAAACCTGATAGCTCTTGGAAGAGATGTGATATATTTGGGAGAAATGTGGCATGTCTGGAAGAAACTGTCCTTTTCTGGGGATAAAAGAGGTATTTGTGGGTGAAAAGGTCCTATTTGAACGGGGAAACGTGGTATTTCTTGGAGAAGATGTGATATATTTGGGAGAAATGTGGCATGTCTGGAAGAAACTGTCCTATTTTGGGGATAAAACAGGCATTTGTGGGTGAAAATGTCCTATTTGAAGGGGGAAACCTGGTATTTCTTGGAGAAGATGTGATCTATTTGGGAGAAATGTGGCCTTTCTGGCAGAAACTGTCCTATTTTGGGGATAAAAGAGGTATTTGTGGGTGAAAAGGTACTATTTCTAGGCTGAACCCTGGTACTTCTTGGAGAAGATGTTATCTATTTGGGAGAAATGTGGTTTTTCTGTATGAAACTGTCCTATTTTGGGATAAAACAGGTGCTTGTGTGAGAAAAGGTCCTATTTCCATGGGAAATCTAGTATTTCTGGCAGGAGATGTGATATATTTGGGAGAAATGTGGCCTTTCTGGAAGAAACTGTCCTCTTTTGGGGATAAAACAGGTATTTGTGGGTGAAAAGTTCCTATTTCAAGGGGGAAAGGTGGTATTTCTTGGAGAAGATGTGATATATTTGGGAGAAATGTGGCATTTCTGGAAGAAACTGTCCTCTTTTGGGGATAAAAGAGGTATTTGTGGGTGAAAAGGTCCTATTTGAAGTGGGAACCCTGGTATTTCTTGGAGAAGATGTGATATATTTGGGAGAAATGTGGCATTTCTGGAAGAAACTGTTCTCTTTTGGGGATAAAACTGGTATTTGTGGGTGAAAAGGTCCTATTTGAAGGGGGAACCCTGGTATTTCTTGGAGAAGATGTGATCTATTTGGGAGAAATCTGGCTTGTCTGCAAGAAACTGTACTGTTTTGGGGATAGAACAGGTATTTGTGGGTGAAAAGGTCCTATTTGAAGGGGGAAACCTGGTATTTCTTGGAGAAGACGTGATATATTTGGGAGAAATCTGTAATTTCTGGAAGAAAATGTCCTAACTGGGGGGACAATGGTGGTATTTGTGGGAGAAAAGGTCCAATTTCAAGGGGGAACCCCTGTATTTCTTGGGGAAGACGTGATCTATTTGGGAGAAATGTGGCATTTCTGGAATAAACTGTGCTCTTTTGGGGATAAAAGAGGTATTTGTGGGTGAAAAGGTCCTATTTGAAGGGAGAAAGCTGGTATTTCTTGGAGAAGATGTGATATATTTGGGAGAAATGTGGCATTTCTGGAAGAAACTGTCCTCTTTTGAAGATAAAACAGGTACTTGTGGGAGAAAAGGTCCTATTTGAAGGGGGAAAGCTGGTATTTCTTGCAGGAGATGAGATATATTAGGGAGAAATGTGGCATTTCTGGCAGAAACTGTCCTCTTTTGGGGATAAAACAGGTATTTGTGGGTGAAAAGGTCCTATTTGAAGGGGGAAACGTGGTATTTCTTGGAGAAGATGTGATCTATTTGGGAGAAATGTGGCCTTTCTGGAAGAAACTGTCCTCTTTTGGGGATAAAAGAGGTATTTGTGGGAGAAAAGGTCCTATTGCAGGAGGAATCCTTGTATTTCTTGGAGAAGATGTGATATATTTGGGAGAAATGTTGCCTTTCTGGAAGAAACTGTCGTATTTTGGGAATAAAACAGGTATTTGTGGGTGAAAAGGACCTATTTGACGGGGTAACCCTTGTATTTCTTGGAGAAGATGTGATATATTTTTGAGAAATATGGCATGTCTGGAAGAAACTGTCCTCTTTTGGGAATGAAACAGGAATTTGTGGGTGAAAAGGTCCTATTTCAAGGGGGAAACCTGATAGTTCTTGGAAGAGATGTGATATATTTGGGAGAAATGTGGCATGTCTGGAAGAAACTGTCCTATTCTGGGGATAAAAGAGGTATTTGTAGGTTAAAAGGTCCTATTTCCTGGGGGAAAGCTGGTATTTCTTGGAGAAGATGTGATCTATTTGGGAGAAATCTGGCCTTTCTGGAAGAAAATGTCCTATTGGGGACGAGAATGCTGGTAGTTGTGGGTCAGAAGGTCCTATTTCAGGAGCAATCCTGGTATTTCTTGGAGAAGATGTGATGTATTTGGGAGAAATCTGCATGTCTGGAAGAAACTGTCGTATTTTGGGGATAAAAGAGGTATTTGTGGGTGAAAAGGTCCTATTTGAAGGGGGAAAGGTGGTATTTCTTGGAGAAGATGTGATCTGTTTGGGAGAAATCTGGCCATTCTGAAAGAAAATGTCCAACTTGGGGGGGGAGAAGGCTGATAGTTGTGGGTGAGAAGGTCCTATTTCAGGAGGAATCCTGGTATTTCTTGGAGAAGATGTGATGTATTTGGGAGAAATGTGTCATTTCTGGCAGAAACTGTCCTATTTTGGTGATAAAAGAGGTATTTGTGGGTGAAAAGGTCCTATTTGAAGGGGGAAACCTGGTAGTTCTTGGAGGAGATGTGATATATTTGGGAGAAATGTGGCATGTCAGGTAGAAACTGTCCTCTTTTGGGGATAAAAGAGGTATTTGTGGGTGAAAAGGTCCTATTTGAAGGGGGAAACCTGGTATTTCTTGGAGAAGATGTGATATATTTGGGAGAAATGTGACCTTTCTGGAAGAAACTGTCCTATTTTGGGATAAAACAGGTACTTGTGGGAGAAAAGGTCCTATTTGAAGGGGGAAAACCTGGTATTTCTTGGAGAAGATGTGATGTATTTGGGAGAAATGTGGCCTTTCTTGAAGAAACTGTCCTCATTTGGGTATAAAACAGGTATTTGTGGGAGAAAAGGTCCTATTTGAAGGGGGAACCCTGGTATTTCTTGGAGAAGATGTGATATATTTGGGAGAAATGTGGCATGTCTGGAAGAAACTGTCCTCTTTTGGGGATAAAAGAGGTATTTGTGGGAGAAAAGGTCCTATTTGAAGGGGGAAACCTGGTATTTCTTGGAGAAGATGTGATATATTTGGGAGAAATGTGTCCTGTCTGGAGGAAACAGTCCTATTTTGGGGATAAAAGAGGTTTTTTTGGGGAAAAGGTCCTATTTGAAGGGGGAAACGTGGTATTTCTTGGAGAAGATGTGATATATTTGGGAGAAATGTGGCCTTTCTGGAAGAAACTGTCCTATTTTGGGGGTAAAAGAGGTATTTGTGGGTGAAAAGTTCCTATTTCAAGGGGGAAAGCTGGTATTTCTTGGAGAAGATGTGATATATTTTGGAGAAATGTGGCATGTCTGGAAGAAACTGTCCTATTTTTGGGATAAAAGAGGTATTTGTGGGTGAAAAGGTCCTATTTGAAGGGGGAAACCTGGTATTTCTTGGAGAAGATGTGATCTATTTGGGAGAAATGTGGCCTTTCTGGCAGAAACTGTCCTATTTTGGGGATAAAAGAGGTATTTGTTGGTGAAAAGGTCAAATTTTAAGGGGGAAACCTGGTATTTCTTGGAGAAGATGTGATCCATTTGGGAGAAATGTGACTTTTCTGGAAGAAACTGTCCTATTTTGGGGATCAAACAGGTATTTGTGGGTGAAAAGGTCCTATTTGAAGGGGGAAAGCTGGTATTTCTTGGAGAAGATATGATCTATCTTGGAGAAATGTGTCATTTCTGGAAGAAACTGTCCTCTTTTGGGGATAAAAGAGGTATTTGTGGGTGAAAAGGTGCTATTTGAAGGGGGAAACCTGGTATTTCTAGGAGAAGATGTGATCTATTTGGGAGAAATGTGGCCTTTCTGGATGAAACTGTCCTATTTTGGGGATCAAACAGGCATTTGTGGGTGAAAAGGTCCTATTTGAAGGGGGAACCGTGGTATTTCTTGGAGAAGATGTGATCTATTTTGGAGAAATGTGGCATATCTGGAAGAAACTGTCCTCTTTTGGGGATAAAAGAGGTATTTGTGGGAGAAAAGGTCCTATTTGAAGGGGGAAACCTGGTATTTCTTGCAGGAGATGTGAGATATTTGAGAGAAATGTGGCATGTCTGGCAGAAACTGTCCTCTTTTGGGGATAAAAGAGGTATTTGTGGGTGAGAAGGTCCTATTTGTAGGGGGAAAGCTGGTATTTCTTGGAGAAGATGTGATATATTTGGGAGAAATGTGGCATGTCTGGAAGAAACTGTCCTCTTTTGGGGATAAAAGAGGTATTTGTGGGTGAAAAGGTCCTATTTGAAGGGGGAAACCAGGTATTTCTTGGAGAAGATGTGGTATATTTGGGAGAAATGTGGCATTTCTGGCAGAAACTGTCCTCTTTTGGGGATAAAAGAGGTATTTGTGGGAGAAAAGGTCCTATTTGAAGGGGGAAACCAGGTATTTCTTGGAGAAGATATGATTTATTTGGGAGAAATGTGGCATTTCTGGCAGAAACTGTCCTCTTTTGGGGATAAAACAGGTATTTGAGTGAGAAAAGGTCCTATTTGAAGGGGGAACCGTGGTATTTCTTGGAGGAGATGTGATGTATTTGGGAGAAATGTGGCCTTTCTGGAAGAAACTGTCCTCTTTTGGGGATAAAAGAGGTATTTGTGGGAGAAAAGGTCCTATTTGTTGGGGGAAACCTGGTATTTCTTGGAGAAGATGTGGTATATTTGGGAGAAATGTGGCATTTCTGGAAGATACTCTTCTATTTTGGGAATAAAAGAGGTATTTGTGGGTGATAAGGTCCTATTTGAAGGGGGAATCCTGGTATTTCTTGGAGAAGATGTGATCTATTTGGGAGAAATGTGTCCTGTCTGGAAGAAACTGTCCTCTTTTGGGGAGAAAAGGAGGTATTTGTGGGTCAAAAGGTCCTATTTGAAGGGGATAACCTGGTATTTCTTGGAGGAGATGTGATCTATTTGGGAGAAATGTGGCCTTTCTGGAATAAACTGTCCTATTTTGGGGATAAAACAGGTATTGTGGGTGAAAAGGTCCTATATGAAGGAGGAATCCTTGTATTTCTTGGAGAAGATGTGATATATTTGGGAGAAATCTGACATGTCTGGAAGAAACTGTCCTCTTTTGGGTATAAAAGAGGTATTTGTGGGTGAAAAGATCCTATTTGAAGGGGGAACCCTGGTATTTCTTGGAGAAGATGTGATAAATTTGGGAGAAATGTGGCATTTCTGGAAGAAACTGTCCTATTTTGGGGATAAAAGAGGTATTTGTGGGAGAAAAGGTCCTATATGAAGGGGGAAACCTGGTATTTCTTGGAGAAGATGTGATATATTTGGGAGAAATGTGGCATTTCTGGAAGAAAATGTCCAATTTGGGGGGAGAATGCTGGTATTTGTGGGAGAAATTGCCCTATTTCAGGAGGAATCCTGGTAATTCTTGGAGAAGATGTGATATATTTGGGAGAAATCAGGCCATTCTGGAAGAAACTGTCCTCTTTTGGGGATAAAAGAGGTATTTGTGGGTGAAGAGGTCCTATTTGAAGGGGGAACCCAGGTATTTCTTGGAGAAGATGTGATATATTTGGGAGAAATGTGGCATGTCAGGAAGAAACTGTCCTCTTTTGGGGATAAAAGATGTATTTGTGGGTGAAAAGGTCCTATTTGAAGGGGGAAAGCTGGTATTTCTTGGAGAAGATGTGATATATTTGGGAGAAATGTGGCCTTTCTGGCAGAAACTGTCCTCTTTTGGGGATCAAACAGGTATTTGTGGGTGAAAAGGTCCTATATCTAGGGGGAAACCTGGTATTTCTTGGAGAAGATGTGATCTATTTGGGAGAAATGTGGCCTTTCTGGAAGAAACTGTCCTCTTTTGGGGATAAAAGAGGTATTTGTGGGTGAAAAGGTCCTATTTGAAGGGGGAAACCTGGTATTTCTTGGAGGAGATGTGATATATTTGGGAGAAATGTGGCCTTTCTGGAAGAAACTGTCGTATTTTGGGGATAAAAGAGGAATTTGTGGGTGAAAAGGTCCTATTTGAAGGGGAAAACCTGGTATTTCTTGGAGGAGATGTGATATATTTGGGAGAAATATGGCATGTGTGGAAGAAACTGTCCTCTTTTGGGGATAAAACAGGTATTTGTGGGTGAAAAGGTCCTATTTCAGGAGGAATCCTTGTATTTCTTGGAGAAGATGTGATATGTTTGGGAGAAATGTGGCATGTCTGGAAGAAACTGTCCTATTTTGGGGATAAAATAGGTGTTTGTGGGTGAGAAGGTCCTATTTCAAGGGGGAAACCTGGTATTTCTTCGAGAAGATGTGATCTATTTTGGAGAAATGTGGCATGTCTGGAAGAAACTGTCCTATTTGGGGATAAAAGAGGTATTTGTGGGTGAAAAGGTCCTATTTGAAGGGGGAAACCTGGTATTTCTTGGAGAAGATGTGATATATTTGGGAAAAATCTCGCATTTCTGGAAGAAACTGTCCTCATTCAGGGATAAAAGAGGCATTTGTGGGTGAAAAGGTCCTATTTGAAGGGGGAAAGCTGGTATTTCTTGGAGAAGATGTGATATATTTGGGAGAAATGTGGCATGTCTGGAAGAAACTGTCGTATTTTGGGAATAAAACAGGTATTTGTGGGTGAAAAGGTCCTATTTGAAGGGGGAAACCTGGTATTTCTTGGAGAAGATGTGATCTATTTGGGAGAAATGTGGCATGAATGGAAGAAACTGTCCTATTTTGGGGATAAAACAGGTATTGTGGGTGAGAAGGTCCTATATGAAGGAGGAATCCTTGTATTTCTTGGAGAAGATGTGATATATTTGGGAGAAATCTGGCATGTCTGGAAGAAACTGTCCTCTTTTGGGTATAAAAGAGGTATTTGTGGGTGAAAAGATCCTATTTGAAGGGGGAACCCTGGTATTTCTTGGAGAAGATGTGATATATTTGGGAGAAATGTGGCATTTCTGGAAGAAACTGTCCTCTTTTGGGGATAAATGAGGTATTTGTGGGTGAAAAGGTCCTATATGAAGGGGGAAACCTGGTATTTCTTGGAGAAGATATATTTGGGAGAAATGTGGCATTTCTGGAAGAAAATGTCCAACTTGGGGGGTGAAGGCTGGTATTTGTGGGAGAAAAGGCCGTATTTCAGGAGGAATCCTGGTATTTCTTGGAGAAGATGTGATATATTTGGGAGAAATGTGGCCTTTCTGGAAGAAACTGTCGTATTTTGGGGATAAAAGAGGAATTTGTGGGTGAAAAGGTCCTATTTGAAGGGGAAAACCTGGTATTTCTTGGAGGAGATGTGATATATTTGGGAGAAATGTGGCATGTGTGGAAGAAACTGTCCTCTTTTGGGGATAAAACAGGTATTTGTGGGTGAAAAGGTCCTATTTCAGGAGGAATCCTTGTATTTCTTGGAGAAGATGTGATATGTTTGGGAGAAATGTGGCATTTCTGGAAGAAACTGTCCTATTTTGGGGATAAAATAGGTGTTTGTGGGTGAGAAGGTCCTATTTCAAGGGGGAAACCAGGTATTTCTTCGAGAAGATGTGATCTATTTTGGAGAAATGTGGCATGTCTGGCAGAAACTGTCCTATTTTGGGGATAAAAGAGGTATTTGTGGGTGAAAAGGTCCTATTTGAAGGGGGAAACCTGGTATTTCTTGGAGAAGATGTGATATATTTGGGAGAAATCTGGCATGACAGGAAGAAACTGTCCTATTTTGGGGATAAAACAGGTATTTGTGGGTGAAAAGTTCGTCTTTCAAGAGGGAAAGCTGGTATTTCTTGGAGAAGATGTGATATATTTGGGTGAAATTTGGCATTTCTAGAAGAAACTATACTCTCTTGGGGATCAAACAGGTATTTGTGGGTGAAAATGTCCAATTTCAAGGGGGAAACCTGGTATTTCTTGGAGGAGATGTGATATATTTGGGAGAACTGTGGCATGTCTGGAAGAAACTGTCCTCTTTTGGGGATCAAACAGGTATTTGTGGGTGAAAAGGTCCTATTTGAAGGGGGACAGCTGGTAGATCTTGGAGGAGATGTGATATATTTTGGAGAAATGTGGCATTTCTGGAAGAAACTGTCCTGTTTTGGGGATAAAAGAGGTATTTGTGGGTGAAAAGGTCCTATTTCCAGGGGGAAAGCTGGTACTTCTTGGAGAAGATGTTATCTATTTGGGAGAAATCTGGCATGTCAGGAAGAAACTGTCCTTTTTTGGGATAAAACAGGTACTTGTGTGAGAAAATGTCCTATTTCCATGGGAAATGTAGTATTTCTTGCAGGAGATGTAATATATTTGGGAGAAATGTGGCATTTCTGGCAGAAACTGTCCTCTTTTGGGGATAAAAGAGGTATTTGTGGGTGAAAAGGTCCTATTTGAAGGGGGAAAGCTGGTATTTCTTGGAGAAGATGTGATGTATTTGGGAGAAATCTGGCATGTCTGGAAGAAACTGTCCAATATTGGGGGAGAAGGCTGCTAGTTGTGGATGAGAAGGTCCTATTTCAGGAGGAATCCTGGTATTTCTTGGAGAAGATGTGATGTATTTGGGAGAAATCTGGCATGTGTGGAAGAAACTGTCCTATTTTGGGGATAAAAGAGGTATTTGTGGGTGAAAAGGTCCTATTTGAAGGGGGAAAGCTGGTATTTCTTGGAGAAGATGTGATCTATTTGGGAGAAATGTGGCATGTCAGGTAGCAACTGTCCTCTTTTGGGGATCAAACAGGTATTTGTGGGTGAAAAGGTCCTATTTGAAGGGGGAAACCTGGTATTTCTTGGAGATGAAGTGATCTATTTGGGAGAAATGTGGCATTTCTGGCAGAAACTGACCTCTTTTGGGGATAAAACAGGTATTTGTTGGAGAAAAGGTCCTATTTGAAGGGGGAAACCTGGTATTTCTTGGAGAAGATGTGATATATTTGGGAGAAATGTGGCATTTCTGGAAGAAACTGTCCTATTTTGGGGATCAAACATGTATTTGTGGGTGAAAAGGTCCTATTTGAAGGGGGAACCGTGGTATTTCTTGGAGAAGATGTGATGTATTTGGGAGAAATGTGGCATGTCTGGAAGAAACTGTCCTCTTTTGGGGATAAAAGAGGTATTTTTGGGTGAAAAGGTCCGCTTCCAAGGGTGAACCCTGGTATTTCTTGGAGGAGTTGTGATATACTTGGGAGAAATGTGGCCTTTCCGGAAGAAACTGTTCTGTTTTGGGGATAAAAGAGGTATTTGTGGGTGAAAAGGTCCTATTTGAAGGGGGAAACCTGGTATTTCTTGGAGAAGATGTGATATATTTGGGAGAAATGTGGCATGTCTGGAAGAAACTGTCCTGTTTTGGGGATAAAAGAGGTATTTTTGGGTGAAAAGGTCCGCTTCCAAGGGTGAACCCTAGTATTTCTTGGAGAAGATGTGATATACTTGGGAGAAATGTGGCCTTTCCGGAAGAAACTGTCCTCTTTTGGGGATAAAAGAGGTATTTGTGGGTGAAAAGGTCCTATTTCCAGGGGGAAAGCTGGTATTTCTTCGAGAAGATGTGATCTATTTGGGAGAAATGTGGCATGTCTGGAAGAAACTGTCCTCTTTTGGGGATCAAACAGGTATTTGTGGGTGAAAAGGTCCGCTTCCAAGGGTGAAACCTCGTATTTCTTGTAGGAGATGTGATATACTTGGGAGAAATCTGGCATGTCTGGAAGAAAATGTCCTAACTGGGGGTAGAATGGTGGTATTTGTGGGTGAAAAGGTCCTATTTGAAGGGGGAAACGTGGTATTTTTAGGGGAAGATGTGATATATTTTGGAGAAATGTGGCATTTCTGGCAGAAACTATCCTATTTTGGGAATAAAAGAGGTATTTGTGGGTGACAAGGTCCTATTTGAAGGGGGAACCCTGGTATTTCTTGGAGAAGATGTGATATATTTGGGAGAAATGTGGCATGTCTGGAAGAATCTCTCCTATTTTAGGGATAAAAGAGGTATTTGTGGGTGACAAGGTCCTATTTGACGGGGGAAAGCTGGTATTTCTTGGAGAAGATGTGATATATTTGGGAGAAATGTGGCATGTCTGGAAGAAACTGTCCTCTTTTGGGGATAAAAGAGGTATTTGTGGGTGAAAAGGTCCTATTTCAGGAGGAATCCTTGTATTTCTTGGAGAAGATGTGATCTATTTGGGAGAAACGTGGCCTTTCTGGAAGAAACTGTACTCTTTTTGGGATAAAAGAGGTATTTGTGGGTGAAAAGGTCCTATTTCCAGTGGGAACCTGGTATTTCTTGGAGGAGATGTGATCTATTTGGGAGAAATGTGGCCTTTCTGGAATAAACTGTCCTGTTTTGGGGATAAAACAGGTATTTGTGGGTGAAAATGTCCTATTTGATGGGGGAAACCTGGTATTTCTTGGAGAAGATGTGATATATTTGGGAGAAATGTGGCCTTTCTGGAAGAAACTGTCCTCTTTTGGGGATAAAAGAGGTATTTGTGGGAGAAAAGGTCCTATTTGAAGGGGGAAAGCTGGTATTTCTTGGAGGAGATCTGATATTTTTGGGAGAAATGTGGCATTTCTGGAAGAAACTGTCCTGTTTTGGGGATAAAAGAGGTATTTGTGGGAGACAAGTTCCTTTTTCAAGGTTGAAAGCTGGTATTTCTTGGAGAAGATGTGATATATTTGGGAGAAATGTGGCATGTCTGGAAGAAACTGTACTATTTGGGGATAAAAGAGGTATTTGTGGGTGAAAAGGTCCTATTTGAAGGGGGAAACCTGGTATTTCTTGGAGAAGATGTGATATATTTGGGAGAAATGTGGCATTTCTGGAAGAAACTGTTGTATTTTGGGTATAAAAGAGGTATTTGTGGGAGAAAAGGTCCTATTTGAAGGGGGAAACCTGGTATTTCTTGGAGAAGATGTGATATATTTGGGAGAAATGTGGCATGTCTGGAAGAAACTGTCCTCTTTTGGCGATAAAAGAGGTATTTGTGGGTGAAGAGGTGCTATTTGAAGGGGGATAGCTGGTATTTCTTGGAGGAGATGTGATCTATTTGGGAGAAATCTGGCATTTCTGGAAGAAACTGTCGTATTTTCGGTATAAAAGAGGTATTTGTGGGTGAAAAGGTCCTATTTGATGGGGGAACCCTGGTATTTCTTGGAGAAGATGTGATATGTTTTGGAGAAATGTGGCATTTCTGGAAGAAACTGTTGTATTTTGGGGATAAAAGAGGTATTTGTGGGTGACAAGATCCTATTTCCAGGGAGAAAGCTGGTATTTCTTGGAGAAGATGTGATATATTTGGGAGTAATCTGGCATTTCTGTAAGAAAATATCCAATTTGAGTGATAAAACAGGTATTTGTGGGTGAAACGTTCCTATTTGAAGGGGGAAAGCTGGTATTTCTTGGAGAAGATGTGATCTATTTGGGAGAAATCTGGCATTTCTGGAAGAAACTGTCGTATTTGAGGGATCAAACAGGCTTTTGTGGGTGAAAAGGTCCTATTTGAAGGGGGAAACCTGGTATTTCTTGGAGAAGATGTGATATATTTGGGAGAAATGTGGCATTTCTGAAAGAAACTGTCCTCTTTTGGGAATAAAGGAGGTATTTGTGGGTGAAAAGGTCCTATTTGAAGGGGGAACCCTGGTATTTCTTGGAGGAGATGTGATCTATTTGGGAGAAATGTGGCCTTTCTGGCAGAAACTGTCCTCTTTTGGGGATAAAAGAGGTATTTGTGGGTGAAAAGGTCCTATTTGAAGGGGGAAAGCTGGTATTTCTTGGAGAAGATGTTATATATTTGGGAGATATTTGGCATTTCTTGCAGAAACTGTCCTCATTTGGGGATCAAACAGGTATTTGTGGGTGAAAAGGTGCTATTTGAAGTGGGAACCCTGGTATTTCTTGGTGAAGATGTGATATATTTGGGAGAAATGTGTCCTGTCTGGAAGAAACTGTCCTATTTTGGGATAAAACAGGTACTTGTGGGAGATAAGGTCCTATTTGAAGGGGGAAAGCTGGTATTTCTTGGAGAAGATGTGATGTATTTGGGAGAAATGTGGCATTTCTGGAAGAAACTGTCCTATTTTGGGATAAAAGAGGTATTTGTGGGTGAAAAGGTCCTATTTGAAGGGGGAATCCTGGTATTTCTTGGAGAAGATGTGATCTATTTGGGAGAAATGTGGCATTTCCGGAAGAAACCGTCCTATTTTTGGGATAAAAGAGGTATTTGTGGGTGAAAAGGTCCTATTTCTAGGGGGAAAGCTGGTATTTCTTGGAGAAGATGTGATATATTTGGGAGAAATGTGGCAATTCTGGAAGAAACTGTCCTCTTTTGGGGATAAAAGAGGTATTTGTGGGTGACAAGGTCCTATTTGAAGGGGGAAACCTGGTATTTCTTGGAGAAGATGTGATATATTTGGGAGAAATGTGGCATTTCCGGAAGTAACAGTCCCCCTTTGGGGATAAAACTGGTATTTGTGGGTGAAAAGGTCCTATTTGAAGGGGGAAACCTGGTATTTCTTGGGGAAGATGTGATCTATTTGGGAGAAATGTGGCCTTTCTGGAAGAAACTGTCCTATTCTGGGGATAAAAGAGGTATTTGTGGGTGAAAAGGTCCTATTTGAAGGGGGAAACCTGGTATTTCTTGGAGAAGATGTGATATATTTGGGAGAAATGTGGCATTTCTGGAAGAAACTATCCTCTTTTGTGGATAAAACAGGTATTTGTGGGTGAGAAGGTCGTATTTGAAGGGGGAAACCTGGTATTTCTTGGAGGAGATGTGATATATTTGGGAGAAATGTGGCATGTCTGGAAGAAACTGTTCTCTTTTGGGGATCAAACAGGTATTTGTGGGTGAAAAGGTCCTATTTGAAGGGGAAAAGCTGGTAGATCTTGCAGGAGATGTGATATATTTGGGAGATATGTGGCATTTCTGGCAGAAACTGTCCTATTTTGGGGATAAAACAGGTATTTGTGGGTGAAAAGGTACTATTTCTAGGCTGAACCCTGGTATTTCTTGGAGAAGATCTAATGTATTTGGGAGAAATGTGGTTTTTCTGGAAGAAACTGTCCTATTTTGGGATAAAACAGGTACCTGTGTGAGAAAATGTCCTATTTCCATGGAAAATCTAGTATTTCTTGCAGGAGATGTTATATATTTGGGAGAAATGTGGCATTTCTGGAAGAAACTGTACTATTTGGGGATAAAAGAGGTATTTGTGGGTGAAAAGGTCCTATTTGAAGGGGGAAACCTGGTATTTCTTGGAGGAGATGTGATATACTTGGGAGAAATCTGGCATGTCTGGAAGAAAATGTCCTAACTGGGGATAGAATGGTGGTATTTGTGGGTGAAAATGTCCTATTTGAAGGGGGAAACCTGGTATTGCTTGGGGATGATGTGATATATTTGGGAGAAATGTGGCATTTCTGGCAGAAACTATCCTATTTTGGGGAGAAAGGAGGTATTTGTGGGTGACAAGGTCCTATTTCAAGGGGGAAAGCTGGTATTTCATGGAGAAGATGTGATATATTTGGGAGAAATGTGGCATTTCTGGAAGAAACTGTCGTATTTTAGGGATCAAACAGGTATTGGTGGGTGAAAAGGTCCTATTTGAAGGGGAAAATCTGGTATTTCTTGGAGAAGATGTGATCTATTTGGGAGAAATGTGGCATTTCTGGCAGAAACTGTCCTCTTTTGGGGATCAAAGAGGTATTTGTGGGTGAAAAGGTCCTATTTCAGGAGGAATCCTGGCATTTCTTGGAGAAGATGTGATATATTTGGGAGAAATGTGGCATGTCTGGAAGAAACTGTCCTATTTTGGGGATAAAACAGGTATTTGTGGGAGAAAAGGTCCTATTTGAAGGGGGAAACGTGGTATTTCTTGGAGGAGGTGTGATATATTTGGGCGAAATGTGGCATTTCTGGAAGAAACTGTCCTCTTTTGGGGATAAAACAGGTATTTGTGGGAGAAATGTTCCTATTTGAAGGGGGAAAGCTGGTATTTCTTGGAGCAGATGTGATATATTTGGGAGAAATGTGGCCTCTCTGGAAGAACCTGTCCAATTTGAGGGATAAAACATGTATTTGTGGGTGAAAGGTCCTATTTCAAGGGGAAAACATGGTATTTCTTGGAGAAGATGTGATATGTTGGGGGGAAATGTGGCCTTTCTGGAAGAAACTGTTCTATTTTGGGGATAAAAGAGGTATTTGTGGGTGAAAAGGTCCTATTTGAAGGGGGAAAGCTGGTATTTCTTGGAGAATATGTGATATATTTGGGAGAAATCTCGCATTTCTGGAAGAAAATGTCCAATTTGGGGGGAGAAGGCTGGTAGTTGTTGGTGAGAATGTCCTATTTCAGGAGCAATCCTGGTATTTCTTGGAGAAGATGTGATATTTTTGGGAGAAATCTGGCATGTCTGGAAGAAACTGTCCTCTTTTGGGGATCAAACAGGTATTTGTGGGTGAAAAGGTCCTATTTGAAGGGGGAAAGCTGGTATTTCTTGGAGAAGATGTGATCTATTTTGGAGAAATGTGGCATGTCTGCAAGAAACTGTCCTCTTTTGGGGATAAAAGAGGTATTTGTGGGTGAAAAGGTCGTATTTGAAGGGGGAAACCTGGTATTTCTTGGAGGGGATGTGATATACTTGGGAGAAATCTGGCATGTCTGGAAGAAGACATCCTAACTGGGGGAAGAATGGTGGTATCTGTGGGAGAAAATGTCCTATTTGAAGGTGGAACCCTGGTATTTCTTGGGGAAGATGTGATATATTTGGGAGAAATGTGGCATTTCTGGAAGAAACTGTGCTCTTTTGGGGATAAAAGAGGTATTTGTGGGTGAAAAGGTCCTATTTGAAGGGGGAAAGCTGGTATTTCTTGGGGAAGATGTGATCTATTTGGGAGAAATGTGGCCTTTCTGGAAGAAACTGTCCTCTTTTGAAGATAAAACAGGTACTTGTGGGAGAAAAGGTCCTATTTGAACGGGGAAAGCTGGTATTTCTTGCAGGAGATGAGATCTATTTGGGAGAAATGTGGCATTTCTGGAAGAAACTGTCATATTTTGGGGATAAAACAGGTATTTGTGGGTGAAAAGGTCCTACTTCTAGGGGGAAACCTGGTATTTCTTGGAGAAGATGTGATATATTTGGGAGAAATGTGGCATTTCCGGAAAAAACTGTCCTCTTTTGGGGATAAAGGAGGTATTTGTGGGTGAAAAGGTCCTACTTCTAGGGGGAAACCTGGTATTTCTTGGAGAAGATGTGATATATTTGGGAGAAATGTGGCATGTCTGGAAGAAACTGTCCTCTTTTGGGGATAAAAAAGGTGTTTGTGGGTGAAAAGGTCCTATTTGAAGGGGGAACCCTTGTATTTCTTGGAGAAGATGTGATATATTTGGGAGAAATGTGGCATTTCTGGCAGAAACTGTCCTCTTTTGGGGATAAAAGAGGTATTTGTGGGTGAAAAGTTCCTATTTGAAGGGGGAAACCTGGTATTTCTTGGAGAAGATGTGATATATTTGGGAGAAATGTGGCATGTCCGGAAGAAACTGTCCTATTTTGGGGACAAAACAGGTATTTGTGGGTGAAAAGGTCCTATTTGAAGGGGGAAAGCTGGTATTTCTTGGAGAAGATGTGATATATTTTTGAGAAATGTGGCATGTCTGGAAGAAACTGTCCTCTTTTGGGGATCAAACAGGTATTTGTGGGTGAAAAGGTCCTATTTGAAGGGGGAAAGCTGGTAGATCTTGCAGGAGATGTGATATATTTGGGCGAAATGTGGCCTTTCTGGCAGAAACTGTCCTCTTTTGGGTATAAAAGAGGTATTTGTTGGTGAAAAGGTACTATTTCTAGGCTGAACCCTGTTATTTCTTGGTGAAGATATTATGTATTTGGGAGAAATGTGGTTTTTCTGGAAGAAACTGTCCTATTTTGGGATAAAACAGGTACTTGTGTGAGAAAATGTCCTATTTCCATGGGAAATCTAGTATTTCTTGCTGGAGATGTGATATATTTGGTAGAAATGTGGCATTTCTGGAAGAAACTATACTCTCTTGGGGATAAAAGAGGTATTTGTGGTTGAAAAGTTCCTATTTGAAGGGGGAAAGCTGGTATTTCTTGGAGAAGATGTGATCTATTTGGGAGAAATGTGGCATTTCTGGAAGAAACTGTCGTATTTTAGGGATCAAACAGGTATTTGTGGGTGAAAAGGTCCTATTTGAAGGGGGAAACCTGGTATTTCTTGGAGAAGATGTGATCTATTTGGGAGAAATGTGGCATTTCTGGCAGAAAATGTCCTATTTTGGGGATCAAACAGGTATTTGTGGGTGAAATGGTCCTATTTCAGGAGGAATCCTTGTATTTCTTGGAGAAGATGTGATCTATTTGGGAGAAATCTGGCATGTCTGGAAGAAACTGTCCTATTTTGGGGATAAAACAGGTATTTGTGGGTGAAAATGTCCTATTTCAAGGAAGAAACTTGGTATTTCTTGGAGAAGATGTGATATACTTGGGAGAAATCTGGCATTTCTGGAAGAAACTGTCCAATTTTGGGGATCAAACAGGTATTAGTGTGTGAAAAGGTCCTATTTGAAGGGGGAAAGCTGGTATTTCTTGGAGAAGATGTGATCTATTTGGGAGAAATGTGACATTTCTGGAAGACAATGTCCTCTTTTGGGGATCAAACAGGTATTTGTGGGTGAAAAGGTCCTATTTGAAGGGGGAAACGTGGTATTTCTTGGAGGAGATGTGATATACTTGGGAGAAATCTGGCATTTTTGGACGAAAATGTCCTAACTGGGGATAGAATGGTGGTAATTGTGGGTGAAAAGGTCCTATTTAAGGGGAAACCCTGGTATTTCTTGGGGAAGATGTGATATATTTGGGAGAAATGTGGCATTTCTGGCAGAAATTATCCTCTTTTGGGGATAAAAGAGGTATTTGTGGGTGACAAGCTCCTATTTGAAGGGGGAAAGCTGGTATTTCTTGGAGAAGATGTGATATATTTGGGAGAAATGTGGCATTTCTGGCAGAAACTGTCCTATTTTGGGGATAAAAGAGGTATTTGTGGGTGAAAAGGTCCTATTTGAAGGGGGAACCCTGGTATTTCTTGGAGCAGATGTTCTATATTTGGGAGAAATGTGGCATTTCTGGCAGAAACTGTCCTCTTTTGGGGATAAAAGAGGTATTTGTGGGAGAAAAGGTCCTATTTGAAGGGGGAACCCTGGTATTTCTTGGAGCAGATGTGATATATTTGGGAGAAATGTGGCATTTCTGGAAGAAACTGTCCTCTTTTGGGGATCAAACAGGTATTTGTGGGTGAAAAGGTCCTATTTGAAGGGGGAACCCTGGTATTTCTTGGAGAAGATGTGATGTATTTGGGAGAAATGTGGCATTTCTGGAAGAAACTCTCCTATTTTGGTGATAAAAGTGGTATTTTTGGGAGAAAAGGTCCTATTTCAAGAGGGAAAGCTGGTATTTCTTGGAGGAGATGGGATATATTTGGGAGAAATGTGGCATTTCCGGAAGAAACTGTCCTCTTTTGGGGATAAAAGTGGTATTTGTGGGAGAAAAGGTCCTACTTCTAGGGGGAAAGCTGGTATTTCTTGGAGAAGATGTGATCTATTTGGGAGAAATGTGGCATGTCTGGTAGAAACTGTCCTCTTTTGGGGATAAAACAGGTATTTGTGGGTGAAAAGGTCCTATTTGAAGGGGGAAACGTGGTATTTCTTGGAGAAGATGTGATATATTTGGGAGAAATGTGGCCTTTCTGGAAGAAACTGTCCTCTTTCGGGGATAAAAGAGGTATTTGTGGGTGAAAAGGTCCTATTGCAGGAGGAATCCTTGTATTTCGTTGAGAAGATGTGATATGTTTGTGAGAAATGTGGCATTTCTGGAAGAAACTGTCCTCTTTTGGGGATAAAACAGGTATTTGTGGGTGAAAAGGTCCTATTTGAAGGGGTAACCCTTGTATTTCTTGGAGAAGATGTGATATATTTTTGAGAAATGTGGCATTTCTGGAAGAAACTGTCCTCTTTTGGGGATGAAACAGGAATTTGTGGGTGAAAAGGTCCTATTTGAAGGGGGAATCCTGATAGTTCTTGGAAGAGATGTGATATATTTGGGAGAAATGTGGCATGTCTGGAAGAAACTGTCCTTTTCTGGGGATAAAAGAGGTATTTGTGGGTGAAAAGGTCCTATTTGAACGGGGAAACGTGGTATTTCTTGGAGAAGATGTGATATATTTGGGAGAAATGTGGCATGTCTGGAAGAAACTGTCCTATTTTGGGGATCAAACAGGTATTTTTGGGAGAAAAGGTCCTATTTCAAGGGGGAAACCTGGTATTTCTTGGAGAAGATGTGATCTATTTGGGAGAAATGTGGCCTTTCTGGCAGAAACTGTCCTATTTTGGGGATAAAAGAGGTATTTGTTGGTGAAAAGGTACTATTTCTAGGCTGAACCCTGGTACTTCTTGGAGAAGATGTTATCTATTTGGGAGAAATGTGGTTTTTCTGTATGAAACTGTCCTATTTTGGGATAAAACAGGTGCTTGTGTGAGAAAAGGTCCTATTTCCATGGGAAATCTAGTATTTCTGGCAGGAGATGTGATATGTTTGGGAGAAATGTGGCATTTCTGGAAGAAACTGTCCTCTTTTGGGGATCAAACAGGTATTTGTGGGTGAAAAGGTCCTATTTCAAGGGGAAACCTGGTATTTCTTGGAGAAGATGTGATATATTTGGGAGAAATGTGGCATTTCTGGAAGAAACTGTCCTCTTTTGGGGATAAAAGAGGTATTTGTGGGTGAAAAGGTCCTATTTGAAGGGGGAACCCTGGTATTTCTTGGAGAAGATGTGATCTATTTTGGAGAAATGTGGCATTTCTGGAAGAAACTGTTCTCTTTTGGGGATAAAACTGGTATTTGTGGGTGAAAAGGTCCTATTTGAAGGGGGAACCCTGGTATTTCTTGGAGAAGATGTGATCTATTTGGGAGAAATCTGGCTTGTCTGCAAGAAACTGTACTGTTTTGGGGATAGAACAGGTATTTGTGGGTGAAAAGGTCCTATTTGAAGGGGGAAACCTGGTATTTCTTGGAGAAGACGTGATATATTTGGGAGAAATCTGTAATTTCTGGAAGAAAATGTCCTAACTGGGGGGACAATGGTGGTATTTGTGGGAGAAAAGGTCCTATTTGAAGGGGGAACCCTTGTATTTCTTGGGGAAGACGTGATCTATTTGGGAGAAATGTGGCATTTCTGGAATAAACTGTGCTCTTTTGGGGATAAAAGAGGTATTTGTGGGTGAAAAGGTCCTATTTGAAGGGAGAAAGCTGGTATTTCTTGGAGAAGATGTGATATATTTGGGAGAAATGTGGCATTTCTGGAAGAAACTGTCCTCTTTTGAAGATAAAACAGGTACTTGTGGGAGAAAAGGTCCTATTTGAAGGGGGAAAGCTGGTATTTCTTGCAGGAGATGAGATATATTAGGGAGAAATGTGGCATTTCTGGAAGAAACTGTCATATTTTGGGGATAAAACAGGTATTTGTGGGTGAAAAGGTCCTATTTGAAGGGGGAAACGTGGTATTTCTTGGAGAAGATGTGATCTATTTGGGAGAAATGTGGCCTTTCTGGAAGAAACTGTCCTCTTTTGGGGATAAAAGAGGTATTTGTGGGAGAAAAGGTCCTATTGCAGGAGGAATCCTTGTATTTCTTGGAGAAGATGTGATATGTTTGGGAGAAATGTTGCCTTTCTGGAAGAAACTGTCGTATTTTGGGAATAAAACAGGTATTTGTGGGTGAAAAGGACCTATTTGAAGGGGTAACCCTTGTATTTCTTGGAGAAGATGTGATATATTTTTGAGAAATGTGGCATGTCTGGAAGAAACTGTCCTCTTTTGGGAATGAAACAGGAATTTGTGGGTGAAAAGGTCCTATTTCAAGGGGGAAACCTGATAGTTCTTGGAAGAGATGTGATATATTTGGGAGAAATGTGGCATGTCTGGAAGAAACTGTCCTATTCTGGGGATAAAAGAGGTATTTGTAGGTTAAAAGGTCCTATTTCCTGGGGGAAAGCTGGTATTTCTTGGAGAAGATGTGATCTATTTGGGAGAAATCTGGCCTTTCTGGAAGAAAATGTCCTATTGGGGACGAGAATGCTGGTAGTTGTGGGTCAGAAGGTCCTATTTCAGGAGCAATCCTGGTATTTCTTGGAGAAGATGTGATGTATTTGGGAGAAATCTGCATGTCTGGAAGAAACTGTCGTATTTTGGGGATAAAAGAGGTATTTGTGGGTGAAAAGGTCCTATTTGAAGGGGGAAAGGTGGTATTTCTTGGAGAAGATGTGATCTGTTTGGGAGAAATCTGGCCATTCTGAAAGAAAATGTCCAACTTGGGGGGGGAGAAGGCTGATAGTTGTGGGTGAGAAGGTCCTATTTCAGGAGGAATCCTTGTATTTCTTGGAGAAGATGTGATATGTTTGGGAGAAATGTGGCATGTCTGGAAGAAACTGTCCTATTTTGGGGATAAAATAGGTGTTTGTGGGTGAGAAGGTCCTATTTCAAGGGGGAAACCTGGTATTTCTTCGAGAAGATGTGATCTATTTGGGAGAAATGTGGCATGTCTGGAAGAAACTGTCCTCTTTTGGGGATAAAAGAGGTATTTGTTGGTGAAAAGGTCCTATTTGAAGGGGGAAAGCTGGTATTTCTTGGAGCAGATGTGATATATTTGGGAGAAATGTGGCATTTCTGGAAGAAACTGTCCTATTTTGGGGATAAAAGAGGTATTTGTGGGTGATAAGGTCCTATTTCCTGGGGGAAACCTGGTATTTCTTGGAGAAGATGTGATATATTTGGGAGAAATGTGGCATGTCTGGAAGAAACGGTCCTCTTTTGGGGATCAAACAGGTATTTGTGGGTGAAAATGTCCTATTTGAAGGGGGAACCCTGGTATTTCTTGGAGAAGATGTGATATATTTGGGAGAAATGTGGCATTTCTGGAAGAAACTGTCCTATTTTGGGGATCAAACAGGTATTTGTGGGAGAAAAGGTCCTATTTGAAGGGGGAACCGTGGTATTTCTTGGAGAAGATGTGATTTATTTTGGAGAAATGTGGCATTTCTGGAAGAAACTGTCCTATTTGGGGATAAAAGAGGTATTTGTGGGTGAAAAGGTCCTATTTGAAGGGGGAAACCTGGTATTTCTTGGAGAAGATGTGATATATTTGGGAAAAATCTCGCATTTCTGGAAGAAACTGTCCTCATTCAGGGATAAAAGAGGCATTTGTGGGTGAAAAGGTCCTATTTGAAGGGGGAAAGCTGGTATTTCTTGGAGAAGATGTGATATATTTGGGAGAAATGTGGCATGTCTGGAAGAAACTGTCGTATTTTGGGAATAAAACAGGTATTTGTGGGTGAAAAGGTCCTATTTGAAGGGGGAAACCTGGTATTTCTTGGAGAAGATGTGATATATTTGGGAGAAATGTGGCATGAATGGAAGAAACTGTCCTATTTTGGGGATAAAACAGGTATTGTGGGTGAGAAGGTCCTATATGAAGGAGGAATCCTTGTATTTCTTGGAGAAGATGTGATATATTTGGGAGAAATCTGGCATGTCTGGAAGAAACTGTCCTATTTTGGGTATAAAAGAGGTATTTGTGGGTGAAAAGATCCTATTTGAAGGGGGAACCCTGGTATTTCTTGGAGAAGATGTGATCTATTTGGGAGAAATGTGGCATTTCTGCAAGAAACTGTCCTCTTTTGGGGATAAATGAGGTATTTGTGGGTGATAAGGTCCTATTTCCTGGGGGAAACCTGGTATTTCTTGGAGAAGATATATTTGGGAGAAATGTGGCATTTCTGGAAGAAAATGTCCAATTTGGGGGGTGAAGGCTGGTATTTGTGGGAGAAAAGGCCGTATTTCAGGAGGAATCCTGGTATTTCTTGGAGAAGATGTGATATATTTGGGAGAAATGTGGCCTTTCTGGAAGAAACTGTCGTATTTTGGGGATAAAAGAGGAATTTGTGGGTGAAAAGGTCCTATTTGAAGGGGAAAACCTGGTATTTCTTGGAGGAGATGTGATATATTTGGGAGAAATGTGGCATGTGTGGAAGAAACTGTCCTCTTTTGGGGATAAAACAGGTATTTGTGGGTGAAAAGGTCCTATTTCAGGAGGAATCCTTGTATTTCTTGGAGAAGATGTGATATGTTTGGGAGAAATGTGGCATGTCTGGAAGAAACTGTCCTATTTTGGGGATAAAATAGGTGTTTGTGGGTGAGAAGGTCCTATTTCAAGGGGGAAACCTGGTATTTCTTCGAGAAGATGTGATCTATTTTGGAGAAATGTGGCATGTCTGGAAGAAACTGTCCTCTTTTGGGGATAAAAGAGGTATTTGTGGGTGAAAAGGTCCTATTTGAAGGGGGAAAGCTGGTATTTCTTGGAGAAGATGTGATATATTTGGGAGAAATGTGGCATTTCTGGAAGAAACTGTCCTATTTTGGGGATAAAAGAGGTATTTGTGGGTGATAAGGTCCTATTTCCTGGGGGAAACCTGGTATTTCTTGGAGAAGATGTGATATATTTGGGAGAAATGTGTCCTGTCTGGAAGAAACAGTCCTCTTTTGGGGATAAAACAGGTATTTGTGGGTGAAAATGTCCTATTTGAAGGGGGAAACCTGGTATTTCTTGGAGAAGATGTGATATATTTGGGAGAAATGTGGCATGTCTGGAAGAAACTGTCCTCTTTTGGGGATCAAACAGGTATTTGTGGGTGAAAATGTCCTATTTGAAGGGGGAACCCTGGTATTTCTTGGAGAAGATGTGATATATTTGGGAGAAATGTGGCATTTCTGGAAGAAACTGTCCTATTTTGGGGATAAAACAGGTATTTGTGGGAGAAAAGGTCCTATTTGAAGGGGGAAAGCTGGTATTTCTTGGAGAAGATGTGATCTATTTTGGAGAAATGTGGCATTTCTGGAAAAAACTGTCCTATTTGGGGATAAAAGAGGTATTTGTGGGTGAAAAGGTCCTATTTGAAGGGGGAAACCTGGTATTTCTTGGAGAAGATGTGATATATTTGGGAAAAATCTCGCATTTCTGGAAGAAACTGTCCTCATTCAGGGATAAAAGAGGCATTTGTGGGTGAAAAGGTCCTCTTTCAAGGGGGAAAGCTGGTATTTCTTGGAGAAGATGTGATATATTTGGGAGAAATGTGGCATGTCTGGAAGAAACTGTCGTATTTTGGGAATAAAACAGGTATTTGTGGGTGAAAAGGTCCTATTTGAAGGGGGAAACCTGGTATTTCTTGGAGAAGATGTGATCTATTTGGGAGAAATGTGGCATGAATGGAAGAAACTGTCCTATTTTGGGGATAAAACAGGTATTGTGGGTGAGAAGGTCCTATATGAAGGAGGAATCCTTGTATTTCTTGGAGAAGATGTGATGTATTTGGGAGAAATCTGGCATGTCTGGAAGAAACTGTCCTCTTTTGGGTATAAAAGAGGTATTTGTGGGTGAAAAGATCCTATTTGAAGGGGGAACCCTGGTATTTCTTGGAGAAGATGTGATCTATTTGGGAGAAATGTGGCATTTCTGGAAGAAACTGTCCTCTTTTGGGGATAAATGAGGTATTTGTGGGTGAAAAGGTCCTATATGAAGGGGGAAACCTGGTATTTCTTGGAGAAGATGTGATATATTTGGGAGAAATGTGGCATTTCTGGAAGAAACTGTCCTATTTTGGGGATAAAAGAGGTATTTGTGGGTGATAAGGTCCTATTTCCTGGGGGAAACCTGGTATTTCTTGGAGAAGATGTGATGTATTTGGGAGAAATCTGGCATGTCTGGAAGAAACTGTCCTCTTTTGGGTATAAAAGAGGTATTTGTGGGTGAAAAGATCCTATTTGAAGGGGGAACCCTGGTATTTCTTGGAGAAGATGTGATCTATTTGGGAGAAATGTGGCATTTCTGGAAGAAACTGTCCTCTTTTGGGGATAAATGAGGTATTTGTGGGTGAAAAGGTCCTATATGAAGGGGGAAACCTGGTATTTCTTGGAGAAGATATATTTGGGAGAAATGTGGCATTTCTGGAAGAAAATGTCCAATTTGGGGGGTGAAGGCTGGTATTTGTGGGAGAAAAGGCCGTATTTCAGGAGGAATCCTGGTATTTCTTGGAGAAGATGTGATATATTTGGGAGAAATCAGGCATGTCTGGAAGAAACTGTCCTCTTTTGGGGATAAAAGAGGTATTTGTGGGTGAAAAGGTCCTATTTGAAGGGGGAACCCAGGTATTTCTTGGAGAAGATTTTATATATATTTGGGAGAAATGTGGCATTTCAGGAAGTAACTGTCCTCTTTTGGGGATAAAAGAGGTATTTGTGGGTGAAAAGGTCCTATCTGAAGGGGGAAAGCTGGTATTTCTTGGAGAAGATGTGATATATTTGGGAGAAATGTGGCCTTTCTGGCAGAAACTGTCCTCTTTTGGGGATCAAACAGGTATTTGTGGGTGAAAAGGTCCTATATCTAGGGGGAAACCTGGTATTTCTTGGAGAAGATGTGATATATTTGGGAGAAATGTGGCATTTCCGGCAGAAACTGTCCTATTTTGGGGATCAAACATGTATTTGTGGGTGAAAAGGTCCTATTTGAAGGGGGAAACCTGGTATTTCTTGGAGGAGATGTGATATATTTGGGAGAAATATGGCCTTTCTGGAAGAAACTGTCGTATTTTGGGGATAAAAGAGGTATTTGTGTTAGAAAAGGTCCTATTTGAAGGGGAAAACCTGGTATTTCTTGGAGGAGATGTGATATATTTGGGAGAAATGTGGCATGTGTGCAAGAAACTGTCCTGTTTTGGGGATTAAAGAGGTATTTCTGGGTGAAAAGGTCCTATTTCATGAGGAATCCTGGTATTTCTTGGAGAAGATGTGATCTATTTGGGAGAAATGTGGCATTTCTGGAAGAAACTGTACTATTTTGGTGATAAAAGAGGTATTTGTGGGAGAAAAGGTCCTATTTCAGGAGGAATCCTTGTATTTCTTGGAGAAGATGTGATATGTTTGGGAGAAATGTGGCATGTCTGGAAGAAACTGTCCTATTTTGGGGATAAAATAGGTGTTTGTGGATGAGAAGGTCCTATTTCAAGGGGGAAAGCTGGTATTTCTTGGAGAAGATGTGATCTATTTTGGAGAAATGTGGCATGTCTGGAAGAAACTGTCCTCTTTTGGGGATAAAAGAGGTATTTGTGGGTGAAAAGGTCCTATTTGAAGGGGGAAAGCTGGTATTTCTTGGAGCAGATGTGATCTATTTGGGAGAAATCTGGCATTTCTGGAAGAAACTGTCCTCTTTTGGGGATAAAAGAGGTATTTGTGGGTGAAAAGGTCCTATTTGAAGGGGGAAAGCTGGTAGTTCTTGCAGGAGATGTGATATATTTGGGAGAAATGTGGCATTTCTGGAAGAAACTGTCCTATTTTGGGGATAAAAGAGGTATTTGTGGGTGATAAGGTCCTATTTCCTGGGGGAATTCTGGTATTTCTTGGAGAAGATGTGATATATTTGGGAGAAATGTGGCATGTCTGGAAGAAACTGTCCTGTTTTGGGGATAAAAGAGGTATTTGTGGGTGAAAAGGTCCTATTTGAAGGGGGAACCCTGGTATTTCTGGGAGAAGATGTGATATATTTGGGAGAAATGTGTCCTGTCTGGAAGAAACAGTCCTATTTTGGGGATAAAACAGGTATTTGTGGGTGAAAATGTCCTATTTGAAGGGGGAAACCTGGTATTTCTTGGAGAAGATGTGATATATTTGGGAGAAATGTGGCATGTCTGGAAGAAACTGTCCTATTTTGGGGATCAAACAGGTATTTGTGGGTGAAAATGTCCTATTTGAAGGGGGAATCCTGGTATTTCTTGGAGAAGATGTGATCTATTTGGGAGAAATGTGGCATTTCTGGAAGAAACAGTCCTCTTTTGGGGATCAAACAGGTATTTGTGGGTGACAACGTCCTATTTGAAGGGGGAAACCTGGTATTTCTTGGATAAGATGTGATCTATTTTGGAGAAATGTGTCCTGTCTGGAAGAAACTGTCCTCTTTTGGGGATAAAAGAGGTATTTGTGGGTGAAAAGGTCCTATTTGAAGGGGGAAACCTGGTATTTCTTGGAGAAGATGTGATATATTTGGGAGTAATCTCGCATTTCTGGAAGAAACTGTCCTCATTCAGGGATAAAAGAGGCATTTGTGGGTGAAAAGGTCCTCTTTCAAGGGGAAAAGCTGGTATTTCTTGGAGAAGATGTGATATATTTGGGAGAAATGTGGCCTTTCTGGAAGAAACTGTCGTATTTTGGGAATAGAACAGGTATTTGTGGGTGAAAAGGTCCTATTTGAAGGGGGAAACCTGGTATTTCTTGGAGAAGATGTGATCTATTTGGGAGAAATGTGGCATTTCTGGAAGAAACTGTCCTCTTTTGGGGATAAAACAGGTATTTGTGGGTGAAAAGGTCCTATTTCTAGGGGGAAGCCTGGTATTTCTTGGAGAAGATGTGATACAAGAAATACCAGCTTTCCCCCTTCAAACAGGACCTTTTCACCCACATGTACCAACCTTCTCCCCCCAAATTTTACATTTTCTTCCAGAAATGCCTGATTTCTCCCTAATATATCACATCTTCTCCCAGAAATACCACCTTTCCCCCTTCAGATAGGACCTTTTCACCCACAAATACCTCTTTTATCCCCAAAATAGGACAGTTTCTGCCAGTAATGCCACATTTCTCCCAAATATATCAAATCTTCTCCTAGAAATACCAGGTTTCCCCCTTCAAATAGGACCTTTTCACCCTCAAATACCTCTTTTTATCCCCAAAATAGGGCAGTTTCTTCCAGAAATGCCACTTTTCTCCCAAATTTATCACATCTTCTCCAAGAAATACCACGGTTCCCCCCTTCAAATAGGACCTTTTCACCCAGAAATACCTCTTTTATGCCCAAAAGAGGACAGTTTCTGCCAGAAATGCCACATTTCTCCCAAATATATCACATCTTCTCCAGGAAATACCAGGTTTCCCCCTTGAAATAGGACCTTTTCACCCACAAATACCTCCTTTTTTCCCCAAAATAGGACAGTTTATTCCAGAAATGCCACATTTCTCCCAAATATATCACATCTTCTCCAAGAAATACCAGGTTTCACCCTTCAAATAGGACCTTTTCACCCACAAATACCTCTTTTATCTCCAAAATAGGACAGTTTCTTCCAGAAATGCCACATTTCTCCCAAATATATCACATCTTCTCCAAGAAATACCAGGGTTCCCCCTTCAAATAGGACCTTTTCTCCCACAAATTCCTGATTTATCCCTCAAATACGACAGTTTCTTCCAGAAATGCCACATTTCTCCCAAATATATCACATCTTCTCCAAGAAATACCAGCTTTCCCCCTTCAAATTGGAACGTTTCTCCCACAAATACCTCTTTTATCCCCAAAATAGGACACTTTCTGCCAGAAAGGCCAGATTTCTCCCAAATATATCACATCTTCTCCAAGAAATACCAGCTTTCCCCCTTCAAATAGGACCTTTTCACCCACAAACACCTCTTTTATCCCCAAAAGAGGACAGTTTCTTCCAGAAATGCCACATTTCTCCCAAATATATCACATCTGCTCCAAGAAATACCAGGGTTCCCCCTTCAAATAGGATCTTTTCTCTCACAAATACCTGTTTGATCCCCAAAATAGGACAGTTTCTTCCAGAAATGCCACATTTCTCCCAAATATATCATATCTTCTCCAAGAAATACCAGGATTCCTCCTGAAATAGGACCTTTTTTCCCACAAATACCAGCCTTTTCCCCCCAAATTGGACAGTTTCTTCCAGAAATGCCACGTTTCTCCCAAATATATCACATCTTCTCCAAGAAATACCAGGGTTCCCCCTTCAAATAGGACCTTTTCACCCACATATACCTCTTTTATCCCCAAAAGAGGACAGTTTCTTCCAGAAATGCCACATTTCTCCCAAATATATCACATCTTCTCCAAGAAATACCACGATTCCTCCAGAAATAGGACCTTCTCATCCACAACTAGCAGCCTTCTCCCCCAAAATTGGACATTTTCTTCCAGAAAGGCCAGATTTCTCCAAATATATCACATCTTCTCCAAGAAATACCAGCTTTCCCACTTGAAATGGGACGTTTTCACACACATATACCTGTGTTATCCCCAAAATTGGACATTTTCTTCCAGACATGCCACATTTCTCCCAAATATATCACGTCTCCTCCAAGAAATACCAGGTTTCCCCCTTCAAATAGGACCTTTTCACCCACAAATACCTCCTTTATCCCCAAATTTGGACATTTTCTGCCAGACATGCCACATTTCTCCCAAATGTATCACATCTTATCCAAGAAATGCCACGTTTCCCCCTTCAAATAGGACCTTTTCACCCACAAGTATCTCTTTTATCCCCAAAAGAGGACAGTTTGTTCCTGACATGCCACATTTCTCCCAAATAAATCACATCTTCTCCAAGAAATACCAGCTTTCCCCCTTCAAATAGGACCTTTTCACCCACAAATACCTCTTTCATCCCCAAAAGAGGACAGTTTCTGCCAGAAATGCCACATTTCTCCCAAATAGATCAGATCTTCTCCAAGAAATACCACGATTCCTCCTGAAATAGGACCTTGTCACCCACATATCCCTCTTTTATCCCTTTGTTCCGAGCGACTTTTCGTTTTTGAGTGTTTATCCGCTGCTACACTTCAGTATTCTGTGACGAATAGAGTAGAAGTGGAAACCCCACTAATTAGGCAGCTAGAGGCTCCAGGAGCGACACACGTTGTGCTTTCAGGGAGGACGTTCAAGAAAGTCGAGTGTTGTGGCTTCTTTCCTGTGGAGAAAAAACCCCCTGTTTTCAGGCAATGCAGAAGTCTGCAACTGCAGACTCTCCGGAGCGGTTCAGCGCGAGTGCCGCTTTCGAGCCACGAGAGCGAAGGAGAGGTATTCCTATGCCGAGAAGGTGCGAATTCAGCCTACTGCATTGCCTGAAAACAGGGGTTTATTCCTCCGCAGGAAAGAAGCCACAACTCTCGACTTTCTGGAACGTCCTCCCTGAAAGCACTACGTGTGTCGCTCCTGGAGCCTCTAGCTGCCTTATTAGTGTGGTTTCCACTTCTACTCTATTCGTCACAGAATGCTGAAGTGTAGCATCGGATAAACACTCAAAAACGAAATGTCGCTCGGAAGAAAGGGATAAGAATGAGAGAGAAGCGTAGTGCATTCTGCATGGACAGAAGGAGAAGTCAGAAGCGCTCCATTGCGATGTGCGCAGAAGAAGCCGCTCACTCGTCGGAGAAAAGCATCCGGCTGAAGTCGCTCTTTCCCGGCATCCGAGAGAAACGAGACCGCTGCTGAAGGCTGCAAGCGGCACCCGGGCAGAACCGCGAGGTACCGGCCAGCATCTGCAGACTCTCCGGAGCGGTTCAGCGCAAGTGCCGCTTTCGAGCCACGAGAGCGAAGGAGCGGTATTCCTATGCCGAGAACGTGCGAACTCAGCCTACTGCATTGCCTGAAAACATGGGGTTTTTTCTCCGCAGGAAAGAAGCCACAACTCTCGACTTTCTTGAACGTCCTCCCTGAAAGCACAACGTGCGTCGCTCCTGGAGCTTCTAGCTGCCTTATTAGTGTGGTTTCCACTTCTACTCTATTCGTCACAGAATGCTGAAGTGTAGCATCGGATAAACACTCAGAGACGAAATGTCGCTCGGAAGAAAGGGATAAGAATGAGAGAGAAGCGTAGTGCATTCTGCATGGACAGAAGGAGAAGTCAGAAGCGCTCCATTGCGATGTGCGCAGAAGAAGCCGCTCACTCGTCGGAGCAAAGCATCCGGCTGAAGTCGCTCTTTCCCGGCATCCGAGAGAAATGAGACCGCTGCTGAAGGCTGCAAGCGGCACTCGGGCAGAACCGCGATGGACCGGCCAGCATCTGCAGACTCTCCGGAGCGGTTCAGCGCAAGTGCCGCTTTCGAGCCACGAGAGCGAAGGAGCGGTATTCCTATGCCGAGAACGTGCGAACTCAGCCTACTGCATTGCCTGAAAACAGGGGTTTTTTTCTCCGCAGGAAAGAAGCCACAACTCTCGACTTTCTGGAACGTCCTCCCTGAAAGCACTACGTGTGTCACTCCTGGAGCTTCTAGCTGCCTTATTAGTGTGGTTTCCACTTCTACTCTATTCGTCACAGAATGCTGAAGTGTAGCATCGGATAAACACACCGAAACGAAAAGTCGCTCGGAACAAAGGGATAAAACAGGTATCTGTGGGTGACAAGGTCCTATTTCCAGCGGGAACCTTGGTATATCTTGGAGAAGATGTGATATGTTTGGGAGAAATGTGTCCTGTCTGGAAGAAACTGTCCTCTTTTGGGGACAAAAGAGGTATTTGTGGGTGAAAAGGTCCTATTTGAAGGGGGAACCCAGGTATTTCTTGGAGAAGATGTGATATATTTGGGAGAAATGTGGCCTTTCTGGCAGAAACTGTCCTATTTTGGGGATAAAAGAGGTATTTGTGGGTGAAAAGGTCCTATTTGAAGGGGGAAAGCTGGTATTTCTTGGAGAAGATGTGATATATTTGGGAGAAATGTGGCATTTCTGGAAGAAACTGTCCTCTTTCGGTGATAAAAGAGGTATTTGTGAGTGAAAAGGTCCTATTTGAAGGGGGAAACCTGGTATTTCTTGGAGAAGATGTGATCTATTTGGGAGAAATGTGGCATTTCTGGAAGAAACTGTCCTCTTTAGGGGATAAAAGAGGTATTTGTGGGTGAAAAGGTCCTATTTGAAGGGGGAAAGCTGGTATTTCTTGGAGAAGATGTGATCTATTTGGGAGAAATGTGTCCTGTCTGGAAGAAACTGTCCTCTTTTGGGGATAAAAGAGGTATTTGTGGGTGAAAAGGTCCTATTTGAAGGGGGAAACCTGGTATTTCTTGGAGAAGATGTGATATATTTGGGAGAAATCTGGCATGTCTGGTAGAAAATGTCCTATTTGGGGGGAGAAGGCTGGTATTTGTGGGAGAAAAGGTCCTATTTCAGGAATAATCCTGGTATTTCTTGGAGAAGATGTGATGTATTTGGGAGAAATCTGGCATGTCTGGAAGAAACTGTCCTCTTTTAGGGATAAAACTGGAATTTGTGGGTGAAAAGGTCCTATTTGAAAGGGGAACCCTGGTATTTCTTGGAGAAGATGTGATATATTTGGGAGAAATGTGGCATGTGTGGAAGAAACTGTCCTCTTTTGGGGATAAAACAGGGATCTGTGAAAGAAAAGGTCCTATTTGAAGGGGGAAAGCTGGTATTTCTTGGAGAAGATGTGATATATTTGGGAGAAATGTGGCATTTCTGGATGAAACTGTCCTATTTTGGGGATAAAAGAGGTATTTGTGGGTGAAAAGGTCCTATTTGAAGGGGGAAACCTGGTATTTCTTGGAGAAGATGTGATCTATTTGGGAGAAATGTGGCATTTCTGGAAGAAACTGTCCTGTTTTGGGGATAAAAGAGGTATTTGTGGGAGAAAAGGTCCTATTTGAAGGGGGAACCCTGGTATTTCTTGGAGAAGATGTGATCTATTTGGGAGAAATGTGGCATTTCTGGAAGAAACAGTCCTATTTTGGGGATAAAACAGGTATTTGTGGGTGAAAAGGTCCTATTTGAAGGGGGAAACCTGGTATTTCTTGGAGAAGATGTGATATATTTGGGAAAAATCTCGCATTTCTGAAAGAAACTGTCCTATTTTTGGGATCAAACGTATTTGTGGGTGATAAGTTCCTCTTTCAAGGGGGAAAGATTTTAGTTCTTGCAGGAGATGTGATATATTTGGGTGAAATGTGGCATTTCTGGCAGAAACTGTCCTATTTTGGAGATAAAATAGGTATTTGTGGGTGAAAAGGTCCTATTTGAAGGGGGAAACCTGGTATTTCTTGGAGAAGATGTGATATATTTGGGAGAAATGAGGCATTTCTGGAAGAAACTGTCCTCTTTTGGGGATAAAAGAGGTATTTGTGGGAGAAAAGGTCCTATTTGAAGGGGGAAAGCTGGTATTTCTTGGAGAAGATGTGGTATATTTGGGAGAAAAGTGGCATTTCTGGAAGAAACTGTCCTATTTTGGGGATAAAAGAGGTATTAGTGGGTGAAAAGGTCCTATTTCAGGAAGAATCCTGGTATTTCTTGGAGAAGATGTGATCTATTTGGGAGAAATGTGGCATTTCTGGAAGAAACTGTCCTATTTTGGGGATAAAAGAGGTATTTGTGGGAGAAAAGGTCCTATTTGAAGGGGGAACCGTGGTATTTCTTGGAGAAGATGTGAACTATTTGGGAGAAATGTGGCATGTGTGGTGAAACTGTGCTCTTTTGGGGATAAAAGAGGTATCTGTGGGTGAAAAGGTCCTATTTGAAGGGGGAAAACTGGTATTTCTTGGAGAAGATGTGATATATTAGGGAAAATTCTCGCATTTCTGGAAGAGACTGTCCTCTTTCGGGGATAAAAAAGGCATTTGTGGGTGAAAAGGTCCTCTTTCAAGGGGGAAAGCTGGTATTTCCTGGAGAAGATGTGATCTACTTGGGAGAAATGTGGCATTTCTGGAAGAAACTGTCCTCTTTTGGGGATAAAACAGGTATTTGTGGGTGAAAAGGTCCTATTTGAAGGGGGAAATCTGGTATTTCTTGGAGAAGATGTGATGTATTTGGGAGAAATGTGGCATGTCTGGAAGAAAATGTCCTATTTTGGGGATATAAGAGGTATTTGTGGGTGAAAAAATCCTATTTCCAGGAAGAAAGCTGGTATTTCTTGGAGAAGATGTGATATATTTGGGAGAAATGTGGCATTTCTGGAAGAAACTGTCCTCTTTTGGGGATAAAAGAGGTATTTGTGGGAGAAAATGTCCTATTTCTAGGGGGAAGCCAGGTATTTCTTGGAGAAGATGTGATACAAGAAATACCAGCTTTCCCCCTTCAAACAGGACCTTTTCACCCACATGTACCAACCTTCTCCCCCCAAATTTTACATTTTCTTCCAGAAATGCCTGATTTCTCCCTAATATATCACATCTTCTCCCAGAAATACCACCTTTCCCCCTTCAGATAGGACCTTTTCACCCACAAATACCTCTTTTATCCCGAAAATAGGACAGTTTCTGCCAGTAATGCCACATTTCTCCCAAATATATCAAATCTTCTCCTAGAAATACCTGGTTTCCCCCTTCAAATAGGACCTTTTCACCCTCAAATACCTCTTTTTATCCCCAAAATAGGGCAGTTTCTTCCAGAAATGCCACATTTCTCCCAAATTTATCACATCTTCTCCAAGAAATACCACGGTTCCCCCCTTGAAAGAGGACCTTTTCACCCACAAATACCTCTTTTATCCCCAAAAGAGGACAGTTTCTGCCAGAAATGCCACATTTCTCCCAAATATATCACATCTGCTCCAAGAAATACCAGGTTTCCCCCTTCAAATAGGACCTTCTCACCCACAAATACCTCTTTTATCCCCAATAGACGACATTTTCTACCAGAAATGTCAGATTTCTCCCAAATATATCACATCTTCTCCAAGAAATACCAGCTTTCCCCCTTCAAATAGGACCTTTTCACCCACAAATACCTCTTTTATCCCCAAAAGAGGACAGTTTCTTCCAGAAAGGCCACATTTCTCCCAAATAGATCACATCTTCTCCAAGAAATACCAGGTTTCCCCCTTCAAATAGGACCTTTTCTCCCACAAATTCCTGATTTATCCCTCAAATACGACAGTTTCTGCCAGAAATGCCACATTTCTCCCAAATAGATCACATCTTCTCCAAGAAATACCAGCTTTCCCCATTCAAATAGGAACTTTTCTCCCACAAATACCTGTTTTATCCCCAAAATAGGACAGTTTCTTCCAGACATGCCACATTTCTCCCAAATAGATCACATCTGCTCCAAGAAATACCAGGGTTCCCCCTTCAAATAGGATCTTTTCTCTCACAAATACCTGTTTGATCCCCAAAACAGGACAGTTTCTTCCAGAAATGCCACATTTCTCCCAAATATATCACATCTTCTCCAAGAAATACCAGGATTCCTCCTGAAATAGGACCTTTTCTCCCACAAATACCAGCCTTTTCCCCCCAAATAGGACAGTTTCTTCCAGAAATGCCACGTTTCTCCCAAATATATCACATCTTCTCCAAGAAATACCAGGGTTCCCCCTTCAAATAGGACCTTTTCACCCACATATACCTCTTTTATCCCCAAAAGAGGACAGTTTCTTCCAGAAATGCCACATTTCTCCCAAATATATCACATCTTCTCCAAGAAATACCACGATTCCTCCAGAAATAGGACCTTCTCATCCACAACTAGCAGCCTTCTCCCCCAAAATTGGACATTTTCTTCCAGAAAGGCCAGATTTCTCCAAATATATCACATCTTCTCCAGGAAATACCAGCTTTCCCACTTGAAATGGGACGTTTTCACACACAAATACCTGTTTTATCCCCAAAATTGGACATTTTCTTCCAGACATGCCAGATTTCTCCCAAATATATCACGTCTCCTCCAAGAAATACCAGGTTTCCCCCTTCAAATAGGACCTTTTCACCCACAAATACCTCCTTTATCCCCAAATTTGGACATTTTCTGCCAGACATGCCACATTTCTCCCAAATGTATCACATCTTATCCAAGAAATACCAGGTTTCCCCCTTCAAATAGGACCTTTTCACCCACAAATATCTCTTTTATCCCCAAAAGAGGACAGTTTGTTCCTGACATGCCACATTTCTCCCAAATAAATCACATCTTCTCCAAGAAATACCAGCTTTCCCCCTTCAAATAGGACCTTTTCACCCACAAATACCTCTTTCATCCCCAAAAGAGGACAGTTTCTTCCAGAAATGCCACATTTCTCCCAAATAGATCAGATCTTCTCCAAGAAATACCACGATTCCTCCTGAAATAGGACCTTGTCACCCACATATCCCTCTTTTATCCCTTTGTTCCGAGCGACTTTTCGTTTTTGAGTGTTTATCCGCTGCTACACTTCAGTATTCTGTGACGAATAGAGTAGAAGTGGAAACCCCACTAATAAGGCAGCTAGAGGCTCCAGGAGCGACACACGTTGTGCTTTCAGGGAGGACGTTCAAGAAAGTCGAGTGTTGTGGCTTCTTTCCTGTGGAGAAAAAACCCCCTGTTTTCAGGCAATGCAGAAGTCTGCAACTGCAGACTCTCCGGAGCGGTTCAGCGCGAGTGCCGCTTTCGAGCCACGAGAGCGAAGGAGAGGTATTCCTATGCCGAGAACGTGCGAACTCAGCCTACTGCATTGCCTGAAAACAGGGGTTTATTCCTCCGCAGGAAAGAAGCCACAACTCTCGACTTTCTGGAACGTCCTCCCTGAAAGCACTACGTGTGTCGCTCCTGGAGCCTCTAGCTGCCTTATTAGTGTGGTTTCCACTTCTACTCTATTCGTCACAGAATGCTGAAGTGTAGCATCGGATAAACACTCAAAAACGAAATGTCGCTCGGAAGAAAGGGATAAGAATGAGAGAGAAGCATAGTGCATTCTGCATGGACAGAAGGAGAAGTCAGAAGCGCTCCATTGCGATGTGCGCAGAAGAAGCCGCTCACTCGTCGGAGCAAAGCATCCGGCTGAAGTCGCTCTTTCCCGGCATCCGAGAGAAACGAGACCGCTGCTGAAGGCTGCAAGCGGCACCCGGGCAGAACCGCGAGGTACCGGCCAGCATCTGCAGACTCTCCGGAGCGGTTCAGCGCAAGTGCCGCTTTCGAGCCACGAGAGCGAAGGAGCGGTATTCCTATGCCGAGAACGTGCGAACTCAGCCTACTGCATTGCCTGAAAACATGGGGTTTTTTCTCCGCAGGAAAGAAGCCACAACTCTCGACTTTCTTGAACGTCCTCCCTGAAAGCACAACGTGCGTCGCTCCTGGAGCTTCTAGCTGCCTTATTAGTGTGGTTTCCACTTATACTCTATTCGTCACAGAATGCTGAAGTGTAGCATCGGATAAACACTCAGAGACGAAATGTCGCTCGGAAGAAAGGGATAAGAATGAGAGAGAAGCGTAGTGCATTCTGCATGGACAGAAGGAGAAGTCAGAAGCGCTCCATTGCGATGTGCGCAGAAGAAGCCGCTCACTCGTCGGAGCAAAGCATCCGGCTGAAGTCGCTCTTTCCCGGCATCCGAGAGAAATGAGACCACTGCTGAAGGCTGCAAGCGGCACTCGGGCAGAACCGCGATGGACCGGCCAGCAACTGCAGACTCTCCGGAGCGGTTCAGCGCAAGTGCCGCTTTCGAGCCACGAGAGCGAAGGAGCGGTGTTCCTATGCCGAGAAATTGCGAATTCAGCGTCCTGCATTGCCTGAAAACAGGGGTTTTTTTCTCCGCAGGAAAGAAGCCACAACTCTCGACTTTCTGGAACGTCCTCCCTGAAAGCACTACGTGTGTCACTCCTGGAGCTTCTAGCTGCCTTATTAGTGTGGTTTCCACTTCTACTCTATTCGTCACAGAATGCTGAAGTGTAGCATCGGATAAACACACCGAAACGAAAAGTCGCTCGGAACAAAGGGATAAAACAGGTATCTGTGGGTGACAAGGTCCTATTTCCAGCGGGAACCTTGGTATATCTTGGAGAAGATGTGATATGTTTGGGAGAAATGTGTCCTGTCTGGAAGAAACTGTCCTCTTTTGGGGACAAAAGAGGTATTTGTGGGTGAAAAGGTCCTATTTGAAGGGGGAAACCTGGTATTTCTTGGAGAAGATGTGATCTATTTGGGAGAAATGTGGCATTTCTGGAAGAAACTGTCCTCTTTAGGGGATAAAAGAGGTATTTGTGGGTGAAAAGGTCCTATTTGAAGGGGGAAAGCTGGTATTTCTTGGAGAAGATGTGATCTATTTGGGAGAAATGTGGCCTTTCTGGAAGAAACTGTCCTCTTTTGGGGATAAAAGAGGTATTTGTGGGTGAAAAGGTCCTATTTGAAGGGGGAAACCTGGTATTTCTTGGAGAAGATGTGATATATTTGGGAGAAATCTGGCATGTCTGGTAGAAAATGTCCTATTTGGGGGGAGAAGGCTGGTATTTGTGGGAGAAAAGGTCCTATTTCAGGAATAATCCTGGTATTTCTTGGAGAAGATGTGATGTATTTGGGAGAAATCTGGCATGTCTGGAAGAAACTGTCCTCTTTTAGGGATAAAACTGGAATTTGTGGGTGAAAAGGTCCTATTTGAAAGGGGAACCCTGGTATTTCTTGGAGAAGATGTGATATATTTGGGAGAAATGTGGCATGTGTGGAAGAAACTGTCCTCTTTTGGGGATAAAACAGGGATCTGTGAAAGAAAAAATCCTATTTGAAGGGGGAAAGCTGGTATTTCTTGGAGAAGATGTGATATATTTGGGAGAAATGTGGCATTTCTGGATGAAACTGTCCTATTTTGGGGATAAAAGAGGTATTTGTGGGTGAAAAGGTCCTATTTGAAGAAGGAAACCTGGTATTTCTTGGAGAAGATGTGATATATTTGGGAAAAATCTCGCATTTCTGAAAGAAACTGTCCTATTTTGGGGATCAAACGTATTTGTGGGTGATAAGTTCCTCTTTCAAGGGGGAAAGCTGGTAGTTCTTGCAGGAGATGTGATATATTTGGGAGAAATGTGGCATTTCTGGCAGAAACTGTCCTCTTTTGGAGATAAAAGTGGTATTTGTGGGTGAAAAGGTCCTATTTGAAGGGGGAAACCTGGTATTTCTTGGAGAAGATGTGATATATTTGGGAGAAATGAGGCATTTCTGGAAGAAACTGTCCTCTTTTGGGGATAAAAGAGGTATTTGTGGGAGAAAAGGTCCTATTTGAAGGGGGAAAGCTGGTATTTCTTGGAGAAGATGTGGTATATTTGGGAGAAAAGTGGCATTTCTGGAAGAAACTGTCCTATTTTGGGGATAAAAGAGGTATTTGTGGGTGAAAAGGTCCTATTTCAGGAAGAATCCTGGTATTTCTTGGAGAAGATGTGATCTATTTGGGAGAAATGTGGCATTTCTGGAAGAAACTGTCCTATTTTGGGGATAAAAGAGGTATTTGTGGGAGAAAATGTCCTATTTGAAGGGGGAAACCTGGTATTTCTTGGAGAAGATGTGATCTATTTGGGAGAAATGTGGCATGTGTGGTGAAACTGTGCTCTTTTGGGGATAAAAGAGGTATTTGTGGGTGAAAAGGTCCTATTTGAAGGGGGAAAGCTGGTATTTCTTGGAGAAGATGTGATATATTTGGGAAAATTCTCGCATTTCTGGAAGAGACTGTCCTCTTTCGGGGATAAAAAAGGCATTTGTGGGTGAAAAGGTCCTCTTTCAAGGGGGAAAGCTGGTATTTCTTGGAGAAGATGTGATCTATTTTGGAGAAATGTGGCATGTCAGGAAGAAACTGTCGTACTTTGGGAATAAAACAGGTATTTGTGGGTGAAAAGGTCCTATTTGAAGGGGGAAACCAGGTATTTCTTGGAGAAGATGTGATCTATTTGGGAGAAATGTGGCATGTCTGGAAGAAACTGCCCTCTTTTGGGGATAAAAGAGGTATTTGTGGGTGAAAAGGTCCTATTTGAAGGGGGAACCCTGGTATTTCTTGGAGAAGATGTGATCTATTTGGGAGAAATGTGGCATTTCTGGAAGAAACTGTCCTCTTTTGGGGATAAAACAGGTATTTGTGGGAGAAAAGGTCCTATTTGAAGGGGGAAATCTGGTATTTCTTGGAGAAGATGTGATATATTTGGGAGAAATGTGGCATGTCTGGAAGAAAATGTCCTCTTTTGGGGATAAAAGAGGTATTTGTGGGAGAAAAGGTCCTATTTGAAGGGGAAAAGCTGGTATTTCTTGGAGAAGATGTGATCTATTTGGGAGAAATGTGGCATTTCTGGAATAAACTGTTCTATTTTGGGGATAAAAGAGGTATTTGTTGGTGAAAAGGTCCTATTTGAAGGGGAAACCTGGAATTTCTTGGAGAAGATGTGATATGGTTCAGAGAAATCTCGTATTTCTGGTAGAAACTGTTCTCTTTTGGGGATAAAAGAGGTATTTGTGGGTGAAAAGGTCCTATTTGAAGGGGGAACCCAGGTATTTCTTGGAGAAGATGTGATATATTTGGGAGAAATGTGGCCTTTCTGGCAGAAACTGTCCTCTTTTGGGAATAAAAGAGGTATTTGTGGGTGAAAAGTTCCTATTTGAAGGGGGAAAGCTGGTATTTCTTGGAGAAGATGTGATCTATTTGGGAGAAATGTGGCATTTCTGGAAGAAACTGTCCTCTTTCGGTGATAAAAGAGGTATTTGTGAGTGAAAAGGTCCTATTTGAAGGGGGAAAGCTGGTATTTCTTGGTGCAGATGTGATCTATTTGGGAGAAATGTGGCATTTCTGGCAGAAACTGTCCTATTTTGGGGATCAAACATGTATTTGTGGGTGAAAAGTTCCTCTTTCAAGGGGGAAAGCTGGTAGTTCTTGCAGGAGATGTGATATATTTGGGAGAAATGTGGCATTTCTGGCAGAAACTGTCCTATTTCGGAGATAAAAGAGGTATTTGTGGGTGAAAAGGTCCTATTTGAAGGGGGAAACGTGGTATTTCTTGGAGGAGGTGTGATATATTTGGGCGAAATGTGGCATTTCTGGAAGAAACTGTCCTCTTTTGGGGATAAAACAGGTATTTGTGGGAGAAATGTTCCTATTTGAAGGGGGAAAGCTGGTATTTCTTGGAGAAGATGTGATATATTTGGGAGAAATGTGGCATGTGTGGAAGAAACTGTCCACTTTTGGGGATCAAACAGGTATTTGTGGGTGAAAAGGTCCTATTTGAAGGGGGAAAGCTGGTATTTCTTGGAGAAGATGTGGTATATTTGGGAGAAATGTGGCATTTCTGGCAGAAACTGTCCTCTTTTGGGGATGAAAGAGGTATTTGTGGGTGAAAAGGTCCTATTTGAAGGGGGAAACCTGGTATTTCTTGGAGAAGATGTGATATATTTGGGAGAAATGTGGCATGTCTGGAAGAAAATGTCCTATTTTGGGGATAAAAGAGGTATTTGTGGGAGAAAAGGTCCTATTTGAAGGGGAAAAGCTGGTATTTCTTGCAGGAGATGTGATATATTAGGGAGAAATGTGGCATTTCTGGAATAAACTGTTCTATTTTGGGGATAAAAGAGGTATTTGTTGGTGAAAAGGTCCTATTTGAAGGGGGAAACCTGGAATTTCTTGGATAAGATGTGATATGGTTCAGAAAAATCTCGTATTTCTGGTAGAATCTGTTCTCTTTTGGGGATAAAAGAGGTATTTCTGGGTGAAAAGGTCCTATTTCCAGGGTAAACCTGGTATTTCTAGGAGATGATGTGATGTATTTGGGAGAAATCTGGCATGTCTGGAAGAAACTGTCGTATTTTGGGAATAAAACAGGTATTTGTGGGTGAAAAGGTCCTATTTGAAGGGGGAAACCTGGTATTTCTTGGAGGAGATGTGATATATTTGGGAGAAATCTTGCCTTTCTGGCAGAAACTGTCCTATTTTGGGGATCAAACAGGTATTTGTGGGTGAAAAGGTCCTCTTTCAAGGGGGAAACCTGGTATTTCTTGGAGAAGATATGATCTATTTCTGAGCAATGTGTCCTGTCTGGAAGAAACTGTCCTCTTTTGGGGATAAAAGAGGTATTTGTGGGTGAAAAGGTCCTATTTGAAGGGGGAAACCTGGTATTTCTTGGAGAAGATGTGATATATTTGGGAGAAATCTGGCATGTCTGGTAGAAAATGTCCTATTTGGGGGGAGATGGCTGGTATTTGTGGGAGAAAAGGTCCTATTTCAGGAATAATCCTGGTATTTCTTGGAGAAGATGTGATGTATTTGGGAGAAATCTGGCATGTCTGGAAGAAACTGTCCTCTTTTAGGGATAAAACTGGAATTTGAGGGTGAAAAGGTCTTTTGAAAGGGGAACCCTGGTATTTCTTGGAGAAGATGTGATATATTTGGGAGAAATGTGGCATTTCTGGAAGAAACTGTCCTCTTTTGGGGATAAAACAGGGATCTGTGAAAGAAAAGGTCCCATTTGAAGGCGGAAACGTGGTATTTCCTGGAGAAGATGTGATCTATTTGGGAGAAATGTGGCATTTCTGGATGAAAGTGTCCTATTTTGGGGATCAAACAGGTATTTGTGGGTGAAAAGGTCCTATTTGAATGGGGAAACCGGGTATTTCTTGGAGGTGTGATATATTTGGGAGAAATCTGGCCTTTCTGGAAGAAACTGTCCTCTTTTGGGGATAAAAGAGGTATTTGTGGGTGAAAAGGTCCTATTTGAAGGGCAACCCTGGTATTTCTTGGAGAAGATGTGATATATTTGGGAGAAATGTGGCCTTTCTGGCAGAAACTGTCCTCTTTTGGGGATAAAAGAGGTATTTGTGGGTGAAAAGGTCCTATTTGAAGGGGGAAACCTGGTATTTCTTGGAGATGTGATATATTTGGGAGAAATGTGTCCTGTCTGGAAGAAACTGTCCTCTTTTGGGGATCAAGCAGGTATTTGTGGGTGAAAAGGTCCTATTTGAAGGGGGAACCCTGGTATTTCTTGGAGAAGATGTGATCTATTTGGGAGAAATGTGGCATGTCTGGAAGAAACTGTCCTATTTGAGTGATAAAACAGGTATTTGTGGGTGAAAAGTTCCTATTTGAAGGGGGAAACCTGGTATTTCTTGGAGGAGATGTGATATATTTGGGAGAAATCTGGCCTTTCTGGCAGAAACTGTCCTCTTTTGGGGATGAAAGAGGTATTTGTGGGTGAAAAGGTCCTATTTGAAGTGGGAATCCTGGTATTTCTTGGAGAAGATGTGATCTGTTTGTGAGCAATGTGTCCTGTCAGGAAGAAACTGTCCTCTTTTGGGGATAAAAGAGGTATTTGTGGGTGAAAAGGTCCTATTTGAAGGGGGAAACCTGGTATTTCTTGGAGAAGATGTGATATATTTGGGAGAAATCTGGCATGTCTGGTAGAAAATGTCCTATTTGGGGGGAGAAGGCTGGTATTTGTGGGAGAGAAGGTCCTATTTCAGGAATAATCCTGGTATTTCTAGGAGAAGATGTGATGTATTTGGGAGAAATCTGGCATGTCTGGAAGAAACCGTCCTCTTTTGGGGATAAAACTGGAATTTGTGGGTGAAAATGTCCTATTTGAAAGGGGAACCCTGGTATTTCTTGGAGAAGATGTGATATATTTGGGAGAAATGTGGCATTTCTGGAAGAAACTGTCCTCTTTTGGGGATAAAACAGGGATCTGTGAAAGAAAAGGTCCTATTTGAAGGGGGAAACGTGGTATTTCCTGGAGAAGATGTGATATATTTGGGAGAAATGTGGCATTTCTGGCAGAAACTGTCCTCCTTTGGGGATAAAACAGGTATTTGTGGGTGAAAAGGTCCTATTTGAAGGGGAAAACCAGGTATTTCTTGGAGATGTGATATATTTGGGAGAAATATGGCATGTCTGGAAGAAACTGTCCTATTTTGGGGATCAAACAGGTATTTGTGGGTGAAAAGTTCCTCTTTCAAGGGAAAAACCTGGTATTTCTAGGAGAAGATGTGATCTATTTGGGAGAAATGTGGCCTTTCCGGAAGAAACTGTCCTATTTTGGGGATAAAAGAGGTATTTGTGGGAGAAAAGGTCCTATTTGAAGGGGGAACCGTGGTATTTCGTGGAGAAGATGTGATCTATTTGGGAGAAATCTTGCATTTCTGGAAGAAACTGTCCTCTTTTGGGGATAAAAGAGGTATTTGTGGGTGAAAAGGTCCTATTTGAAGGGGGAAACCTGGTATTTCTTGGAGAAGATGTGATCTATTTGGGAGAAATGTGGCATTTCTGGAAGAAACTGTCCTATTTTGGGGATGAAAGAGGTATTTGTGGGTGAAAAGGTCCTATTTGAAGGGGGAAACCTGGAATTTCTTGGAGAAGATGTGATAGGGTTCAGAGAAATCTCGTATTTCTGGTAGAAACTGTTCTCTTTTGGGGATAAAAGAGGTATTTCTGTGTGAAAAGGTCCTATTTGAAGGGGGAAAGCTGGTATTTCTAGGAGAAGATGTGATGTATTTTGGAGAAATGTGGCATGTCAGGAAGAAACTGTCGTATTTTGGGAATAAAACAGGTATTTGTGGGTGAAAAGGTCCTATTTGAAGGGGGAAACCTGGTATTTCTTGGAGAAGATGTGATCTATTTGGGAGAAATGTGGCATGTCTGGAAGAAACTGTCCTATTTTGGGGATAAAAGAGGTATTTGTTGGTGAAAAGGTCCTATTTGAAGGGGGAAACCTGGTATTTCTTGGAGAAGATGTGATCTATTTGGGAGAAATGTGGCATTTCTGGCAGAAACTGTCCTCTTTTGGGGATAAAACAGGTATTTGTAGGTGAAAAGGTCCTATTTGAAGGGGGAAAGCTGGTATTTCTTGGAGAAGATGTGATCTATTTGGGAGAAATGTGGCATTTCTGGCAGAAACTGTCCTCTTTTGGGGATAAAAGAGGTATTTGTGGGAGAAAAGGTCCTATTTGAAGGGGGAACCCTTGTATTTCTTGGAGAAGATGTGATCTATTTGGGAGAAATGTGTCCTGTCTGGAAGAAACTGTCCTCTTTTGGGGATAAAAGAGGTATTTGTGGGTGAAAAGGTCCTACTTGAAGGGGGAACCGTGGTATTTCTTGGAGAAGATGTGATATATTTGGGAGAAATCTGGCATGTCTGGTAGAAAATGTCCTATTTGGGGGGAGAAGGCTGGTATTTGTGGGAGAAAAGGTCCTATTTCAGGAATAATCGTGGTATTTCTAGGAGAAGATGTGATGTATTTGGGAGAAATGTGGCATGTCTGGAAGAAACTGTCCTCTTTTGGGGATAAAAGAGGTATTTGTGGGAGAAAAGGTCCTATTTGAAGGGGGAAAACTGGTATTTCTTGGAGCAGATGTGATATATTTGGGAGAAATGTGGCATTTCAGGAAGAAACTGTTCTATTTTGGGGAGAAAAGAGGTATTTGTGGGTGAAAAGGTCCTATTTGAAGAGGGAAAGCTGGAATTTCTTGGAGAAGATGTGATAGGGTTCAGAGAAATCTCGTATTTCTGGTAGAAACTATTCTCTTTTGGGGATAAAAGAGGTATTTCTGTGTGAAAAGGTCCAATTTCAAGGGGGAAACCTGGTATTTCTAGGAGAAGATGTGATGTATTTGGGAGAAATGTGGCCTTTCTGGAAGAAACTGTCCTCTTTTGGGGATAAAACAGGTATTTGTGGGTGAAAAGTTCCTCTTTCAAGGGGGAAACCTGGTATTTCTTGGAGGAGATGTGATATATTTGGGAGAAATCTGGCCTTTCTGGCAGAAACTGTCCTCTTTTGGGGATAAAACAGGTATTTGTGGGTGAAAAGGTCCTATTTGAAGGGCAACCCTGGTATTTCTTGGAGAAGATGTGATATATTTGGGAGAAATGTGGCCTTTCTGGCAGAAACTGTCCTATTTTGGGGATAAAAGAGGTATTTGTGGGTGAAAAGGTCCTATTTGAAGGGGGAAACGTGGTATTTCTTGGAGATGTGATATATTTGGGAGAAATGTGGCATTTCTGGAAGAAACTGTCCTCTTTTGGGGATCAAGCAGGTATTTGTGGGTGAAAAGGTCCTATTTGAAGGGGGAACCGTGGTATTTCTTGGAGAAGATGTGATATATTTGGGAGAAATGTGGCATGTCTGGAAGAAACTGTCCTATTTGAGTGATAAAAGAGGTATTTGTGGGTGAAAAGTTCCTATTTGAAGGGGGAAACCTGGTATTTCTTGGAGGAGATGTGATATATTTGGGAGAAATCTGGCCTTTCTGGCAGAAACTGTCCTCTTTTGGGGATAAAAGAGGTATTTGTGTGTGAAAAGGTCCTATTTGAAGTGGGAATCCTGGTATTTCTTGGAGAAGATGTGATCTGTTTGTGAGCAATGTGTCCTGTCTGGAAGAAACTGTCCTCTTTTGGGGATAAAAGAGGTATTTGTGGGTGAAAAGGTCCTATTTGAAGGGGGAAACCTGGTATTTCTTGGAGAAGATGTGATATATTTGGGAGAAATCTGGCATGTCTGGTAGAAAATGTCCTATTTGGGGGGAGAAGGCTGGTATTTGTGGGAGAAAAGGTCCTATTTCAGGAATAATCGTGGTATTTCTAGGAGAAGATGTGATGTATTTGGGAGAAATCTGGCATGTCTGGAAGAAACCGTCCTCTTTTGGGGATAAAACTGGAATTTGTGGGTGAAAATGTCCTATTTGAAAGGGGAACCCTGGTATTTCTTGGAGAAGATGTGATATATTTGGGAGAAATGTGGCATTTCTGGAAGAAACTGTCCTCTTTTGGGGATAAAACAGGGATCTGTGAAAGAAAAGGTCCTATTTGAAGGGGGAAACGTGGTATTTCCTGGAGAAGATGTGATATATTTGGGAGAAATGTGGCATTTCTGGCAGAAACTGTCCTCCTTTGGGGATAAAACAGGTATTTGTGAGTGAAAAGGTCCTATTTGAAGGGGAAAACCAGGTATTTCTTGGAGATGTGATATATTTGGGAGAAATATGGCATGTCTGGAAGAAACTGTCCTATTTTGGGGATCAAACAGGTATTTGTGGGTGAAAAGTTCCTCTTTCAAGGGAAAAACCTGGTATTTCTAGGAGAAGATGTGATCTATTTGGGAGAAATGTGGCCTTTCCGGAAGAAACTGTCCTATTTTGGGGATAAAAGAGGTATCTGTGGGAGAAAAGGTCCTATTTGAAGGGGGAACCGTGGTATTTCGTGGAGAAGATGTGATATATTTGGGAGAAATGTGGCATTTCTGGAAGAAACTGTCCTCTTTTGGGGATAAAAGAGGTATTTGTGGGTGAAAAGGTCCTATTTGAAGGGGGAAACCTGGTATTTCTTGGAGAAGATGTGATCTATTTGGGAGAAATGTGGCATTTCTGGCAGAAACTGTCCTCTTTTGGGGATGAAAGAGGTATTTGTGTTTGAAAAGGTCCTATTTGAAGGGGGAAACCTGGAATTTCTTGGAGAAGATGTGATAGGGTTCAGAGAAATCTCGTATTTCTGGTAGAAACTGTTCTCTTTTGGGGATAAAAGAGGTATTTCTGTGTGAAAAGGTCCTATTTGAAGGGGGAAACCTGGTATTTCTAGGAGAAGATGTGATGTATTTTGGAGAAATGTGGCATGTCAGGAAGAAACTGTCGTATTTTGGGAATAAAACAGGTATTTGTGGGTGAAAAGGTCCTATTTGAAGGGGGAAAGCTGGTATTTCTTGGAGAAGATGTGATCTATTTGGGAGAAATGTGGCATGTCTGGAAGAAACTGTCCTCTTTTGGGGATAAAAGAGGTATTTGTGGGTGAAAAGGTCCTATTTGAAGGGGGAAACCTGGTATTTCTTGGAGAAGATGTGATCTATTTGGGAGAAATGTGGCCTTTCTGGAAGAAACTGTCCTCTTTTGGGGATAAAACAGGTATTTGTGGGTGAAAAGTTCCTCTTTCAAGGGGGAAACCTGGTATTTCTTGGAGGAGATGTGATATATTTGGGAGAAATCTGGCCTTTCTGGCAGAAACTGTCCTCTTTTGGGGATAAAACAGGTATTTGTGGGTGAAAAGGTCCTATTTGAAGGGCAACCCTGGTATTTCTTGGAGAAGATGTGATATATTTGGGAGAAATGTGGCCTTTCTGGCAGAAACTGTCCTATTTTGGGGATAAAAGAGGTATTTGTGGGTGAAAAGGTCCTATTTGAAGGGGGAAACGTGGTATTTCTTGGAGATGTGATATATTTGGGAGAAATGTGGCATGTCTGGAAGAAACTGTCCTCTTTTGGGGATCAAGCAGGTATTTGTGGGTGAAAAGGTCCTATTTGAAGGGGGAACCCTGGTATTTCTTGGAGAAGATGTGATATATTTGGGAGAAATGTGGCATGTCTGGAAGAAACTGTCCTATTTGAGTGATAAAAGAGGTATTTGTGGGTGAAAAGTTCCTATTTGAAGGGGGAAACCTGGTATTTCTTGGAGGAGATGTGATATATTTGGGAGAAATCTGGCCTTTCTGGCAGAAACTGTCCTCTTTTGGGGATCAAACAGGTATTTGTGGGTGAAAAGGTCCTATTTGAAGTGGGAATCCTGGTATTTCTTGGAGAAGATGTGATCTGTTTGTGAGCAATGTGTCCTGTCTGGAAGAAACTGTCCTCTTTTGGGGATAAAAGAGGTATTTGTGGGTGAAAAGGTCCTATTTGAAGGGGGAAACCTGGTATTTCTTGGAGAAGATGTGATATATTTGGGAGAAATCTGGCATGTCTGGTAGAAAATGTCCTATTTGGGGGGAGAAGGCTGGTATTTGTGGGAGAAAAGGTCCTATTTCAGGAATAATCCTGGTATTTCTTGGAGAAGATGTGATGTATTTGGGAGAAATCTGGCATGTCTGGAAGAAACTGTCCTCTTTTAGGGATAAAACTGGAATTTGTGGGTGAAAAGGTCCTATTTGAAAGGGGAACCCTGGTATTTCTTGGAGAAGATGTGATCTATTTGGGAGAAATGTGGCATGTGTGGAAGAAACTGTCCTCTTTTGGGGATAAAACAGGGATCTGTGAAAGAAAAGGTCCTATTTGAAGGGGGAATCCTGGTATTTCTTGGAGAAGATGTGATATATTTGGGAGAAATGTGGCATTTCTGGATGAAACTGTCCTATTTTGGGGATAAAAGAGGTATTTGTGGGTGAAAAGGTCCTATTTGAAGAAGGAAACCTGGTATTTCTTGGAGAAGATGTGATATATTTGGGAAAAATCTCGCATTTTTGAAAGAAACTGTCCTATTTTGGGGATCAAACGTATTTGTGGGTGATAAGTTCCTCTTTCAAGGGGGAAAGCTGGTAGTTCTTGCAGGAGATGTGATCTATTTTGGAGAAATGTGGCATTTCTGGCAGAAACTGTCCTCTTTTGGAGATAAAAGTGGTATTTGTGGGTGAAAAGGTCCTATTTGAAGGGGGAAACCTGGTATTTCTTGGAGAAGATGTGATATATTTGGGAGAAATGAGGCATTTCTGGAAGAAACTGTCCTCTTTTGGGGATAAAAGAGGTATTTGTGGGAGAAAAGGTCCTATTTGAAGGGGGAAAGCTGGTATTTCTTGGAGAAGATGTGGTATATTTGGGAGAAAATGGCATTTCTGGAAGAAACTGTCCTATTTTGGGGATAAAAGAGGTATTTGTGGGTGAAAAGGTCCTATTTCAGGAAGAATCCTGGTATTTCTTGGAGAAGATGTGATCTATTTGGGAGAAATGTGGCATTTCTGGAAGAAACTGTCCTATTTTGGGGATAAAAGAGGTATTTGTGGGAGAAAATGTCCTATTTGAAGGGGGAACCGTGGTATTTCTTGGAGAAGATGTGATCTATTTGGGAGAAATGTGGCATGTGTGGTGAAACTGTGCTCTTTTGGGGATAAAAGAGGTATTTGTGGGTGAAAAGGTCCTATTTGAAGGGGGAAAGCTGGTATTTCTTGGAGAAGATGTGATATATTTGGGAAAATTCTCGCATTTCTGGAAGAGACTGTCCTCTTTCGGGGATAAAAAAGGCATTTGTGGGTGAAAAGGTCCTCTTTCAAGGGGGAAAGCTGGTATTTCTTGGAGAAGATGTGATCTATTTTGGAGAAATGTGGCATGTCAGGAAGAAACTGTCGTATTTTGGGAATAAAACAGGTATTTGTGGGTGAAAAGGTCCTATTTGAAGGGGGAAACCTGGTATTTCTTGGAGAAGATGTGATCTATTTGGGAGAAATGTGGCATGTCTGGAAGAAACTGCCCTCTTTTGGGGATAAAAGAGGTATTTGTGGGTGAAAAGGTCCTATTTGAAGGGGGAACCCTGGTATTTCTTGGAGAAGATGTGATCTATTTGGGAGAAATGTGGCATTTCTGGAAGAAACTGTCCTCTTTTGGGGATAAAACAGGTATTTGTGGGAGAAAAGGTCCTATTTGAAGGGGGAAATCTGGTATTTCTTGGAGAAGATGTGATATATTTGGGAGAAATGTGGCATGTCTGGAAGAAAATGTCCTCTTTTGGGGATAAAAGAGGTATTTGTGGGAGAAAAGGTCCTATTTGAAGGGGAAAAGCTGGTATTTCTTGGAGAAGATGTGATATATTTGGGAGAAATGTGGCATTTCTGGAATAAACTGTTCTATTTTGGGGATAAAAGAGGTATTTGTTGGTGAAAAGGTCCTATTTGAAGGGGAAACCTGGAATTTCTTGGAGAAGATGTGATATGGTTCAGAGAAATCTCGTATTTCTGGTAGAAACTGTTCTCTTTTGGGGATAAAAGAGGTATTTCTGTGTGAAAAGGTCCTATTTGAAGGGGGAACCCAGGTATTTCTTGGAGAAGATGTGATATATTTGGGAGAAATGTGGCATGTGTGGAAGAAACTGTCCACTTTTGGGGATCAAACAGGTATTTGTGGGTGAAAAGGTCCTATTTGAAGGGGGAAAGCTGGTATTTCTTGGAGAAGATGTGGTATATTTGGGAGAAATGTGGCATTTCTGGCAGAAACTGTCCTCTTTTGGGGATGAAAGAGGTAATTGTGGGTGAAAAGGTCCTATTTGAAGGGGGAAACCTGGTATTTCTTGGAGAAGATGTGATATATTTGGGAGAAATGTGGCATGTCTGGAAGAAAATGTCCTATTTTGGGGATAAAAGAGGTATTTGTGGGAGAAAAGGTCCTATTTGAAGGGGAAAAGCTGGTATTTCTTGCAGGAGATGTGATATATTAGGGAGAAATGTGGCATTTCTGGAATAAACTGTTCTATTTTGGGGATAAAAGAGGTATTTGTTGGTGAAAAGGTCCTATTTGAAGGGGGAAACCTGGAATTTCTTGGATAAGATGTGATATGGTTCAGAAAAATCTCGTATTTCTGGTAGAATCTGTTCTCTTTTGGGGATAAAAGAGGTATTTCTGGGTGAAAAGGTCCTATTTCCAGGGTAAACCTGGTATTTCTAGGAGATGATGTGATGTATTTGGGAGAAATCTGGCATGTCTGGAAGAAACTGTCCTCTTTTGGGAATAAAAGAGGTATTTGTGGGTGAAAAGGTCCTATTTGAAGGGGGAAACCTGGTATTTCTTGGAGGAGATGTGATATATTTGGGAGAAATCTGGCCTTTCTGGCAGAAACTGTCCTATTTTGGGGATCAAACAGGTATTTGTGGGTGAAAAGGTCCTCTTTCAAGGGGGAAACCTGGTATTTCTTGGAGAAGATATGATCTATTTCTGAGCAATGTGTCCTGTCTGGAAGAAACTGTCCTCTTTTGGGGATAAAAGAGGTATTTGTGGGTGAAAAGGTCCTATTTGAAGGGGGAAACCTGGTATTTCTTGGAGAAGATGTGATATATTTGGGAGAAATCTGGCATGTCTGGTAGAAAATGTCCTATTTGGGGGGAGAAGGCTGGTATTTGTGGGAGAAAAGGTCCTATTTCAGGAATAATCCTGGTATTTCTTGGAGAAGATGTGATGTATTTGGGAGAAATCTGGCATGTCTGGAAGAAACTGTCCTCTTTTAGGGATAAAACTGGAATTTGTGGGTGAAAAGGTCCTATTTGAAAGGGGAACCCTGGTATTTCTTGGAGAAGATGTGATTTATTTGGGAGAAATGTGGCATGTGTGGAAGAAACTGTCCTCTTTTGGGGATAAAACAGGGATCTGTGAAAGAAAAGGTCCTATTTGAAGGGGGAATCCTGGTATTTCTTGGAGAAGATGTGATATATTTGGGAGAAATGTGGCATTTCTGGATGAAACTGTCCTATTTTGGGGATAAAAGAGGTATTTGTGGGTGAAAAGGTCCTATTTGAAGAAGGAAACCTGGTATTTCTTGGAGAAGATGTGATCTATTTGGGAAAAATCTCGCATTTTTGAAAGAAACTGTCCTATTTTGGGGATCAAACGTATTTGTGGGTGATAAGTTCCTCTTTCAAGGGGGAAAGCTGGTAGTTCTTGCAGGAGATGTGATATATTTGGGAGAAATGTGGCATTTCTGGCAGAAACTGTCCTCTTTTGGAGATAAAAGTGGTATTTGTGGGTGAAAAGGTCCTATTTGAAGGGGGAAACCTGGTATTTCTTGGAGAAGATGTGATATATTTGGGAGAAATGAGGCATTTCTGGAAGAAACTGTCCTCTTTTGGGGATAAAAGAGGTATTTGTGGGAGAAAAGGTCCTATTTGAAGGGGGAAAGCTGGTATTTCTTGTAGAAGATGTGGTATATTTGGGAGAAAAGTGGCATTTCTGGAAGAAACTGTCCTATTTTGGGGATAAAAGAGGTATTTGTGGGTGAAAAGGTCCTATTTCAGGAAGAATCCTGGTATTTCTTGGAGAAGATGTGATCTATTTGGGAGAAATGTGGCATTTCTGGAAGAAACTGTCCTATTTTGGGGATAAAAGAGGTATTTGTGGGAGAAAATGTCCTATTTGAAGGGGGAACCGTGGTATTTCTTGGAGAAGATGTGATCTATTTGGGAGAAATGTGGCATGTCAGGAAGAAACTGTCGTATTTTGGGAATAAAACAGGTATTTGTGGGTGAAAAGGTCCTATTTGAAGGGGGAAACCTGGTATTTCTTGGAGAAGATGTGATCTATTTGGGAGAAATGTGGCATGTCTGGAAGAAACTGCCCTCTTTTGGGGATAAAAGAGGTATTTGTGGGTGAAAAGGTCCTATTTGAAGGGGGAACCCTGGTATTTCTTGGAGAAGATGTGATCTATTTGGGAGAAATGTGGCATTTCTGGAAGAAACTGTCCTCTTTTGGGGATAAAACAGGTATTTGTGGGAGAAAAGGTCCTATTTGAAGGGGGAAATCTGGTATTTCTTGGAGAAGATGTGATATATTTGGGAGAAATGTGGCATGTCTGGAAGAAAATGTCCTCTTTTGGGGATAAAAGAGGTATTTGTGGGAGAAAAGGTCCTATTTGAAGGGGAAAAGCTGGTATTTCTTGGAGAAGATGTGATATATTTGGGAGAAATGTGGCATTTCTGGAATAAACTGTTCTATTTTGGGGATAAAAGAGGTATTTGTTGGTGAAAAGGTCCTATTTGAAGGGGAAACCTGGAATTTCTTGGAGAAGATGTGATATGGTTCAGAGAAATCTCGTATTTCTGGTAGAAACTGTTCTCTTTTGGGGATAAAAGAGGTATTTCTGTGTGAAAAGGTCCTATTTGAAGGGGGAACCCAGGTATTTCTTGGAGAAGATGTGATATATTTGGGAGAAATGTGGCATGTGTGGAAGAAACTGTCCACTTTTGGGGATCAAACAGGTATTTGTGGGTGAAAAGGTCCTATTTGAAGGGGGAAAGCTGGTATTTCTTGGAGAAGATGTGGTATATTTGGGAGAAATGTGGCATTTCTGGCAGAAACTGTCCTCTTTTGGGGATGAAAGAGGTAATTGTGGGTGAAAAGGTCCTATTTGAAGGGGGAAACCTGGTATTTCTTGGAGAAGATGTGATATATTTGGGAGAAATGTGGCATGTCTGGAAGAAAATGTCCTATTTTGGGGATAAAAGAGGTATTTGTGGGAGAAAAGGTCCTATTTGAAGGGGAAAAGCTGGTATTTCTTGCAGGAGATGTGATATATTAGGGAGAAATGTGGCATTTCTGGAATAAACTGTTCTATTTTGGGGATAAAAGAGGTATTTGTTGGTGAAAAGGTCCTATTTGAAGGGGGAAACCTGGAATTTCTTGGATAAGATGTGATATGGTTCAGAAAAATCTCGTATTTCTGGTAGAATCTGTTCTCTTTTGGGGATAAAAGAGGTATTTCTGGGTGAAAAGGTCCTATTTCCAGGGTAAACCTGGTATTTCTAGGAGATGATGTGATGTATTTGGGAGAAATCTGGCATGTCTGGAAGAAACTGTCCTCTTTTGGGAATAAAAGAGGTATTTGTGGGTGAAAAGGTCCTATTTGAAGGGGGAAACCTGGTATTTCTTGGAGGAGATGTGATATATTTGGGAGAAATCTGGCCTTTCTGGCAGAAACTGTCCTATTTTGGGGATCAAACAGGTATTTGTGGGTGAAAAGGTCCTCTTTCAAGGGGGAAACCTGGTATTTCTTGGAGAAGATATGATCTATTTCTGAGCAATGTGTCCTGTCTGGAAGAAACTGTCCTCTTTTGGGGATAAAAGAGGTATTTGTGGGTGAAAAGGTCCTATTTGAAGGGGGAAACCTGGTATTTCTTGGAGAAGATGTGATATATTTGGGAGAAATCTGGCATGTCTGGTAGAAAATGTCCTATTTGGGGGGAGAAGGCTGGTATTTGTGGGAGAAAAGGTCCTATTTCAGGAATAATCCTGGTATTTCTTGGAGAAGATGTGATGTATTTGGGAGAAATCTGGCATGTCTGGAAGAAACTGTCCTCTTTTAGGGATAAAACTGGAATTTGTGGGTGAAAAGGTCCTATTTGAAAGGGGAACCCTGGTATTTCTTGGAGAAGATGTGATTTATTTGGGAGAAATGTGGCATGTGTGGAAGAAACTGTCCTCTTTTGGGGATAAAACAGGGATCTGTGAAAGAAAAGGTCCTATTTGAAGGGGGAATCCTGGTATTTCTTGGAGAAGATGTGATATATTTGGGAGAAATGTGGCATTTCTGGATGAAACTGTCCTATTTTGGGGATAAAAGAGGTATTTGTGGGTGAAAAGGTCCTATTTGAAGAAGGAAACCTGGTATTTCTTGGAGAAGATGTGATCTATTTGGGAAAAATCTCGCATTTTTGAAAGAAACTGTCCTATTTTGGGGATCAAACGTATTTGTGGGTGATAAGTTCCTCTTTCAAGGGGGAAAGCTGGTAGTTCTTGCAGGAGATGTGATATATTTGGGAGAAATGTGGCATTTCTGGCAGAAACTGTCCTCTTTTGGAGATAAAAGTGGTATTTGTGGGTGAAAAGGTCCTATTTGAAGGGGGAAACCTGGTATTTCTTGGAGAAGATGTGATATATTTGGGAGAAATGAGGCATTTCTGGAAGAAACTGTCCTCTTTTGGGGATAAAAGAGGTATTTGTGGGAGAAAAGGTCCTATTTGAAGGGGGAAAGCTGGTATTTCTTGTAGAAGATGTGGTATATTTGGGAGAAAAGTGGCATTTCTGGAAGAAACTGTCCTATTTTGGGGATAAAAGAGGTATTTGTGGGTGAAAAGGTCCTATTTCAGGAAGAATCCTGGTATTTCTTGGAGAAGATGTGATCTATTTGGGAGAAATGTGGCATTTCTGGAAGAAACTGTCCTATTTTGGGGATAAAAGAGGTATTTGTGGGAGAAAATGTCCTATTTGAAGGGGGAACCGTGGTATTTCTTGGAGAAGATGTGATCTATTTGGGAGAAATGTGGCATGTGTGGTGAAACTGTGCTCTTTTGGGGATAAAAGAGGTATTTGTGGGTGAAAAGGTCCTATTTGAAGGGGGAAAGCTGGTATTTCTTGGAGAAGATGTGATATATTTGGGAAAATTCTCGCATTTCTGGAAGAGACTGTCCTCTTTCGGGGATAAAAAAGGCATTTGTGGGTGAAAAGGTCCTCTTTCAAGGGGGAAAGCTGGTATTTCTTGGAGAAGATGTGATCTATTTTGGAGAAATGTGGCATGTCAGGAAGAAACTGTCGTATTTTGGGAATAAAACAGGTATTTGTGGGTGAAAAGGTCCTATTTGAAGGGGGAAACCTGGTATTTCTTGGAGAAGATGTGATCTATTTGGGAGAAATGTGGCATGTCTGGAAGAAACTGCCCTCTTTTGGGGATAAAAGAGGTATTTGTGGGTGAAAAGGTCCTATTTGAAGGGGGAACCCTGGTATTTCTTGGAGAAGATGTGATCTATTTGGGAGAAATGTGGCATTTCTGGAAGAAACTGTCCTCTTTTGGGGATAAAACAGGTATTTGTGGGAGAAAAGGTCCTATTTGAAGGGGGAAATCTGGTATTTCTTGGAGAAGATGTGATATATTTGGGAGAAATGTGGCATGTCTGGAAGAAAATGTCCTCTTTTGGGGATAAAAGAGGTATTTGTGGGAGAAAAGGTCCTATTTGAAGGGGAAAAGCTGGTATTTCTTGAAGAAGATGTGATATATTTGGGAGAAATGTGGCATTTCTGGAATAAACTGTTCTATTTTGGGGATAAAAGAGGTATTTGTTGGTGAAAAGGTCCTATTTGAAGGGGAAACCTGGAATTTCTTGGAGAAGATGTGATATGGTTCAGAGAAATCTCGTATTTCTGGTAGAAACTGTTCTCTTTTGGGGATAAAAGAGGTATTTGTGGGTGAAAAGGTCCTATTTGAAGGGGGAACCCAGGTATTTCTTGGAGAAGATGTGATATATTTGGGAGAAATGTGGCATGTGTGGAAGAAACTGTCCACTTTTGGGGATCAAACAGGTATTTGTGGGTGAAAAGGTCCTATTTGAAGGGGGAAAGCTGGTATTTCTTGGAGAAGATGTGGTATATTTGGGAGAAATGTGGCATTTCTGGCAGAAACTGTCCTCTTTTGGGGATGAAAGAGGTATTTGTGGGTGAAAAGGTCCTATTTGAAGGGGGAAACCTGGTATTTCTTGGAGAAGATGTGATATATTTGGGAGAAATGTGGCATGTCTGGAAGAAAATGTCCTATTTTGGGGATAAAAGAGGTATTTGTGGGAGAAAAGGTCCTATTTGAAGGGGAAAAGCTGGTATTTCTTGCAGGAGATGTGATATATTAGGGAGAAATGTGGCATTTCTGGAATAAACTGTTCTATTTTGGGGATAAAAGAGGTATTTGTTGGTGAAAAGGTCCTATTTGAAGGGGGAAACCTGGAATTTCTTGGATAAGATGTGATATGGTTCAGAAAAATCTCGTATTTCTGGTAGAATCTGTTCTCTTTTGGGGATAAAAGAGGTATTTCTGGGTGAAAAGGTCCTATTTCCAGGGTAAACCTGGTATTTCTAGGAGATGATGTGATGTATTTGGGAGAAATCTGGCATGTCTGGAAGAAACTGTCCTCTTTTGGGAATAAAAGAGGTATTTGTGGGTGAAAAGGTCCTATTTGAAGGGGGAAACCTGGTATTTCTTGGAGGAGATGTGATATATTTGGGAGAAATCTGGCCTTTCTGGCAGAAACTGTCCTATTTTGGGGATCAAACAGGTATTTGTGGGTGAAAAGGTCCTCTTTCAAGGGGGAAACCTGGTATTTCTTGGAGAAGATATGATCTATTTCTGAGCAATGTGTCCTGTCTGGAAGAAACTGTCCTCTTTTGGGGATAAAAGAGGTATTTGTGGGTGAAAAGGTCCTATTTGAAGGGGGAAAGCTGGTATTTCTTGGAGAAGATGTGATATATTTGGGAGAAATCTGGCATGTCTGGAAGAAACTGTCCTCTTTTAGGGATAAAACTGGAATTTGTGGGTGAAAAGGTCTTTTGAAAGGGGAACCCTGGTATTTCTTGGAGAAGATGTGATCTATTTGGGAGAAATGTGGCATTTCTGGAAGAAACTGTCCTCTTTTGGGGATAAAACAGGGATCTGTGAAAGAAAAGGTCCCATTTGAAGGCGGAAACGTGGTATTTCCTGGAGAAGATGTGATCTATTTGGGAGAAATGTGGCATTTCTGGATGAAAGTGTCCTATTTTGGGGATCAAACAGGTATTTGTGGGTGAAAAGGTCCTATTTGAATGGGGAAACCGGGTATTTCTTGGAGGTGTGATATATTTGGGAGAAATCTGGCCTTTCTGGAAGAAACTGTCCTCTTTTGGGGATAAAAGAGGTATTTGTGGGAGAAAAGGTCCTACTTCTAGGGGGAAAGCTGGTATTTCTTGGAGAAGATGTGATCTATTTGGGAGAAATGTGGCATTTCTGGCAGAAACTGTCCTCTTTTGGGGATGAAAGAGGTATTTGTGGGTGAAAAGGTCCTATATGAAGGGGGAAACCTGGTATTTCTTGGAGAAGTTGTGATATATTTGGGAGAAATGTGGCATGTGTGGAAGAAAATGTCCTCTTTTGGGGATAAAAGAGGTATTTGTGGGAGAAAAGGTCCTATTTGAAGGGGGAAAACTGGTATTTCATGCAGGAGATGTGATCAATTTGGGAGAAATGTGGCATTTCTGGAAGAAACTGTTCTATTTTGGGGAGAAAAGAGGTATTTGTGGGTGAAAAGGTCCTATTTGAAGAGGGAAAGCTGGAATTTCTTGGAGAAGATGTGATAGAGTTCAGAGAAATCTCGTATTTCTGGTAGAAACTATTCTCTTTTGGGGATAAAAGAGGTATTTCTGTGTGAAAAGGTCCAATTTCAAGGGGGAAACCTGGTATTTCTAGGAGAAGATGTGATGTATTTGGGAGAAATGTGGCCTTTCTGGAAGAAACTGTCCTCTTTTGGGGATAAAACAGGTATTTGTGGGTGAAAAGTTCCTCTTTCAAGGGGGAAACCTGGTATTTCTTGGAGGAGATGTGATATATTTGGGAGAAATCTGGCCTTTCTGGCAGAAACTGTCCTCTTTTGGGGATAAAACAGGTATTTGTGGGTGAAAAGGTCCTATTTGAAGGGCAACCCTGGTATTTCTTGGAGAAGATGTGATATATTTGGGAGAAATGTGGCCTTTCTGGCAGAAACTGTCCTCTTTTGGGAATAAAAGAGGTATTTGTGGGTGAAAAGGTCCTATTTGAAGGGGGAAACCTGGTATTTCTTGGAGATGTGATATATTTGGGAGAAATGTGGCATGTCTGGAAGAAACTGTCCTCTTTAGGGGATCAAGCAGGTATTTGTGGGTGAAAAGGTCCTATTTGAAGGGGGAACCCTGGTATTTCTTGGAGAAGATGTGATCTATTTGGGAGAAATGTGGCATGTCAGGAAGAAACTGTCCTATTTGAGTGATAAAACAGGTATTTGTGGGTGAAAAGTTCCTATTTGAAGGGGGAAACCTGGTATTTCTTGGAGGAGATGTGCTATATTTGGGAGAAATCTGGCCTTTCTGGCAGAAACTGTCCTCTTTTGGGGATAAAAGAGGTATTTGTGGGTGAAAAGGTCCTATTTGAAGTGGGAATCCTGGTATTTCTTGGAGAAGATGTGATCTGTTTGTGAGCAATGTGTCCTGTCTGGAAGAAACTGTCCTCTTTTGGGGATAAAAGAGGTATTTGTGGGTGAAAAGGTCCTATTTGAAGGGGGAAACCTGGTATTTCTTGGAGAAGATGTGATATATTTGGGAGAAATCTGGCATGTCTGGTAGAAAATGTCCTATTTGGGGGGAGAAGGCTGGTATTTGTGGGAGAAAAGGTCCTATTTCAGGAATAATCGTGGTATTTCTAGGAGAAGATGTGATGTATTTGGGAGAAATCTGGCATGTCTGGAAGAAACCGTCCTCTTTTGGGGATAAAACTGGAATTTGTGGGTGAAAATGTCCTATTTGAAAGGGGAACCCTGGTATTTCTTGGAGAAGATGTGATATATTTGGGAGAAATGTGGCATTTCTGGAAGAAACTGTCCTCTTTTGGGGATAAAACAGGGATCTGTGAAAGAAAAGGTCCTATTTGAAGGGGGAAACGTGGTATTTCCTGGAGAAGATGTGATATATTTGGGAGAAATGTGGCATTTCTGGCAGAAACTGTCCTCCTTTGGGGATAAAACAGGTATTTGTGGGTGAAAAGGTCCTATTTGAAGGGGAAAACCAGGTATTTCTTGGAGATGTGATATATTTGGGAGAAATATGGCATGTCTGGAAGAAACTGTCCTATTTTCGGGATCAAACAGGTATTTGTGGGTGAAAAGTTCCTCTTTCAAGGGAAAAACCTGGTATTTCTAGGAGAAGATGTGATCTATTTGGGAGAAATGTGGCCTTTCCGGAAGAAACTGTCCTATTTTGGGGATAAAAGAGGTATTTGTGGGAGAAAAGGTCCTATTTGAAGGGGGAACCGTGGTATTTCGTGGAGAAGATGTGATCTATTTGGGAGAAATCTTGCATTTCTGGAAGAAACTGTCCTCTTTTGGGGATAAAAGAGGTATTTGTGGGTGAAAAGGTCCTATTTGAAGGGGGAAACCTGGTATTTCTTGGAGAAGATGTGATCTATTTGGGAGAAATGTGGCATTTCTGGAAGAAACTGTCCTATTTTGGGGATGAAAGAGGTATTTGTGGGTGAAAAGGTCCTATTTGAAGGGGGAAACCTGGAATTTCTTGGAGAAGATGTGATAGGGTTCAGAGAAATCTCGTATTTCTGGTAGAAACTGTTCTCTTTTGGGGATAAAAGAGGTATTTCTGTGTGAAAAGGTCCTATTTGAAGGGGGAAAGCTGGTATTTCTAGGAGAAGATGTGATGTATTTTGGAGAAATGTGGCATGTCAGGAAGAAACTGTCGTATTTTGGGAATAAAACAGGTATTTGTGGGTGAAAAGGTCCTATTTGAAGGGGGAAACCTGGTATTTCTTGGAGAAGATGTGATCTATTTGGGAGAAATGTGGCATGTCTGGAAGAAACTGTCCTATTTTGGGGATAAAAGAGGTATTTGTGGGTGAAAAGGTCCTATTTGAAGGGGGAAACCTGGTATTTCTTGGAGAAGATGTGATCTATTTGGGAGAAATGTGGCATTTCTGGCAGAAACTGTCCTCTTTTGGGGATAAAACAGGTATTTGTAGGTGAAAAGGTCCTATTTGAAGGGGGAAAGCTGGTATTTCTTGGAGAAGATGTGATCTATTTGGGAGAAATGTGGCATTTCTGGCAGAAACTGTCCTCTTTTGGGGATAAAAGAGGTATTTGTGGGAGAAAAGGTCCTATTTGAAGGGGGAACCCTTGTATTTCTTGGAGAAGATGTGATCTATTTGGGAGAAATGTGTCCTGTCTGGAAGAAACTGTCCTCTTTTGGGGATAAAAGAGGTATTTGTGGGTGAAAAGGTCCTACTTGAAGGGGGAACCGTGGTATTTCTTGGAGAAGATGTGATATATTTGGGAGAAATCTGGCATGTCTGGTAGAAAATGTCCTATTTGGGGGGAGAAGGCTGGTATTTGTGGGAGAAAAGGTCCTATTTCAGGAATAATCGTGGTATTTCTAGGAGAAGATGTGATGTATTTGGGAGAAATGTGGCATGTCTGGAAGAAACTGTCCTCTTTTGGGGATAAAAGAGGTATTTGTGGGAGAAAAGGTCCTATTTGAAGGGGGAAAACTGGTATTTCTTGGAGCAGATGTGATATATTTGGGAGAAATGTGGCATTTCTGGAAGAAACTGTTCTATTTTGGGGAGAAAAGAGGTATTTGTGGGTGAAAAGGTCCTATTTGAAGAGGGAAAGCTGGAATTTCTTGGAGAAGATGTGATAGGGTTCAGAGAAATCTCGTATTTCTGGTAGAAACTATTCTCTTTTGGGGATAAAAGAGGTATTTCTGTGTGAAAAGGTCCTATTTGAAGGGGGAAACCTGGTATTTCTAGGAGAAGATGTGATGTATTTTGGAGAAATGTGGCATGTCAGGAAGAAACTGTCCTCTTTTGGGGATAAAACAGGTATTTGTGGGTGAAAAGTTCCTCTTTCAAGGGGGAAACCTGGTATTTCTTGGAGGAGATGTGATATATTTGGGAGAAATCTGGCCTTTCTGGCAGAAACTGTCCTCTTTTGGGGATAAAACAGGTATTTGTGGGTGAAAAGGTCCTATTTGAAGGGCAACCCTGGTATTTCTTGGAGAAGATGTGATATATTTGGGAGAAATGTGGCCTTTCTGGCAGAAACTGTCCTATTTTGGGGATAAAAGAGGTATTTGTGGGTGAAAAGGTCCTATTTGAAGGGGGAAACGTGGTATTTCTTGGAGATGTGATATATTTGGGAGAAATGTGGCATGTCTGGAAGAAACTGTCCTCTTTTGGGGATCAAGCAGGTATTTGTGGGTGAAAAGGTCCTATTTGAAGGGGGAACCGTGGTATTTCTTGGAGAAGATGTGATATATTTGGGAGAAATGTGGCATGTCTGGAAGAAACTGTCCTATTTGAGTGATAAAAGAGGTATTTGTGGGTGAAAAGTTCCTATTTGAAGGGGGAAACCTGGTATTTCTTGGAGGAGATGTGATATATTTGGGAGAAATCTGGCCTTTCTGGCAGAAACTGTCCTCTTTTGGGGATAAAAGAGGTATTTGTGTGTGAAAAGGTCCTATTTGAAGTGGGAATCCTGGTATTTCTTGGAGAAGATGTGATCTGTTTGTGAGCAATGTGTCCTGTCTGGAAGAAACTGTCCTCTTTTGGGGATAAAAGAGGTACTTGTGGGTGAAAAGGTCCTATTTGAAGGGGGAAACCTGGTATTTCTTGGAGAAGATGTGATATATTTGGGAGAAATCTGGCATGTCTGGTAGAAAATGTCCTATTTGGGGGGAGAAGGCTGGTATTTGTGGGAGAAAAGGTCCTATTTCAGGAATAATCGTGGTATTTCTAGGAGAAGATGTGATGTATTTGGGAGAAATCTGGCATGTCTGGAAGAAACCGTCCTCTTTTGGGGATAAAACTGGAATTTGTGGGTGAAAATGTCCTATTTGAAAGGGGAACCCTGGTATTTCTTGGAGAAGATGTGATATATTTGGGAGAAATGTGGCATTTCTGGAAGAAACTGTCCTCTTTTGGGGATAAAACAGGGATCTGTGAAAGAAAAGGTCCTATTTGAAGGGGGAAACGTGGTATTTCCTGGAGAAGATGTGATATATTTGGGAGAAATGTGGCATTTCTGGCAGAAACTGTCCTCCTTTGGGGATAAAACAGGTATTTGTGGGTGAAAAGGTCCTATTTGAAGGGGAAAACCAGGTATTTCTTGGAGATGTGATATATTTCTGGAGAAATATGGCATGTCTGGAAGAAACTGTCCTATTTTGGGGATCAAACAGGTATTTGTGGGTGAAAAGTTCCTCTTTCAAGGGAAAAACCTGGTATTTCTAGGAGAAGATGTGATCTATTTGGGAGAAATGTGGCCTTTCCGGAAGAAACTGTCCTATTTTGGGGATAAAAGAGGTATCTGTGGGAGAAAAGGTCCTATTTGAAGGGGGAACCGTGGTATTTCGTGGAGAAGATGTGATATATTTGGGAGAAATGTGGCATTTCTGGAAGAAACTGTCCTCTTTTGGGGATAAAAGAGGTATTTGTGGGTGAAAAGGTCCTATTTGAAGGGGGAAACCTGGTATTTCTTGGAGAAGATGTGATCTATTTGGGAGAAATGTGGCATTTCTGGCAGAAACTGTCCTCTTTTGGGGATGAAAGAGGTATTTGTGTTTGAAAAGGTCCTATTTGAAGGGGGAAACCTGGAATTTCTTGGAGAAGATGTGATAGGGTTCAGAGAAATCTCGTATTTCTGGTAGAAACTGTTCTCTTTTGGGGATAAAAGAGGTATTTCTGTGTGAAAAGGTCCTATTTGAAGGGGGAAACCTGGTATTTCTAGGAGAAGATGTGATGTATTTTGGAGAAATGTGGCATGTCAGGAAGAAACTGTCGTATTTTGGGAATAAAACAGGTATTTGTGGGTGAAAAGGTCCTATTTGAAGGGGGAAAGCTGGTATTTCTTGGAGAAGATGTGATCTATTTGGGAGAAATGTGGCATGTCTGGAAGAAACTGTCCTCTTTTGGGGATAAAAGAGGTATTTGTGGGTGAAAAGGTCCTATTTGAAGGGGGAAACCTGGTATTTCTTGGAGAAGATGTGATCTATTTGGGAGAAATGTGGCCTTTCTGGAAGAAACTGTCCTCTTTTGGGGATAAAACAGGTATTTGTGGGTGAAAAGTTCCTCTTTCAAGGGGGAAACCTGGTATTTCTTGGAGGAGATGTGATATATTTGGGAGAAATCTGGCCTTTCTGGCAGAAACTGTCCTCTTTTGGGGATAAAACAGGTATTTGTGGGTGAAAAGGTCCTATTTGAAGGGCAACCCTGGTATTTCTTGGAGAAGATGTGATATATTTGGGAGAAATGTGGCCTTTCTGGCAGAAACTGTCCTATTTTGGGGATAAAAGAGGTATTTGTGGGTGAAAAGGTCCTATTTGAAGGGGGAAACGTGGTATTTCTTGGAGATGTGATATATTTGGGAGAAATGTGGCATGTCTGGAAGAAACTGTCCTCTTTTGGGGATCAAGCAGGTATTTGTGGGTGAAAAGGTCCTATTTGAAGGGGGAACCCTGGTATTTCTTGGAGAAGATGTGATATATTTGGGAGAAATGTGGCATTTCTGGAAGAAACTGTCCTATTTGAGTGATAAAACAGGTATTTGTGGGTGAAAAGTTCCTATTTGAAGGGGGAAACCTGGTATTTCTTGGAGGAGATGTGATATATTTGGGAGAAATCTGGCCTTTCTGGCAGAAACTGTCCTCTTTTGGGGATCAAACAGGTATTTGTGGGTGAAAAGGTCCTATTTGAAGTGGGAATCCTGGTATTTCTTGGAGAAGATGTGATCTGTTTGTGAGCAATGTGTCCTGTCTGGAAGAAACTGTCCTCTTTTGGGGATAAAAGAGGTATTTGTGGGTGAAAAGGTCCTATTTGAAGGGGGAAAGCTGGTATTTCTTGGAGAAGATGTGATATATTTGGGAGAAATGTGGCATTTCTGGAAGAAACTGTCCTCTTTCGGTGATAAAAGAGGTATTTGTGAGTGAAAAGGTCCTATTTGAAGGGGGAAAGCTGGTATTTCTTGGTGCAGATGTGATCTATTTGGGAGAAATGTGGCATTTCTGGCAGAAACTGTCCTATTTTGGGGATCAAACATGTATTTGTGGGTGAAAAGTTCCTCTTTCAAGGGGGAAAGCTGGTAGTTCTTGCAGGAGATGTGATATATTTGGGAGAAATGTGGCATTTCTGGCAGAAACTGTCCTATTTCGGAGATAAAAGAGGTATTTGTGGGTGAAAAGGTCCTATTTGAAGGGGGAAACGTGGTATTTCTTGGAGGAGGTGTGATATATTTGGGCGAAATGTGGCATTTCTGGAAGAAACTGTCCTCTTTTGGGGATAAAACAGGTATTTGTGGGAGAAATGTTCCTATTTGAAGGGGGAAAGCTGGTATTTCTTGGAGAAGATGTGATATATTTGGGAGAAATGTGGCATGTGTGGAAGAAACTGTCCACTTTTGGGGATCAAACCGGTATTTGTGGGTGAAAAGGTCCTATTTGAAGGGGGAAAGCTGGTATTTCTTGGAGAAGATGTGGTATATTTGGGAGAAATGTGGCATTTCTGGCAGAAACTGTCCTCTTTTGGGGATGAAAGAGGTATTTGTGGGTGAAAAGGTCCTATTTGAAGGGGGAAACCTGGTATTTCTTGGAGAAGATGTGATATATTTGGGAGAAATGTGGCATGTCTGGAAGAAAATGTCCTATTTTGGGGATAAAAGAGGTATTTGTGGGAGAAAAGGTCCTATTTGAAGGGGAAAAGCTGGTATTTCTTGCAGGAGATGTGATATATTAGGGAGAAATGTGGCATTTCTGGAATAAACTGTTCTATTTTGGGGATAAAAGAGGTATTTGTTGGTGAAAAGGTCCTATTTGAAGGGGGAAACCTGGAATTTCTTGGATAAGATGTGATATGGTTCAGAAAAATCTCGTATTTCTGGTAGAATCTGTTCTCTTTTGGGGATAAAAGAGGTATTTCTGGGTGAAAAGGTCCTATTTCCAGGGTAAACCTGGTATTTCTAGGAGATGATGTGATGTATTTGGGAGAAATCTGGCATGTCTGGAAGAAACTGTCCTCTTTTGGGAATAAAAGAGGTATTTGTGGGTGAAAAGGTCCTATTTGAAGGGGGAAACCTGGTATTTCTTGGAGGAGATGTGATATATTTGGGAGAAATCTGGCCTTTCTGGCAGAAACTGTCCTATTTTGGGGATCAAACAGGTATTTGTGGGTGAAAAGGTCCTCTTTCAAGGGGGAAACCTGGTATTTCTTGGAGAAGATATGATCTATTTCTGAGCAATGTGTCCTGTCTGGAAGAAACTGTCCTCTTTTGGGGATAAAAGAGGTATTTGTGGGTGAAAAGGTCCTATTTGAAGGGGGAAACCTGGTATTTCTTGGAGAAGATGTGATATATTTGGGAGAAATCTGGCATGTCTGGTAGAAAATGTCCTATTTGGGGGGAGAAGGCTGGTATTTGTGGGAGAAAAGGTCCTATTTCAGGAATAATCCTGGTATTTCTTGGAGAAGATGTGATGTATTTGGGAGAAATCTGGCATGTCTGGAAGAAACTGTCCTCTTTTAGGGATAAAACTGGAATTTGTGGGTGAAAAGGTCTTTTGAAAGGGGAACCCTGGTATTTCTTGGAGAAGATGTGATCTATTTGGGAGAAATGTGGCATTTCTGGAAGAAACTGTCCTCTTTTGGGGATAAAACAGGGATCTGTGAAAGAAAAGGTCCCATTTGAAGGCGGAAACGTGGTATTTCCTGGAGAAGATGTGATCTATTTGGGAGAAATGTGGCATTTCTGGATGAAAGTGTCCTATTTTGGGGATCAAACAGGTATTTGTGGGTGAAAAGGTCCTATTTGAATGGGGAAACCGGGTATTTCTTGGAGGTGTGATATATTTGGGAGAAATCTGGCCTTTCTGGAAGAAACTGTCCTCTTTTGGGGATAAAAGAGGTATTTGTGGGAGAAAAGGTCCTACTTCTAGGGGGAAAGCTGGTATTTCTTGGAGAAGATGTGATCTATTTGGGAGAAATGTGGCATTTCTGGCAGAAACTGTCCTCTTTTGGGGATGAAAGAGGTATTTGTGGGTGAAAAGGTCCTATATGAAGGGGGAAACCTGGTATTTCTTGGAGAAGTTGTGATATATTTGGGAGAAATGAGGCATTTCTGGAAGAAACTGTCCTCTTTTGGGGATAAAAGAGGTATTTGTGGGAGAAAAGGTCCTATTTGAAGGGGGAAAACTGGTATTTCATGCAGGAGATGTGATCAATTTGGGAGAAATGTGGCATTTCTGGAAGAAACTGTTCTATTTTGGGGAGAAAAGAGGTATTTGTGGGTGAAAAGGTCCTATTTGAAGAGGGAAAGCTGGAATTTCTTGGAGAAGATGTGATAGAGTTCAGAGAAATCTCGTATTTCTGGTAGAAACTATTCTCTTTTGGGGATAAAAGAGGTATTTCTGTGTGAAAAGGTCCAATTTCAAGGGGGAAACCTGGTATTTCTAGGAGAAGATGTGATGTATTTGGGAGAAATGTGGCCTTTCTGGAAGAAACTGTCCTCTTTTGGGGATAAAACAGGTATTTGTGGGTGAAAAGTTCCTCTTTCAAGGGGGAAACCTGGTATTTCTTGGAGGAGATGTGATATATTTGGGAGAAATCTGGCCTTTCTGGCAGAAACTGTCCTCTTTTGGGGATAAAACAGGTATTTGTGGGTGAAAAGGTCCTATTTGAAGGGCAACCCTGGTATTTCTTGGAGAAGATGTGATATATTTGGGAGAAATGTGGCCTTTCTGGCAGAAACTGTCCTATTTTGGGGATAAAAGAGGTATTTGTGGGTGAAAAGGTCCTATTTGAAGGGGGAAACCTGGTATTTCTTGGAGATGTGATATATTTGGGAGAAATGTGGCATGTCTGGAAGAAACTGTCCTCTTTTGGGGATCAAGCAGGTATTTGTGGGTGAAAAGGTCCTATTTGAAGGGGGAACCCTGGTATTTCTTGGAGAAGATGTGATCTATTTGGGAGAAATGTGGCATGTCTGGAAGAAACTGTCCTATTTGAGTGATAAAACAGGTATTTGTGGGTGAAAAGTTCCTATTTGAAGGGGGAAACCTGGTATTTCTTGGAGGAGATGTGATATATTTGGGAGAAATCTGGCCTTTCTGGCAGAAACTGTCCTCTTTTGGGGATCAAACAGGTATTTGTGGGTGAAAAGGTCCTATTTGAAGTGGGAATCCTGGTATTTCTTGGAGAAGATGTGATCTGTTTGTGAGCAATGTGTCCTGTCTGGAAGAAACTGTCCTCTTTTGGGGATAAAAGAGGTATTTGTGGGTGAAAAGGTCCTATTTGAAGGGGGAAACCTGGTATTTCTTGGAGAAGATGTGATATATTTGGGAGAAATCTGGCATGTCTGGTAGAAAATGTCCTATTTGGGGGGAGAAGGCTGGTATTTGTGGGAGAGAAGGTCCTATTTCAGGAATAATCGTGGTATTTCTAGGAGAAGATGTGATGTATTTGGGAGAAATCTGGCATGTCTGGAAGAAACCGTCCTCTTTTGGGGATAAAACTGGAATTTGTGGGTGAAAATGTCCTATTTGAAAGGGGAACCCTGGTATTTCTTGGAGAAGATGTGATATATTTGGGAGAAATGTGGCATTTCTGGAAGAAACTGTCCTCTTTTGGGGATAAAACAGGGATCTGTGAAAGAAAAGGTCCTATTTGAAGGGGGAAACGTGGTATTTCCTGGAGAAGATGTGATATATTTGGGAGAAATGTGGCATTTCTGGCAGAAACTGTCCTCCTTTGGGGATAAAACAGGTATTTGTGGGTGAAAAGGTCCTATTTGAAGGGGAAAACCAGGTATTTCTTGGAGATGTGATATATTTGGGAGAAATATGGCATGTCTGGAAGAAACTGTCCTATTTTGGGGATCAAACAGGTATTTGTGGGTGAAAAGTTCCTCTTTCAAGGGAAAAACCTGGTATTTCTAGGAGAAGATGTGATCTATTTGGGAGAAATGTGGCCTTTCCGGAAGAAACTGTCCTATTTTGGGGATAAAAGAGGTATTTGTGGGAGAAAAGGTCCTATTTGAAGGGGGAACCGTGGTATTTCGTGGAGAAGATGTGATCTATTTGGGAGAAATCTTGCATTTCTGGAAGAAACTGTCCTCTTTTGGGGATAAAAGAGGTATTTGTGGGTGAAAAGGTCCTATTTGAAGGGGGAAACCTGGTATTTCTTGGAGAAGATGTGATCTATTTGGGAGAAATGTGGCATTTCTGGAAGAAACTGTCCTATTTTGGGGATGAAAGAGGTATTTGTGGGTGAAAAGGTCCTATTTGAAGGGGGAAACCTGGAATTTCTTGGAGAAGATGTGATAGGGTTCAGAGAAATCTCGTATTTCTGGTAGAAACTGTTCTCTTTTGGGGATAAAAGAGGTATTTCTGTGTGAAAAGGTCCTATTTGAAGGGGGAAAGCTGGTATTTCTAGGAGAAGATGTGATGTATTTTGGAGAAATGTGGCATGTCAGGAAGAAACTGTCGTATTTTGGGAATAAAACAGGTATTTGTGGGTGAAAAGGTCCTATTTGAAGGGGGAAACCTGGTATTTCTTGGAGAAGATGTGATCTATTTGGGAGAAATGTGGCATGTCTGGAAGAAACTGTCCTATTTTGGGGATAAAAGAGGTATTTGTGGGTGAAAAGGTCCTATTTGAAGGGGGAAACCTGGTATTTCTTGGAGAAGATGTGATCTATTTGGGAGAAATGTGGCATTTCTGGCAGAAACTGTCCTCTTTTGGGGATAAAACAGGTATTTGTAGGTGAAAAGGTCCTATTTGAAGGGGGAAAGCTGGTATTTCTTGGAGAAGATGTGATCTATTTGGGAGAAATGTGGCATTTCTGGCAGAAACTGTCCTCTTTTGGGGATAAAAGAGGTATTTGTGGGAGAAAAGGTCCTATTTGAAGGGGGAACCCTTGTATTTCTTGGAGAAGATGTGATCTATTTGGGAGAAATGTGTCCTGTCTGGAAGAAACTGTCCTCTTTTGGGGATAAAAGAGGTATTTGTGGGTGAAAAGGTCCTACTTGAAGGGGGAACCGTGGTATTTCTTGGAGAAGATGTGATATATTTGGGAGAAATCTGGCATGTCTGGTAGAAAATGTCCTATTTGGGGGGAGAAGGCTGGTATTTGTGGGAGAAAAGGTCCTATTTCAGGAATAATCGTGGTATTTCTAGGAGAAGATGTGATGTATTTGGGAGAAATGTGGCATGTCTGGAAGAAACTGTCCTCTTTTGGGGATAAAAGAGGTATTTGTGGGAGAAAAGGTCCTATTTGAAGGGGGAAAACTGGTATTTCTTGGAGCAGATGTGATATATTTGGGAGAAATGTGGCATTTCAGGAAGAAACTGTTCTATTTTGGGGAGAAAAGAGGTATTTGTGGGTGAAAAGGTCCTATTTGAAGAGGGAAAGCTGGAATTTCTTGGAGAAGATGTGATAGGGTTCAGAGAAATCTCGTATTTCTGGTAGAAACTATTCTCTTTTGGGGATAAAAGAGGTATTTCTGTGTGAAAAGGTCCAATTTCAAGGGGGAAACCTGGTATTTCTAGGAGAAGATGTGATGTATTTGGGAGAAATGTGGCCTTTCTGGAAGAAACTGTCCTCTTTTGGGGATAAAACAGGTATTTGTGGGTGAAAAGTTCCTCTTTCAAGGGGGAAACCTGGTATTTCTTGGAGGAGATGTGATATATTTGGGAGAAATCTGGCCTTTCTGGCAGAAACTGTCCTCTTTTGGGGATAAAACAGGTATTTGTGGGTGAAAAGGTCCTATTTGAAGGGCAACCCTGGTATTTCTTGGAGAAGATGTGATATATTTGGGAGAAATGTGGCCTTTCTGGCAGAAACTGTCCTATTTTGGGGATAAAAGAGGTATTTGTGGGTGAAAAGGTCCTATTTGAAGGGGGAAACGTGGTATTTCTTGGAGATGTGATATATTTGGGAGAAATGTGGCATGTCTGGAAGAAACTGTCCTCTTTTGGGGATCAAGCAGGTATTTGTGGGTGAAAAGGTCCTATTTGAAGGGGAAACCGTGGTATTTCTTGGAGAAGATGTGATATATTTGGGAGAAATGTGGCATGTCTGGAAGAAACTGTCCTATTTGAGTGATAAAAGAGGTATTTGTGGGTGAAAAGTTCCTATTTGAAGGGGGAAACCTGGTATTTCTTGGAGGAGATGTGATATATTTGGGAGAAATCTGGCCTTTCTGGCAGAAACTGTCCTCTTTTGGGGATAAAAGAGGTATTTGTGTGTGAAAAGGTCCTATTTGAAGTGGGAATCCTGGTATTTCTTGGAGAAGATGTGATCTGTTTGTGAGCAATGTGTCCTGTCTGGAAGAAACTGTCCTCTTTTGGGGATAAAAGAGGTATTTGTGGGTGAAAAGGTCCTATTTGAAGGGGGAAACCTGGTATTTCTTGGAGAAGATGTGATATATTTGGGAGAAATCTGGCATGTCTGGTAGAAAATGTCCTATTTGGGGGGAGAAGGCTGGTATTTGTGGGAGAAAAGGTCCTATTTCAGGAATAATCGTGGTATTTCTAGGAGAAGATGTGATGTATTTGGGAGAAATCTGGCATGTCTGGAAGAAACCGTCCTCTTTTGGGGATAAAACTGGAATTTGTGGGTGAAAATGTCCTATTTGAAAGGGGAACCCTGGTATTTCTTGGAGAAGATGTGATATATTTGGGAGAAATGTGGCATTTCTGGAAGAAACTGTCCTCTTTTGGGGATAAAACAGGGATCTGTGAAAGAAAAGGTCCTATTTGAAGGGGGAAACGTGGTATTTCCTGGAGAAGATGTGATATATTTGGGAGAAATGTGGCATTTCTGGCAGAAACTGTCCTCCTTTGGGGATAAAACAGGTATTTGTGGGTGAAAAGGTCCTATTTGAAGGGGAAAACCAGGTATTTCTTGGAGATGTGATATATTTGGGAGAAATATGGCATGTCTGGAAGAAACTGTCCTATTTTGGGGATCAAACAGGTATTTGTGGGTGAAAAGTTCCTCTTTCAAGGGAAAAACCTGGTATTTCTAGGAGAAGATGTGATCTATTTGGGAGAAATGTGGCCTTTCCGGAAGAAACTGTCCTATTTTGGGGATAAAAGAGGTATCTGTGGGAGAAAAGGTCCTATTTGAAGGGGAAAAGCTGGTATTTCTTGCAGGAGATGTGATATATTTGGGAGAAATGTGGCATTTCTGGAAGAAACTGTCCTCTTTTGGGGATAAAAGAGGTATTTGTGGGTGAAAAGGTCCTATTTGAAGGGGGAAACCTGGTATTTCTTGGAGAAGATGTGATCTATTTGGGAGAAATGTGGCATTTCTGGAAGAAACTGTCCTATTTTGGGGATGAAAGAGGTATTTGTGGGTGAAAAGGTCCTATTTGAAGGGGGAAACCTGGAATTTCTTGGAGAAGATGTGATAGGGTTCAGAGAAATCTCGTATTTCTGGTAGAAACTGTTCTCTTTTGGGGATAAAAGAGGTATTTCTGTGTGAAAAGGTCCTATTTGAAGGGGGAAACCTGGTATTTCTAGGAGAAGATGTGATGTATTTTGGAGAAATGTGGCATTTCTGGAAGAAAATGTCGTATTTTGGGAATAAAACAGGTATTTGTGGGTGAAAAGGTCCTATTTGAAGGGGGAAAGCTGGTATTTCTTGGAGAAGATGTGATCTATTTGGGAGAAATGTGGCATGTCTGGAAGAAACTGTCCTCTTTTGGGGATAAAAGAGGTATTTGTGGGTGAAAAGGTCCTATTTGAAGGGGGAAAGCTGGTATTTCTTGGAGAAGATGTGATCTATTTGGGAGAAATGTGGCCTTTCTGGAAGAAACTGTCCTCTTTTGGGGATAAAACAGGTATTTGTGGGTGAAAAGTTCCTCTTTCAAGGGGGAAACCTGGTATTTCTTGGAGGAGATGTGATATATTTGGGAGAAATCTGGCCTTTCTGGCAGAAACTGTCCTCTTTTGGGGATAAAACAGGTATTTGTGGGTGAAAAGGTCCTATTTGAAGGGCAACCCTGGTATTTCTTGGAGAAGATGTGATATATTTGGGAGAAATGTGGCCTTTCTGGCAGAAACTGTCCTATTTTGGGGATAAAAGAGGTATTTGTGGGTGAAAAGGTCCTATTTGAAGGGGGAAACGTGGTATTTCTTGGAGATGTGATATATTTGGGAGAAATGTGGCATGTCTGGAAGAAACTGTCCTCTTTTGGGGATCAAGCAGGTATTTGTGGGTGAAAAGGTCCTATTTGAAGGGGGAACCCTGGTATTTCTTGGAGAAGATGTGATATATTTGGGAGAAATGTGGCATGTCTGGAAGAAACTGTCCTATTTGAGTGATAAAAGAGGTATTTGTGGGTGAAAAGTTCCTATTTGAAGGGGGAAACCTGGTATTTCTTGGAGGAGATGTGATATATTTGGGAGAAATCTGGCCTTTCTGGCAGAAACTGTCCTCTTTTGGGGATCAAACAGGTATTTGTGGGTGAAAAGGTCCTATTTGAAGTGGGAATCCTGGTATTTCTTGGAGAAGATGTGATCTGTTTGTGAGCAATGTGTCCTGTCTGGAAGAAACTGTCCTCTTTTGGGGATAAAAGAGGTATTTGTGGGTGAAAAGGTCCTATTTGAAGGGGGAAACCTGGTATTTCTTGGAGAAGATGTGATATATTTGGGAGAAATCTGGCATGTCTGGTAGAAAATGTCCTATTTGGGGGGAGAAGGCTGGTATTTGTGGGAGAAAAGGTCCTATTTCAGGAATAATCGTGGTATTTCTAGGAGAAGATGTGATGTATTTGGGAGAAATCTGGCATGTCTGGAAGAAACTGTCCTCTTTTAGGGATAAAACTGGAATTTGTGGGTGAAAAGGTCCTATTTGAAAGGGGAACCCTGGTATTTCTTGGAGAAGATGTGATCTATTTGGGAGAAATGTGGCATGTGTGGAAGAAACTGTCCTCTTTTGGGGATAAAACAGGGATCTGTGAAAGAAAAGGTCCTATTTGAAGGGGGAATCCTGGTATTTCTTGGAGAAGATGTGATATATTTGGGAGAAATGTGGCATTTCTGGATGAAACTGTCCTATTTTGGGGATAAAAGAGGTATTTGTGGGTGAAAAGGTCCTATTTGAAGAAGGAAACCTGGTATTTCTTGGAGAAGATGTGATATATTTGGGAAAAATCTCGCATTTTTGAAAGAAACTGTCCTATTTTGGGGATCAAACGTATTTGTGGGTGATAAGTTCCTCTTTCAAGGGGGAAAGCTGGTAGTTCTTGCAGGAGATGTGATATATTTGGGAGAAATGTGGCATTTCTGGCAGAAACTGTCCTCTTTTGGAGATAAAAGTGGTATTTGTGGGTGAAAAGGTCCTATTTGAAGGGGGAAACCTGGTATTTCTTGGAGAAGATGTGATATATTTGGGAGAAATGAGGCATTTCTGGAAGAAACTGTCCTCTTTTGGGGATAAAAGAGGTATTTGTGGGAGAAAAGGTCCTATTTGAAGGGGGAAAGCTGGTATTTCTTGGAGAAGATGTGGTATATTTGGGAGAAAAGTGGCATTTCTGGAAGAAACTGTCCTATTTTGGGGATAAAAGAGGTATTTGTGGGTGAAAAGGTCCTATTTCAGGAAGAATCCTGGTATTTCTTGGAGAAGATGTGATCTATTTGGGAGAAATGTGGCATTTCTGGAAGAAACTGTCCTATTTTGGGGATAAAAGAGGTATTTGTGGGAGAAAATGTCCTATTTGAAGGGGGAACCGTGGTATTTCTTGGAGAAGATGTGATCTATTTGGGAGAAATGTGGCATGTGTGGTGAAACTGTGCTCTTTTGGGGATAAAAGAGGTATTTGTGGGTGAAAAGGTCCTATTTGAAGGGGGAAAGCTGGTATTTCTTGGAGAAGATGTGATATATTTGGGAAAATTCTCGCATTTCTGGAAGAGACTGTCCTCTTTCGGGGATAAAAAAGGCATTTGTGGGTGAAAAGGTCCTCTTTCAAGGGGGAAAGCTGGTATTTCTTGGAGAAGATGTGATCTATTTTGGAGAAATGTGGCATGTCAGGAAGAAACTGTCGTATTTTGGGAATAAAACAGGTATTTGTGGGTGAAAAGGTCCGTTTTGAAGGGGGAAACCTGGTATTTCTTGGAGAAGATGTGATCTATTTGGGAGAAATGTGGCATGTCTGGAAGAAACTGCCCTCTTTTGGGGATAAAAGAGGTATTTGTGGGTGAAAAGGTCCTATTTGAAGGGGGAACCCTGGTATTTCTTGGAGAAGATGTGATCTATTTGGGAGAAATGTGGCATTTCTGGAAGAAACTGTCCTCTTTTGGGGATAAAACAGGTATTTGTGGGAGAAAAGGTCCTATTTGAAGGGGGAAATCTGGTATTTCTTGGAGAAGATGTGATATATTTGGGAGAAATGTGGCATGTCTGGAAGAAAATGTCCTCTTTTGGGGATAAAAGAGGTATTTGTGGGAGAAAAGGTCCTATTTGAAGGGGAAAAGCTGGTATTTCTTGGAGAAGATGTGATATATTTGGGAGAAATGTGGCATTTCTGGAATAAACTGTTCTATTTTGGGGATAAAAGAGGTATTTGTTGGTGAAAAGGTCCTATTTGAAGGGGAAACCTGGAATTTCTTGGAGAAGATGTGATATGGTTCAGAGAAATCTCGTATTTCTGGTAGAAACTGTTCTCTTTTGGGGATAAAAGAGGTATTTGTGGGTGAAAAGGTCCTATTTGAAGGGGGAACCCAGGTATTTCTTGGAGAAGATGTGATATATTTGGGAGAAATGTGGCATGTGTGGAAGAAACTGTCCACTTTTGGGGATGAAAGAGGTATTTGTGGGTGAAAAGGTCCTATTTGAAGGGGGAAAGCTGGTATTTCTTGGAGAAGATGTGGTATATTTGGGAGAAATGTGGCATTTCTGGCAGAAACTGTCCTCTTTTGGGGATGAAAGAGGTATTTGTGGGTGAAAAGGTCCTATTTGAAGGGGGAACCCTGGTATTTCTTGGAGAAGATGTGATATATTTGGGAGAAATGTGGCATGTCTGGAAGAAAATGTCCTATTTTGGGGATAAAAGAGGTATTTGTGGGAGAAAAGGTCCTATTTGAAGGGGAATAGCTGGTATTTCTTGCAGGAGATGTGATATATTAGGGGGAAATGTGGCATTTCTGGAATAAACTGTTCTATTTTGGGGATAAAAGAGGTATTTGTTGGTGAAAAGGTCCTATTTGAAGGGGGAAACCTGGAATTTCTTGGATAAGATGTGATATGGTTCAGAAAAATCTCGTATTTCTGGTAGAATCTGTTCTCTTTTGGGGATAAAAGAGGTATTTCTGGGTGAAAAGGTCCTATTTCCAGGGTAAACCTGGTATTTCTAGGAGATGATGTGATGTATTTGGGAGAAATCTGGCATGTCTGGAAGAAACTGTCCTCTTTTGGGAATAAAAGAGGTATTTGTGGGTGAAAAGGTCCTATTTGAAGGGGGAAACCTGGTATTTCTTGGAGGAGATGTGATATATTTGGGAGAAATCTGGCCTTTCTGGCAGAAACTGTCCTATTTTGGGGATCAAACAGGTATTTGTGGGTGAAAAGGTCCTCTTTCAAGGGGGAAACCTGGTATTTCTTGGAGAAGATATGATCTATTTCTGAGCAATGTGTCCTGTCTGGAAGAAACTGTCCTCTTTTGGGGATAAAAGAGGTATTTGTGGGTGAAAAGGTCCTATTTGAAGGGGGAAACCTGGTATTTCTTGGAGAAGATGTGATATATTTGGGAGAAATCTGGCATGTCTGGTAGAAAATGTCCTATTTGGGGGGAGAAGGCTGGTATTTGTGGGAGAAAAGGTCCTATTTCAGGAATAATCCTGGTATTTCTTGGAGAAGATGTGATGTATTTGGGAGAAATCTGGCATGTCTGGAAGAAACTGTCCTCTTTTAGGGATAAAACTGGAATTTGTGGGTGAAAAGGTCTTTTGAAAGGGGAACCCTGGTATTTCTTGGAGAAGATGTGATCTATTTGGGAGAAATGTGGCATTTCTGGAAGAAACTGTCCTCTTTAGGGGATAAAACAGGGATCTGTGAAAGAAAAGGTCCCATTTGAAGGCGGAAACGTGGTATTTCCTGGAGAAGATGTGATCTATTTGGGAGAAATGTGGCATTTCTGGATGAAAGTGTCCTATTTTGGGGATCAAACAGGTATTTGTGGGTGAAAAGGTCCTATTTGAATGGGGAAACCGGGTATTTCTTGGAGGTGTGATATATTTGGGAGAAATCTGGCCTTTCTGGAAGAAACTGTCCTCTTTTGGGGATAAAAGAGGTATTTGTGGGAGAAAAGGTCCTACTTCTAGGGGGAAAGCTGGTATTTCTTGGAGAAGATGTGATCTATTTGGGAGAAATGTGGCATTTCTGGCAGAAACTGTCCTCTTTTGGGGATGAAAGAGGTATTTGTGGGTGAAAAGGTCCTATATGAAGGGGGAAACCTGGAATTTCTTGGAGAAGTTGTGATATATTTGGGAGAAATGTGGCATGTGTGGAAGAAAATGTCCTCTTTTGGGGATAAAAGAGGTATTTGTGGGAGAAAAGGTCCTATTTGAAGGGGGAAAACTGGTATTTCATGCAGGAGATGTGATCAATTTGGGAGAAATGTGGCATTTCTGGAAGAAACTGTTCTATTTTGGGGAGAAAAGAGGTATTTGTGGGTGAAAAGGTCCTATTTGAAGAGGGAAAGCTGGAATTTCTTGGAGAAGATGTGATAGGGTTCAGAGAAATCTCGTATTTCTGGTAGAAACTATTCTCTTTTGGGGATAAAAGAGGTATTTCTGTGTGAAAAGGTCCAATTTCAAGGGGGAAACCTGGTATTTCTAGGAGAAGATGTGATGTATTTGGGAGAAATGTGGCCTTTCTGGAAGAAACTGTCCTCTTTTGGGGATAAAACAGGTATTTGTGGGTGAAAAGTTCCTCTTTCAAGGGGGAAACCTGGTATTTCTTGGAGGAGATGTGATATATTTGGGAGAAATCTGGCCTTTCTGGCAGAAACTGTCCTCTTTTGGGGATAAAACAGGTATTTGTGGGTGAAAAGGTCCTATTTGAAGGGCAACCCTGGTATTTCTTGGAGGAGATGTGATATATTTGGGAGAAATGTGGCCTTTCTGGCAGAAACTGTCCTATTTTGGGGATAAAAGAGGTATTTGTGGGTGAAAAGGTCCTATTTGAAGGGGGAAACCTGGTATTTCTTGGAGATGTGATATATTTGGGAGAAATGTGGCATGTCTGGAAGAAACTGTCCTCTTTTGGGGATCCAGCAGGTATTTGTGGGTGAAAAGGTCCTATTTGAAGGGGGAACCCTGGTATTTCTTGGAGAAGATGTGATCTATTTGGGAGAAATGTGGCATGTCTGGAAGAAACTGTCCTATTTGAGTGATAAAACAGGTATTTGTGGGTGAAAAGTTCCTATTTGAAGGGGGAAACCTGGTATTTCTTGGAGGAGATGTGATATATTTGGGAGATATCTGGCCTTTCTGGCAGAAACTGTCCTCTTTTGGGGATGAAAGAGGTATTTGTGGGTGAAAAGGTCCTATTTGAAGTGGGAATCCTGGTATTTCTTGGAGAAGATGTGATCTGTTTGTGAGCAATGTGTCCTGTCTGGAAGAAACTGTCCTCTTTTGGGGATAAAAGAGGTATTTGTGGGTGAAAAGGTCCTATTTGAAGGGGGAAACCTGGTATTTCTTGGAGAAGATGTGATATATTTGGGAGAAATCTGGCATGTCTGGTAGAAAATGTCCTATTTGGGGGGAGAAGGCTGGTATTTGTGGGAGAGAAGGTCCTATTTCAGGAATAATCGTGGTATTTCTAGGAGAAGATGTGATGTATTTGGGAGAAATCTGGCATGTCTGGAAGAAACCGTCCTCTTTTGGGGATAAAACTGGAATTTGTGGGTGAAAATGTCCTATTTGAAAGGGGAACCCTGGTATTTCTTGGAGAAGATGTGATATATTTGGGAGAAATGTGGCATTTCTGGAAGAAACTGTCCTCTTTTGGGGATAAAACAGGGATCTGTGAAAGAAAAGGTCCTATTTGAAGGGGGAAACGTGGTATTTCCTGGAGAAGATGTGATATATTTGGGAGAAATGTGGCCTTTCTGGCAGAAACTGTCCTATTTTGGGGATAAAAGATGTATTTGTGGGTGAAAAGGTCCTATTTGAAGGGGGAAACGTGGTATTTCTTGGAGATGTGATATATTTGGGAGAAATGTGGCATGTCTGGAAGAAACTGTCCTCTTTTGGGGATCAAGCAGGTATTTGTGGGTGAAAAGGTCCTATTTGAAGGGGGAACCGTGGTATTTCTTGGAGAAGATGTGATATATTTGGGAGAAATGTGGCATGTCTGGAAGAAACTGTCCTATTTGAGTGATAAAAGAGGTATTTGTGGGTGAAAAGTTCCTATTTGAAGGGGGAAACCTGGTATTTCTTGGAGGAGATGTGATATATTTGGGAGAAATCTGGCCTTTCTGGCAGAAACTGTCCTCTTTTGGGGATCAAACAGGTATTTGTGGGTGAAAAGGTCCTATTTGAAGTGGGAATCCTGGTATTTCTTGGAGAAGATGTGATCTGTTTGTGAGCAATGTGTCCTGTCTGGAAGAAACTGTCCTCTTTTGGGGATAAAAGAGGTATTTGTGGGTGAAAAGGTCCTATTTGAAGGGGGAAACCTGGTATTTCTTGGAGAAGATGTGATATATTTGGGAGAAATCTGGCATGTCTGGTAGAAAATGTCCTATTTGGGGGGAGAAGGCTGGTATTTGTGGGAGAAAAGGTCCTATTTCAGGAATAATCCTGGTATTTCTTGGAGAAGATGTGATGTATTTGGGAGAAATCTGGCATGTCTGGAAGAAACTGTCCTCTTTTAGGGATAAAACTGGAATTTGTGGGTGAAAAGGTCCTATTTGAAAGGGGAACCCTGGTATTTCTTGGAGAAGATGTGATCTATTTGGGAGAAATGTGGCATGTGTGGAAGAAACTGTCCTCTTTTGGGGATAAAACAGGGATCTGTGAAAGAAAAGGTCCTATTTGAAGGGGGAATCCTGGTATTTCTTGGAGAAGATGTGATATATTTGGGAGAAATGTGGCATTTCTGGATGAAACTGTCCTATTTTGGGGATAAAAGAGGTATTTGTGGGTGAAAAGGTCCTATTTGAAGAAGGAAACCTGGTATTTCTTGGAGAAGATGTGATATATTTGGGAAAAATCTCGCATTTTTGAAAGAAACTGTCCTCTTTTGGGGATCAAACGTATTTGTGGGTGATAAGTTCCTCTTTCAAGGGGGAAAGCTGGTAGTTCTTGCAGGAGATGTGATATATTTGGGAGAAATGTGGCATTTCTGGCAGAAACTGTCCTCTTTTGGAGATAAAAGTGGTATTTGTGGGTGAAAAGGTCCTATTTGAAGGGGGAAACCTGGTATTTCTTGGAGAAGATGTGATATATTTGGGAGAAATGAGGCATTTCTGGAAGAAACTGTCCTCTTTTGGGGATAAAAGAGGTATTTGTGGGAGAAAAGGTCCTATTTGAAGGGGGAAAGCTGGTATTTCTTGGAGAAGATGTGGTATATTTGGGAGAAAAGTGGCATTTCTGGAAGAAACTGTCCTCTTTTGGGGATAAAAGAGGTATTTGTGGGTGAAAAGGTCCTATTTCAGGAAGAATCCTGGTATTTCTTGGAGAAGATGTGATCTATTTGGGAGAAATGTGGCATTTCTGGAAGAAACTGTCCTATTTTGGGGATAAAAGAGGTATTTGTGGGAGAAAATGTCCTATTTGAAGGGGGAACCGTGGTATTTCTTGGAGAAGATGTGATCTATTTGGGAGAAATGTGGCATGTGTGGTGAAACTGTGCTCTTTTGGGGATAAAAGAGGTATTTGTGGGTGAAAAGGTCCTATTTGAAGGGGGAAAGCTGGTATTTCTTGGAGAAGATGTGATATATTTGGGAAAATTCTCGCATTTCTGGAAGAGACTGTCCTCTTTCGGGGATAAAAAAGGCATTTGTGGGTGAAAAGGTCCTCTTTCAAGGGGGAAAGCTGGTATTTCTTGGAGAAGATGTGATCTATTTTGGAGAAATGTGGCATGTCAGGAAGAAACTGTCGTATTTTGGGAATAAAACAGGTATTTGTGGGTGAAATGGTCCGTTTTGAAGGGGGAAACCTGGTATTTCTTGGAGAAGATGTGATCTATTTGGGAGAAATGTGGCATGTCTGGAAGAAACTGCCCTCTTTTGGGGATAAAAGAGGTATTTGTGGGTGAAAAGGTCCTATTTGAAGGGGGAACCCTGGTATTTCTTGGAGAAGATGTGATCTATTTGGGAGAAATGTGGCATTTCTGGAAGAAACTGTCCTCTTTTGGGGATAAAACAGGTATTTGTGGGAGAAAAGGTCCTATTTGAAGGGGGAAATCTGGTATTTCTTGGAGAAGATGTGATATATTTGGGAGAAATGTGGCATGTCTGGAAGAAAATGTCCTCTTTTGGGGATAAAAGAGGTATTTGTGGGAGAAAAGGTCCTATTTGAAGGGGAAAAGCTGGTATTTCTTGGAGAAGATGTGATATATTTGGGAGAAATGTGGCATTTCTGGAATAAACTGTTCTATTTTGGGGATAAAAGAGGTATTTGTTGGTGAAAAGGTCCTATTTGAAGGGGAAACCTGGAATTTCTTGGAGAAGATGTGATATGGTTCAGAGAAATCTCGTATTTCTGGTAGAAACTGTTCTCTTTTGGGGATAAAAGAGGTATTTGTGGGTGAAAAGGTCCTATTTGAAGGGGGAACCCAGGTATTTCTTGGAGAAGATGTGATATATTTGGGAGAAATGTGGCCTTTCTGGCAGAAACTGTCCTCTTTTGGGAATAAAAGAGGTATTTGTGGGTGAAAAGTTCCTATTTGAAGGGGGAAAGCTGGTATTTCTTGGAGAAGATGTGATATATTTGGGAGAAATGTGGCATTTCTGGAAGAAACTGTCCTCTTTCGGTGATAAAAGAGGTATTTGTGAGTGAAAAGGTCCTATTTGAAGGGGGAAAGCTGGTATTTCTTGGTGCAGATGTGATCTATTTGGGAGAAATGTGGCATTTCTGGCAGAAACTGTCCTATTTTGGGGATCAAACATGTATTTGTGGGTGAAAAGTTCCTCTTTCAAGGGGGAAAGCTGGTAGTTCTTGCAGGAGATGTGATATATTTGGGAGAAATGTGGCATTTCTGGCAGAAACTGTCCTATTTCGGAGATAAAAGAGGTATTTGTGGGTGAGAAGGTCCTATTTGAAGGGGGAAACGTGGTATTTCTTGGAGAAGATGTGATCTATTTGGGAGAAATGTGTCCTGTCTGGAAGAAACAGTCCTCTTTTGGGGATAAAAGAGGTATTTGTGGGTGAAAAGGTCCTATTTGAAGGGGGAAAGCTGGTATTTCTTGGAGAAGATGTGATGTATTTTGGAGAAATGTGGCATTTCTGGAATAAACTGTCCTATTTTGGGGATAAAACAGGTATTTGTGGGTGAAAAGGTCCTATTTGAAGGGGGAAAGCTGGTATTTCTTGGAGAAGATGTGATATATTTGGGAGAAATGTGGCCTTTCTGGAAGAAACTGTCCTCTTTTGGGGATAAAAGAGGTATTTGTGGGTGAAAAGGTCCTATTTGAAGGGGGAAACGTGGTATTTCTTGGAGAAGATGTGATATATTTGGGAGAAATGTGGCATGTGTGGAAGAAACTGTCCACTTTTGGGGATCAAACAGGTATTTGTGGGTGAAAAGGTCCTATTTGAAGGGGGAAAGCTGGTATTTCTTGGAGAAGATGTGGTATATTTGGGAGAAATGTGGCATTTCTGGCAGAAACTGTCCTCTTTTGGGGATGAAAGAGGTATTTGTGGGTGAAAAGGTCCTATTTGAAGGGGGAAACCTGGTATTTCTTGGAGAAGATGTGATATATTTGGGAGAAATGTGGCATGTCTGGAAGAAAATGTCCTATTTTGGGGATAAAAGAGGTATTTGTGGGAGAAAAGGTCCTATTTGAAGGGGAAAAGCTGGTATTTCTTGCAGGAGATGTGATATATTAGGGAGAAATGTGGCATTTCTGGAATAAACTGTTCTATTTTGGGGATAAAAGAGGTATTTGTTGGTGAAAAGGTCCTATATGAAGGGGGAAACCTGGAATTTCTTGGATAAGATGTGATATGGTTCAGAAAAATCTCGTATTTCTGGTAGAATCTGTTCTCTTTTGGGGATAAAAGAGGTATTTCTGGGTGAAAAGGTCCTATTTCCAGGCTAAACCTGGTATTTCTAGGAGATGATGTGATGTATTTGGGAGAAATCTGGCATGTCTGGAAGAAACTGTCCTCTTTTGGGAATAAAAGAGGTATTTGTGGGTGAAAAGGTCCTATTTGAAGGGGGAAACCTGGTATTTCTTGGAGGAGATGTGATATATTTGGGAGAAATCTGGCCTTTCTGGCAGAAACTGTCCTATTTTGGGGATCAAACAGGTATTTGTGGGTGAAAAGGTCCTCTTTCAAGGGGGAAACCTGGTATTTCTTGGAGAAGATATGATCTATTTCTGAGCAATGTGTCCTGTCTGGAAGAAACTGTCCTCTTTTGGGGATAAAAGAGGTATTTGTGGGTGAAAAGGTCCTATTTGAAGGGGGAAACCTGGTATTTCTTGGAGAAGATGTGATATATTTGGGAGAAATCTGGCATGTCTGGTAGAAAATGTCCTATTTGGGGGGAGAAGGCTGGTATTTGTGGGAGAAAAGGTCCTATTTCAGGAATAATCCTGGTATTTCTTGGAGAAGATGTGATGTATTTGGGAGAAATCTGGCATGTCTGGAAGAAACTGTCCTCTTTTAGGGATAAAACTGGAATTTGTGGGTGAAAAGGTCTTTTGAAAGGGGAACCCTGGTATTTCTTGGAGAAGATGTGATCTATTTGGGAGAAATGTGGCATTTCTGGAAGAAACTGTCCTCTTTTGGGGATAAAACAGGGATCTGTGAAAGAAAAGGTCCCATTTGAAGGCGGAAACGTGGTATTTCCTGGAGAAGATGTGATCTATTTGGGAGAAATGTGGCATTTCTGGATGAAAGTGTCCTATTTTGGGGATCAAACAGGTATTTGTGGGTGAAAAGGTCCTATTTGAATGGGGAAACCTGGTATTTCTTGGAGGTGTGATATATTTGGGAGAAATCTGGCCTTTCTGGAAGAAACTGTCCTCTTTTGGGGATAAAAGAGGTATTTGTGGGAGAAAAAGTCCTACTTCTAGGGGGAAAGCTGGTATTTCTTGGAGAAGATGTGATCTATTTGGGAGAAATGTGGCATTTCTGGCAGAAACTGTCCTCTTTTGGGGATGAAAGAGGTATTTGTGGGTGAAAAGGTCCTATATGAAGGGGGAAACCTGGTATTTCTTGGAGAAGTTGTGATATATTTGGGAGAAATGTGGCATGTGTGGAAGAAACTGTCCTCTTTTGGGGATAAAAGAGGTATTTGTGGGAGAAAAGGTCCTATTTGAAGGGGGAAAACTGGTATTTCATGCAGGAGATGTGATCAATTTGGGAGAAATGTGGCATTTCTGGAAGAAACTGTTCTATTTTGGGGAGAAAAGAGGTATTTGTGGGTGAAAAGGTCCTATTTGAAGAGGGAAAGCTGGAATTTCTTGGAGAAGATGTGATAGGGTTCAGAGAAATCTCGTATTTCTGGTAGAAACTATTCTCTTTTGGGGATAAAAGAGGTATTTCTGTGTGAAAAGGTCCAATTTCAAGGGGGAAACCTGGTATTTCTAGGAGAAGATGTGATGTATTTGGGAGAAATGTGGCCTTTCTGGAAGAAACTGTCCTCTTTTGGGGATAAAACAGGTATTTGTGGGTGAAAAGTTCCTCTTTCAAGGGGGAAACCTGGTATTTCTTGGAGGAGATGTGATATATTTGGGAGAAATCTGGCCTTTCTGGCAGAAACTGTCCTCTTGGGGATAAAACAGGTATTTGTGGGTGAAAAGGTCCTATTTGAAGGGCAACCCTGGTATTTCTTGGAGAAGATGTGATATATTTGGGAGAAATGTGGCCTTTCTGGCAGAAACTGTCCTATTTTGGGGATAAAAGAGGTATTTGTGGGTGAAAAGGTCCTATTTGAAGGGGGAAACGTGGTATTTCTTGGAGATGTGATATATTTGGGAGAAATGTGGCATGTCTGGAAGAAACTGTCCTCTTTTGGGGATCAAGCAGGTATTTGTGGGTGAAAAGGTCCTATTTGAAGGGGGAACCCTGGTATTTCTTGGAGAAGATGTGATCTATTTGGGAGAAATGTGGCATGTCTGGAAGAAACTGTCCTATTTGAGTGATAAAACAGGTATTTGTGGGTGAAAAGTTCCTATTTGAAGGGGGAAACCTGGTATTTCTTGGAGGAGATGTGATATATTTGGGAGAAATCTGGCCTTTCTGGCAGAAACTGTCCTCTTTTGGGGATGAAAGAGGTATTTGTGGGTGAAAAGGTCCTATTTGAAGTGGGAATCCTGGTATTTCTTGGAGAAGATGTGATCTGTTTGTGAGCAATGTGTCCTGTCTGGAAGAAACTGTCCTCTTTTGGGGATAAAAGAGGTATTTGTGGGTGAAAAGGTCCTATTTGAAGGGGGAAACCTGGTATTTCTTGGAGAAGATGTGATATATTTGGGAGAAATCTGGCATGTCTGGTAGAAAATGTCCTATTTGGGGGGAGAAGGCTGGTATTTGTGGGAGAGAAGGTCCTATTTCAGGAATAATCGTGGTATTTCTAGGAGAAGATGTGATGTATTTGGGAGAAATCTGGCATGTCTGGAAGAAACCGTCCTCTTTTGGGGATAAAACTGGAATTTGTGGGTGAAAATGTCCTATTTGAAAGGGGAACCCTGGTATTTCTTGGAGAAGATGTGATATATTTGGGAGAAATGTGGCATTTCTGGAAGAAACTGTCCTCTTTTGGGGATAAAACAGGGATCTGTGTAAGAAAAGGTCCTATTTGAAGGGGGAAACGTGGTATTTCCTGGAGAAGATGTGATATATTTGGGAGAAATGTGGCATTTCTGGCAGAAACTGTCCTCCTTTGGGGATAAAACAGGTATTTGTGGGTGAAAAGGTCCTATTTGAAGGGGAAAACCAGGTATTTCTTGGAGATGTGATATATTTGGGAGAAATATGGCATGTCTGGAAGAAACTGTCCTATTTTGGGGATAAAAGAGGTATTTGTGGGTGAAAAGTTCCTCTTTCAAGGGAAAAACCTGGTATTTCTAGGAGAAGATGTGATCTATTTGGGAGAAATGTGGCCTTTCCGGAAGAAACTGTCCTATTTTGGGGATAAAAGAGGTATTTGTGGGAGAAAAGGTCCTATTTGAAGGGGGAACCGTGGTATTTCGTGGAGAAGATGTGATCTATTTGGGAGAAATGTGGCATTTCTGGAAGAAACTGTCCTCTTTTGGGGATAAAAGAGGTATTTGTGGGTGAAAAGGTCCTATTTGAAGGGGGAAACCTGGTATTTCTTGGAGAAGATGTGATCTATTTGGGAGAAATGTGGCATTTCTGGAAGAAACTGTCCTATTTTGGGGATGAAAGAGGTATTTGTGGGTGAAAAGGTCCTATTTGAAGGGGGAAACCTGGAATTTCTTGGAGAAGATGTGATAGGGTTCAGAGAAATCTCGTATTTCTGGTAGAAACTGTTCTCTTTTGGGGATAAAAGAGGTATTTCTGTGTGAAAAGGTCCTATTTGAAGGGGGAAAGCTGGTATTTCTAGGAGAAGATGTGATGTATTTTGGAGAAATGTGGCATGTCAGGAAGAAACTGTCGTATTTTGGGAATAAAACAGGTATTTGTGGGTGAAAAGGTCCTATTTGAAGGGGGAAACCTGGTATTTCTTGGAGAAGATGTGATCTATTTGGGAGAAATGTGGCATGTCTGGAAGAAACTGTCCTATTTTGGGGATAAAAGAGGTATTTGTGGGTGAAAAGGTCCTATTTGAAGGGGGAAACCTGGTATTTCTTGGAGAAGATGTGATCTATTTGGGAGAAATGTGGCCTTTCTGGCAGAAACTGTCCTCTTTTGGGGATAAAACAGGTATTTGTAGGTGAAAAGGTCCTATTTGAAGGGGGAAAGCTGGTATTTCTTGGAGAAGATGTGATCTATTTGGGAGAAATGTGGCATTTCTGGCAGAAACTGTCCTCTTTTGGGGATAAAAGAGGTATTTGTGGGAGAAAAGGTCCTATTTGAAGGGGGAACGCTTGTATTTCTTGGAGAAGATGTGATCTATTTGGGAGAAATGTGTCCTGTCTGGAAGAAACTGTCCTCTTTTGGGGATAAAAGAGGTATTTGTGGGTGAAAAGGTCCTACTTGAAGGGGGAACCGTGGTATTTCTTGGAGAAGATGTGATATATTTGGGAGAAATCTGGCATGTCTGGTAGAAAATGTCCTATTTGGGGGGAGAAGGCTGGTATTTGTGGGAGAAAAGGTCCTATTTCAGGAATAATCGTGGTATTTCTAGGAGAAGATGTGATGTATTTGGGAGAAATGTGGCATGTCTGGAAGAAACTGTCCTCTTTTGGGGATAAAAGAGGTATTTGTGGGAGAAAAGGTCCTATTTGAAGGGGGAAAACTGGTATTTCTTGGAGCAGATGTGATATATTTGGGAGAAATGTGGCATTTCTGGAAGAAACTGTTCTATTTTGGGGAGAAAAGAGGTATTTGTGGGTGAAAAGGTCCTATTTGAAGAGGGAAAGCTGGAATTTCTTGGAGAAGATGTGATAGGGTTCAGAGAAATCTCGTATTTCTGGTAGAAACTATTCTCTTTTGGGGATAAAAGAGGTATTTCTGTGTGAAAAGGTCCAATTTCAAGGGGGAAACCTGGTATTTCTAGGAGAAGATGTGATGTATTTGGGAGAAATGTGGCCTTTCTGGAAGAAACTGTCCTCTTTTGGGGATAAAACAGGTATTTGTGGGTGAAAAGTTCCTCTTTCAAGGGGGAAACCTGGTATTTCTTGGAGGAGATGTGATATATTTGGGAGAAATCTGGCCTTTCTGGCAGAAACTGTCCTCTTTTGGGGATAAAACAGGTATTTGTGGGTGAAAAGGTCCTATTTGAAGGGCAACCCTGGTATTTCTTGGAGAAGATGTGATATATTTGGGAGAAATGTGGCCTTTCTGGCAGAAACTGTCCTATTTTGGGGATAAAAGAGGTATTTGTGGGTGAAAAGGTCCTATTTGAAGGGGGAAACGTGGTATTTCTTGGAGATGTGATATATTTGGGAGAAATGTGGCATGTCTGGAAGAAACTGTCCTCTTTTGGGGATCAAGCAGGTATTTGTGGGTGAAAAGGTCCTATTTGAAGGGGGAACCGTGGTATTTCTTGGAGAAGATGTGATATATTTGGGAGAAATGTGGCATGTCTGGAAGAAACTGTCCTATTTGAGTGATAAAAGAGGTATTTGTGGGTGAAAAGTTCCTATTTGAAGGGGGAAACCTGGTATTTCTTGGAGGAGATGTGATATATTTGGGAGAAATCTGGCCTTTCTGGCAGAAACTGTCCTCTTTTGGGGATGAAAGAGGTATTTGTGTGTGAAAAGGTCCTATTTGAAGTGGGAATCCTGGTATTTCTTGGAGAAGATGTGATCTGTTTGTGAGCAATGTGTCCTGTCTGGAAGAAACTGTCCTCTTTTGGGGATAAAAGAGGTATTTGTGGGTGAAAAGGTCCTATTTGAAGGGGGAAACCTGGTATTTCTTGGAGAAGATGTGATATATTTGGGAGAAATCTGGCATGTCTGGTAGAAAATGTCCTATTTGGGGGGAGAAGGCTGGTATTTGTGGGAGAAGAGGTCCTATTTCAGGAATAATCCTGGTATTTCTAGGAGAACATGTGATGTATTTGGGAGAAATCTGGCATGTCTGGAAGAAACCGTCCTCTTTTGGGGATAAAACTGGAATTTGTGGGTGAAAATGTCCTATTTGAAAGGGGAACCCTGGTATTTCTTGGAGAAGATGTGATATATTTGGGAGAAATGTGGCATTTCTGGAAGAAACTGTCCTCTTTTGGGGATAAAACAGGGATCTGTGAAAGAAAAGGTCCTATTTGAAGGGGGAAACGTGGTATTTCCTGGAGAAGATGTGATATATTTGGGAGAAATGTGGCATTTCTGGCAGAAACTGTCCTCCTTTGGGGATAAAACAGGTATTTGTGGGTGAAAAGGTCCTATTTGAAGGGGAAAACCAGGTATTTCTTGGAGATGTGATATATTTGGGAGAAATATGGCATGTCTGGAAGAAACTGTCCTATTTTGGGGATCAAACAGGTATTTGTGGGTGAAAAGTTCCTCTTTCAAGGGAAAAACCTGGTATTTCTAGGAGAAGATGTGATCTATTTGGGAGAAATGTGGCCTTTCCGGAAGAAACTGTCCTATTTTGGGGATAAAAGAGGTATTTGTGGGAGAAAAGGTCCTATTTGAAGGGGGAACCGTGGTATTTCGTGGAGAAGATGTGATATATTTGGGAGAAATGTGGCATGTCTGGAAGAAACTGTCCTCTTTTGGGGATAAAACAGGTATTTGTGGGTGAAAAGGTCCTATTTGAAGGGGGAAACCTGGTATTTCTTGGAGAAGATGTGATCTATTTGGGAGAAATGTGGCATTTCTGGCAGAAACTGTCCTCTTTTGGGGATGAAAGAGGTATTTGTGGGTGAAAAGGTCCTATTTGAAGGGGGAAACCTGGAATTTCTTGGAGAAGATGTGATAGGGTTCAGAGAAATCTCGTATTTCTGGTAGAAACTGTTCTCTTTTGGGGATAAAAGAGGTATTTCTGTGTGAAAAGGTCCTATTTGAAGGGGGAAACCTGGTATTTCTAGGAGAAGATGTGATGTATTTTGGAGAAATGTGGCATGTCAGGAAGAAACTGTCGTATTTTGGGAATAAAACAGGTATTTGTGGGTGAAAAGGTCCTATTTGTAGGGGGAAAGCTGGTATTTCTTGGAGAAGATGTGATCTATTTGGGAGAAATGTGGCATGTCTGGAAGAAACTGTCCTCTTTTGGGGATAAAAGAGGTATTTGTGGGTGAAAAGGTCCTATTTGAAGGGGGAACCCTGGTATTTCTTGGAGAAGATGTGATCTATTTGGGAGAAATGTGGCCTTTCTGGAAGAAACTGTCCTCTTTTGGGGATAAAACAGGTATTTGTGGGTGAAAAGTTCCTCTTTCAAGGGGGAAACCTGGTATTTCTTGGAGGAGATGTGATATATTTGGGAGAAATGTGGCATTTCTGGAAGAAACTGTCCTCTTTTGGGGATAAAACAGGTATTTGTGGGTGAAAAGGTCCTATTTGAAGGGCAACCCTGGTATTTCTTGGAGAAGATGTGATATATTTGGGAGAAATGTGGCCTTTCTGGCAGAAACTGTCCTATTTTGGGGATAAAAGAGGTATTTGTGGGTGAAAAGGTCCTATTTGAAGGGGGAAACGTGGTATTTCTTGGAGATGTGATATATTTGGGAGAAATGTGGCATGTCTGGAAGAAACTGTCCTCTTTTGGGGATCAAGCAGGTATTTGTGGGTGAAAAGGTCCTATTTGAAGGGGGAACCCTGGTATTTCTTGGAGAAGATGTGATATATTTGGGAGAAATGTGGCATGTCTGGAAGAAACTGTCCTATTTGAGTGATAAAACAGGTATTTGTGGGTGAAAAGTTCCTATTTGAAGGGGGAAACCTGGTATTTCTTGGAGGAGATGTGATATATTTGGGAGAAATCTGGCCTTTCTGGCAGAAACTGTCCTCTTTTGGGGATCAAACAGGTATTTGTGGGTGAAAAGGTCCTATTTGAAGTGGGAATCCTGGTATTTCTTGGAGAAGATGTGATCTGTTTGTGAGCAATGTGTCCTGTCTGGAAGAAACTGTCCTCTTTTGGGGATAAAAGAGGTATTTGTGGGTGAAAAGGTCCTATTTGAAGGGGGAAACCTGGTATTTCTTGGAGAAGATGTGATATATTTGGGAGAAATCTGGCATGTCTGGTAGAAAATGTCCTATTTGGGGGGAGAAGGCTGGTATTTGTGGGAGAAGAGGTCCTATTTCAGGAATAATCGTGGTATTTCTAGGAGAAGATGTGATGTATTTGGGAGAAATCTGGCATGTCTGGAAGAAACCGTCCTCTTTTGGGGATAAAACTGGAATTTGTGGGTGAAAATGTCCTATTTGAAAGGGGAACCCTGGTATTTCTTGGAGAAGATGTGATATATTTGGGAGAAATGTGGCATTTCTGGAAGAAACTGTCCTCTTTTGGGGATAAAACAGGGATCTGTGAAAGAAAAGGTCCTATTTGAAGGGGGAAACGTGGTATTTCCTGGAGAAGATGTGATATATTTGGGAGAAATGTGGCATTTCTGGCAGAAACTGTCCTCCTTTGGGGATAAAACAGGTATTTGTGGGTGAAAAGGTCCTATTTGAAGGGGAAAACCAGGTATTTCTTGGAGATGTGATATATTTGGGAGAAATATGGCATGTCTGGAAGAAACTGTCCTATTTTGGGGATAAAAGAGGTATTTGTGGGTGAAAAGTTCCTCTTTCAAGGGAAAAACCTGGTATTTCTAGGAGAAGATGTGATCTATTTGGGAGAAATGTGGCCTTTCCGGAAGAAACTGTCCTATTTTGGGGATAAAAGAGGTATTTGTGGGAGAAAAGGTCCTATTTGAAGGGGGAACCGTGGTATTTCGTGGAGAAGATGTGATCTATTTGGGAGAAATCTTGCATTTCTGGAAGAAACTGTCCTCTTTTGGGGATAAAAGAGGTATTTGTGGGTGAAAAGGTCCTATTTGAAGGGGGAAACCTGGTATTTCTTGGAGAAGATGTGATCTATTTGGGAGAAATGTGGCATGTCTGGAAGAAACTGTCCTATTTTGGAAATGAAAGAGGTATTTGTGGGTGAAAAGGTCCTATTTGAAGGGGGAAACCTGGAATTTCTTGGAGAAGATGTGATAGGGTTCAGAGAAATCTCGTATTTCTGGTAGAAACTGTTCTCTTTTGGGGATAAAAGAGGTATTTCTGTGTGAAAAGGTCCTATTTGAAGGGGGAAACCTGGTATTTCTAGGAGAAGATGTGATGTATTTTGGAGAAATGTGGCATGTCAGGAAGAAACTGTCGTATTTTGGGAATAAAACAGGTATTTGTGGGTGAAAAGGTCCTATTTGAAGGGGGAAACCTGGTATTTCTTGGAGAAGATGTGATCTATTTGGGAGAAATGTGGCATGTCTGGAAGAAACTGTCCTCTTTTGGGGATAAAAGAGGTATTTGTGGGTGAAAAGGTCCTATTTGAAGGGGGAAACCTGGTATTTCTTGGAGAAGATGAGATCTATTTGGGAGAAATGTGGCCTTTCTGGAAGAAACTGTCCTATTTTGGGGATCAAACAGGTATTTGTGGGTGAAAAGTTCCTCTTTCAAGGGAAAAACCTGGTATTTCTAGGAGAAGATGTGATCTATTTGGGAGAAATGTGGCCTTTCCGGAAGAAACTGTCCTATTTTGGGGATAAAAGAGGTATTTGTGGGAGAAAAGGTCCTATTTGAAGGGGGAACCGTGGTATTTCGTGGAGAAGATGTGATCTATTTGGGAGAAATCTTGCATTTCTGGAAGAAACTGTCCTCTTTTGGGGATAAAAGAGGTATTTGTGGGTGAAAAGGTCCTATTTGAAGGGGGAAACCTGGTATTTCTTGGAGAAGATGTGATATATTTGGGAGAAATCTGGCATGTCTGGTAGAAAATGTCCTATTTGGGGGGAGAAGGCTGGTATTTGTGGGAGAAAAGGTCCTATTTCAGGAATAATCATGGTATTTCTTGGAGAAGATGTGATGTATTTGGGAGAAATCTGGCATGTCTGGAAGAAACTGTCCTCTTTTGGGGATAAAACTGGAATTTGTGGGTGAAAAGGTCCTATTTGAAAGGGTAACCCTGGTATTTCGTGGAGAAGATGTGATCTATTTGGGAGAAATGTGGCATTTCTGGAAGAAACTGTCCTCTTTAGGGGATAAAAGAGGCATTTGTGGGTGAAAAGGTCCTCTTTCAAGGGGGAAAGCTGGTATTTCTTGGAGAAGATGTGATCTATTTTGGAGAAATGTGGCATGTCAGGAAGAAACTGTCGTGTTTTGGGAATAAAACAGGTATTTGTGGGTGAAAAGGTCCTATTTGAAGGGGGAAACCTGGTATTTCTTGGAGAAGATGTGATCTATTTGGGAGAATTGTGGCATATCTGGAAGAAACTGTCCTCTTTTGGGGATAAAACAGGTATTTGTGGGTGTAAAGGTCCTATTTGAAGGGGGAAACCTGGTATTTCTTGGAGAAGATGTGATATATTTGGGAGAAATGTGGCATGTGTGGAAGAAACTGTCCTCTTTTGGGGATAAAACAGGTATTTGTAGGTGAAAATGTCCTATATGAAGGGGGAAAGCTGGTATTTCTTGGAGAAGATGTGGTATATTTGGGGGATATGTGGCATGTGTGGAAGAAACTGTCCTCTTTTGGGGATGAAAGAGGTATTTGTGGGTGAAAAGGTCCTATTTGAAGGGGGAAATCTGGTATTTCTTGGAGAAGATGTGATATATTTGGGAGAAATGTGGCATGTCTGGAAGAAACTGTCCTCTTTCGGTGATAAAAGAGGTATTTGTGGGAGAAAAGGTCCTATTTGAAGGAGGAAACCTGGTATTTCTTGGAGAAGATGTGATCTATTTGGGAGAAATGTGGCATGTCTGGAAGAAACTGTCCTCTTTTGGGGATAAAAGAGGTATTTGTGGGTGAAAAGGTCCTACTTGAAGGGGGAACCCCGGTATTTCTTGGAGAAGATGTGATCTATTTGGGAGAAATCTGGCATGTCTGGTAGAAAATGTCCTATTTGGGGGGAGAAGGCTGGTATTTGTGGGAGAAAAGGTCCTATTTCAGGAATAATCTTGGTATTTCTAGGAGAAGATGTGATGTATTTGGGAGAAATCTGGCATGTCTGGAAGAAACTGTCCTCTTTTGGAGATAAAACTGGAATTTGTGGGTGAGAAGGTCCTATTTGAAAGGGGAACCCTGGTATTTCTTGGAGAAGATGTGATATATTTGGGAGAAATGTGGCATGTGTGGAAGAAACTGTCCTCTTTTGGGGATAAAACAGGGATCTGTGAAAAAAAAGGTCCTATTTGAAGGGGGAAACGTGGTATTTCTTGGAGAAGATGTGATCTATTTGGGAGAAATGTGGCATTTCTGGATGAAAGTGTCCTATTTTGGGGATAAAACAGGTATTTGTGGGTGAAAAGGTCCTATTTGAAGGGGAAAACCTGGTATTTCTTGGAGATGTGATATATTTGGGAGAAATCTGGCCTTTCTGGAAGAAACTGTCCTCTTTTGCGGATAAAACAGGTATTTGTGGGTGAAAAGGTCCTATTTGAAGGGCAACCCTGGTATTTCTTGGAGAAGATGTGATCTATTTGGGAGAAATGTGGCATTTCTGGAAGAAACTGTCCTATTTTGGGGATTAAAGAGGTATTTGTGGGAGAAAAGGTCCTATTTGAAGGGGGAACCGTGGTATTTCTTGGAGAAGATGTGATATATTTGGGAGAAATGTGGCATTTCTGGAAGAAACTGTCCTCTTTTGGGGATAAAACAGGTATTTGTGGGTGAAAAGTCCTATTTGAAGGGGGAAAGCTGGTATTTCTTGGAGAAGATGTGATCTATTTGGGAGAAATGTGGCCTTTCTGGAAGAAACTGTCCTCTTTCGGGGATAAAAGAGGCATTTGTGGGTGAAAAGGTCCTCTTTCAGGGGTGAAAGCTGGTATTTCTTGGAGAAGATGTGATATATTTGGGAGAAATGTGGCATGTCAGGAAGAAACTGTCGTATTTTGGGAATAAAACAGGTATTTGTGGGTGAAAAGGTCCTATTTGAAGGGGGAAACGTGGCATTTCTTGGAGAAGATGTGATATGTTTGGGAGAAATGTGGCATGTCTGGAAAAAACTGTCCTCTTTTGGGGATCAAACAGGTATTTGTGGGTGAAAAGGTCCTATTTGAAGCGGGAACCGTGGTATTTCTTGGAGAAGATGTGATATATTTGGGAGAAATGTGGCATGTGTGGAAGAAACTGTCCTATTTGGGGTAGAAAACAGTTATTTGTGGGTGAAAAGGTCCTATTTGAAGGGGGAAACCTGGTATTTCTTGGAGAAGATGTGATCTATTTGGGAGAAATGTGGCATGTGTGGGAGAAAATGTCCTATTTTGGGGATAAAAGAGGTATTTGTGGGAGAAAAGGTCCTATTTGAAGGGGGAAAGCTGGTATTTCTTGGAGGAGATGTGATCAATTTGGGAGAAATGTGGCATTTCTGGAAGAAACTGTTCTATTTTGGGAAGAAAAGAGGTATTTGTGGGTGAAAAGGTCCTATTTGAAGGGGGAAACCTGGAATTTCTTGGAGAAGATGTGATATGGTTCAGAGAAATCTCGTATTTCTGGTAGAAACTGTTCTCTTTAGGGGATAAAAGAGGTATTTCTGTGTGAAAAGGACCTATTTGCAGGGGAAACCTGGTATTTCTTGGAGAAGATGTGATATATTTGGGAGAAATGTGGCCTTTCTGGAAGACACTGTCCTCTTTTGGGGATAAAACAGGTATTTGTGGGTGAAAAGTTCCTCTTTCAAGGGGGAAAGCTGGTATTTCTTGGAGGAGATGTGATCTATTTGGGAGAAATGTGGCATTTCTGGCAGAAACTGTCCTCTTTTGGAGATAAAAGAGGTATTTGTGAGTGAAAAGGACCTATTTGAAGGGGAAAGCTGGTATTTCTTGGAGAAGATGTGATCTATTTTGGAGAAATGAGGCATTTCTGGAAGAAACTGTATTATTTCGGGAATAAACAGGTATTTGTGGGAGAAAAGGTCCTATTTGAAGGGGGAACCGTGGTATTTCTTGGCGAAGATGTGATCTATTTGGGAGAAATGTGGCATTTCTGGAAGAAACTGTCCTCTTTAGGGGATAAAAGAGGTATTTGTGGGTGAAAAGTTCCTATTTGAAGGGGGAATGCTGGTATTTCTTGGAGAAGATGTGATCTATTTGGGAGAAATGTGGCATGTCTGGTAGAAACTGTCCTCTTTTGGGGATAAAAGAGGTATTTGTGGGTGAAAAGGTCCTATTTGAAGGGGGAACCCTGGTATTTCTTGGAGAAGATGTGATCTATTTGGGAGAAATGTGGCATGTCTGGAAGAAACTGTCCTCTTTTGGGGATAATAGAGGTATTTGTGGGTGTAAAGGTCCTATTTGAAGTGGGAACCGTGGTATTTCTTGGAGAAGATGTGATCTATTTGGGAGAAATGTGGCATGTGTGGAAGAAACTGTACTCTTTTGGGGATAAAACAGGTATTTGTAGGTGAAAAGGTCCTATTTGAAGGGGGAAAGCTGGTATTTCTTGGAGAAGATGTGGTATATTTGGGAGAAATGTGGCATTTCTGGCAGAAAATGTCCTCTTTTGGGGATGAAAGAGGTATTTGTGGGTGAAAAGGTCCTATTTGAAGGGGGAAAGCTGGTATTTCTTGGAGAAGATGTGATATATTTGGGAGAAATGTGGCATGTCTGGAAGAAACTGTCCTCTTTTGGGGATAAAACAGGGATCTGTGAAAGAAAAGGTCCTATTTGAAGGGGGAAACGTGGTATTTCCTGGAGAAGATGTGATCTATTTGGGAGAAATGTGGCATTTCTGGATGAAACTGTCCTATTTTGGGGATAAAACAGGTATTTGTGGGTGAAAAGGTCCTATTTGAAGGGGAAAACCTGGTATTTCTTGGAGATGTGATATATTTGGGAGAAATCTGGCCTTTCTGGAAGAAACTGTCCTCTTTTGCGGATAAAACAGGTATTTGTGGGTGAAAAGGTCCTATTTGAAGGGCAACCCTGGTATTTCTTGGAGAAGATGTGATCTATTTGGGAGAAATGTGGCATTTCTGGAAGAAACTGTCCTATTTTGGGGATAAAAGAGGTATTTGTGGGAGAAAAGGTCCTATTTGAAGGGGGAACCGTGGTATTTCTTGGAGAAGATGTGATATATTTGGGAGAAATGTGGCATTTCTGGAAGAAACTGTCCTCTTTTGGGGATAAAACAGGTTTTTGTGGGTGAAAAGGTCCTATTTGAAGGGGGAAAGCTGGTATTTCTTGGAGAAGATGTGATCTATTTGGGAGAAATGTGGCCTTTCTGGAAGAAACTGTCCTCTTTCGGGGATAAAAGAGGCATTTGTGGGTGAAAAGGTCCTCTTTCAGGGGGGAAAGCTGGTATTTCTTGGAGAAGATGTGATCTATTTGGGAGAAATGTGGCATGTCAGGAAGAAACTGTCGTATTTTGGGAATAAAACAGGTATTTGTGGGTGAAAAGGTCCTATTTGAAGGGGGAAACGTGGCATTTCTTGGAGAAGATGTGATATGTTTGGGAGAAATGTGGCATGTCTGGAAGAAACTGTCCTCTTTTGGGGATCAAACAGGTATTTGTGGGTGAAAAGGTCCTATTTGAAGCGGGAACCGTGGTATTTCTTGGAGAAGATGTGATATATTTGGGAGAAATGTGGCATGTGTGGAAGAAACTGTCCTATTTGGGGTAGAAAACAGTTATTTGTGGGTGAAAAGGTCCTATTTGAAGGGGGAAACCTGGTATTTCTTGGAGAAGATGTGATCTATTTGGGAGAATTGTGGCATATCTGGAAGAAACTGTCCTCTTTTGGGGATAAAACAGGTATTTGTGGGTGTAAAGGTCCTATTTGAAGGGGGAACCCTGGTATTTCTTGGAGAAGATGTGATATATTTGGGAGAAATGTGGCATGTGTGGAAGAAACTGTCCTCTTTTGGGGATAAAACAGGTATTTGTAGGTGAAAATGTCCTATATGAAGGGGGAAAGCTGGTATTTCTTGGAGAAGATGTGGTATATTTGGGAGATATGTGGCATGTGTGGAAGAAACTGTCCTCTTTTGGGGATGAAAGAGGTATTTGTGGGTGAAAAGGTCCTATTTGAAGGGGGAAATCTGGTATTTCTTGGAGAAGATGTGATATATTTGGGAGAAATGTGGCATGTCTGGAAGAAACTGTCCTCTTTCGGTGATAAAAGAGGTATTTGTGGGAGAAAAGGTCCTATTTGAAGGAGGAAACCTGGTATTTCTTGGAGAAGATGTGATCTATTTGGGAGAAATGTGGCATGTCTGGAAGAAACTGTCCTCTTTTGGGGATAAAAGAGGTATTTGTGGGTGTAAAGGTCCTATTTGAAGTGGGAACCGTGGTATTTCTTGGAGAAGATGTGATCTATTTGGGAGAAATGTGGCATGTGTGGAAGAAACTGTACTCTTTTGGGGATAAAACAGGTATTTGTAGGTGAAAAGGTCCTATTTGAAGGGGGAAAGCTGGTATTTCTTGGAGAAGATGTGGTATATTTGGGAGAAATGTGGCATTTCTGGCAGAAAATGTCCTCTTTTGGGGATGAAAGAGGTATTTGTGGGTGAAAAGGTCCTATTTGAAGGGGGAAAGCTGGTATTTCTTGGAGAAGATGTGATATATTTGGGAGAAATGTGGCATGTCTGGAAGAAACTGTCCTCTTTTGGGGATAAAACAGGGATCTGTGAAAGAAAAGGTCCTATTTGAAGGGGGAAACGTGGTATTTCCTGGAGAAGATGTGATCTATTTGGGAGAAATGTGGCATTTCTGGATGAAACTGTCCTATTTTGGGGATAAAACAGGTATTTGTGGGTGAAAAGGTCCTATTTGAAGGGGAAAACGTGGTATTTCTTGGAGATGTGATATATTTGGGAGAAATCTGGCCTTTCTGGAAGAAACTGTCCTCTTTTGCGGATAAAACAGGTATTTGTGGGTGAAAAGGTCCTATTTGAAGGGCAACCCTGGTATTTCTTGGAGAAGATGTGATCTATTTGGGAGAAATGTGGCATTTCTGGAAGAAACTGTCCTATTTTGGGGATAAAAGAGGTATTTGTGGGAGAAAAGGTCCTATTTGAAGGGGGAACCGTGGTATTTCTTGGAGAAGATGTGATATATTTGGGAGAAATGTGGCATTTCTGGAAGAAACTGTCCTCTTTTGAGGATAAAACAGGTTTTTGTGGGTGAAAAGGTCCTATTTGAAGGGGGAAAGCTGGTATTTCTTGGAGAAGATGTGATCTATTTGGGAGAAATGTGGCCTTTCTGGAAGAAACTGTCCTCTTTCGGGGATAAAAGAGGCATTTGTGGGTGAAAAGGTCCTCTTTCAGGGGGGAAAGCTGGTATTTCTTGGAGAAGATGTGATCTATTTGGGAGAAATGTGGCATGTCAGGAAGAAACTGTCGTATTTTGGGAATAAAACAGGTATTTGTGGGTGAAAAGGTCCTATTTGAAGGGGGAAACGTGGCATTTCTTGGAGAAGATGTGATATGTTTGGGAGAAATGTGGCATGTCTGGAAGAAACTGTCCTCTTTTGGGGATCAAACAGGTATTTGTGGGTGAAAAGGTCCTATTTGAAGCGGGAACCGTGGTATTTCTTGGAGAAGATGTGATATATTTGGGAGAAATGTGGCATGTGTGGAAGAAACTGTCCTATTTGGGGTAGAAAACAGTTATTTGTGGGTGAAAATGTCCTATTTGAAGGGGGAAACCTGGTATTTCTTGGAGAAGATGTGATCTATTTGGGAGAATTGTGGCATATCTGGAAGAAACTGTCCTCTTTTGGGGATAAAACAGGTATTTGTGGGTGTAAAGGTCCTATTTGAAGGGGGAACCGTGGTATTTCTTGGAGAAGATGTGATATATTTGGGAGAAATGTGGCATGTGTGGAAGAAACTGTCCTCTTTTGGGGATAAAACAGGTATTTGTAGGTGAAAATGTCCTATATGAAGGGGGAAAGCTGGTATTTCTTGGAGAAGATGTGGTATATTTGGGAGATATGTGGCATGTGTGGAAGAAACTGTCCTCTTTTGGGGATGAAAGAGGTATTTGTGGGTGAAAAGGTCCTATTTGAAGGGGGAAATCTGGTATTTCTTGGAGAAGATGTGATATATTTGGGAGAAATGTGGCATGTCTGGAAGAAACTGTCCTCTTTCGGTGATAAAAGAGGTATTTGTGGGAGAAAAGGTCCTATTTGAAGGAGGAAACCTGGTATTTCTTGGAGAAGATGTGATCTATTTGGGAGAAATGTGGCATGTCTGGAAGAAACTGTCCTCTTTTTGGGGGATAAAAGAGGTATTTGTGGGTGAAAAGGTCCTATTTGAAGGGGGAAAGCTGGTATTTCTTGGAGAAGATGTGATGTATTTGCGAGAAATGTGTCCTGTCTGGAAGAAACTGTCCTCTTTTGGGGATAAAAGAGGTATTTGTGGGTGAAAAGGTCCTACTTGAAGGGGGAACCCCGGTATTTCTTGGAGAAGATGTGATCTATTTGGGAGAAATCTGGCATGTCTGGTAGAAAATGTCCTATTTGGGGGGAGAAGGCTGGTATTTGTGGGAGAAAAGGTCCTATTTCAGGAATAATCTTGGTATTTCTAGGAGAAGATGTGATGTATTTGGGAGAAATCTGGCATGTCTGGAAGAAACTGTCCTCTTTTGGAGATAAAACTGGAATTTGTGGGTGAAAAGGTCCTATTTGAAAGGGGAACCCTGGTATTTCTTGGAGAAGATGTGATATATTTGGGAGAAATGTGGCATGTGTGGAAGAAACTGTCCTCTTTTGGGGATAAAACAGGGATCTGTGAAAGAAAAGGTCCTATTTGAAGGGGGAAACGTGGTATTTCCTGGAGAAGATGTGATCTATTTGGGAGAAATGTGGCATTTCTGGATGAAACTGTCCTATTTTGGGGATAAAACAGGTATTTGTGGGTGAAAAGGTCCTATTTGAAGGGGAAAACCTGGTATTTCTTGGAGATGTGATATATTTGGGAGAAATCTGGCCTTTCTGGAAGAAACTGTCCTCTTTTGCGGATAAAACAGGTATTTGTGGGTGAAAAGGTCCTATTTGAAGGGCAACCCTGGTATTTCTTGGAGAAGATGTGATCTATTTGGGAGAAATGTGGCATTTCTGGAAGAAACTGTCCTATTTTGGGGATTAAAGAGGTATTTGTGGGAGAAAAGGTCCTATTTGAAGGGGGAACCGTGGTATTTCTTGGAGAAGATGTGATATATTTGGGAGAAATGTGGCATTTCTGGAAGAAACTGTCCTCTTTTGGGGATAAAACAGGTTTTTGTGGGTGAAAAGGTCCTATTTGAAGGGGGAAAGCTGGTATTTCTTGGAGTAGATGTGATATGTTTGGGAGAAATGTGGCCTTTCTGGAAGAAACTGTCCTCTTTCGGGGATAAAAGAGGCATTTGTGGGTGAAAAGGTCCTCTTTCAGGGGTGAAAGCTGGTATTTCTTGGAGAAGATGTGATATATTTGGGAGAAATGTGGCATGTCAGGAAGAAACTGTCGTATTTTGGGAATAAAACAGGTATTTGTGGGTGAAAAGGTCCTATTTGAAGGGGGAAACGTGGCATTTCTTGGAGAAGATGTGATATGTTTGGGAGAAATGTGGCATGTCTGGAAGAAACTGTCCTCTTTTGGGGATAAAAGAGGTATTTGTGGGTGAAAAGTTCCTATTTGAAGCGGGAACCGTGGTATTTCTTGGAGAAGATGTGATATATTTGGGAGAAATGTGGCATGTGTGGAAGAAACTGTCCTATTTGGGGTAGAAAACAGTTATTTGTGGGTGAAAAGGTCCTATTTGAAGGGGGAAAGCTGGTATTTCTTGGAGAAGATGATAGATATTTGGGAGAAATGTGGCCTTTCTGGAAGAAACTGTCCTCTTTTGGGGATGAAAGAGGTATTTGTGGGAGAAAAGGTCCTATTTGAAGGGGGAAAGCTGGTATTTCTTGGAGGAGATGTGATCAATTTGGGAGAAATGTGGCATTTCTGGAAGAAACTGTTCTATTTTGGGAAGAAAAGAGGTATTTGTGGGTGAAAAGGTCCTATTTGAAGGGGGAAACCTGGAATTTCTTGGAGAAGATGTGATATGGTTCAGAGAAATCTCGTATTTCTGGTAGAAACTGTTCTCTTTAGGGGATAAAAGAGGTATTTCTGTGTGAAAAGGACCTATTTCCAGGGGAAACCTGGTATTTCTTGGAGAAGATGTGATATATTTGGGTGAAATGTGGCCTTTCTGGAAGAAACTGTCCTCTTTTGGGGATAAAACAGGTATTTGTGGGGGAAAAGTTCCTCTTTCAAGGGGGAAATCTGGTATTTCTTGGAGGAGATGTGATCTATTTGGGAGAAATGTGGCATTTCTGGCAGAAACTGTCCTCTTTTGGAGATAAAAGAGGTATTTGTGAGTGAAAAGGTCCTATTTGAAGGGGGAAAGCTGGTATTTCTTGGAGAAGATGTGATCTATTTTGGAGAAATGAGGCATTTCTGGAAGAAACTGTATTATTTCGGGAATAAACAGGTATTTGTGGGAGAAAAGGTCCTATTTGAAGGGGGAACCGTGGTATTTCTTGGCGAAGATGTGATCTATTTGGGAGAAATGTGGCATTTCTGGCAGAAACTGTCCTCTTTAGGGGATAAAAGAGGTATTTGTGGGTGAAAAGGTCCTATTTGAAGGGGGAAAGCTGGTATTTCTTGGAGAAGATGTGATCTATTTGGGAGAAATGTGGCATGTCTGGTAGAAACTGTCCTCTTTTGGGGATAAAAGAGGTATTTGTGGGTGAAAAGGTCCTATTTGAAGGGGGAACCCTGGTATTTCTTGGAGAAGATGTGATCTATTTGGGAGAAATGTGGCATGTCTGGAAGAAACTGTCCTCTTTTGGGGATAAAAGAGGTATTTGTGGGTGTAAAGGTCCTATTTGAAGTGGGAACCGTGGTATTTCTTGGAGAAGATGTGATCTATTTGGGAGAAATGTGGCATTTGTGGAAGAAACTGTACTCTTTTGGGGATAAAACAGGTATTTGTAGGTGAAAAGGTCCTATTTGAAGGGGGAAAGCTGGTATTTCTTGGAGAAGATGTGGTATATTTGGGAGAAATGTGGCATTTCTGGCAGAAAATGTCCTCTTTTGGGGATGAAAGAGGTATTTGTGGGTGAAAAGGTCCTATTTGAAGGGGGAAAGCTGGTATTTCTTGGAGAAGATGTGATATATTTGGGAGAAATGTGGCATGTCTGGAAGAAACTGTCCTCTTTTGGGGATAAAACAGGGATCTGTGAAAGAAAAGGTCCTATTTGAAGGGGGAAACGTGGTATTTCCTGGAGAAGATGTGATGTATTTGGGAGAAATGTGGCATTTCTGGATGAAACTGTCCTCTTTTGGGGATAAAAGAGGTATTTGTGTGTGAAAAGGTCCTATTTGAAGGGGAAAACCTGGTATTTCTTGGAGATGTGATATATTTGGGAGAAATCTGGCCTTTCTGGAAGAAACTGTCCTCTTTTGCGGATAAAACAGGTATTTGTGGGTGAAAAGGTCCTATTTGAAGGGCAACCCTGGTATTTCTTGGAGAAGATGTGATCTATTTGGGAGAAATGTGGCATTTCTGGAAGAAACTGTCCTCTTTTGGGGATAAAAGAGGTATTTGTGGGAGAAAAGGTCCTATTTGAAGGGGGAACCGTGGTATTTCTTGGAGAAGATGTGATATATTTGGGAGAAATGTGGCATTTCTGGAAGAAACTGTCCTCTTTTGGGGATAAAACAGGTTTTTGTGGGTGAAAAGGTCCTATTTGAAGGGGGAAAGCTGGTATTTCTTGGAGAAGATGTGATCTATTTGGGAGAAATGTGGCCTTTCTGGAAGAAACTGTCCTCTTTCGGGGATAAAAGAGGCATTTGTGGGTGAAAAGGTCCTCTTTCAGGGGGGAAAGCTGGTATTTCTTGGAGAAGATGTGATGTATTTGGGAGAAATGTGGCATGTCAGGAAGAAACTGTCGTATTTTGGGAATAAAACAGGTATTTGTGGGTGAAAAGGTCCTATTTGAAGGGGGAAACGTGGCATTTCTTGGAGAAGATGTGATATGTTTGGGAGAAATGTGGCATGTCTGGAAGAAACTGTCCTCTTTTGGGGATCAAACAGGTATTTGTGGGTGAAAAGGTCCTATTTGAAGCGGGAACCGTGGTATTTCTTGGAGAAGATGTGATATATTTGGGAGAAATGTGGCATGTGTGGAAGAAACTGTCCTATTTGGGGTAGAAAACAGTTATTTGTGGGTGAAAAGGTCCTATTTGAAGGGGGAAACCTGGTATTTCTTGGAGAAGATGTGATCTATTTGGGAGAAATGTGGCATGTGTGGGAGAAAATGTCCTATTTTGGGGATAAAAGAGGTATTTGTGGGAGAAAAGGTCCTATTTGAAGGGGGAAAGCTGGTATTTCTTGGAGGAGATGTGATCAATTTGGGAGAAATGTGGCATTTCTGGAAGAAACTGTTCTATTTTGGGAAGAAAAGAGGTATTTGTGGGTGAAAAGGTCCTATTTGAAGGGGGAAACCTGGAATTTCTTGGAGAAGATGTGATATGGTTCAGAGAAATCTCGTATTTCTGGTAGAAACTGTTCTCTTTAGGGGATAAAAGAGGTATTTCTGTGTGAAAAGGACCTATTTCCAGGGGAAACCTGGTATTTCTTGGAGAAGATGTGATATATTTGGGAGAAATGTGGCCTTTCTGGAAGAAACTGTCCTCTTTTGGGGATCAAACAGGTATTTGTGGGTGAAAAGTTCCTCTTTCAAGGGGGAAAGCTGGTATTTCTTGGAGGAGATGTGATCTATTTGGGAGAAATGTGGCATTTCTGGCAGAAACTGTCCTCTTTTGGAGATAAAAGAGGTATTTGTGAGTGAAAAGGTCCTATTTGAAGGGGGAAAGCTGGTATTTCTTGGAGAAGATGTGATCTATTTTGGAGAAATGAGGCATTTCTGGAAGAAACTGTATTATTTCGGGAATAAACAGGTATTTGTGGGAGAAAAGGTCCTATTTGAAGGGGGAACCGTGGTATTTCTTGGCGAAGATGTGATCTATTTGGGAGAAATGTGGCATTTCTGGAAGAAACTGTCCTCTTTAGGGGATAAAAGAGGTATTTGTGGGAGAAAAGGTCCTATTTGAAGGGGGAACCCTGGTATTTCTTGGAGAAGATGTGATCAATTTGTGAGCAATGTGTCCTGTCTGGAAGAAACTGTCCTCTTTTGGGGATAAAAGAGGTATTTGTGGGTGAAAAGGTCCTTCTTGAAGGGGGAACCCCGGTATTTCTTGGAGAAGATGTGATATATTTGGGAGAAATCTGGCATGTCTGGTAGAAAATGTCCAATTTGGGGGGAGAAGGCTGGTATTTGTGGGAGAAAAGGTCCTATTTCAGGAATAATCGTGGTATTTCTAGGAGAAGATGTGATGTATTTGGGAGAAATGTGGCATGTCAGGAAGAAACTGTCCTCTTTTGGGGATAAAACTGGAATTTGTGGGTGAGAAGGTCCTATTTGAAAGGGGAACCCTGGTATTTCTAGGAGAAGATGTGATATATTTGGGAGAAATGTGGCATGTGTGGAAGAAACTGTCCTCTTTTGGGGATAAAACAGGGATCTGTGAAAGAAAAGGTCCTATTTGAAGGGGGAACCCTGGTATTTCTTGGAGAAGATGTGATCTATTTGGGAGAAATGTGGCATTTCTGGAAGAAACTGTCCTCTTTTGCGGATAAAACAGGTATTTGTGGGTGACAAGGTCCTATTTGAAGGGCAACCCTGGTATTTCTTGGAGAAGATGTGATATATTTGGGAGAAATGTGGCATTTCTGGAAGAAACTGTCCTCTTTTGGGGATAAAAGAGGTATTTGTGTGTGAAAAGGTCCTATTTGAAGGGGGAAAGCTGGTATTTCTTGGAGAAGATGTGATCTATTTGGGAGAAATATGGCATTTCTGGAAGAAACTGTCCTCTTTCGGGGATAAAAGAGGCATTTGTGGGTGAAAAGGTCCTCTTTCAAGGGGGAAAGCTGGTATTTCTTGGAGAAGATGTGATGTATTTGGGAGAAATGTGGCATGTCAGGAAGAAACTGTCGTATTTTGGGAATAAAACAGGTATTTGTGGGTGAAAAGGTCCTATTTGAAGGGGGAAAGCTGGTATTTCTTGGAGAAGATGTGATCTATTTGGGAGAAATGTGTGCTGCCTGGAAGAAAATGTCCTCTTTTGGGGATAAAAGAGGTATTTGTGGTAGAAAAGGTCCTATTTGAAGGGGGAAAGCTGGTATTTCTTGGAGGAGATGTGATCAATTTGGGAGAAATGTGGCATTTCTGGAAGAAACTGTTCTATTTTGGGAAGAAAAGAGGTATTTGTGGGAGAAAAGGTCCTATTTGAAGGGGGAAACCTGGAATTTCTTGGAGAAGATGTGATATGGTTCAGAGAAATCTCGTATTTCTGGTAGAAACTGTTCTCTTTAGGGGATAAAAGAGGTATTTCTGTGTGAAAAGGACCTATTTCCAGGGGAAACCTGGTATTTCTTGGAGAAGATGTGATGTATTTGGGAGAAATGTGGCCTTTCTGGAAGAAACTGTCGTATTTTAGGGATCAAACAGGTATTGGTGAGTGAAAAGGTCCTATTTGAAGGGGGAAAGCTGGTATTTCTTGGAGAAGATGTGATATATTTGGGAGAAATGTGGCATTTCTGGCAGAAACTGTCGTCTTTAGGGGATAAAAGAGGCATTTGTGGGTGAAAAGGTCCTCTTTCAAGGGGGAAAGCTGGTATTTCTTGGAGAAGATGTGATCTATTTTGGAGAAATGTGGCATGTCAGGAAGAAACTGTCCTCTTTTGGGAATAAAACAGGTATTGGTGGGTGAAAAGGTCCTATTTGAAGGGGGAAAGCTGGTATTTCTTGGAGAAGATGTGATCTATTTGGGAGAAATGTGGCCTTTCTGGAAGAAACTGTCCTCTTTTGGGGATAAAAGAGGTATTTGTGGGTGTAAAGGTCCTATTTGAAGGGGGAAAGCTGGTATTTCTTGGAGAAGATGTGATATATTTGGGAGAAATGTGGCATGTGTTGAAGAAACTGTCCTCTTTTGGGGATAAAACAGGTATTTTTGGGTGAAAAGGTCCTATTTGAAGGGGGAAAGCTGGTATTTCTTGGAGAAGATGTGGTATATTTGGGAGAAATGCGGCATGTGTGGAAGAAACTGTCCTCTTTTGGGGATGAATGAGGTATTTGTGGGAGAAAAGGTCCTATTTGAAGGGGGAAAGCTGGTATTTCTTGGAGAAGATGTGATCTATTTGCGAGAAATGTGTCCTGTCTGCAAGAAACTGTGCTCTTTTGGAGATAAAAGAGGTATTTGTGGGTGAAAAGGTCCTACTTGAAGGGGGAACCCCGGTATTTCTTGGAGAAGATGTGATATATTTGGGAGAAATCTGGCATGTCTGGTAGAAAATGTCCTATTTGGGGGGAGAAGGCTGGTATTTGTGGGAGAAAAGGTCCTATTTCAGGAATAATCTTGGTATTTCTAGGAGAAGATGTGATGTATTTGGGAGAAATCTGGCATGTCTGGAAGAAACTGTCCTCTTTTGGAGATAAAACTGGAATTTGTGGGTGAAAAGGTCCTATTTGAAAGGGGAACCCTGGTATTTCTTGGAGAAGATGTGATATATTTTGGAGAAATGTGGCATTTCTGGAAGAAACTGTCCTCTTTTGGGGATAAAACAGGGATCTGTGAAAGAAAAGGTCCTATTTGAATGGGGAAACGTGGTATTTCCTGGAGAAGATGTGATATATTTGGGAGAAATGTGGCATTTCTGGATGAAACTGTCCTATTTTGGGGATAAAACAGGTATTTGTGGGTGAAAAGGTCCTATTTGAAGGGGAAAACCTGGTATTTCTTGGAGATGTGATATATTTGGGAGAAATCTGGCCTTTCTGGAAGAAACTGTCCTCTTTTGCGGATAAAACAGGTATTTGTGGGTGAAAAGGTCCTATTTGAAGGGCAACCCTGGTATTTCTTGGAAAAGATGTGATATATTTGGGAGAAATGTGGCATGTCTGGAAGAAACTGTCCTATTTTGGGGATAAAAGAGGTATTTGTGGGAGAAAAGGTCCTATTTGAAGGGGGAACCGTGGTATTTCTTGGAGTAGATGTGATATGATTGGGAGAAATGTGGCATGTCTGGAAGAAACTGTCCTCTTTTGGGGATCAAACAGGTATTTGTGGGTGATAAGGTCCTATTTGAAGGGGGAACCGTGGTATTTCTTGGAGAAGATGTGATATATTTGGGAGAAATGTGGCATGTGTGGAAGAAACTCTCCTATTTGGGGTATAAAACAGTTATTTGTGGGTGAAAAGGTCCTATTTGAAGGGGGAAAGCTGGTATTTCTTGGAGAAGATGTGATATATTTGGGAGAAATGTGGCATTTCTGGCAGAAACTGTCCTCTTTTGGGGATAAAACAGGTATTTGTGGGTGAAAAGGTCCTATTTGAAGGGGGAAACCTGGTATTTCTTGGAGAAGATGTGATATATTTGGGAGAAATATGGCATTTCTGGAAGAAAGTCTCCTATTTTGGGGATAAAAGAGGTATTTGTGGGAGAAAAGGTCCTATTTGAAGGGGGAAAGCTGGTATTTCTTGGAGGAGATGTGATCAATATGGGAGAAATGTGGCATTTCTGGAAGAAACTGTTCTATTTTGGGAAGAAAAGAGGTATTTGTGGGTGAATAGGTCCTATTTGAAGGGGGAAACCTGGAATTTCTTGGAGAAGATGTGATATGGTTCAGAGAAATCTCGTATTTCTGGTAGAAACTGTTCTCTTTTGGGGATAAAAGAGGTATTTCTGTGTGAAAAGGACCTATTTCCAGGGGAAACCTGGTATTTCTTGGAGAAGATTTGATCTATTTGGGAGAAATGTGGCATGTCTGGAAGAAAATGTCCTCTTTTGGGGATCAAACAGGTATTTGTGGGTGAAAAGTTCCTCTTTCAAGGGGGAAAGCTGGTATTTCATGGAGGAGATGTGATATATTTGGGAGAAATCTGGCCTTTCTGGCAGAAACTGTACTCTTTTGGGGATAAAAGAGGTATTTGTGGGTGAAAAGGTCCTATTTGAAGGGGGAAAGCTGGTATTTCTTGGAGAAGATGTGATATATTTTGGAGAAATGTGGCATTTCTGGAAGAAACTGTATTATTTTGGGGAAAAAACAGGTATTTGTGGGTGAAAAGGTCCTATTTGAAGGGGGAACCGTGGTATTTCGTGGAGAAGATGTGATATATTTGGGAGAAATGTGGCATTTCTGGAAGAAACTGTCCTCTTTTGGGGATAAAAGAGGTATTTGTGGGTGAAAAGGTCCTATTTGAAGGGGGAACCCTGGTATTTCTGGGAGAAGATGTGATATATTTGGGAGAAATCTGGCATGTCTGGTAGAAACTGTCCTCTTTTGGGGATAAAAGAGGTATTTGTGGGTGAAAAGGTCCTATTTGAAGTTTGAACCCTGGTATTTCTTGGAGAAGATGTGATATATTTGGGAGCAATCTGGCATGTCCGGTAGAAAATGTCCTATTTGGGGGGAGAAGGCTGGTTTTTGTGGGAGAATAGGTCCTATTTCAGGAATAATCCTGGTATTTCTTGGAGAAGATGTGATGTATTTGGGAGAAATCTGGCATGTCTGGAAGAAACTGTCCTCTTTTGGGGATAAAACTGGAATTTGTGGGTGAAAAGGTCCTATTTGAAAGGGGAACCCTGGTATTTCTTGGAGAAGATGTGATATATTTGGGAGAAATGTGGCATTTCTGGAAGAAACTGTCCTCTTTTGGGGATAAAAGAGGTATTTGTTGGTGAAAAGGTCCTATTTGAAGGGGGAAACCTGGTATTTCTTGGAGAAGATGTGATATATTTGGGAGAAATGTGGCATTTCTGGAAGAAACTGTCCTCTTTCGGGGATAAAGGAGGCATTTGTGGGTGAAAAGGTCCTCTTTGAAGGGGGAAAGCTGGTATTTCTTGGAGAAGATGTGATCTATTTGGGAGAAATGTGGCATGTCTGGAAGAAACTGTCCTCTTTTGGGCATAAAACAGGTATTTGTGGGTGAAAAGGTCCTATTTGAAGGGGGAACCCTGGTATTTCTTGGAGAAGATGTGATCTATTTTGGAGAAATGTGGCATGTCTGGAAGAAACTGTCCTCTTTTGGGGATAAAAGAGGTATTTGTGGGTGAAAAGGTCCTATTTGAAGGGGGAACCTGGTATTTCTAGGAGAAGATGTGATCTATTTGGGAGAAATGTGGCATTTCTGGCAGAAACTGTCCTCTTTTGGGGATGAAAGAGGTATTTGTGGGTGAAAAGGTCCTATTTGAAGGGGGAAACCTGGAAATTCTTGGAGAAGATGTGATATGGTTCAGAGAAATCTCGTATTTCTGGTAGAAACTGTTCTCTATTGTGGATAAAAGAGGTATTTCTGGGTGAAAAGGTCCTATTTCCAGGGGAAACCTGGTATTTCTTGGAGGAGATGTGATGTATTTGGGAGAAATGTGGCCTTTCTGGCAGAAACTGTCCTGTTTTGGGGATAAAACAGGTATTTGTGGGTGAAAAGTTCCTCTTTCAAGGGGGAAACCTGGTATTTCTTGGAGGAGATGTGATATATTTGGAAGAAATCTGGCCTTTCTGGCAGAAACTGTCCTCTTTTGGGGATAAAAGAGGTATTTGTGGGTGAAAAGGTCCTATTTGAAGGGGGAAAGCTGGTATTTCTTGGAGAAGATGTGATATATTTGGGAGAAATGTGGCATTTCTGGAAGAAACTGTACTATTTTGGGGAAAAAACAGGTATTTGTGGGAGAAAAGGTCCTATTTGAAGGGGGAACCTTGGTATTTCTTGGAGATGTGATCTATTTGGGAGAAATGTGGCATTTCTGGAAGAAACTGTCCTATTTTGGGGATAAAAGAGGTATTTGTGGGTGAAAAGGTCCTATTTGAAGGTGGAACCATGGTATTTCTAGGAGAAGATGTGATATATTTGGGAGAAATGTGGCCTTTCAGGAAGAAACTGTCCTCTTTTGGGGATAAAAGAGGTATTTGTGGGTGAAAAGGTCCTATTTGAAGGGGGAAAGCTGGTATTTCTAGGAGAAGATGTGATCTATTTGGGAGAAATGTGGCATGTCAGGAAGAAACTGTCGTATTTTGGGAATAAAACAGGTATTTGTGGGTGAAAAGGTCCTATTTGAAGGGGGAAACCTGGTATTTCTTGGAGAAGATGTGATCTATTTGGGAGAAATGTGGCATTTCTGGAAGAAACTGTCCTCTTTTGGGGATAAAAGAGGTATTTGTGGGTGAAAAGGTCCTATTTGAAGGGGGAAAGCTGGTATTTCTTGGAGAAGATGTGATCTATTTGGGAGAAATGTGGCATGTCTGGAAGAAACTGTCCTATTTGAGTGATAAAACAGGTATTTCTGGGTGAAAAGGTCCTATTTGAAGGGGGAACTGTGGTATTTCTTGGAGATGTGATATATTTGGGAGAAATGTTGTATGTCCGGAACAAACTGTCCTCTTTTGGGGATAAAACAGGTATTTGTGGGTGAAAAGGTCCTCTTTCAAGGGGGAAACCTGGTATTTCTTGGAGAAGATGTGATATATTTGGGAGAAATGTGGCATTTCTGGCAGAAACTGTCCTCTTTTGGGGATAAAAGAGGTATTTGTGTTTGAAAAGGTCCTATTTGAAGGGGGAAAGCTGGTATTTCTCGGAGAAGATGTGCTATATTTGGGAGAAATGTGGCATGTCTGGAAGAAACTGTCCTCTTTCGGTGATAAAAGAGGTATTTGTGAGTGAAAAGGTCCTATTTGAAGGAGGAAACCTGTTGTTTCCTTGAGAAGATGTGGTCTATTTGGGAGAAATGTGGCATTTCTGGAATAAACTGTCCTCTTTTGGGGATAAAACAGGTATTTGTGGGTGAAAAGGTCCTATTTGAAGGGGGAATCCTGGTATTTCTTGGAGAAGATGTGATCTATTTGGGAGAAATGTGGCATTTCTGGCAGAAACTGTCCTCTTTTGGGGATAAAAGAGGTATTTGTGGGTGAAAAGGTCCTATTTGAAGTTTGAACCCTGGTATTTCTTGGAGAAGATGTGATATATTTGGGAGCAATCTGGCATGTCCGGTAGAAAATGTCCTATTTGGGGGGAGAAGGCTGGTTTTTGTGGGAGAATAGGTCCTATTTCAGGAATAATCCTGGTATTTCTTGGAGAAGATGTGATGTATTTGGGAGAAATCTGGCATGTCTGGAAGAAACTGTCCTCTTTTGGGGATAAAACTGGAATTCGTGGGTGAAAAGGTCCTATTTGAAAGGGGAACCCTGGTATTTCTTGGAGAAGATGTGATCTATTTGGGAGAAATGTGGCATGTGTGGAAGAAACTGTCCTCTTTTGGGGATAAAACAGGGATCTGTGAAAGAAAAGGTCCTATATGAAGGGGGAAACGTGGTATATCCTGGAGAAGATGTGATATATTTGGGAGAAATGTGGCATTTCTGGCAGAAACTGTCCTCTTTTGGGGATGAAAGAGGTATTTGTGGGTGAAAAGGTCCTATTTGAAGGGGGAAACCTGGTATTTCTTGGAGAAGATGTGATATATTTGGGAGAAATGTGGCATGTCAGGAAGAAACTGTGCTCTTTTGGGGATAAAAGAGGTATTTGTGGGTGAAAAGGTCCTATTTGAAGGGCAACCCTGGTATTTCTTGGAGAAGATGTGATATATTTGGGAAAAATCTCGCATTTCTGGAAGAAACTGTCCTCTTTCGGGGATAAAAGAGGCATTTGTGGGTGAAAAGGCCCTCTTTCAAGAGGGAAAGCTGGTATTTCTTGGAGAAGATGTGATATATTTGGGAGAAATGTGGCATTTCTGGAAGAAACCTCGTATTTTGGGAATAAAACAGGTATTTGTGGGTGAAAAGGTCCTATTTGAAGGGGGAAACCTGGTATTTCTTGGCGATAATGTGATATATTTGGGTAAAATCTCGCATTTCTGGAAGAAACTGTCCTCTTTCGGGGATAAAAAAGGCATTTGTGGGTGAAAAGGTCCTCTTTCAGGGGGGAAAGCTGGTCTTTCTTGGAGAAGATGTGATCTATTTGGGAGAAATGTGGCCTTTCAGGAAGAAACTGTCGTATTTTGGGAATAAAACAGGAATTAGTGGGTGAAAAGGTCCTATTTGAAGGGGGAAACCTGGTATTTCTTGGAGAAGATGTGATATATTTGGGAGAAATGTGGCATGTGTGGAAGATACTGTCCTATTTTGAGGATAAAACAGGTATTTGTTGGTGAAAAGGTCCTATTTGAAGGGGGAAAGCTGGTATTTCTTGGAGAAGATGTGATATATTTGGGAGAAATGTGGCCTTTCTGGAAGAAACTGTCCTCTTTTGGGGATAAAAGAGGTATTTGTGGGAGAAAAGGTCCTATTTGAAGGGGGAAAGCTGGTATTTCTTGCAGGAGATGTGATCAATTTGGGAGAAATGTGGCATTTCTGGAAGAAACTGTTGTATTTTGGGGATAAAAGAGGTATTTGTGGGTGAAAAGGTCCTATTTGAAGGGGGAAACCTGGAATTTCTTGGAGAAGATGTGATATGGTTCAGAGAAATCTCGTATTTCTGGTAGAAACTATTGTCTTTTGGGGATAAAAGAGGTATTTCTGGGTGAAAAGGTCCTATTTGAAGGGGAAACCTGGTATTTCTTGGAGAAGATGTGATGTATATGGGAGAAATGTGGCATGTGTGGAAGAAACTGTCCACTTTTGGGGATCAAACCAGTATTTGTGGGTGAAAAGTTCCTCTTTCAAGGGGGAAACCTGGTATTTCTTGGAGGAGATGTGATATATTTGGGAGAAATGTGGCATTTCTGGCAGAAACTGTCCTCTTTTGGGGATAAAAGAGGTATTTGTGGGTGAAAAGGTCCTATTTGAAGGGGGAAACCTGGTATTTCTTGGAGCAGATGTGATATATTTGGGAGAAATGTGGCATGTCTGGAAGAAACTGTACTATTTTGGGGAAAAAACAGGTATTTGTGGGAGAAAAGGTCCTATTTGAAGGGGGAACCTTGCTATTTCTTGGAGATGTGATATATTTGGGAGAAATGTGGCCTTTCTGGCAGAAACTGTCCTCTTTTGGGGATCAAGCAGGTATTTGTGGGAGAAAAGGTCCTATTTGAAGTGGGAACCATGGTATTTCGAGGAGAAGCTGTGATATATTTGGGAGAAATGTGGCATGTCTGGAAGAAACTGTTCTCTTTTGGGGATAAAACAGGTATTTGTGGGTGAAAAGTTCCTCTTTCAAGGGGGAAACCTGGTATTTCTTGGAGGAGATGTGATATATTTGGGAGAAATCTGGCCTTTCTGGCAGAAACTGTCCTCTTTTGGGGATAAAACAGGTATTTGTGGGTGAAAAGGTCCTATTTGAAGGGGGAAAGCTGGTATTTCTTGGAGAAGATGTGATATATTTGGGAGAAATGTGGCATTTCTGGAAGAAACTGTCCTCTTTTGGGGATAAAAGAGGTATTTGTGAGTGAAAAGGTCCTATTTGAAGGGGGAAAGCTGGTATTTCTTGGAGAAGATGTGATCTATTTGGGAGAAATGTGGCCTTTCTGGAAGAAACTGTCCTATTTGAGGGATAAAAGAGGTATTTGTGGGTGAAAAGGTCTTATTTCCAGGGGTAAACCTGGTATTTCTAGGAGAACATGTGATATATTTGGGAGAAATGTTTTATGTCCGGAAGAAACTGTCCTATTTTGGGGATAAAACCGGTATTTGTGGGTGAAAAGGTCCTCTTTCAAGGGGGAAACCTGGTATTTCTGGGAGCAGATGTGATATATTTGGGAGAAATGTGGCATTTCTGGAAGAAACTGTCCTCTTTTGGGGATAAAAGAGGTATTTGTGGGTGACAAGGTCCTATTTGAAGGGGGAAAGCTGGTATTTCTTGGAGAAGATGTGATCTATTTGGGAGAAATGTGTCCTGTCTGGAAGAAACTGTCCTCTTTTGGGGATAAAAGAGGTATTTGTGGGTGAAAAGGTCCCATTTGAAGGGCAATCCTGGTATTTCTTGGAGAAGATGTGATATATTTGGGAGAAATGTGGCATGTCTGGAAGAAACTGTCCTCTTTTGGGGATAAAAGAGGTATTTGTGGGTGAAAAGGTCCTATTTGAAGGGGGAACCCTGGTATTTCTTGGAGAGGATGTGATATATTTGGGAGAAATGTGGCATTTCTGGCAGAAACTGTCCTCTTTCGGGGATAAAAGAGGTATTTGTGGGTGAAAAGGTCCTATTTGAAGGGGGAACCTGGTATTTCTTGGAGAAGATGTGATATATTTGGGAGAAATGTGGCATTTCTGGAAGAAACTGTCCTATTTTGGGGATAAAAGAGGTATTTCTGGGTGAAAAGGTCCTATTTGAAGGGGGAAAGCTGGTAGTTCTTGCAGGAGATGTGATATATTTGGGAGAAATGTGGCATTTCTGGCAGAAACTGTCATATTTTGGAGATCAAACAGGTATTTGTGTGTGAAAAGTTCCTATTTCAAGGGGGAACCCTGGTATTTCTTGGAGAAGATGTGATCTATTTGGGAGAAATGTGGCATTTCTGGAATAAACTGTCCTCTTTTGGAGATCAAACAGGTATTTGTGGGTGAAAAGTTCCTATTTCAAGGGGGAACCCTGGTATTTCTTGGAGAAGATGTGATCTATTTGGGAGAAATGTGGCATGTCTGGAAGAAACTGTCCTATTTTGGGGAACAAACAGGTATTTGTGGGTGAAAAGGTCCTATTTGAAGGGGGAAAGCTGGTATTTCTTGGAGAAGATGTGATCTATTTGGGAGAAATGTGGCATTTCTGGAAGAAACTGTCCACTTTAGGGGATAAAAGAGGTATTTGTGGGAGAAAAGGTCCTATTTGAAGGGGGAAAGCTGGTATTTCTTGGAGATGATGTGATCTATTTTGGAGAAATGTGGCCTTTCTGGAAGAAACTGTCCTCTTTGGGCGATAAAAGAGGTATTTGTGGGTGAAAAGGTCCTATTTGAAGGGGGAAACCTGGAATTTCTTGGAGAAGATGTGATATATTTGGGAGAAATGTGGCATTTCTGGAAGAAACTGTCCTATTTGAGTGATAAATCAGGTATTTTTGGTGAAAAGGTCCTATTTGAAGGGGGAAAGCTGGTATTTCTTGGAGAAGATGTGATCTATTTCGGAGAAATGTGGCATGTCTGGAAGAAACTGTCCTCTTTTGGGGATAAAAGAGGTATTTGTGAGTGAAAAGGTCCTATTTGAAGGAGGAAACCTGGTTTTTCTTGGAGAAGATGTGATCTATTTGGGAGAAATGTGGCATTTCTGGAAGAAACTGTTCTCTTTAGGGGATAAAAGAGGTATTTGTGGGAGAAAAGGTCCTATTTGAAGGGGGAAAGCTGGTATTTCTTGAAGAAGATGTGATCTATTTTGGAGAAATGTGGCCTTTCTGGAAGAAACTGTCCTCTTTGGGCGATAAAAGAGGTATTTGTGGGTGAAAAGGTCCTATTTGAAGGGGGAATCCTGGTATTTCTTGGAGAAGATGTGATATATTTGGGAGAAATGTGGCCTTTCTGGAAGAAACTGTCGTCTTTTGGGGATAAAAGAGGTATTTGTGGGTGAAAAGGTCCTATTTGAAGGGGGAAACCTGGTATTTCTTGGATGAGATGTGATCTATTTGGGAGAAATGTGGCCTTTCTGGAAGAAACTGTCCTCTTTTGGGGATAAAAGAGGTATTTGTGGGTGAAAAGGTCCTATTTGAAGGGGGAAAGCTGGTATTTCTTGGATGAGATGTGATCTATTTGGGAGAAATGTGGCATGTCTGGAAGAAACTGTCCTATTTGAGGGATAAAAGAGGTATTTGTGGGTGAAAAGGTCCTATTTCGTGGGGGAAACCTGGTATTTCTTGGAGAAGATGTGATCTATTTGGGAGAAATGTGGCATGTCTGGAAGAAACTGTCCTCTTTAGGGGATAGAACATGTATTTGTGGGTGAAAAGGTCCTATTTGAAGGGGGAAACCTGGTATTTCTTGGAGAAGATGTGATATATTTGGGAGAAATGTGGCATTTCTGGAAGAAACTGTCCTCTTTGGGCGATAAAAGAGGTAATTGTGGGTGAAAAGGTCCTATTTGAAGGGGGAAAGCTGGTATTTCTTGGAGAAGATGTGATCTATTTGGGAGAAATGTGGCATTTCTGGAAGAAACTGTCCTCTTTTGGGGATAAAACAGGTATTTGTGGGAGAAAAGGTCCTATTTGAAGGGGGAACTGTGGTATTTCTTGGAGAAGATGTGATATATTTGGGAGAAATGTGGCATGTGTGGAAGAAACTGTCCTCTTTTGGGGATAAAAGAGGTATTTGTGTTTGAAAAGGTCCTATTTGAAGGGGGAAACCTGGTATTTCTAGGAGAAGATGTGATATATTTGGGAAAAATCTCGCATTTCTGGAAGAAACTGTCCTCTTTTGGGGATAAAAGAGGCATTTGTGGGTGAAAAGGTCCTATTTCGAGGGGAAACCTGGTATTTCTAGGAGAAGATGTGATCTATTTGGGAGAAATGTGGCATTTCTGGCAGAAACTGTCCTCTTTTGGGGATAAAAGAGGTATTTGTGGGTGAAAAGGTCCTATTTGAAGGGGGAACCCTGGTATTTCTTGGAGAAGATGTGATATATTTGGGAGAAATGTGGCATGTGTGGTAGAAACTGTCCTCTTTTGGGGATAGAACAGGTATTTGTGGGTGAAAAGGTCCTTTTTGAAGGGGGAACCCTGGTATTTCTTGGAGAAGATGTTACAAATATGGGAGAAATGTGGCATTTCTGGCAGAAACTGTCCTCTTTTGGGGATAAAAGAGGTATTTCTGGGTGAAAAGTTCCTATTTGAAGGGGGAAAGCTGGTATTTCTTGGAGAAGCTGTGATATATTTGGGAGAAATGTGGCATGTCTGGAAGAAACTGTCCTCTTTAGGGGATAAAAGAGGTATTTGTGGGTGAAAAGGTCCTATTTGAAGGGGGAAACCTGGTATTTCTTGGAGAAGATGTGATATATTTTGGAGAAATGTGGCATCTCTGGAAGAAACTGTTCTCTTTAGGGGATAAAAGAGGTATTTGTGGGAGAAAAGGTCCTATTTGAAGGGGGAAAGCTGGTATTTCTTGAAGAAGATGTGATCTATTTTGGTGAAATGTGGCCTTTCTGGAAGAAACTGTCCTCTTTTGGCGATAAAAGAGGTATTTGTGGGTGAAAAGGTCCTATTTGAAGGGGGAATCCTGGTATTTCTTGGAGAAGATGTGATATATTTGGGAGAAATGTGGCCTTTCTGGAAGAAACTGTCCTCTTTTGGGGATAAAAGAGGTATTTGTGGGTGAAAAGGTCCTATTTGAAGGGGGAAACCTGGTATTTCTTGGATGAGATGTGGTATATTTGGGAGAAATGTGGCCTTTCTGGAAGAAACTGTCCTCTTTTGGGGATAAAAGAGGTATTTGTGGGTTAAAAGGTCCTATTTGAAGGGGGAAAGCTGGTATTTCTTGGATGAGATGTGATCTATTTGGGAGAAATGTGGCATGTCTGGAAGAAACTGTCCTATTTGAGGGATAAAAGAGGTATTTGTGGGTGAAAAGGTCCTATTTGAAGGGGGAAACCTGGTATTTCTTGGAGAAGATGTGATCTATTTGGGAGAAATGTGGCATGTCTGGAAGAAACTGTCCTCTTTAGGGGATAGAACATGTATTCGTGGGTGAAAAGGTCCTATTTGAAGGGGGAAAGCTGGTATTTCTTGGAGAAGATGTGATATATTTGGGAGAAATGTGGCATTTCTGGAAGAAACTGTCCTCTTTGGGCGATAAAAGAGGTAATTGTGGGTGAAAAGGTCCTATTTGAAGGGGGAAAGCTGGTATTTCTTGGAGAAGATGTGATCTATTTGGGAGAAATGTGGCATTTCTGGAAGAAACTGTCCTCTTTTGGGGATAAAACAGGTATTTGTGGGTGAAAAGGTCCTATTTGAAGGGGGAACTGTGGTATTTCTTGGAGAAGATGTGATCTATTTCGGAGAAATCTGGCATGTCTGGAAGAAACTGTCCTCTTTTGGGGATAAAAGAGGTATTTGTGTTTGAAAAGGTCCTATTTGAAGGGGGAAACCTGGTATTTCTAGGAGAAGATGTGATCTATTTGGGAAAAATCTCGCATTTCTGGAAGAAACTGTCCTCTTTTGGGGATAAAAGAGGCATTTGTGGGTGAAAAGGTCCTATTTCGAGGGGAAACCTGGTATTTCTAGGAGAAGATGTGATATATTTGGGAGAAATGTGGCATTTCTGGCAGAAACTGTCCTATTTTGGGGATAAAAGAGGTATTTGTGGGAGAAAAGGTCCTATTTGAAGGGGGAAAGCTGGTATTTCTGGGAGAAGATGTGATATATTTGGGAGAAATGTTGTATGTCTGGAAGAAACTGTCCTCTTTTGGGGATAAAAGAGGTATTTGTGGGTGAAAAGGTCCTATTTGAAGGGGGAACCCTGGTATTTCTTGGAGAAGATGTGATATATTTGGGAGAAATGTGGCATGTGTGGAAGAAACTGTCCTCTTTTGGGGATAGAACAGGTATTTGTGGGTGAAAAGGTCCTTTTTGAAGGGGGAACCCTGGTATTTCTTGGAGAAGATGTTACAAATATGGGAGAAATGTGGCATTTCTGGCAGAAACTGTCCTCTTTTGGGGATAAAAGAGGTATTTCTGGGTGAAAAGGTCCTATTTGAAGGGGGAAAGCTGGTATTTCTGGGAGAAGCTGTGATATATTTGGGAGAAATGTGGCATGTCTGGAAGAAACTGTCCTATTTTGGGGATAAAAGAGGTATTTGTGGGTGAAAAGTTCCTATTTGAAGGGGGAAAGCTGGTATTTCTTGGAGAAGATGTGATCTATTTGGGAGAAATGTGGCATCTCTGGAAGAAACTGTTCTATTTTGGGGATAAAACAGGTATTTGTGGGTGAAAAGGTCCTATTTGAAGGGGGAACCGTGGTATTTCTTGGAGAAGATGTGATATATTTGGGAGAAATGTGGCATGTGTGGAAGAAACTGTCCTCTTTTGGGGATAAAAGAGGTATTTGTGGGTGAAAAGTTCCTATTTGAAGGGGGAAAGCTGGTATTTCTTGGAGAAGATGTGATATATTTGGGAGAAATGTGGCATTTCTGGAAGAAACTGTCCTCTTTTGGGGATAAAAGAGGTATTTGTGGGTGAAAAGGTCTTATTTCCAGGGGGAAACCTGGTATTTCTTGGAGAAGATGTGATATATTTGGGAGAAATGTGGCATTTCTGGAAGAAACTGTCCTATTTTGGGGATAAAAGAGGTATTTGTGGGTGAAAAGGTCCTATTTGAAGGGGGAAAGCTGGTAGTTCTTGCAGGAGATGTGATATATTTGGGAGAAATGTGGCATTTCTGGCAGAAACTGTCATATTTTGGAGATCAAACAGGTATTTGTGGGTGAAAAGTTCCTATTTCAAGGGGGAACCCTGGTATTTCTTGGAGAAGATGTGATCTATTTGGGAGAAATGTGGCATTTCTGGAATAAACTGTCCTCTTTTGGAGATCAAACAGGTATTTGTGGGTGAAAAGTTCCTATTTCAAGGGGGAACCCTGGTATTTCTTGGAGAAGATGTGATCTATTTGGGAGAAATGTGGCATGTCTGGAAGAAACTGTCCTATTTTGGGGAACAAACAGGTATTTGTGTGTGAAAAGGTCCTATTTGAAGGGGGAAAGCTGGTATTTCTGGGAGAAGCTGTGATATATTTGGGAGAAATGTGGCATGTCTGGAAGAAACTGTCCTATTTTGGGGATAAAAGAGGTATTTGTGGGTGAAAAGTTCCTATTTGAAGGGGGAAAGCTGGTATTTCTTGGAGAAGATGTGATCTATTTGGGAGAAATGTGGCATCTCTGGAAGAAACTGTCCTATTTTGGGGAACAAACAGGTATTTGTGGGTGAAAAGGTCCTATTTGAAGGGGGAACCGTGGTATTTCTTGGAGAAGATGTGATATATTTGGGAGAAATGTGGCATGTGTGGAAGAAACTGTCCTCTTTTGGGGATAAAAGAGGTATTTGTGGGTGAAAAGTTCCTATTTGAAGGGGGAAAGCTGGTATTTCTTGGAGAAGATGTGATATATTTGGGAGAAATGTGGCATTTCTGGAAGAAACTGTCCTCTTTTGGGGATAAAAGAGGTATTTGTGGGTGAAAAGGTCTTATTTCCAGGGGGAAACCTGGTATTTCTTGGCGAAGATGTGATATATTTGGGAGAAATGTGGCATTTCTGGAAGAAACTGTCCTATTTTGGGGATAAAAGAGGTATTTGTGGGTGAAAAGGTCCTATTTGAAGGGGGAAAGCTGGTAGTTCTTGCAGGAGATGTGATATATTTGGGAGAAATGTGGCATTTCTGGCAGAAACTGTCATATTTTGGAGATCAAACAGGTATTTGTGGGTGAAAAGTTCCTATTTCAAGGGGGAACCCTGGTATTTCTTGGAGAAGATGTGATCTATTTGGGAGAAATGTGGCATTTCTGGAATAAACTGTCCTCTTTTGGAGATCAAACAGGTATTTGTGGGTGAAAAGTTCCTATTTCAAGGGGGAACCCTGGTATTTCTTGGAGAAGATGTGATCTATTTGGGAGAAATGTGGCATGTCTGGAAGAAACTGTCCTATTTTGGGGAACAAACAGGTATTTGTGTGTGAAAAGGTCCTATTTGAAGGGGGAAAGCTGGTATTTCTTGGAGAAGATGTGATCTATTTGGGAGAAATGTGGCATTTCTGGAAGAAACTGTCCACTTTAGGGGATAAAAGAGGTATTTGTGGGAGAAAAGGTCCTATTTGAAGGGGGAAAGCTGGTATTTCTTGGAGAAGATGTGATCTATTTTGGAGAAATGTGGCCTTTCTGGAAGAAACTGTCCTCTTTGGGCGATAAAAGAGGTATTTGTGGGTGAAAAGGTCCTATTTGAAGGGGGAAACCTGGAATTTCTTGGAGAAGATGTGATATATTTGGGAGAAATGTGGCATTTCTGGAAGAAACTGTCCTATTTGAGTGATAAATCAGGTATTTGTGGGTGAAAAGGTCCTATTTGAAGGGGGAAAGCTGGTATTTCTTGGAGAAGATGTGATCTATTTGGGAGAAATGTGGCATGTCTGGAAGAAACTGTCCTCTTTTGGGGATAAAAGAGGTATTTGTGAGTGAAAAGGTCCTATTTAAAGGAGGAAACCTGGTTTTTCTTGGAGAAGATGTGATCTATTTGGGAGAAATGTGGCATTTCTGGAAGAAACTGTTCTCTTTAGGGGATAAAAGAGGTATTTGTGGGAGAAAAGGTCCTATTTGAAGGGGGAAAGCTGGTATTTCTTGAAGAAGATGTGATCTATTTTGGAGAAATGTGGCCTTTCTGGAAGAAACTGTCCTCTTTGGGCGATAAAAGAGGTATTTGTGGGTGAAAAGGTCCTATTTGAAGGGGGAATCCTGGTACTTCTTGGAGAAGATGTGATATATTTGGGAGAAATGTGGCATGTCTGGAAGAAACTGTCCTCTTTTGGGGATAAAAGAGGTATTTGTGGGTGAAAAGGTCCTATTTGAAGGGGGAAACCTGGTATTTCTTGGATGAGATTTGGTATATTTGGGAGAAATGTGGCCTTTCTGGAAGAAACTGTCCTCTTTTGGGGATAAAAGAGGTATTTGTGGGTTAAAAGGTCCTATTTGAAGGGGGAAAGCTGGTATTTCTTGGATGAGATGTGATCTATTTGGGAGAAATGTGGCATGTCTGGAAGAAACTGTCCTATTTGAGGGATAAAAGAGGTATTTGTGGGTGAAAAGGTCCTATTTGAAGGGGGAAACCTGGTATTTCTTGGAGAAGATGTGATCTATTTGGGAGAAATGTGGCATGTCTGGAAGAAACTGTCCTCTTTAGGGGATAGAACATGTATTTGTGGGTGAAAAGGTCCTATTTGAAGGGGGAAAGCTGGTATTTCTTGGGGAAGATGTGATATATTTGGGAGAAATGTGGCATTTCTGGAAGAAACTGTCCTCTTTGGGCGATAAAAGAGGTAATTGTGGGTGAAAAGGTCCTATTTGAAGGGGGAAAGCTGGTATTTCTTGGAGAAGATGTGATATATTTTGGAGAAATGTGGCATTTCTGGAAGAAACTGTCCTCTTTTGGGGATAAAACAGGTATTTGTGGGAGAAAAGGTCCTATTTGAAGGGGGAACTGTGGTATTTCTAGGAGAAGATGTGATATATTTTGGAGAAATGTGGCATGTGTGGAAGAAACTGTCCTCTTTTGGGGATAAAACAGGTATTTGTGTTTGAAAAGGTCCTATTTGAAGGGGGAAACCTGGTATTTCTAGGAGAAGATGTGATATATTTGGGAAAAATCTCGCATTTCTGGAAGAAACTGTCCTCTTTTGGGGATAAAAGAGGCATTTGTGGGTGAAAAGGTCCTATTTCGAGGGGAAACCTGGTATTTCTAGGAGAAGATGTGATATATTTGGGAGAAATGTGGCATTTCTGGCAGAAACTGTCCTCTTTTGGGGATAAAAGAGGTATTTGTGGGTGAAAAGGTCCTATTTGAAGGGGGAAAGCTGGTATTTCTTGGAGAAGATGTGATATATTTGGGTGAAATGTGTCCTGTCTGGCAGAAACTGTCCTCTTTTGGGGATAAAAGAGGTATTTGTGGGTGAAAAGGTCCTATTTGAAGGGGGAACCCTGGTATTTCTTGGAGAAGATGTGATATATTTGGGAGAAATGTGGCATGTGTGGAAGAAACTGTCCTCTTTTGGGGATAGAACAGGTATTTGTGGGTGAAAAGGTCCTTTTTGAAGGGGGAACCCTGGTATTTCTTGGAGAAGATGTTACAAATATGGGAGAAATGTGGCATTTCTGGCAGAAACTGTCCTCTTTTGGGGATAAAAGAGGTATTTCTGGGTGAAAAGTTCCTATTTGAAGGGGGAAAGCTGGTATTTCTTGGAGAAGCTGTGATATATTTGGGAGAAATGTGGCATGTCTGGAATAAACTGTCCTCTTTAGGGGATAAAAGAGGTATTTGTGGGTGAAAAGGTCCTATTTGAAGGGGGAAACCTGGTATTTCTTGGAGAAGATGTGATCTATTTTGGAGAAATGTGGCATCTCTGGAAGAAACTGTTCTCTTTAGGGGATAAAAGAGGTATTTGTGGGAGAAAAGGTCCTATTTGAAGGGGGAAAGCTGGTATTTCTTGAAGAAGATGTGATCTATTTTGGTGAAATGTGGCCTTTCTGGAAGAAACTGTCCTCTTTTGGCGATAAAAGAGGTATTTGTGGGTGAAAAGGTCCTATTTGAAGGGGGAAACCTGGATTTTCTTGGAGAAGATGTGATATATTTGGGAGAAATGTGGCCTTTCTGGAAGAAACTGTTGTATTTTGGGGATAAAAGAGGTATTTGTGGGTGAAAAGGTCCTATTTGAAGGGGGAAAGCTGGTATTTCTTGGATGAGATGTGGTATATTTGGGAGAAATGTGGCCTTTCTGGAAGAAACTGTCCTCTTTTGGGGATAAAAGAGGTATTTGTGGGTTAAAAGGTCCTATTTGAAGGGGGAAAGCTGGTATTTCTTGGATGAGATGTGATCTATTTGGGAGAAATGTGGCATGTCTGGAAGAAACTGTCCTATTTGAGGGATAAAAGAGGTATTTGTGGGTGAAAAGGTCCTATTTGAAGGGGGAAACCTGGTATTTCTTGGAGAAGATGTGATCTATTTGGGAGAAATGTGGCATGTCTGGAAGAAACTGTCCTCTTTAGGGGATAGAACATGTATTCGTGGGTGAAAAGGTCCTATTTGAAGGGGGAAACCTGGTATTTCTTGGAGAAGATGTGATCTATTTGGGAGAAATGTGGCATTTCTGGAAGAAAATGTCCTCTTTGGGCGATAAAAGAGGTAATTGTGGGTGAAAAGGTCCTATTTGAAGGGGGAAAGCTGGTATTTCTTGGAGAAGATGTGATCTATTTGGGAGAAATGTGGCATTTCTGGAAGAAACTGTCCTCTTTTGGGGATAAAACAGGTATTTGTGGGTGAAAAGGTCCTATTTGAAGGGGGAACCCTGGTATTTCTTGGAGAAGATGTGATCTATTTGGGAGAAATGTGGCATTTCTGGAAGAAACTGTCCTCTTTTGGGGATAAAAGAGGTATTTGTGGGTGAAAAGGTCTTATTTCCAGGGGGAAACCTGGTATTTCTTGGAGAAGATGTGATCTATTTGGGAGAAATGTGGCATGTCTGGAAGAATATGTCCTATTTTTGGGATAAAAGAGGTATTTGTGGGTGAAACGGTCCTATTTGTAGGGGGAAAGCTGGTATTTCTTGCAGGAGATGTGATATATTTGGGAGAAATGTGGCATTTCTGGAAGAAACTGTTCTATTTTGGGGATAAAAGAGGTATTTGTGGGTGAAAAGGTCCTATTTGAAGGGGGAAACCTGGAATTTCTTGGAGAAGATGTGACATGGTTCAGAGAAATCTCGTATTTCTGGTAGAAACTGTTCTCTTTTGGGGATAAAAGAGGTATTTGTGGGTGTAAAGGTCCTATTTCGAGGGGAAACCTGGTATTTCTAGGAGAAGATGTGATGTATTTGGGAGAAATGTGGCATTTCTGGAAGAAATTGTCCTATTTTGGGGATGAAACAGGTATTTGTGGGTGAAAAGTTCCTCTTTCAAGGGGGAAACCTGGTATTTCTTGGAGGAGATGTGATATATTTGGGAGAAATGTGGCCTTTCTGGAAGAAACTGTCGTCTTTTGGGGATAAAAGAGGTATTTGTGGGTGAAAAGGTCCTATTTGAAGGTGGAAACCTGGTATTTCTTGGAGAAGATGTGATCTATTTTGGAGAAATGTGGCATTTCTGGCAGAAACTGTACTATTTTGGGGAAAAAACAGGTATTTGTGGGAGAAAAGGTCCTATTTGAAGGGGGAACCGTGGTATTTCTTGGAGATGTGATATATTTGGGAGAAATGTGGCCTTTCTGGAAGAAACTGTCCTCTTTTGGGGATAAAACAGGTATTTGTGGGTGAAAAGGTCCTATTTGAAGTGGGAACCCTGGTATTTCTAGGAGAAGATGTGATATATTTGGGAGAAATGTGGCATTTCTGGAAGAAACTGTCCTCTTTTGGGGATAAAAGAGGTATTTGTGGGTGAAAAGGTCCTATTTCGTGGGGGAAACCTGGTATTTCTTGAAGAAGATGTGATCTATTTGGGAGAAATGTGGCATTTCTGGCAGAAACTGTGCTCTTTTGGGGATAAAAGAGGTATTTGTGGGTGAAAAGGTCCTATTTGAAGTGGGAACCCTAGTATTTCTAGGAGTAGATGTGATATATTTTTTGTAGAAATGTGGCATTTGTGGAAGAAACAGTCCTCTTTTGGGGATCAAACAGGTATTTGTGTTTGAAACGGTCCTATTTGAAGGGGGAACCCTGGTATTTCTTGGAGAAGATGTGATATATTTGGGAAAAATCTCGCATTTCTGGAAGAAACTGTCCTCTTTCGGGGATAAAAGAGGCATTTGTGGGTGAAAAGGTCCTATTTCGAGGGGAAACCTGGTATTTCTAGGAGAAGATGTGATATATTTGGGAGAAATGTGGCATTTCTGGCAGAAACTGTCCTCTTTTGGGGATAAAAGAGGTATTTGTGGGTGAAAAGGTCCTATTTGAAGGGGGAAAGCTGGTATTTCTGGGAGAAGATGTGATATATTTGGGAGAAATGTGTCCTGTCTGGAAGAAACTGTCCTCTTTTGGGGATAAAAGAGGTATTTGTGGGTGAAAAGGTCCTATTTGAAGGGGGAACCCTGGTATTTCTTGGAGAAGATGTGATTTATTTGGGAGAAATGTGGCATTTCTGGAAGAAACTGTCCTATTTTGGGGATAAAAGAGGTATTTGTGGGTGAAAAGGTCCTATTTGAAGGGGGAAAGCTGGTATTTCTTGGAGAAGATGTGATATATTTGGGAGAAATGTGGCCTTTCTGGAAGAAACTGTCCTCTTTTGGGGATGAAAGAGGTATTTGTGGGTGACAAGGTCCTATTTGAAGGGGGAAAGCTGGTATTTCTTGGAGAAGATGTGATATATTTGGGAGAAATGTGGCATGTCTGGAAGAAACTGTCCTCTTTAGGGGATAAAAGAGGTATTTGAGGGAGAAAAGGTCCTATTTGAAGGGGGAAAGCTGGTATTTCTTGGAGAAGATGTGAAATATTTGGGAGAAATGTGGCATTTCTGGAAGAAACTGTCCTCTTTTGGGGATAAAAGAGGTATCTGTGGGTGAAAAGGTCCTATTTGAAGGGGGAAACGTGGTATTTCTTGGAGAAGATGTGATATATTTGGGAGAAATGTGGCATGTCAGGAAAAAACTGACGTATTTTGGGAATAAAACATGTATTTGTGGGTGAAAAGGTCCTATTTGAAGGGGGAAAGCTGGTATTTCTTGGAGAAGATGTGATCTATTTTGGAGAAATGTGGCATGTCTGGAAGAAACTGTCCTCCTTTGGGGATAAAAGAGGTATTTGTGGGTGAAAAGGTCCTATTTGAAGGGGGAACCCTGGTATTTCTTGGAGAAGATGTGATATATTTGGGAGAAATGTGGCATGTGTGGAAGAAACTGTCCTCTTTTGGGGATAAAAGAGGTATTTGTGGGTGAAAAGGTCCTATTTGAAGGGGGAAAGCTGGTATTTCTTGGAGAATATGTGATCTATTTGGGAGAAATGTGGCATGTGTGGAAGAAAATGTCCTCTTTTGGGGATAAAACAGGTATTTGTGGGTGAAAAGGTCCTATTTGAAGGGGGAAAGCTGGTATTTCTTGGAGAAGATGTGATCTATTTGGGAGAAATGTGGCATGTCTGGAAGAAAATGTCCTCTTTTGGGGATAAAACAGGTATTTGTGGGTGAAAAGGTCCTATTTGAAGGGGGAAACCTGGATTTTCTTGGAGAAGATGTGACATGGTTCAGAGAAATCTCGTATTTCTGGTAGAAACTGTTCTCTTTTGGGGATAAAAGAGGTATTTCTGGGTGAAAAGGTCCTATTTCCAGGGGAAACCTGGTATTTCTAGGAGAAGATGTGATGTATTTGGGAGAAATATGGCCTTTCTGGAAGAAACTGTCCTATTTTGAGGATCAAACAGGTATTTGTGGGTGAAAAGTTCCTCTTTCAAGGGGGAAACCTGGTATTTCTTGGAGAAGATGTGATATATTTGGGAGAAATGTGGCCTTTCTGGAAGAAACTGTCCTCTTTTGGGGATAAAAGAGGTATTTGTGGGTGAAAAGGTCCTATTTGAAGGGGGAAACCTGGTATTTCTTGGCGAAGATGTGATATATTTGGGATAAATGTGGCATTTCTGGCAGAAACTGTCCTCTTTTGGGGATAAAACAGGTATTTGTGGGTGAAAAGGTCCTATTTGAAGGGGGAACCCAAGTATTTCTTGGAGAAGATGTGATCTATTTGGGAGAAATGTGGCATTTCTGGAAGAAACTGTCCTATTTTGGGGATAAAAGAGGTATTTGTGGTGAAAATGACCTATTTGAAGGGGGAAAGCTGGTATTTCTTGGAGAAGATGTGATCTATTTGGGAGAAATGTGGCATTTCTGGCAGAAACTGTCCTCTTTTGGGGATAGAACAGGTATTTGTGGGTGAAAAGGTCCTATTTGAAGGGGGAAACCTGGTATTTCTTGGAGAAGATGTGATATATTTGGGAGAAATGTGGCATTTCTGGAAGAAACTGTCCTCTTTTTGGGGGATAAAAGAGGTATTTGTGGGTGAAAAGGTCCTATTTGAAGGGGGAAAGCTGGTATTTCTTGGAGAAGTTGTGATCTATTTGGGAGAAATGTGGCCTTTCTGGAAGAAACTGTCCTCTTTTGGGGATAAAAGAGGTATTTGTGGGTGAAAAGGTCCTATTTGAAGGGGGAAACCTGGTATTTCTTGGAGAAGATGTGATATGGTTCAGAGAAATCTCGTATTTCTGGTAGAAACTGTTCTCTTTTGGGGATAAAAGAGGTATTTGTGAGTGAAAATGTCCTCTTTCAAGGGGGAAACTTGGTATTTCTTGGAGAAGATGTGATATATTTGGGAGAAATGTGGCATGTCAGGAAGAAACTGTCCTGTTTTGGGGATAAAAGAGGTATTTGTGGGTGAAAAGATCCTATTTGAAGGGGGAAACCTGGTATTTCTTGTAGAAGATGTGATATATTTGGGAGAAATGTGGCATGTCTGGAAGAAACTGTCCTATTTTGGGGATCAAACAGGTATTTGTGGGTGAAAAGGTCCTCTTTCAAGGGGGAAACCTGGTATTTCTTGGAGAAGATGTGATATATTTGGGAGAAATGTGGCATGTCTGGAAGAAACTGTCCTCTTTTGGGGATAAAAGAGGTATTTGTGGGTGAAAAGGTCCTATTTGAAGGGGGAACCGTGGTATTTCTTGGAGAAGATGTGATCTATTTGGGAGAAATGTGGCATTTCTGGAAGAAACAGTCCTTTTTTGGGGATAAAAGAGGTATTTGTGGGTGAAAAGGTCCTATTTGAAGGGGGAAACCTGGTATTTCTTGGAGAAGATGTGATCTATTTGGGAGAAATGTTGTATGTCCGGAAGAAACTGTCCTATTTTGGGGATAAAAGATGTATTTGTGGGTGAGAAGGTCCTCTTTCAAGGGGGAAACCTGGTATTTCTTGGAGAAGATGTGATATATTTGGGAGAAATGTGGCATTTCTGGCAGAAACTGTCCTCTTTTGGGGATAAAAGAGGTATTTGTGGGTGAAAAGGTCCTATTTGAAGGGGGAAACCTGGAATTTCTCGGAGAAGATGTGATATGGTTCAGAGAAATCTCGTATTTCTGGTAGAAACTGATCTCTTTTGGGAATAAAAGAGGTATTTCTGGGTGAAAAGGTCCTATATCTAGGGGAAAACCTGGTATTTCTTGGAGAAGATGTGATCTATTTGGGAGAAATGTGGCCTTTCTGGAAGAAACTGTCGTATTTTGGGGATCAAACAGGTATTTGTGGGTGAAAAGTTCCTATTTGAAGGGGAAAGCTGGTATTTCTTGGAGAAGATGTGATATATTTGGGAGAAATCTGGCCTTTCTGGCAGAAACTGTCCTCTTTTGGGGATAAAACAGGTATTTGTGGGTGAAAAGGTCCTATTTGAAGGGGAAAGCTGGTATTTCTTGGAGAAGATGTGATATATTTGGGAGAAATGTGGCATTTCTGGCAGAAACTGTCCTATTTTGGGGATAAAACAGGTATTTGTGGGAGAAAAGGTCCTATTTGAAGGGGGAACCGTGGTATTTCTTGGAGATGTGATATATTTGGGAGAAATGTGGCCTTTCTGGAAGAAACTGTCCTCTTTTGGGGATAAAACAGGTATTTGTGGGTGAAAAGGTCCTATTTGAAGTGGGAACCCTGGTATTTCTAGGAGAAGATGTGATATATTTGGGAGAAATGTGGCATGTCTGGAAGAAACTGTCCTCTTTTGGGGATAAAAGAGGTATTTGTGGGTGAAAAGGTCCAATTTCGTGGGGGAAACCTGGTATTTCTTGGAGAAGATGTGATCTATTTGGGAGAAATGTGGCATTTCTGGAAGAAACTGTCCTATTTAGGGGATAAAAGAGGTATTTGTGGGTGAAAAGGTCCTCTTTCAAGGGGGAATCCTGGTATTTCTTGGAGAAGATGTGATATATTTTGGAGAAATGTGGCATTTCTGGAAGAAAATGTCCTTTTTTGGGGATCAAACAGGTATTTGTGGGTGAAAAGGTCCTATTTGAAGGGGGAAAGCTGGTATTTCTTGGAGAAGATGTGATATATTTGGGAGAAATGTGGCATCTCTGGAAGAAACTGTCCTATTTGAGTGATAAAGCAGGTATTTGTGGGTGAAAATGTCTTATTTCCAGGGGGAAACCTGGTATTTCTTGGAGAACATGTGATATATTTGGGAGAAATGTTGTATGTCCGGAAGAAACTGTCCTATTTTGGGGATAAAAGAGGTATTTGTGGGTGAAAAGGTCCTCTTTCAAGGGGGAAACCTGATATTTCTTGGAGAAGATGTGATATATTTGGGAGAAATGTGGCCTTTCTGGAAGAAACTGTCCTCTTTTGGGGATAAAAGAGGTATTTGTGGGTGAAAAGGTGCTATTTCAAGGGGGAACCGTGGTATTTCTTGGAGATGTGATATATTTGGGAGAAATGTGGCCTTTCTGGAAGAAACTGTCCTCTTTTGGGGATAAAAGAGGTATTTGTGAGTGAAAAGGTCCTCTTTCAAGGGGGAATCCTGGTATTTCTAGGAGAAGATGTGATATATTTGGGAGAAATCTGGCCTTTCTGGAAGAAACTGTCCTGTTTTGGGGATAAAAGAGGTATTTGTGTTTGAAAAGGTCCTATTTGAAGGGGGAAACCTGGTATTTCTTGGAGAAGATGTGATATATTTGGGAGAAATGTGGCATGTCTGGAAGAAACAGTCCTCTTTTGGGGATAAAAGAGGCATTTGTGGGTGAAAAGGTCCTATTTGAAGGGGGAAACTTGGTATTTCTTGGAGAAGATGTGATATATTTGGCAGAAATGTGGCATGTCAGGAAGAAACTGTCCTTTTTGAGTGATAAAGCAGGTATTTGTGGGTGAAAAGGTCTTATTTCCAGGGGGAAACCTGGTATTTCTTGGAGAAGATGTGATATATTTGGGAGAAATGTTGTATGTTCGGAAGAAACTGTCCTATTTTGGGGATAAAAGATGTATTTGTGGGTGAAAAGGTCCTCTTTCAAGGGGGAAACCTGGTATTTCTTGGAGAAGATGTGATATATTTGGGAGAAATGTGGCATTTCTGGCAGAAACTGTCCTCTTTTGGGGATAAAAGAGGTATTTGTGGGTGAAAAGGTCCTATTTGAAGGGGGAAACCTGGAATTTCTCGGAGAAGATGTGATGCGGTTCAGAGAAATCTCGTATTTCTGGTAGAAACTGATCTCTTTTGGGGATAAAAGAGGTATTTCTGGGTGAAAAGGTCCTATATCTAGGGGAAAACCTGGTATTTCTTGGAGAAGATGTGATATATTTGGGAGAAATGTGGCCTTTCTGGAAGAAACTGTCCTCTTTTGGGGATCAAACAGGTATTTGTGGGTGAAAAGTTCCTCTTTCAAGGGGGAAACATGGTATTTCTTGGAGGAGATGTGATATATTTGGGAGAAATTTGGCCTTTCTGGAAGAAACTGTCCTCTTTTGGGGATAAAACAGGTATTTGTGGGTGAAAAGGTCCTATTTGAAGGGGAAAGCTGGTATTTCTTGGAGAAGATGTGATATATTTGGGAGAAATGTGGCATTTCTGGCAGAAACTGTACTCTTTTGGGGATAAAACAGGTATTTGTGGGAGAAAAGGTCCTATTTGAAGGGGGAACCGTGGTATTTCTTGGAGATGTGATATATTTGGGAGAAATGTGGCCTTTCTGGAAGAAACTGTCCTCTTTTGGGGATAAAACAGGTATTTGTGGGTGAAAAGGTCCTATTTGAAGTGGGAACCCTGGAATTTCTAGGAGAAGATGTGATATATTTGGGAGAAATGTGGCATGTCTGGAAGAAACTGTTGTATTTTGGGGATAAAAGAGGTATTTGTGGGTGAAAAGGTCCTATTTCGTGGGGGAAACCTGTTATTTCTTGGAGAAGATGTGATCTATTTGGGAGAAATGTGGCATTTCTGGAAGAAACTGTCCTATTTAGGGGATAAAAGAGGTATTTGTGGGTGAAAAGGTCCTCTTTCAAGGGGGAATCCTGGTATTTCTTGGAGAAGATGTGATATATTTTAGAGAAATGTGGCATTTCTGGAAGAGACTGTCCTTTTTTGGGGACAAAATAGGTATTTGTGGGTGAAAAGGTCCTATTTGAAGGGGGAAAGCTGGTATTTCTTGGAGAAGATGTGATATATTTGGGAGAAATGTGGCATCTCTGGAAGAAACTGTCCTATTTGAGTGATAAAGCAGGTATTTGTGGGTGAAAATGTCTTATTTCCAGGGGGAAACCTGGTATTTCTTGGAGAACATGTGATATATTTGGGAGAAATGTTGTATGTCCGGAAGAAACTGTCCTATTTTGGGGATAAAAGAGGTATTTGTGGGTGAAAAGGTCCTCTTTCAAGGGGGAAACCTGATATTTCTTGGAGAAGATGTGATATATTTGGGAGAAATGTGGCATTTCTGGAAGAAAGTGTCCTCTTTTGGGGATAAAAGAGGTATTTGTGGGTGAAAAGGTCCTATTTGAAGGGGGAAACGTGGTATTTCTTGGAGAAGATGTGATATATTTGGGAGAAATGTGGCATGTCTGGCAGAAACTGTCCTCTTTTGGGGATAAAAGAGGTATTTGTGAGTGAAAAGGTCCTATTTGAAGGAGGATACCTGGTATTTCTTGGAGAAGATGTGATATATTTGGGAGAAATGTGGCATTTCTGGAAGAAACAGTCCTCTTTTGGGGATAAAAGAGGTATTTGTGGGAGAAAAGCTCCTCTTTCAATGGGAAAAGCTGGTATTTCTTGGAGAAGATGTGATCTATTTGGGAGAAATGTGTCCTGTCTGGAAGAAACTGTCCTCTTTTGGGGATAAAACTGGAATTTGTGGGTGAAAAGGACCTATTTGAAAGGGGAAAGCTGGTATTTCTTGGAGAAGATGTGATCTATTTGGGAGAAATGTGGCATTTCTGGAAGAAACTGTCCTCTTTTGGGGATAAAACAGGGATCTGTGAAAGAAAAGGTCCTATTTGAAGGGGGAAACGTGGTATTTCCTGGAGAAGATGTGATATATTTGGGAGAAATGTGGCATTTCTGGATGAAACTGTCCTCTTTTGGGGATAAAAGAGGTATTTGTGGGTGAAAAGGTCCTATTTGAAGGGGAAAACCTGGTATTTCTTGGAGATGTGATATATTTGGGAGAAATGTGGCATTTCTGGCAGAAACTGTCCTCTTTTGGGGATAAAAGAGGTATTTGTGGGTGAAAAGGTCCTATTTGAAGGGGGAAAGCTGGTATTTCTTGGAGAAGATGTGATATATTTGGGAGAAATGTGGCATGTCTGGAAGAAACTGTACTATTTTGGGGATAAAACAGGTATTTGTGGGAGAAAAGGTCCTATTTGAAGGGGGAACCGTGGTATTTCTTGGAGATGTGATATATTTGGGAGAAATGTGGCATGTCTGGAAGAAACTGTCCTATTTTGGGGATCAAACAGGTATTTGTGGGTGAAAAGGTCCTATTTGAAGGGGGAACCCTGGTATTTCTTGCAGGAGATGAGATATATTTGGGAGAAATGTGGCCTTTCTGGAAGAAACTGTCCTCTTTTGGGGATAAAAGAGGTATTTGTGGGTGAAAAGTTCCTATTTGAAGGGGGAAAGCTGGTATTTCTTGGAGAAGATGTGATATATTTGGGAGAAATGTGGCATTTCTGGAAGAAACTGTCCTCTTTTGGGGATAAAAGAGGTATTTGTGGGTGAAAAGGTCCTCTTTCAAGGGGGAAAGCTGGTATTTCTTGGAGAAGATGTGATCTATTTGGGAGAAATGTGGCATGTCAGGAAGAAACTGTCGTATTTTGGGAATAAAACAGGTATTTGTGGGTGAAAAGGTCCTATTTGAAGGGGGAAAGCTGGTATTTCTAGGAGAAGATGTGATATATTTGGGAGAAATGTGGCATGTCTGGAAGAAACTGTCCTATTTTGGGGATAAAAGAGGTATATGTGGGTGAAAAGGTCTTATTTCCAGGGGGAAACCTGGTATTTCTTGGAGAACATGTGATATATTTTGGAGAAATGTTGTATGTCCGGATGAAACTGTCCTCTTTTGGGGATCAAACAGGTATTTGTGGGTGAAAAGGTCCTATTTGAAGGGGGAAACCTGGTATTTCTTGGAGAAGATGTGATCTATTTGTTAGAAATGTGGCACGTCTGGAAGAAACTGTACTATTTTGGGGAAAAAATAAGTATTTGTGGGAGAAAAGGTCCTATTTGAAGGGGGAACCGTGGTGTTTCTTGGAGATGTGATATATTTGGGAGAAATGTGGCCTTTCTGGAAGAAACTGTCCTCTTTTGGGGATAAAAGAGGTATTTGTGGGTGAAAAGGTCCTATTTCGTGGTGGAAACCTGGTATTTCTTGGAGAATATGTGATATATTTGGGAGAAATGTGGCATTTCTGGAAGAAACTGTCCTCTTTTGGGGATAAAAGAGGTATTTGTGGGTGAAAAGGTCCTATTTGAAGGGGGAAAGCTGGTATTTCTTGGAGAAGATGTGATATATTTGGGAGAAATGTGGCATTTCTGGAAGAAACTGTCCTCTTTTGGGGATAAAACAGGTATTTGTGGGTGAAAAGGTCCTCTTTCAAGGGGGAATCCTCTTATTTCTAGGAGAAGATGTGATATATTTGGGAGAAATGTGGCATTTCTGGAAGAAACTGTCGTATTTTGGGGATAAAAGAGGTATTTGTGGGTGAAAAGGTCCTATTTGAAGGGGGAAAGCTTGTATTTCTTGGAGAAGACGTGATCTATTTGGGAGAAATGTGGCCTTCCTGGAAGAAACTGTCCTCTTTTGGGGATAAAACAGGTATTTGTGGGTGAGAAGGTGCTATTTGAAGGGGGAACCCTGGTATTTCTTGGAGAAGATGTGATCTTTTTGGGAGAAATGTGGCATTTCTGGAAGAAACTGTACTATTTTGGGGAAAAAACAGGTATTTGTGGGTGAAAAGGTCCTATTTGAAGGGGGAAAGCTGGTATTTCTTGGAGAAGATGTGATCTATTTGGGAGAAATGTGGCATTTCTGGCAGAAACTGTCCTATTTTGGGGATAAAAGAGGTATTTGTGGGTGAAAAGGTCCTATTTGAAGGGGGAACCCTGGTATTTCTTGGAGAAGATGTGATAAATTTGGGAGAAATGTGGCATTTCTGGAAGAAACTGTCCTCTTTTGGGGATAAAACAGGTATTTGTGGGTGAGAAGGTGCTATTTGAAGGGGGAAAGCTGGTATTTCTTGGAGAAGATGTGATATATTTGGGAGAAATGTGGCATTTCTGGAAGAAACTGTACTATTTTGGGGAAAAAACAGGTATTTGTGTGTGAAAAGGTCCTATTTGAAGGGGGAAAGCTGGTATTTCTTGGAGAAGATGTGATATATTTGGGAGAAATGTGGCATTTCTGGAAGAAACTGTCCTCTTTTGGGGATAAAAGAGGTATTTGTGGGTGAAAAGGTCCTATTTGAAGGGGGAACCCTGGTATTTCTTGGAGAAGATGTGATAAATTTGGGAGAAATGTGGCATGTGTGGAAGAAACTGTCCTCTTTTGGGGATAAAACAGGTATTTGTGGGTGAAAAGGTCCTATTTGCAGGGGGAAACCTGGTATTTCTTGGAGAAGATGTGATGTATTTGGGAGAAATGTGGCCTTTCTGGAAGAAACTGTCCTATTTTGGGGATCAAACAGGTATTTGTGGGTGAAAAGTTCCTCTTTCAAGGGGGAAACCTGGTATTTCTTGGAGGAGATGTGATATATTTGGGAGAAATCTGGCCTTTCTGGCAGAAACTGTCCTGTTTTGGGGATAAAACAGGTATTTGTGGGTGAAAAGGTCCTGTTTGAAGGGGGAAAGCTGGTATTTCTTGGAGAAGATGTGATCTATTTTGGAGAAATGTGGCATTTCTGGCAGAAACTGTACTATTTTGGGGATAAAACAGGTATTTGTGGGTGAAAAGGTCCTATTTGAAGGGGGAACCGTGGTATTTCTTGGAGAAGATGTGATCTATTTGGGAGAAATGTGGCCTTTCTGGAAGAAACTGTCCTCTTTTGGGGATAAAACAGGTATTTGTGGGTGATAAGGTCCTCTTTCAAGGGGGAATCCTGGTATTTCTTGGAGAAGATGTGATATATTTGGGAGAAATGTGGCCTTTCTGGAAGAAACTGTCCTCTTTAGGGGATGATTGAGGTATTTGTGGGTGAAAAGGTCCTATTTGAAGGGGGAAACCTGGTATTTCTTGGAGAAGATGTGATATATTTGGGAGAAATGTGGCATCTCTGGAAGAATCTGTCCTCTTTTGGGGATAAAAGAGGTATTTGTGGGTGAAAAGGTCCTATTTCAAGGGGGAAATCTGGTATTTCTTGGAGAAGATGTGATCTATTTGGGAGAAATGTGGCCTTTCTGGAAGAAACTGTCCTCTTTTGGGGATCAAACAGGTATTTGTGGGTGAAAAGGTCCTATTTGAAGGGGGAAAGCTGGTATTTCTTGGAGAAGATGTGATATATTTGGGAGACATGTGGCATTTCTGGAAGAAAAAGTCCAATTTGCGGGGAGAAGGCTGGAATTTGTGGGAGTAAAGTTCCTATTTGAAGGGGGAAAGCTGGTGTTTCTTGGAGAAGATGTGGTATATTTGGGAGAAATGTGGCATTTCTGGAAGAAACTGTCCTATTTTGGGGATAAGACAGGTATTTGTGGGTGAAAAGGTCCTATTTGAAGGGGGAATCCTGGTATTTCTTGGAGAAGATGTGATCTATTTGGGAGAAATGTGGCATTTCTGGAAGAAACTGTACTATTTTGGGGATCAAACTGGTATTTGTGGGTGAAAAGGTCCTATTTGAAGGGGGAAACCTGGTATTTCTTGGCGAAGATGTGATCTATTTGGGAGAAATGTGGCATTTCTGGAAGAAACTGTACTATTTTGGGGATAAAAGAGGTATTTGTGGGTGAAAAGGTCCTCTTTCAAGGGGGAATCCTGGTATTTCTTGGAGGAGATGTGATCTATTTGGGAGAAATGTGGCATTTCTGGCAGAAACTGTCCTCTTTTGGGGATAAAAGATGTATTTGTGGGTGAAAAGGTCCTATTTGAAGGGGGAAACCTGGTATTTCTTGGAGAAGATGTGATGTATTTGGGAGAAATGTGGCCTTTCTGGAATAAACTTTCCTCTTTTGTGGATAAAAGAGGTATTTGTGGGAGAAAAGGTCCTATTTGAAGGGGGAAAGCTGGTATTTCTTGCAGGAGATGTGATCTATTTGGGAGAAATGTGGCATTTCTGGCAGAAACTGTCCTCTTTTGGGGATGAAAGAGGTATTTGTGGGTGAAAAGGTCCTATTTGAAGGTGGAAAGCTGGTATTTCTTGGAGAAGATGTGAAATATTTGGGAGAAATGTGGCATTTCTGGAAGAAACTGTCCTCTTTTGGGGATAAAAGAGGTATTTGTGGGTGAAAAGGTCCTATTTGAAGGGGGAACCCTGGTATTTCTTGGAGAAGATGTGATATATTTGGGAGAAATGTGGCCTTTCTGGAAGAAACTGTAATCTTTTGGGGATAAAACAGGTATTTGTGGGTGAAAAGGTCCTATTTGCAGGGGGAAACCTGGTATTTCTTGGAGAAGATGTGATATATTTGGGAGAAATGTGGCATTTCTGGCAGAAACTGTCCTCTTTAGGGAATGAAAGAGGTATTTGTGGGTGAAAAGGTCCTATTTGAAGGGGGAAACCTGGTATTTCTTGGAGAAGATGTGATATATTTGGGAGAAATGTGGCATGTCTGGAAGAAAATGTCCTATTTTGGGGATCAAACAGGTATTTGTGGGAGAAAAGGTCCTCTTTCAAGGGGGAAACCTGGTATTTCTTGGAGAAGATGTGATCAATTTGGGAGAAATGTGGCATTTCTGGAAGAAACTGTCCTCTTTTGGGGATAAAAGAGGTATTTGTGGGTGAAAAGGTCCTATTTGAAGGGGGAATCCTGGTATTTCTTGGAGAAGATGTGATATGGTTCAGAGAAATCTCGTATTTCTGGTAGAAACTGTTCTCTTTTGGGGATAAAAGAGGTATTTCTGGGTGAAAAGGTCCTATTTGAAGGGGGAAACCTGGTATTTCTTGGAGAAGATGTGATCTATTTGGGAGAAATGTGGCCTTTCTGGAAGAAACTGTCCTATTTTGGGGATCAAACAGGTATTTGTGGGTGAAAAGTTCCTCTTTCAAGGGGGAAACCTGGTATTTCTTGTAGGAGATGTGATATATTTGGGAGAAATCTGGCCTTTCTGGCAGAAACTGTCCTGTTTTGGGGATGAAAGAGGTATTTGTGGTTGAAAAGGTCCTATTTGAAGGGGGAAAGCTGGTATTTCTTGGAGAAGATGTGATCTATTTTGGAGAAATGTGGCATTTCTGGCAGAAACTGTACTATTTTGGGGATAAAACAGGTATTTGTGGGTGAAAAGGTCCTATTTGAAGGGGGAACCGTGGTATTTCTTGGAGAAGATGTGATCTATTTGGGAGAAATGTGGCCTTTCTGGAAGAAACTGTCCTCTTTTGGGGATCAAACAGGTATTTGTGGGTGAAAAGTTCCTCTTTCAAGGGGGAAACCTGGTATTTCTTGGAGGAGATGTGATATATATGGGAGAAATCTGGCCTTTCTGGCAGAAACTGTCCTGTTTTGGGGATAAAAGAGGTATTTGTGGGTGATAAGGTCCTGTTTGAAGGGGGAAAGCTGGTATTTCTTGGAGAAGATGTGATCTATTTTGGAGAAATGTGGCATTTCTGGCAGAAACTGTACTATTTTGGGGATAAAACAGGTATTTGTGGGTGAAAAGGTCCTATTTGAAGGGGGAACCGTGGTATTTCTTGGAGAAGATGTGATCTATTTGGGAGAAATGTGGCCTTTCTGGAAGAAACTGTCCTCTTTTGGGGATAAAAGAGGTATTTGTGGGTGAGAAGGTCCTATTTGAAGGGGGAAACCTGGTATTTCTTGGAGAAGATGTGATATATTTGGGAGAAATGTGGCCTTTCTGGAAGAAACTGTCCTCTTTAGGGGATGATTGAGGTATTTGTGGGTGAAAAGGTCCTATTTGAAGGGGGAAACCTGGTATTTCTTGGAGAAGATGTGATATATTTGGGAGAAATGTGGCATGTCTGGAAGAAACTGTCCTCTTTTGGGGATAAAAGAGGTATTTGTGGGTGAAAAGGTCCTATTTCAAGGGGGAAATCTGGTATTTCTTGGAGAAGATGTGATCTATTTGGGAGAAATGTGGCCTTTCTGGAAGAAACTGTCCTCTTTTGGGGATCAAACAGGTATTTGTGGGTGAAAAGGTCCTATTTGAAGGGGGAACCCTGGTATTTCTTGGAGAAGATGTGATATATTTGGGAGAAATGTGGCATTTCTGGAAGAAAAAGTCCAATTTGCGGGGAGAAGGCTGGAATTTGTGGGAGAAAAGTTCCTATTTGAAGGGGGAAAGCTGGTGTTTCTTGGAGAAGATGTGGTATATTTCGGAGAAATGTGGCATTTCTGGAAGAAACTGTCCTATTTTGGGGATAAGACAGGTATTTGTGGGTGAAAAGGTCCTATTTGAAGGGGGAATCCTGGTATTTCTTGGAGAAGATGTGATCTATTTTGGAGAAATGTGGCATTTCTGGAAGAAACTGTACTATTTTGGGGATCAAACTGGTATTTGTGGGTGAAAAGGTCCTATTTGAAGGGGGAAACCTGGTATTTCTTGGAGAAGATGTGATCTATTTGGGAGAAATGTGGCATTTCTGGAAGAAACTGTACTATTTTGGGGATAAAAGAGGTATTTGTGGGTGAAAAGGTCCTCTTTCAAGGGGGAATCCTGGTATTTCTTGGAGGAGATGTGATATATTTGGGAGAAATGTGGCATTTCTGGCAGAAACTGTCCTCTTTTGGGGATAAAAGATGTATTTGTGGGTGAAAAGGTCCTATTTGAAGGGGGAAAGCTGGTATTTCTTGGCGAAGATGTGATGTATTTGGGAGAAATGTGGCCTTTCTGGAATAAACTTTCCTCTTTTGTGGATAAAAGAGGTATTTGTGGGAGAAAAGGTCCTATTTGAAGGGGGAAAGCTGGTATTTCTTGCAGGAGATGTGATATATTTGGGAGAAATGTGGCATTTCTGGCAGAAACTGTCCTCTTTTGGGGATGAAAGAGGTATTTGTGGGTGAAAAGGTCCTATTTGAAGGTGGAAACCTGGTATTTCTTGGAGAAGATGTGATCTATTTGGGAGAAATGTGGCATTTCTGGAAGAAACTGTCCTCTTTTGGGGATAAAAGAGGTATTTGTGGGTGAAAAGGTCCTATTTGAAGGGGGAACCCTGGTATTTCTTGGAGAAGATGTGATATATTTGGGAGAAATGTGGCCTTTCTGGAAGAAACTGTACTCTTTTGGGGATAAAACAGGTATTTGTGGGTGAAAAGGTCCTATTTGCAGGGGGAAACCTGGTATTTCTTGGAGAAGATGTGATATATTTGGGAGAAATGTGGCATTTCTGGCAGAAACTGTCCTCTTTTGGGGATGAAAGAGGTATTTGTGGGTGAAAAGGTCCTATTTGAAGGGGGAAACCTGGTATTTCTTGGAGAAGATGTGATATATTTTGGAGAAATGTGGCATGTCTGGAAGAAAATGTCCTATTTTGGGGATCAAACAGGTATTTGTGGGAGAAAAGGTCCTCTTTCAAGGGGGAAACCTGGTATTTCTTGGAGAAGATGTGATCAATTTGGGAGAAATGTGGCATTTCTGGAAGAAACTGTCCTCTTTTGGGGATAAAAGAGGTATTTGTGGGTGAAAAGGTCCTATTTGAAGGGGGAATCCTGGTATTTCTTGGAGAAGATGTGAAATGGTTCAGAGAAATCTCGTATTTCTGGTAGAAACTGTTCTCTTTTGGGGATAAAAGAGGTATTTCTGGGTGAAAAGGTCCTATTTGAAGGGGGAAACCTGGTATTTCTTGGAGAAGATGTGATGTATTTGGGAGAAATGTGGCCTTTCTGGCAGAAACTGTCCTATTTTGGGGATCAAACAGGTATTTGTGGGTGAAAAGTTCCTCTTTCAAGGGGGAAACCTGGTATTTCTTGTAGGAGATGTGATATATTTGGGAGAAATCTGGCCTTTCTGGCAGAAACTGTCCTCTTTTGGGGATAAAACAGGTATTTGTGGGTGAAAAGGTCCTATTTGAAGGGGGAAAGCTGGTATTTCTTGGAGAAGATGTGATCTATTTTGGAGAAATGTGGCATTTCTGGCAGAAACTGTACTATTTTGGGGATAAAACAGGTATTTGTGGGTGAAAAGGTCCTATTTGAAGGGGGAACCGTGGTATTTCTTGGAGAAGATGTGATCTATTTGGGAGAAATGTGGCCTTTCTGGAAGAAACTGTCCTATTTTGGGGATAAAACAGGTATTTGTGGGTGAAAAGTTCCTCTTTCAAGGGGGAAACCTGGTATTTCTTGGAGGAGATGTGATATATTTGGGAGAAATCTGGCCTTTCTGGCAGAAACTGTCCTGTTTTGGGGATAAAACAGGTATTTGTGGGTGAAAAGGTCCTGTTTGAAGGGGGAAAGCTGGTATTTCTTGGAGAAGATGTGATCTATTTTGGAGAAATGTGGCATTTCTGGCAGAAACTGTCCTCTTTTGGGGAAAAAACAGGTATTTGTGGGTGAAAAGGTCCTATTTGTAGGGGGAACCGTGGTATTTCTTGGAGAAGATGTGATCTATTTTGGAGAAATGTGGCATGTCTGGAAGAAACTGTCCTATTTTGGGGATAAAACAGGTATTTGTGGGTGATAAGGTCCTCTTTCAAGGGGGAATCCTGGTATTTCTTGGAGAAGATGTGATATATTTGGGAGCAATGTGGCCTTTCTGGAAGAAACTGTCCTCTTTAGGGGATGAAAGAGGTATTTGTGGGTGAAAAGGTCCTATTTGAAGGGGGAAACCTGGTATTTCTTGGAGAAGATGTGATATATTTGGGAGAAATGTGGCATCTCTGGAAGAAACTGTCCTCTTTTGGGGATAAAAGAGGTATTTGTGGGTGAAAAGGTCCTATTTCAAGGGGGAATGCTGGTATTTCTTGGAGAAGATGTGATCTATTTGGGAGAAATGTGGCCTTTCTGGAAGAAACTGTCCTCTTTTGGGGATAAAAGAGGTATTTGTGGGTGAAAAGGTCTTATTTCCAGGGGGAAACCTGGTATTTCTTGGAGAACATGTGATATATTTTGGAGAAATATTTTAGGTCCGGAAAGCTGGTATTTCTTGGCGAAGATGTGATCTATTTGGGAGAAATGTGGCATTTCTGGAAGAAACTGTCCTCTTTTGGGGATAAAACAGGTATTTGTGGGTGAAAAGGTCCTGTATGAAGGGGGAAACCTGGTATTTCTTGGAGAAGATGTGATCTATTTGGGAGAAATGTGGCACGTCTGGAAGAAACTGTCCTCTTTTGGGGAAAAAACAGGTATTTGTGGGAGAAAAGGTCCTATTTGAAGGGGAAACCGTGGTGTTTCTTGGAGATGTGATATATTTGGGAGAAATGAGGCCTTTCTGGAAGAAACTGTCCTCTTTTGGGGATCAAAGAGGTATTTGTGGGTGAAAAGGTCCTATTTGAAGGGGGAAACGTGGTATTTCTAGGAGAAGATGTGATATATTTGGGAGAAATGTGGCATTTCTCTAAGAAACTGTCCTCTTTTGGGGATAAAAGAGGTATTTGTGGGTGAAAAGGTCCTATTTGAAGGGGGAAAGCTGGTATTTCTTGGAGAAGATTTGATATATTTGGGAGAAATGTGGCATTTCTGGAAGAAACGGTCCTATTTTGGGGATAAAAGAGGTATTTGTGGGTGAAAAGGTCCTCTTTCAAGGGGGAATCCTCTTATTTCTTGGAGAAGATGTGATCTATTTGGGAGAAATGTGGCATTTCTGGAAGAAACTGTCGAATTTTGGGGATAAAAGAGGTATTTGTGGGTGAAAAGATCCTATTTGAAGGGGGAAAGCTTGTATTTCTTGGAGAAGACGTGATCTATTTGGGAGAAATGTGGCATTTCTGGAAGAAACTGTCCTCTTTTGGGGATAAAAGAGGTATTTGTGGGTGAGAAGGTCCTATTTGAAGGGGGAAAGCTGGTATTTCTTGGCGAAGATGTTATCTATTTGGGAGAAATGTGGCATGTCTGGAAGAAACTGTACTATTTTGGGGAAAAAAAAGGTATTTGTGTGTGAAAAGGTCCTATTTGAAGGGGGAAATCTGGTATTTCTTGGAGAAGATGTGATATATTTGGGAGAAATGTGGCATTTCTGGAAGAAACTGTCCTCTTTTGGGGATAAAAGAGGTATTTGTGGGTGAAAAGGTCCTATTTCCAGGGGAAACCTGGTATTTCTTGGAGAAGATGTGATATATTTGGGAGAAATGTGGCATGTGTGGAAGAAACTGTCCTCTTTTGGGGATAAAAGAGTTATTTGTGGGTGAAAAGGTCCTATTTGAAGGGGGAAACGTGGTATTTCTAGGAGAAGATGTGATATATTTGGGAGAAATGTGGCATTTCTGGCAGAAACTGTCCTCTTTTGGGGATGAAAGAGGTATTTGTGGGTGAAAAGTTCCTCTTTCAAGGGGGAAACCTGGTATTTCTTGGAGAAGATGTGATATATTTGGGAGAAATGTGGCATGTCTGGAAGAAAATGTCCTCTTTTGGGGATAAAACAGGTATTTGTGGGAGAAAAGGTCCTATTTGAAGGGGGAAACCTGGTATTTCTTGCAGGAGATGTGATCAATTTGGGAGAAATGTGGCATTTCTGGAAGAAACTGTCCTCTTTTGGGGATAAAAGAGGTATTTGTGGGTGAAAAGGTCCTATTTCAAGGGGGAATCCTGGTATTTCTTGGAGAAGATGTGATATGGTTCAGAGAAATCTCGTATTTCTGGTAGAAACTGTTCTCTTTTGGGGATAAAAGAGGTATTTGTGGGAGAAAAGGTCCTATTTGAAGGGGGAAACCTGGTATTTCTAGGAGAAGATGTGATGTATTTGGGAGAAATGTGGCCTTTCTGGAGAAACTGTCCTCTTTTGGGGATCAAACAGGTATTTGTGGGTGAAAAGTTCCTCTTTCAAGGGGGAAACCTGGTATTTCTTGTAGGAGATGTGATATATTTGGGAGAAATCTGGCCTTTATGGCAGAAACTGTCCTCTTTTGGGGATAAAAGAGGTATTTGTGGGTGAGAAGGTCCTATTTGAAGGGGGAAAGCTGGTATTTCTTGGAGAAGATGTGATGTATTTGGGAGAAATCTGGCATTTCTGGCAGAAACTGTACTATTTTGGGGAAAAAACAGGTATTTGTGGGTGAAAAGGTCCTATTTGAAGGGGGAACCGTGGTATTTCTTGGAGAAGATGTGATCAATTTGGGAGAAATGTGGCATTTCTGGAAGAAACTGTCCTATTTTGGGGATAAAACAGGTATTTGTGGGTGAAAAGGTACTCTTTCAAGGGGGAATCCTGGTATTTCTTGGAGAAGATGTGATCTATTTGGGAGAAATGTGGCATTTCTGGAAGAAACTGTCCTCTTTTGGGGATAAAAGAGGTATTTGTGGGTGAAAAGGTCCTATTTGAAGGGGGAAACCTGGTATTTCTTGGAGAAGATGTGATCTATTTGGGAGAAATGTGGCATTTCTGGAAGAAACTGTCCTCTTTTGGGGATAAAACAGGTATTTGTGGGTGAAAATATCCTATTTGAAGGGGGAACCCTGGTATTTCTTGGAGAAGATGTGATATATTTGGGAGAAATGTGGCATTTCTGGAAGAGAAAGTCCAATTTGCGGGGAGAAGGCTGGAATTTGTGGGAGAAAAGTTCCTATTTGAAGGGTGAAAGCTGGTGTTTCTTGGAGAAGATGTGGTATATTTGGGAGAAATGTGGCATTTCTGGAAGAAACTGTCCTATTTTGGGGATAAAAGAGGTATTTGTGGGTGAAAAGGTCCTATTTGAAGGGGGAATCCTGGTATTTCTTGGAGAAGATGTGATATATTTGGGAGAAATGTGGCATTTCTGGAAGCAACTGTACTATTTTGAGGATCAAACAGGCATTTGTGGGTGAAAAGGTCCTATTTGAAGGGGGAAAGCTGGTATTTCTTGGAGAAGATGTGATCTATTTTGGAGAAATGTGGCATTTCTGGAAGAAACTGTACTATTTTGGGGAAAATACAGGTATTTGTGGGAGAAAAGGTCCTATTTGAAGGGGGAACCGTGGTATTTCTTGGCGATATGATATATTTGGGAGAAATGTGGCCTTTCTGGAAGAAACTGTCCTCTTTTGGGGATCAAACAGGTATTTGTGGGTGAAAAGGTCCTATTTGAAGGGGGAAACCTGGTATTTCTAGGAGAAGATGTGATATATTTGGGAGAAATGTGGCATTTCTGGAAGAAACTGTCATCTTTTGGGGATAAAAGAGGTATTTGTGGGTGAAAAGTTCCTATTTGAAGGGGGAAAGCTGGTATTTCTTGGAGAAGATGTGATCTATTTGGGTGAAAAGTGGCATTTCTGGAAGAAACTGTCCTCTTTTGGGGATAAAACAGGTATTTGTTGGTGAAAAGGTCCTCTTTGAAGGGGGAATCCTGTTATTTCTAGGAGAAGATGTGATATATTTGGGAGAAATGTGGCATTTCTGGCAGAAACTGTCCTTTTTTGGGGATAAAAGAGGTATTTGTGGGTGAAAAGGTCCTATTTGAAGGGGGAAAGCTGGTATTTCTTGGAGAAGATGTGATATATTTGGGAGAAATGTGGCATTTCTGGAAGAAACTGTCCTCTTTTGGGGATAAAACAGGTATTTGTGGGTGAGAAGGTCCTATTTGAAGGGGAAAACCTGGTATTTCTTGGCGAAGATGTGATCTATTTGGGAGAAATGTGGCATTTCTGGAAGAAACTGTACTATTTGGGGAAAAAACAGGTATTTGTGGGTGAAAAGTTTCTATTTGAAGGGGGAAAGCTGGTATTTCTTGGAGAAGATGTGATATATTTGGGAGAAATCTGGCATGTCTGGAAGAAACTGTCCTATTTTGGGGATAAAAGAGGTATTTGTGGGTGAAAAGGTCCTATTTGAAGGGGGAATCCTGTTATTTCTAGGAGAAGATGTGATCTATTTGGGAGAAATGTGGCATTTCTGGAACAAACTGTCCTCTTTTGGGGATAAAAGAGGTATTTGTGGGTGATAAGGTCCTATTTGAAGGGGGAAACCTGGTATTTCTTGGAGAAGTTGTGATATATTTGGGAGAAATGTGGCATTTCTGGAAGAAACTGTCCAATATTGGGGATAAAACAGGTATTTGTGTGTGAAAAGGTCCTATTTGAAGGGGGAAAGCTGGTATTTCTTGGAGAAGATGTGATCTATTTGGGAGAAATGTGGCATTTCTTGGAAGAAAATGTCCTATTTTGGGGATGAAAGAGGTATTTGTGGGAGAAAAGGTCCTATTTGAAGGGGGAAAGCTGGTATTTCTTGGAGAAGATGTGATCTATTTGGGAGAAAGGTGGCACGTCTGGAAGAAAATGTCCTATTTTGGGGATAAAAGAGGTATTTGTGGGAGAAAAGGTCCTATTTGAAGGGGGAAAGCTGGTATTTCTTGCAGGAGATGTGATATATTTGGGAGAAATGTGGCATTTCTGGAAGAAACTGTTCTATTTTGGGGATAAAAGAGGTATTTGTGGGTGAAAAGGTCCTATTTGAAGGGGGAAACCTGGTATTTCTTGGAGAAGATGTGATATGGTTCAGAGAAATCTCGTATTTCTGGTAGAAACTGTTCTCTTTTGGGGATAAAAGAGGTATTAATGGGTGAAAAGGTCCTATTTCCAGGGGAAACCTGGTATTTCTAGGAGAAGATGTGATGTACTTGGGAGAAATGTGGCCTTTCTGGAAGAAACTGTCCTCTTTTGGGGATCAAACAGGTATTTGTGGGTGAAAAGTTCCTCTTTCAAGGGGGAAACCTGGTATTTCTTGGAGGAGATGTGATATATTTGGGAGAAATCTGGGCTTTCTGGCAGAAATTGTCCTCTTTGGGGATAAAAGAGGTATTTGTGGGTGAGAAGGTCCTATTTGAAGGGGGAAAGCTGGTATTTCTTGGAGAAGATGTGATCTATTTTGGAGAAATGTGGCATTTCTGGAAGAAACTGTACTATTTTGGGGAAAATACAGGTATTTGTGGGAGAAAAGGTCCTATTTGAAGGGGGAACCGTGGTATTTCTTGGAGATGTGATCTATTTTGGAGAAATGTGGCCTTTCTGGAAGAAACTGTCCTCTTTTGGGGATAAAAGAGGTATTTGTGGGTGAAAAGGTCCTATTCAAGGGGGGAAACCTGGTATTTCTAGGAGAAGATGTGATGTATTTGGGAGAAATGTGGCATGTGTGGAAGAAACTTTCCTATTTTGGGGATCAAACAGGTATTTGTGGGTGAAAAGTTCCTATTTGAAGGGGGAAAGCTGGTATTTCTTGGAGAAGATGTGATATATTTGGGAGAAATGTGGCATTTCTGGCAGAAACTGTCCTCTTTTGGGGATGAAAGAGGTATTTGTGGGTGAAAAGGTGGTATTTGAAGGGGGAAACCTGGTATTTCTTGGGGAAGATGTGATCTATTTGGGAGAAATGTGGCATTTCTGGAAGAAACTGTCCTCTTTTGGGGAAAAAACAGGTATTTGTGGGTGAAAAGGTCCTATTTGAAGGGGGAAAGCTGGTATTTCTTGGAGAAGATGTGATATATTTGGGAGAAATGTGGCCTTTCTGGAAGAAACTGTCGTATTTTGGGGATCAAACAGGTATTTGTGGGTGAAAAGGTCCTATTTGAAGGGGGAAAGCTGGTATTTCTTGGAGAAGATATGATCTATTTTGGAGAAATGTGGCATTTCTGGAAGAAACTGTCCTCTTTTGGGGATAAAACAGGTATTTGTGGGTGAAAAGGTCCTCTTTCAAGGGGGAATCCTGGTATTTCTTGGAGAAGATGTGATATATTTGGGAGAAATGTGGCATTTCTGGAAGAAACTGTCCTTTTTGGGGGATAAAACAGGTATTTGTGGGTGAAAAGTTCCTATTTGAAGGGGGAACCCTGGTATTTCTTGGAGAAGATGTGATATATTTGGGAGAAATGTGGCCTCTCTGGAAGAAACTGTCCTCTTTTGGGGATAAAACAGGTATTTGTGGGTGAAAAGGTTCTATTTCAAGGGGGAACCCTGGTATTTCTTGGAGAAGATGTGATCTATTTGGGAGAAATGTGGCATTTCTGGAAGAAACTGTCCTATTTTGGGGATAAAAGAGGTATTTGTGGGTGAAAAGGTCCTATTTGAAGGGGGAAAGCTGGTATTTCTTGGAGAAGATGTGATCTATTTGGGAGAAATGTGGCATTTCTGGAAGAAAAAGTCCAATTTGCGGGGAGAAGGCTGCTATTTGTGGGAGAAAAGTTCCTATTTGAAGGGCGAAAGCTGGTGTTTCTTGGAGAAGATGTGGTATATTTGGGAGAAATGTGGCATTTCTTGAAGAAACTGTCCTATTTTGGGGATAAAAGAGGTATTTGTGGGTGAAAAGGTCCTATTTGAAGGGGGAATCCTGGTATTTCTTGGAGAAGATGTGATCAATTTGGGAGAAATGTGGCATTTCTGGAAGAAACTGTAGTATTTTGAGGATGAAACAGGTATTTGTGGGTGAAAAGGTCCTATTTGAAGGGGGAAACCTGGTATTTCTTGGAGAAGATGTGATATATTTGGGAGAAATGTGGCATTTCTGGAAGAAAATGTCCTATTTTGGGGATCAAACAGGTATTTGTGGGTGAAAAGGTCCTATTTGAAGGGGGAATCCTGGTATTTCTTGGAGCAGATGTGATCTATTTTGGAGAAATGTGGCATTTCTGTAAGAAACTGTCCTCTTTTGGGGAAAAAACAGGTATTTGTGGGAGAAAAGGTGCTATTTGAAGGGGGAACCGTGGTATTTCTTGGAGATGTGATATATTTGGGAGAAATGTGGCCTTTCTGGAAGAAACAGTCCTCTTTTGGGGATAAAACAGGTATTTGTGGGTGAAAAGGTCCTATTTGATGGGGGAATCCTGGTATTTCTAGGAGAAGATGTGATATATTTGGGAGAAATGTGGCATTTCTGGAAGAAACTGTCCTCTTTTGGGGATAAAACAGGTATTTGTGGGTGAAAAGGTCCTATTTGAAGGGGGAAACCTGGTATTTCTTGGAGAAGATGTGATCTATTTGGGAGAAATGTGGCATGTCTGGCAGAAACTGTCCTCTTTTGGGGATAAAACAGGTATTTGTGGGTGAAAAGGTCCTATTTGAAGGGGGAAAGCTGGTATTTCTTGGAGAAGATGTGGTATATTTGGGAGAAATGTTGCATGTCTGGAATAAACTGTCCTCTTTTAGGGATAAAACAGGTATTTCTGGGTGAAAAGGTCCTATTTGAAGGGGGAAAGCTGGTATTTCTTGGAGAAGATGTGATATATTTGGGAGAAATGTGGCATGTCTGGAAGAAACTGTCCTCTTTCGGTGATAAAAGAGGTATTTGTGGGTGAAAAGGTCCTATTTGAAGGGGGAAACCTGGTATTTCTTGGAGAAGATGTGATCTATTTGGAAGAAATGTGGCATGTCTGGAAGAAACTGTCCTCTTTGGGCGATAAAAGAGGTATTTGTGGGTGAAAAGGTCCTATTTGAAGGGGGAAAGCTGGTATTTCTTGGAGAAGATGTGATATATTTGGGAGTAATGTGGCATTTCTGGAAGAAACTGTCCTATTTTCGGGGTAAAACAGGTATTTGTGAGTGAAAATGTCCTATTTGAAGGGGGAACCGTGGTATTTCTTGGAGAAGATGTGATCTATTTGGGAGAAATGTGGCATTTCTGGAAGAAACTGTCCTCTTTTGGGGATAAAAGAGGTATTTGTGGGTGAAAAGGTCCTATTTGAAGGGGGAACCGTGGTATTTCTTGGAGAAGATGTGATATATTTGGGAGAAATTCTGCACGTGTGGAAGAAACTGTCCTCTTTTGGGGATAAAAGAGGTATTTGTGGGTGAAAAGGACCTATTTGAAGGGGGAAAGCTGGTATTTCTTGGAGAAGATGTGATATATTTGGGAGAAATGTGGCATTTCTGGCAGAAACAGTCCTCTTTTGGGGATAAAAGAGGTATTTGTGGGTGAAAAGGTCCTATTTGAAGGGGGAAACCTGGTATTTCTTGGAGTAGATGTGATATATTTGGGAGAAATGTGGCATGTCGGGAAGAAACGGTCCTCTTTAGGGGATAAAACAGGTATTTGTGGGTGAAAAGGTCCTATTTGAAGGGGGAAAGCTGGTATTTCTTGGAGAAGATGTGATATATTTGGGAGAAATATGGCACGTCTGGAAGAAACTGTCCTCTTTTGGGGATAAAAGAGGTATTTGTGGGAGAAAAGGTCCTATTTGAAGGGGGAAACCTGGTATTTCTTGGAGAAGATGTGATATGGTTCAGAGAAATCTCGTATTTCTGGTAGAAACTGATCTCTTTTGGGGATAAAAGAGGTATTTGTGAGTGAAAAGGTCCTCTTTGAAGGGGAAAACCTGGAATTTCTTGGAGAAGATGTGATATGGTTCAGAGAAATCTCGTATTTCTGGTAGAAACTGTTCTGTTTTGGGGATAAATAGGTATTTCTGGGTGAAAAGGTCCTATATCTAGGGGAAAACCTGGTATTTCTTGGAGAAGATGTGATATATTTGGGAGAAATGTGGCATGTGTGGAAGAAACTGTCCTATTTTGGGGATCAAACAGGTATTTGTGGGTGAAAAGTTCCTCATTCAAGGGGGAAACCTGGTATTTCTTGGAGGAGATGTAATATATTTGGGAGAAATCTGGCCTTTCTGGCAGAAACTGTCCTCTTTTGGGGATAAAAGAGGTATTTGTGGGTGAAAAGGTCCTATTTGAAGGGCAACCCTGGTATTTCTTGGAGAAGATGTGATATATTTGGGAGAAATGTGGCATTTCTGGAAGAAACTGTCCTCTTTTGGGGATAAAAGAGGTATTTGTGGGTGAGAAGGTCCTATTTGAAGGGGGAAACCTGGTATTTCTTGGAGAAGATGTGATCAATTTGGGAGAAATGTGGCATTTCTGGAAGAAACTGCCCTCTTTTGGGGATAAAAGAGGTATTTGTGGGTGAAAAGGTCTTATTTGAAGGGGGAAACCTGGTATTTCTTGGAGAAGATGTGATCTATTTGGGAGAAATGTGGCATTTCTGGAAGAAACTGTCCTCTTTTGGGGATAAAAGAGGTATTTGTGGGTGAAAAGGTCCGCTTTCAAGGGGGAATCCTGGTATTTCTTGGAGCAGATGTGATCTATTTGGGAGAAATGTGGCATTTCTGGCAGAAACTGTCCTCTTTTGGGGATAAAAGAGGTATTTGTGGGTGAAAAGGTCCTATTTGAAGGGGGAAAGCTGGTAGTTCTTGCAGGAGATGTGATATATTTTTTGTAGAAATGTGGCATTTCTGGCAGAAACTGTCCTCTTTTGGGGATAAAAGAGGTATTTGTGGGTGAGAAGGTCCTATTTGAAGGGGGAAACCTGGTATTTCTTGGAGAAGATGTGATATATTTGGGAGAAATGTGGCATTTCTGGAAGAAAATGTCCTATTTTGGGGATAAAACAGGTATTTGTGGGTGAAAAGGTCCTATTTGAAGGGGGAATCCTGGTATTTCTAGGAGAAGATGTGATCTATTTGGGAGAAATGTGGCATTTCTGGAAGAAACTGTCCTATTTTGGGGATAAAACAGGTATTTGTGGGTGAAAAGGTCCTATTTGAAGGGGGAAACCTGGAATTTCTTGGAGAAGATGTGATATGGTTCAGAGAAATCTGGTATTTCTGGTAGAAACTGTTCTCTTTAGGGGATAAAAGAGGTATTTCTGGGTGAAAAGGTCAAATATCTAGGGGAAAACCTGGTATTTCTTGGAGAAGATGTGATCTATTTGGGAGAAATGTGGCATTTCTGGAAGAAACTGTCCTCTTTTGGGGATCAAACAGGTATTTGTGGGTGAAAAGTTCCTCATTCAAGGGGGAAACCTGGTATTTCTTGGAGGAGATGTGATATATTTGGGAGAAATCTGGCCTTTCTGGCAGAAACTGTCCTCTTTTGGGGATAAAACAGGTATTTGTGGGTGAAAAGGCCCTATTTGAAGGGGGAAAGCTGGTATTTCTTGGAGAAGATGTGGTCTATTTTGGAGAAATGTGGCATTTCTGGAAGAAACTGTCCTCTTTTGGGGATCAAACAGGTATTTGTGGGAGAAAAGGTCCTATTTGAAGGGGGAACCGTGGTATTTCTTGGAGAAGATGTGATATATTTGGGAGAAATGTGGCCTTTCTGGAACAAACTCTCCTCTTTTGGGGATAAAACAGGTATTTGTGGGTGAAAAGGTCCTATTTGAAGGGGGAAACCTGGTATTTCTAGGAGAAGATGTGATATATTTGGGAGAAATGTGGCATTTCTGGAAGAAACTGTCCTCTTTTGGGAATAAAAGAGGTATTTGTGGGTGAAAAGGTCCTATTTGAAGGGGGAAACCTGGTATTTCTCGGAGAAGATGTGATATATTTGGGAGAAATGTGGCATTTCTGGCAGAAACTGTCCTCTTTTGGGGATAAAAGAGGTATTTGTGGGTGAAAAGGTCCTATTTGAAGGGGGAAAGCTGGTATTTCTTGGAGAAGATGTGATATATTTGGGAGAAATGTGGCATGTGTGGAAGAAATTGTCCTCTATTGGGGATCAAACAGGTATTTGTGGGTGAAAAGGTCCTATTTGAAGGGGGAAACCTGGTATTTCTTGGAGAAGATGTGATATATTTGGGAGAAATGTGGCATGTCTGGAAGAAAATGTCCTATTTCGGGGATAAAAGAGGTATTTGTGGGAGAAAAGGTCCTATTTGAAGGGGGAAAGCTGGTATTTCTTGCAGGAGATGTGATCAATTTGGGAGAAATGTGGCATTTCTTGAAGAAACTGTCCTCTTTTGGGGATAAAACAGGTATTTGTGGGTGAAAAGGTCCTATTTGAAGGGGGAAACCTGGAATTTCTTGGAGAAGATGTGATATGGTTCAGAGAAATCTCGTATTTCTGGTAGAAACTGTTCTCTTTTGGGGATAAAAGAGGAATTTCTGGGTGAAAAGGTCAAATATCTAGGGGAAAACCTGGTATTTCTTGCAGAAGATGTGATCTATTTGGGAGAAATGTTGTATGTCCGGAAGAAACTGTCCTATTTTGGGGATCAAACAGGTATTTGTGGGTGAAAAGTTCCTCATTCAAGGGGGAAACCTGGTATTTCTTGGAGGAGATGTGATATATTTGGGAGAAATCTGGCCTTTCTGGCAGAAACTGTCCTCTTTTGGGGATAAAACAGGTATTTGTGGGTGAAAAGGTCCTATTTGAAGGGGGAAAGCTGGTATTTCTTGGAGTAGATGTGATCTATTTTGGAGAAATGTGGCATTTCTGGCAGAAACAGTAGTATTTTGGGGATAAAACAGGTATTTGTGGGAGAAAAGGTCCTATTTGAAGGGGGAAACCTGGTATTTCTTGGAGAAGATGTGATATATTTGGGAGAAATGTGGCATTCCTGGAAGAAACTGTCCTCTTTTGGGGATAAAAGAGGTATTTGTGGGTGAAAAGGTCCTATTTGAAGTGGGAACCCTGGTATTTCTTGGAGAAGATGTGATATATTTGGGAGAAATGTGGCATTTCTGGAAGAAACTGTCCTCTTTTGGGGATAAAAGAGGTATTTGTGGGTGAAAAGGTCCTATTTGAAGGGGGAAAGCTGGTATTTCTTGGAGAAGATGTGATATATTTGGGTGAAATGTGGCATGTCTGGAAGAAACTGTCCTCTTTTGGGGATAAAACAGGTATTTGTGGGTGAAAAGGTCCTCTTCCAAGGGGGAACCCTGGTATTTCTTGGAGAAGATGTGATATATTTGGGAGAAATGTGGCATTTCTGGAAGAAACTGTCCTTTTTTGGGGACAAAAGAGGTATTTGTGGGTGAAAAGGTCCTATTTGAAGGGGGAAAGCTGGTATTTCTTGGAGAAGATGTGATCTATTTGGGAGAAATGTGGCATGTCTGGAAGAAACTGTTCTATTTGAGTGATAAAGCAGGTATTTGTGGGTGAAAAGGTCTTATTTCCAGGGGGAAACCTGGTATTTCTTGGAGAACATGTGATATATTTGGGAGAAATGTTGTATGTCCGGAAGAAACTGTCCTATTTTGGGGATAAAACAGGTATTTGTGGGTGAAAAGGTCCTCTTTCAAGGGGGAAACCTGGTATTTCTTGGAGAAGATGTGATCTATTTTGGAGAAATGTGGCATTTCTGGCAGAAACTGTCCTCTTTTGGGGATAAAAGAGGTATTTGTGGGTGAAAAGGTCCTATTTGAAGGGGGAAAGCTGGTATTTCTTGGAGAAGATGTGATATATTTGGGAGAAATGTGGCATTTCTGGAATAAACTGTCCTCTTTTGGGGATAAAAGAGGTATTTGTGGGAGAAAAGGACCTCTTTCAAGGGGGAGAGCTGGTATTTCTTGGAGAAGATGTGATATATTTGGGAGAAATGTGGCATTTCTGGAAGAAACTGTCCTATTTTGGGGGAGAAGGCTGGTATTTGTGGGAGAAAAGGTCCTATTTCAGGAATAATCGTGGTATTTCTTGGAGAAGATGTGATGTATTTGGGAGAAATCTGGCCTTTCTGGAAAAAACTGTCCTCTTTTGGGGATAAAACTGGAATTTGTGGGTGAAAAGATCCTATTTGAAAGGGGAACCCTGGTATTTCTTGGAGAAGATGTGATCTATTTGGGAGAAATGTGGCATTTCTGGAAGAAACTGTCCTCTTTTGGGGATAAAACAGGGATCTGTGAAAGAAAAGTTCCTATTTGTAGGGGGAAACGTGGTATTTCCTGGAGAAGATGTGTTATATTTGGGAGAAATGTGGCATTTCTGGATGAAACTGTCCTCTTTTGGGGATAAAACAGGTATTTGTGGGTGAAAAGGTCCTATTTGAAGGGGAAAACCTGGTATTTCTTGGAGGAGATGTGATATATTTGGGAGAAATGTGGCATTTCTGGAAGAAACTGTCCTCTTTTGGGGATAAAAGAGGTATTTGTGGGTGAAAAGGTCCTATTTGAAGGGCAACCCTGGTATTTCTTGGAGAAGATGTGATATATTTGGGAGAAATGTGGCATTTCTGGAAGAAACTGTCCTCTTTTGGGGATAAAAGAGGTATTTGTGGGTGAGAAGGTCCTATTTGAAGGGGGAAACCTGGTATTTCTTGGAGAAGATGTGATCTATTTGGGAGAAATGTGGCCTTTCTGGAAGAAACTGTCCTCTTTTGGGGATAAAAGAGGTATTTGTGGGTGAAAAGGTGGTATTTGAAGGGGGAAAGCTGGTATTTCTTGGTGAAGATGTGATATATTTGGGAGAAATGTGGCATTTCTGGCAGAAACTGTCCTATTTTGGGGATCAAACAGGTATTTGTGGGTGAAAAGGTCCTCTTTCAAGGGGGAATCCTGGTATTTCTTCGAGCAGATGTGATATATTTGGGAGAAATGTGGCATTTCTGGCAGAAGCCGTCCTATTTTGGGGATAAAAGATGTATTTGTGGGTGAAAAGGTCCTATTTGAAGGGGGAAAGCTGGTAGTTCTTGCAGGAGATGTGATATACTTTTTGTAGAAATGTGGCATTTCTGGCAGAAACTGTCCTATTTTGGCGATAAAAGAGGTATTTGTGGGTGAAAAGGTCCTATTTGAAGGGGGAAACCTGGTATTTCTAGGAGAAGATGTGGTATATTTGGGAGATATTTGGCATTTCTGGAAGAAACTGTCCTCTTTTGGGGATAAAAGAGGTATTTGTGGGTGAAAAGGTCCTATTTGAAGGGGGAAAGCTGGTATTTCTTGCAGGAGATGTGATATATTTTGAAGAAATGTGGCATGTCAGGAAGAAACTGTCGTATTTTGGCGATAAAGCAGGTATTTGTGGGTGAAAAGGTCCTATTTGAAGGGGGAAACGTGGTATTTCTTGGAGAAGATGTGATCTATTTGGGAGAAATCTGGCATGTCTGGAAGAAACTGTCCTCTTTTGGGGATGAAAGAGGTATTTGTGGGTGAAAAGGTCCTATTTGAAGGGGGAAACCTGGTATTTCTTGGAGAAGATGTGATCTATTTGGGAGAAATGTGGCATTTCTGGAAGAAACTGTCCTCTTTTGGGGATAAAAGAGGTATTTGTGGGAGAAAAGGTCCTATTTGAAGGGGGAAAGCTGGTATTTCTTGCAGGAGATGTGATATATTAGGGAGAAATGTGGCATTTCTGGAAGAAACTGTTCTATTTTGGGGATAAAACAGGTATTTGTGGGTGAAAAGGTCCTCTTTCAAGGGGGAAACCTGGAATTTCTTGGAGAAGATGTGACATGGTTCAGAGAAATCTCGTATTTCTGGTAGAAACTGTTCTCTTTTGGGGATAAAAGAGGTATTTGTGGGTGAAAAGGTCCTATTTGAAGGGGGAACCTGGTATTTCTTGGAGAAGATGTGATGTATTTGGGAGAAATGTGGCATTTCTGGAAGAAACTGTCCTATTTTGGGGATCAAACAGGTATTTGTGGGTGAAAAGTTCCTATTTGAAGGGGGAAACCCGGTATTTCTTGGAGGAGATGTGATGTATGTGGGTGAAATCTGGCCTTTCTGGCAGAAACTGTCCTCTTTTGGGGATAAAACAGGTATTTGTGGGTGAAACGTTCCTATTTGAAGGGGGAAAGCTGGTATTTCTTGGAGAAGATGTGATGTATTTGGGAGAAATGTGGCATTTCTGGAAGAAACTGTACTATTTTGGGGATAAAACAGGTATTTGTGGGAGAAAAGGTCCTATTTGAAGGGGGAACCGTGGTATATCCTGGAGAAGATGTGATATATTTGGGAGAAATGTGGCCTTTCTGGAAGAAACTGTCCTCTTTTGGGAATCAAACAGTTATTTGTGGGTGAAATGGTCCTATTTGAAGGGGGAACCCTGGTATTTCTTGCAGTAGATGTGATATATTTGGGAGAAATCTGACATGTCTGGAAGAAACTGTCCTATTTTGGGGATAAAAGAGGTATTTGTGGGTGAAAAGGTCCTCTTTCAAGGGGGAATCCTGGTATTTCTAGGAGAAGATGTGATCTATTTGGGAGAAATGTGGCATTTCTGGAAGAAACTGTCCTTTTTAGGGGATAAAACAGGTATTTGTGGGTGAGAAGGTCCTATTTGAAGGGGGAAAGCTGGTATTTCTTGGAGAAGATGTGATATATTTGGGAGAAATGTGGCATGTCTGGAAGAAACTGTCCTATTTTGGGGATAAAAGAGGTATTTGTGGGTGAAAAGGTCCTATTTGAAGGGGGAAACCTGGTATTTCTTGGAGAACATGTGATATATTTTGGAGAAATGTTGTATGTCAGGAAGAAACTGTCCTCTTTTGGGGATAAAACAGGTATTTGTGTTTGAAAAGGTCCTATTTGAAGGGGGAAACGTGGTATTTCTTGGAGAAGATGTGATCTATTTGGGAGAAATGTGGCATTTCTGGAAGAAACAGTCCTCTTTTGGGGATAAAACAGGTATTTGTGTGTGAAAAGGTCCTATTTGAAGGGGGAAAGCTGGTATTTCTTGGAGAATATGTGATCTATTTGGGAGAAATGTGGCATTTCTGGAAGAAAATGTCCTATTTTGGGGATGAAAGAGGTATTTGTGGGTGAAAAGGTCCTATTTGAAGGGGGAAACCTGGTATTTCTTGGAGAAGATGTGATATATTTTGGAGAAATGTGGCATTTCTGGAAGAAACTGTACTATTTTGGGGAAAAAACAGGTATTTGTGGGAGAAAAGGTCCTATTTGAAGGGGGAACCGTGGTATTTCTTGGAGATGTGATATATTTGGGAGAAATGTGGCCTTTCTGGAAGAAACTGTCCTCTTTTGGGGATCAAACAGGTATTTGTGGGTGAAAAGGTCCTATTTGAAGGGGGAAACCTGGTATTTCTAGGAGAAGATGTGATCTATTTGGGAGAAATGTGGCATGTGTGGAAGAGACTGTCGTATTTTGGGAATAAAAGAGGTATTTGTGGGTGAAAAGGTCCTATTTGAAGGGGGAAAGCTGGTATTTCTTGGAGAAGATGTGATCTATTTGGGAGAAATGTGGCATTTCTGGAAGAAACGGTCCTATTTTGGGGATAAAACAGGTATTTGTGGGTGAAAAGGTCCTCTTTCAAGAGGGAATCCTGTTATTTCTAGGAGAAGATGTGATATATTTGGGAGAAATGTGGCATTTCTGGAAGAAACTGTCCTCTTTTGGGGATAAAACAGGTATTTGTGGGTGAAAAGGTCCTATTTGAAGGGGGAAAGCTTGTATTTCTTGGAGAAGATGAGATCTATTTGGGAGAAATGTGGCATTTCTGGAAGAAACTGTCCTCTTTTGGGGATAAAAGAGGTATTTGTGGGTGAGAAGGTCCTATTTGAAGGGCGAAAGCTGGTATTTCTTGCAGGAGATGTGATATATTTGGGAGAAATGTGTCATTTCTGGAAGAAACTGTACTATTTTGGGGAAAAAACAGGTATTTGTGGGTGAAAAGGTCCTATTTGAAGGGGGAAACCTGGTATTTCTTGGAGAAGATGTGATATATTTGGGAGAAATGTGGCATTTCTGGAAGAAACTGTCCTCTTTTGGGGATCAAACAGGTATTTGTGGGTGAAAAGGTCCTATTTGAAGGGGGAACCCTGGTATTTCTTGGAGAAGATGTGATATATTTGGGAGAAATGTGGCATGTCTGGAAGAAACTGTCCTCTTCTGGGGATAGAACAGGTATTTGTGGGTGAAAAGGTCCTATTTCCAGGGGAAAACCTGGTATTTCTTGGAGAAGATGTGATATATTTGGGAGAAATTTGGCATGTCTGGAAGAAAATGTCCTATTTGGGGGGAGAAGGGTGGTATTTGTGGGAGAAAATATCCTATTTCAGGAGGAATCCTGGTATTTCTTGGAGGAGATGTGATATGTTTGGGAGAAATGTGGCATGTCAGGAACAAACTGTCCTCTTTTGGGGATAAAAGAGGTATTTCATGGAGAAAAGGTCCTATTTGAAGGGGGAAACCTGGTATTTCTTGGAGAAGATGTGATATGTTTGGGAGAAATATGGCATTTCTGGAAGAAACTGTCCTCTTTTGGGGATAAAAGAGGTATTTGTGGGTGAAAAGGTCCTATTTGAAGGGGGAAACATGGCATTTCTTGGAGAAGATGTGATCTATTTGGGAGAAATGTGGCATTTCTGGAAGAAAGTGTCCTCTTTTGGGGATAAAGTAGGTATTTGTGGGTGAAAAGGTCCTATTTGAAGGGGGAAACGTGGAATTTCTTGGAGAAGATGTGATATATTTGGGAGAAATGTGGCATTTCTTGAAGAAACTGTCCTCTTTTCGGGATAAAAGAGGTACTTGTGGGTGAAAAGGTCCTATCTGAAGGGGGAAAGCTGGTATTTCTTGGAGAAGATGTGATCTATTTGGGAGAAATGTGGCATTTCTGGAAGAAACTGTCCTCTTTTGGGGATAAAAGAGGTATTTGTGGGTGAAAAGGTCTTATTTGAAGGGGGAAAGCTGGTATTTCTTGGAGAAGATGTGATATATTTGGGAGAAATGTGGCATGTCTGGAAGAAACTGTCCTCTTTTGGGGATAAAAGAGGTATTTGTGGGTGAAAAGGTCCTATTTGAAGGGGGAAACCTGGTATTTCTTGGAGAAGATGTGATATATTTGGGAGAAATGTGGCATGTCTGGAAGAAACTGTCCTATTTTGGGGATAAAAGAGGTATTTGTGGGTGAAAAGGTCCTATTTGAAGGGGGAACCCTGGTATTTCTTGGAGAAGATGTGATCTATTTGGGAGAAATGTTGCATGTCTGGAAGAAACTGTCCTCTTTTGGGGATAAAACAGGTATTTGTGGGTGAAGAGTTTCTATTTGAAGGGGGAAACCTGGTATTTCTTGGAGAAGAGGTGATATATTTGGGAGAAATGTGGCATGTCTGGAAGAAAATGTCCTATTTGGGGGGAGAAGTGTGGTATTTGTCTGAGAAAAGTTCCTATTTCAGGAGGAATCCTGGTATTTCTTGGAGGAGATGTGATATGTTTGGGAGTAATGTGGCATTTCTGGAAGAAACTGTCCTCTTTTGGGGATAAAAGAGGTATTTGTGGGTGAAAAGGTCCTATTTGAAGGGGGAAACCTGGTATTTCTTGGAGAAGATGTGATATGTTTGGGAGAAATATGGCATTTCTGGAAGAAACTGTCCTCTTTTGGGGATAAAACAGGTATTTGTGGGTGAAAAGGTCCTATTTGAAGGGGGAAAGCTGGTATTTCTTGGAGAAGATGTGATATATTTGGGAGAAATGTGGCATTTCTGGAGGAAACTGTCCTATTTGGGGGAGAAGTCTGCTATTAGTGGGTGAAAAGGTCCTATTTGAAGGGGGAAAGCTGGTATTTCTTGCAGAAGATGTGATATATTTGGGAGAAATGTGGCCTTTCTTGAAGAAAATGTCCTATTTGGGGGGAGAAGGCTGGTACTTGTGGGAGAATAGGTCCTATTTCAGGAGGAATCCTGGTATTTCTTGGAGGAGGTGTGATATGTTTGGGAGAAATGTGGCCTTTCTGGAAGAAACTGTCCTCTTTTGGGGATAAAAGAGGTATTTGTGGGTAAAAAGGTCCTATTTGAAGGGGGAAATGTGGTATTTCTTGGAGAAGATGTGATATGTTTGGGAGAAATATGGCATTTCTGTAAGAAACTGTTCTATTATGGGGATAAAAGAGGTATTTGTGGGTGAAAAGGTCCTATTTGAAGGGGGAAACCTGGTATTTCTTGGAGAAGATGTGATCTATTTGGGAGAAATGTGGCATTTCTGATAGAAACTGTCTTCTTTTTGGGATAAAACAGGTATTTGTGGGTGAAAAGGTCCTATTTGAAGGGGGAAACCTGGTATTTCTTGGAGAAGATGTGATATATTTGGGAGAAATGTGGCCTTTCAGGAAGAAACTGTCCTCTTTTGGGGATAAAACAGGTATTTCATGGAGAAAAGGTCCTAATTGAAGGGGGAAACCTGCTATTTCTTGGAGGAGTTGTGATATATTTGGGAGAAATGTGGCATTTCTGGAAGAAACTGTCCAATTTTGGGCATAAAAGAGGTATTCGTGGGTGAGAAGGTCCTATTTGAAGGGGGAAAGCTGGTATTTCTTGGAGAAGATGTGCTATTTCGGGAGAAATCTGGCATTCCTCGAAGAAACTGTCCTGTTTTGGGGATAAAAGAGGTTTTTTTGGGGAAAAGGTCCTATTTGAAGGGGGAAACGTGGTATTTCATGGAGAAGATGTGATATATTTGGGAGAAATGTGGCATTTCTGGAAGAAACTGTCCTCTTATGGGGATAGAACAGGTATTTGTGGGTGAAAAGGTCCAATTTGAAGGGGTAAAGCTGGTATTTCTTGGAGAAGATGTGATATTTTTTTGAGAAATGTGGCATGTCTGGAAGAAAATGTCCTATTTGGGGGGAGAAGGGTGGTATTTGTGGGAGAAAAGTTCCTATTTCAGGAGGAATCCTGGTATTTCTTGGAGGAGATGTGATATGTTTGGGAGATATGTGCCATTTCTGGAAGAAACTGTCCTCTTTTGGGGATAAAACAGGTATTTGTGGGTGAAAAGGACCTATTTGAAGGGGGAAACGTGGCATTTCTTGGAGAAGATGTGATATGTTTGGGAGAAATATGGCATTTCTGGAAGAATCTGTCCTCTTTTGGGGATAAAACAGGTATTTGTGGGAGAAAAGGTCCTATTTGAAGGGGGAACCGTGGTATATCCTGGAGAAGATGTGATATATTTGGGAGAAATGTGGCCTTTCTGGAAGAAACTGTCCTCTTTTGGGAATCAAACAGTTATTTGTGGGTGAAATGGTCCTATTTGAAGGGGGAACCCTGGTATTTCTTGCAGTAGATGTGATATATTTGGGAGAAATCTGACATGTCTGGAAGAAACTGTCCTATTTTGGGGATAAAAGAGGTATTTGTGGGTGAAAAGGTCCTCTTTCAAGGGGGAATCCTGGTATTTCTAGGAGAAGATGTGATCTATTTGGGAGAAATGTGGCATTTCTGGAAGAAACTGTCCTTTTTAGGGGATAAAACAGGTATTTGTGGGTGAGAAGGTCCTATTTGAAGGGGGAAAGCTGGTATTTCTTGGAGAAGATGTGATATATTTGGGAGAAATGTGGCATGTCTGGAAGAAACTGTCCTATTTTGGGGATAAAAGAGTTATTTGTGGGTGAAAAGGTCCTATTTGAAGGGGGAAACCTGGTATTTCTTGGAGAACATGTGATATATTTTGGAGAAATGTTGTATGTCAGGAAGAAACTGTCCTCTTTTGGGGATAAAACAGGTATTTGTGTTTGAAAAGGTCCTATTTGAAGGGGGAAACGTGGTATTTCTTGGAGAAGATGTGATCTATTTGGGAGAAATGTGGCATTTCTGGAAGAAACAGTCCTCTTTTGGGGATAAAACAGGTATTTGTGTGTGAAAAGGTCCTATTTGAAGGGGGAAAGCTGGTATTTCTTGGAGAATATGTGATCTATTTGGGAGAAATGTGGCATTTCTGGAAGAAAATGTCCTATTTTGGGGATGAAAGAGGTATTTGTGGGTGAAAAGGTCCTATTTGAAGGGGGAAACCTGGTATTTCTTGGAGAAGATGTGATATATTTTGGAGAAATGTGGCATTTCTGGAAGAAACTGTACTATTTTGGGGAAAAAACAGGTATTTGTGGGAGAAAAGGTCCTATTTGAAGGGGGAACCGTGGTATTTCTTGGAGATGTGATATATTTGGGAGAAATGTGGCCTTTCTGGAAGAAACTGTCCTCTTTTGGGGATCAAACAGGTATTTGTGGGTGAAAAGGTCCTATTTGAAGGGGGAAACCTGGTATTTCTAGGAGAAGATGTGATCTATTTGGGAGAAATGTGGCATGTGTGGAAGAGACTGTCGTATTTTGGGAATAAAAGAGGTATTTGTGGGTGAAAAGGTCCTATTTGAAGGGGGAAAGCTGGTATTTCTTGGAGAAGATGTGATCTATTTGGGAGAAATGTGGCATTTCTGGAAGAAACGGTCCTATTTTGGGGATAAAACAGGTATTTGTGGGTGAAAAGGTCCTCTTTCAAGAGGGAATCCTGTTATTTCTAGGAGAAGATGTGATATATTTGGGAGAAATGTGGCATTTCTGGAAGAAACTGTCCTCTTTTGGGGATAAAACAGGTATTTGTGGGTGAAAAGGTCCTATTTGAAGGGGGAAAGCTTGTATTTCTTGGAGAAGATGAGATCTATTTGGGAGAAATGTGGCATTTCTGGAAGAAACTGTCCTCTTTTGGGGATAAAAGAGGTATTTGTGGGTGAGAAGGTCCTATTTGAAGGGCGAAAGCTGGTATTTCTTGCAGGAGATGTGATATATTTGGGAGAAATGTGTCATTTCTGGAAGAAACTGTACTATTTTGGGGAAAAAACAGGTATTTGTGGGTGAAAAGGTCCTATTTGAAGGGGGAAACCTGGTATTTCTTGGAGAAGATGTGATATATTTGGGAGAAATGTGGCATTTCTGGAAGAAACTGTCCTCTTTTGGGGATAAAACAGGTATTTGTGGGTGAAAAGGTCCTATTTGAAGGGGGAACCCTGGTATTTCTTGGAGAAGATGTGATATATTTGGGAGAAATGTGGCATGTCTGGAAGAAACTGTCCTCTTCTGGGGATAGAACAGGTATTTGTGGGTGAAAAGGTCCTATTTCCAGGGGAAAACCTGGTATTTCTTGGAGAAGATGTGATATATTTGGGAGAAATTTGGCATGTCTGGAAGAAAATGTCCTATTTGGGGGGAGAAGGGTGGTATTTGTGGGAGAAAATATCCTATTTCAGGAGGAATCCTGGTATTTCTTGGAGGAGATGTGATATGTTTGGGAGAAATGTGGCATGTCAGGAACAAACTGTCCTCTTTTGGGGATAAAAGAGGTATTTCATGGAGAAAAGGTCCTATTTGAAGGGGGAAACCTGGTATTTCTTGGAGAAGATGTGATATGTTTGGGAGAAATATGGCATTTCTGGAAGAAACTGTCCTCTTTTGGGGATAAAAGAGGTATTTGTGGGTGAAAAGGTCCTATTTGAAGGGGGAAACATGGCATTTCTTGGAGAAGATGTGATCTATTTGGGAGAAATGTGGCATTTCTGGAAGAAAGTGTCCTCTTTTGGGGATAAAGTAGGTATTTGTGGGTGAAAAGGTCCTATTTGAAGGGGGAAACGTGGAATTTCTTGGAGAAGATGTGATATATTTGGGAGAAATGTGGCATTTCTTGAAGAAACTGTCCTCTTTTCGGGATAAAAGAGGTACTTGTGGGTGAAAAGGTCCTATCTGAAGGGGGAAAGCTGGTATTTCTTGGAGAAGATGTGATCTATTTGGGAGAAATGTGGCATTTCTGGAAGAAACTGTCCTCTTTTGGGGATAAAAGAGGTATTTGTGGGTGAAAAGGTCTTATTTGAAGGGGGAAAGCTGGTATTTCTTGGAGAAGATGTGATATATTTGGGAGAAATGTGGCATGTCTGGAAGAAACTGTCCTCTTTTGGGGATAAAAGAGGTATTTGTGGGTGAAAAGGTCCTATTTGAAGGGGGAAACCTGGTATTTCTTGGAGAAGATGTGATATATTTGGGAGAAATGTGGCATGTCTGGAAGAAACTGTCCTATTTTGGGGATAAAAGAGGTATTTGTGGGTGAAAAGGTCCTATTTGAAGGGGGAACCCTGGTATTTCTTGGAGAAGATGTGATCTATTTGGGAGAAATGTTGCATGTCTGGAAGAAACTGTCCTCTTTTGGGGATAAAACAGGTATTTGTGGGTGAAGAGTTTCTATTTGAAGGGGGAAACCTGGTATTTCTTGGAGAAGAGGTGATATATTTGGGAGAAATGTGGCATGTCTGGAAGAAAATGTCCTATTTGGGGGGAGAAGTGTGGTATTTGTCTGAGAAAAGTTCCTATTTCAGGAGGAATCCTGGTATTTCTTGGAGGAGATGTGATATGTTTGGGAGTAATGTGGCATTTCTGGAAGAAACTGTCCTCTTTTGGGGATAAAAGAGGTATTTGTGGGTGAAAAGGTCCTATTTGAAGGGGGAAACCTGGTATTTCTTGGAGAAGATGTGATATGTTTGGGAGAAATATGGCATTTCTGGAAGAAACTGTCCTCTTTTGGGGATAAAACAGGTATTTGTGGGTGAAAAGGTCCTATTTGAAGGGGGAAAGCTGGTATTTCTTGGAGAAGATGTGATATATTTGGGAGAAATGTGGCATTTCTGGAGGAAACTGTCCTATTTGGGGGAGAAGTCTGCTATTAGTGGGTGAAAAGGTCCTATTTGAAGGGGGAAAGCTGGTATTTCTTGCAGAAGATGTGATATATTTGGGAGAAATGTGGCCTTTCTTGAAGAAAATGTCCTATTTGGGGGGAGAAGGCTGGTACTTGTGGGAGAAAAGGTCCTATTTCAGGAGGAATCCTGGTATTTCTTGGAGGAGGTGTGATATGTTTGGGAGAAATGTGGCCTTTCTGGAAGAAACTGTCCTCTTTTGGGGATAAAAGAGGTATTTGTGGGTAAAAAGGTCCTATTTGAAGGGGGAAATGTGGTATTTCTTGGAGAAGATGTGATATGTTTGGGAGAAATATGGCATTTCTGTAAGAAACTGTTCTATTATGGGGATAAAAGAGGTATTTGTGGGTGAAAAGGTCCTATTTGAAGGGGGAAACCTGGTATTTCTTGGAGAAGATGTGATCTATTTGGGAGAAATGTGGCATTTCTGATAGAAACTGTCTTCTTTTTGGGATAAAACAGGTATTTGTGGGTGAAAAGGTCCTATTTGAAGGGGGAAACCTGGTATTTCTTGGAGAAGATGTGATATATTTGGGAGAAATGTGGCCTTTCAGGAAGAAACTGTCCTCTTTTGGGGATAAAACAGGTATTTCATGGAGAAAAGGTCCTAATTGAAGGGGGAAACCTGCTATTTCTTGGAGGAGTTGTGATATATTTGGGAGAAATGTGGCATTTCTGGAAGAAACTGTCCAATTTTGGGCATAAAAGAGGTATTCGTGGGTGAGAAGGTCCTATTTGAAGGGGGAAAGCTGGTATTTCTTGGAGAAGATGTGCTATTTCGGGAGAAATCTGGCATTCCTCGAAGAAACTGTCCTGTTTTGGGGATAAAAGAGGTTTTTTTGGGGAAAAGGTCCTATTTGAAGGGGGAAACGTGGTATTTCATGGAGAAGATGTGATATATTTGGGAGAAATGTGGCATTTCTGGAAGAAACTGTCCTCTTATGGGGATAGAACAGGTATTTGTGGGTGAAAAGGTCCAATTTGAAGGGGTAAAGCTGGTATTTCTTGGAGAAGATGTGATATTTTTTTGAGAAATGTGGCATGTCTGGAAGAAAATGTCCTATTTGGGGGGAGAAGGGTGGTATTTGTGGGAGAAAAGTTCCTATTTCAGGAGGAATCCTGGTATTTCTTGGAGGAGATGTGATATGTTTGGGAGATATGTGCCATTTCTGGAAGAAACTGTCCTCTTTTGGGGATAAAACAGGTATTTGTGGGTGAAAAGGACCTATTTGAAGGGGGAAACGTGGCATTTCTTGGAGAAGATGTGATATGTTTGGGAGAAATATGGCATTTCTGGAAGAATCTGTCCTCTTTTGGGGATAAAAGAGGTATTTGTGGGTGAAAAGGTCCTATTTGAAGGGGGAAACATGGCATTTCTTGGAGAAGATGTGATCTATTTGGGAGAAATGTGGCATTTCTGGAAGAAACTGTCCTATTTTGGGGATAAAAGAGGTATTTGTGGGTGAAAAGGTCCTATTTGAAGGGGGAAACGTGGTATTTCTTGGAGAAGATGTGATATATTTGGGAGAAATGTGGCATTTCTGGAAGAAACTGTCCTCTTTTGGGGATAAAAGAGGTACTTGTGGGTGGAAAGGTCCTATTTGCAGGGGGAAAGCTGGTATTTCTTGGAGAAGATGTGATCTATTTGGGAGAAATGTGGCATTTCTGGAAGAAACTGTCCTCTTTTGGGGATAAAAGAGGTATTTGTGGGTGAAAAGGTCCTATTTGAAGGGGGAAAGCTGGTATTTCTTGGAGAAGATGTGATACATTTTGGAGAAATGTGGCATTTCTGGAAGAAACTGTCCTCTTTTGGGGATAAAAGAGGTATTTGTGGTTGAAAAGGTCCTATTTGAAGTTGGAAACCTGGTATTTCTTGGAGAAGATGTGATCTATTTGGGAGAAATGTGGCATTTCTGGAAGAAACTGTCCTCTTTTGGGGATAAAAGAGGTATTTGTGGGTGATAAGGTCCTATTTGAAGGGGGAAACGTGGTATTTCTTGGAGAAGATGTGATATATTTGGGAGAAATGTGGCATTTCTGGAAGAAACTGTCCTCTTTTGGGGATAAAAGAGGTATTTGTGGGTGAAAAGGTCCTATTTGAAGGGGGAAACGTGGTATTTCTTGGAGAAGAGGTGATATATTTGGGAGAAATGTGGCATGTCTGGAAGAAAATGTCCTATTTGGGGGGAGAAGGGTGGTATTTGTGGGAGAAAAGTTCCTATTTCAGGAGGAATCCTGGTATTTCTTGGAGGAGATGTGATATGTTTGGGAGAAATGTGGCCTTTCTGGAAGAAACTGTCCTCTTTTGGGGATAAAAGAGGTATTTGTGGGTGAAAAGGTCCTATTTGAAGGGGGAAAGCTGGTATTTCTTGGAGAAGATGTGATATATTTGGGAGAAATATGGCATTTCTGGAAGAAACTGTCCTCTTTTGGGGATATAAGAGGTATTTGTGGGTGAAAAGGTCCTATTTGAAGGGGGAACCCTGGTATTTCTTGGAGAAGATGTGATCTATTTGGGAGAAATGTGGCATGTCTGGAAGAAACTGTCCTATTTTGGGGATAAAAGAGGTATTTGTGCGTGAAAAGGTCCTATTTGAAGGGGGAAAGCTGGTATTTCTTGGAGAAGATGTGATATATTTGGGAGAAATGTGGCCTTTCTGGAAGAAAGTGTCCTCTTTTGGGGATAAAACAGCTATTTGTTTGGAGAAAAGCTCCTATTTGAAGGGGGAAAGCTGGTATTTCTTGGAGACGATGTGATCTATTTGGGAGAAATGTGGCATTTCTGGAAGAAACTGTCCTCTTTTGGGGATAAAAGAGGTATTAGTGGGTGAAAAGGTCCTATTTGAAGGGGGAAACCTGTTATTTCTTGGAGAAGATGTGATATATTTTGGAGAAATCTGGCATTTCTGGAAGAAACTGTCCTATTTGGGGGAGAAGGCTGCTATTAGTGGGTGAAAAGGTCCAATTAGAAGGGGGAAAGCTGGTATTTCTTGCAGAAGATGTGATATATTTGGGAGAAATGTGGCCTTTCTGGAAGAAAATGACCTATTTGGGGGGAGAAGGCTGGTACTTGTGGGAGAATAGGTCCTATTTCAGGAGGAATCCTGGTATTTCTTGGAGGAGGTGTGATATGTTTGGGAGAAATGTGGCCTTTCTGGAAGAAACTGTCCTCTTTGGGGAAAAAAGAGGTATTTGTGGGTAAAAAGGTCATATTTGAAGGGGGAAATGTGGTATTTCTTGGAGAAGATGTGATATGTTTGGGAGAAATATGGCATGTCTGGAAGAAACTGTCCTCTTTTGGGGATAAAAGAGGTATTTGTGGGTGAAAAGGTCCTATTTGAAGGGGGAAAGCTGGTATTTCTTGGAGAAGATGTGATCTATTTGGGAGAAATGTGGCATGTCTGGAAGAAACTGTCCTCTTTTGGGGATAAAAGAGGTATTTGTGGGTGAAAAGGTCCTATTTGAAGGGGGAAGTGTGGTATTTCTTGGAGAAGATGTGATCTATTTGGTAGAAATGTGGCATGTCTGGAAGAAACTGTCCTCTTTTGGGGATAAAAGAGGTATTTGTGGGTGAAAAGGTCCTATTTGTAGGGGGAAAGCTGGTATTTCTTGGAGAAGATGTGATATATTTGGGAGAAATGTGGCCTTTCTGGAAGAAAATGTGCAGTTTGGGGGGAGAAGGCTGGTAGTTTTGGGTGAGAAGGTCCTATTTCAGGAGGAATCCTGGTATTTCTTGGAGAAGATGTGATATATTTGGGAGAAATGTGGCCTTTCTGGAAGAAAATGTCCAATATGGGGTGAGAAGGCTGGTAGTTTTGTGTGAGAAGGTCCTCTTTCAGGAGGAATCCTGGCATTTCTTGGAGAAGATGTGATATATTTGGGAGAAATGTGCCATTTCTGGAAGAAACTGTCCTCTTTTGGGGATAAAAGAGGTATTAGTGGTAGAAAAGTTCCTATTTGAAGGGGGAAACATGGTATTTCTTGGAGAAGATGTGATATATTTGGGAGAAATATGGCCTTTCTGGAAGAAACTGTCCTCTTTTGGGGATAAAAGAGGCATTTCATGGAGAAAAGGTCCTAATTCAAGAGGGAAACCAGGTATTTCTTGGAGGAGTTGTGATATATTTGGGAGAAATGTGGCATTTCTGGAAGAAACTGTCCTCTTTTGGGGATAAAAGAGGTATTTGTGGGAGAAAAGGTCCTATTTGAAGGGGGAATGCCGGTATTTCATGGAGAAGATGTGATCTATTTGGGAGAAATGTGGCATGTCTGGAAAAAACTGTCCTCTTTTGGGGATAAAAGAGGTATTTGTGGGTGAGAAGGTCCTATTTGAAGGGGGAATCGTGGTATTCCTTGGAGAAGATGTGCTATATTTGGGAGAAATCTGGCATTCCTTGAAGAAACTGTCCTCTTTTGGGGATAAAAGAGGTTTATTTGGGAAAAAGGTCCTATTTGAAGGGGGAAACGTGGTATTTCATGGAGAAGATGTGATATATTTGGGAGAAATGTGGCATTTCTGGAAGAAACTGTCCTCTTCTGGGGATAGAACAGGTATTTGTGGGTGAAAAGGTCCTATTTCCAGGGGAAAACCTGGTATTTCTTGGAGAAGATGTGATATATTTGGGAGAAATGTGGCATGTCTGGAAGAAAATGTCCTATTTGGCGGGAGAAGGGTGGTATTTGTGGGTGAAAAGGTCCTATTTGAAGGGGGAAACCTGGTATTTCTTGGAGAAGATGTGATATATTTGGGAGAAATCTGGCATGTCTGGTAGAAAATGTCCTATTTGTGGGGAGAAGGCTGGTACTTGTGGGAGAATAGGTCCTATTTCTGGAGGAATCCTGGTATTTCTTGGAGGAGGTGTGATATGTTTGGGAGAAATGTGGCCTTTCTGGAAGAAACTGTCCTCTTTTGGGGATAAAAGAGGTATTTGTGGGTGAAAAGTTCCTATTTGAAGGGGGAAACCTGGTATTTCTTGGAGAAGATGTGATATGTTTGGGAGAAATATGGCATTTCTGGAGGAAACTGTCCTCTTTTGGGGATAAAAGAGGTATTTGTGGGTGAAAAGGTCCTATTTGAAGGGGGAAAGCTGGTATTTCTTGGAGAAGATGTGATATATTTGGGAGAAATGTGGCATTTCTGGAAGAAACTGTCCTCTTTTGGGGATAAAAGAGGTATTTGTGGGTGAAAAGGTCCTATTTGAAGGGGGAAACGTGGCATTTCTTGGAGAAGATGTGATCTATTTGGGAGAAATGTGGCATGTCTGGAAGAAACTGTCCTCTTTTGGGGATAAAACAGGTATTTGTGGGTGAAAAGGTCCTATTTGAAGGGGGAAACCTGGTATTTCTTGGAGAAGAGGTGATATATTTGGGAGAAATGTGGCATGTCTGGAAGAAAATGTCCTATTTGGGGGGAGAAGGGTGGTATTTGTGGGTGAAAAGGTCCTATTTGAAGGGGGAAAGCTGGTATTTCTTGGAGAAGATGTGATATATTTGGGAGAAATGTGGCATTTCTGGAAGAAACTGTCCTCTTTTGGGGATAAAAGAGGTATTTGTGGGTGAAAAGGTCCTATTTGAAGGGGGAAACCTGGTATTTCTTGGAGAAGTTGTGATATGTTTGGGAGAAATATGGCATTTCTGGAAGAAACTGTCCTCTTTTGGGGATAAAAGAGGTATTTGTGGTTGAAAAGGACCTATTTGAAGGGGGAACCCTGGTATTTCTTGGAGAAGATGTGATCTATTTGGGAGAAATGTGGCATGTCTGGAAGAAACTGTCCTCTTTTGGGGATAAAAGAGGTATTTGTGGGTGAAAAGGTCCTATTTGAAGGGGGAAAGCTGGTATTTCTTGGAGAAGATGTGATATATTTGGGAGATATGTGGCATGTCTGGATGGAAAGTGTCCTCTTTTGGGGATAAAAGAGGTATTTGTGGGTGAAAAGGTCCTATTTGAAGGGGGAAAGCTGGTATTTCTTGAAGGAGATGTGATATATTTGGGAGAAATGTGGCATTTGTGGAAGAAACTGTGCTCTTTTGGGGATAAAAGAGGTATTAGTGGGTGAAAAGATCCTATTTCCAAGGGGAAACCTGGTATTTCTTGGAGAAGATGTGATATATTTGGGAGAAATCTGGCATTTCTGGAGGAAACTGTCCTATTTGGGGGAGAAGCCTGCTATTAGTGGGTGAAAAGGTCCTATTAGAAGGGGGAAAGCTGGTATTTCTTGCAGAAGATGTGATATATTTGGGAGAAATGTGGCCTTTCTGGAAGAAAATGTCCTATTTGGGGGGAGAAGGCTGGTACTTGTGGGAGAAAAGGTCCTATTTCAGGAGGAATCCTGGTATTTCTTGGAGGAGGTGTGATATGTTTTGGAGAAATGTGGCATGTCTGGAAGAAACTGTCCTCTTTTGGGGATAAAAGAGGTATTTGTGGGTGAAAAGGTCCTATTTGAAGGGGGAAACCTGGTATTTCTTGGAGAAGATGTGATCTATTTGGGAGAAATGTGGCATTTCTGGAAGAAACTGTCCTATTTGGGGGATAAAACAGGTATTTGTGGGAGAAAAGGTACTATTTGAAGGGGGAAACCTGGTATTTCTTGGAGAAGATGTGATCTATTTGGGAGAAATGTGGCATTTCTGGAATTCCCCTTCACATAGGACCTTTTCAACCACTAATACCTCTTTTATCCCCAAAAGAGGACAGTTTTTTCCAGACATGCCACATTTCTCCCAAATATATCACATCTTCTCCAAGAAATACCAGGTTTCCCCCTTCAAATAGGAACTTTTCTCCCACAAATACCTCTTTTATCCCCAAAAGAGGAGAGTTTCTTCCAGAAATGCCACATTTCTCCCAAATAGATCACAACTCCTCCAAGAAATACCACGTTTCCCCCTTCAATTAGGACCTTTTCTCCCACAAATACCTGTTTTATCCCCAAAAGAGGACAGTTTCTTCCAGAAATGCCACATTTCTCCCAAATATATCACATCTTCTCCAAGAAATACCAGGTTTCCCCCTTCAAATAGGACCTTTTCAACCACTAATACCTCTTTGATCCCCAAAAGAGGACAGTTTCTTCCGGAAAGGCCACATTTCTCCCAAATATATCACATCTTCTCCAAGAAATGCCAGGATTCCTCCTGAAATAGGACCTTCTCACCCAAAACTACCAGCCTTCTCCCCCCAAATTGGACATTTTCTTCCAGAAATGCCACATTTCTCCCAAATATATCACATCTTCTCCAAGAAATGCCAGGATTCTTCCTGAAATAGGACCTACTCACCGAAAACTACCAGCCTTCCCCCCCCAAATTGGACATTTTCTTCCTTAAATGCCACATTTCTCCCAAATAGATCACCTCTTCTCAAAGAAATACCAGGTTTCCCCCTTCAAATAGGACCTTTTCTACCACAAATACCTCTTTTATCCCCAAAAGAGGACAGTTTCTTGCAGAAATGCCACATTTCTCCCAAACATATCACATCTTCTCCAAGAAATACCAGCTTTACCCCTTCAAATACGACCTTTTCACCCACAAATACCTCTTTTATCCCCAAAAGAGGACAGTTTCTTCCAGAAAGGCCACATTTCTCCCAAACATATCACATCTTCTCCAAGAAATACCACGTTTCCCCCTTCAAATAGGACCTTTTCTCCCACAAATACCTGTTTTATCCCCAAAATAGGACAGTTTCTTCCAGACATGCCACATTTCTCCCAAATAGATCACATCTTCTCCAAGAAATACCAGGTTTCCCCCTTCAAATAGGACCTTTTCACCCACAAATACCTATTTTATCCCCAAAATGGGACAGTTTCTTCCAGAAATGCCTCATTTCTCCCAAATATATCTTCTCTAAGAAATACCAGGATTCCCCCTTCAAATACAACGTTTTCACCCACAAATACCTGTTTTATCCCCAAAAGAGGACAGTTTCTTCCAGACATGCCACATTTCTCCCAAATAGATCACATCTTCTCTAAGAAATACCAGGTTTACCCCTTCAAATAGGACCTTTTCACCCACAAATACCTCTTTTATCCCCAAAAGAGGACATTTTCTTCCAGAAATGCCACATTTCTCCCAAATATATCACATCTTCTCCAAGAAATGCCAGGATTCCTCCTGAAATAGGACCTTCTCACACAAAACTACCACCCTTCTCCCCCCAAATTGGACATTTTCTTCCAGAAAGGCCACATTTCTCCCAAATATATCACATCTTCTCCAAGAAATACCAGCTTTCCCCCTTCAAATAGGACCTTATCACCCACAAATACCTCTTTTATCCCCAAAAGAGGACAGTTTCTTCCAGAAATGCCACATTTCTCCCAAATAGATCACATCTTCTCCAAGAAATAACAGGTTTCACCCTTCAAATACAATGTTTTCACCCACAAATACCTTTTTTATCCCCAAAAGAGGACAGTTTCTTCCAGAAATGCCACATTTCTCCCAAATATACCACATCTTCTCCAAGAAATACCACGTTTCCCCCTTCAAATAGGACCTTTTCACCCACAAATACCTCTTTTATCCCCAAAAGAGGACAGTTTCTTCCAGACATGCCACATTTCTCCCAAATAGATCACATCTTCTCCAAGAAATACCAGGTTTCCCCCTTCAAATAGGACCTTTTCAACCACAAATACCTGTTTTATCCCTCAAATTGGACATATTACTCCAGAATTCCAGATTTCTCCCAAATATATCACATCTTCTCCAAGAAATACCACGTTTCCCCCTTCAAATAGGACCTTTTCAACCACAAATACCTGTTTTATCCCCAAAAGAGGACAGTTTCTTCCAGAAATGCCATATTTCTCCCAAATAGATCACATCTTCTCCAAGAAATACCACGTTTCCCCCTTCAAATAGGACCTTTTCCCAAAAAAACCTCTTTTATCCCCAAAAGAGGACAGTTTCTTCCAGGAATTTCACATTTCTCCCAAATAGATCACATCTTCTCCAAGAAATACCAGCTTTCCCCCTTCAAATAGGACCTTTTCACCCACAAATACCTCTTTTATCCCCAAAATAGGACAGTTTGTTCCTGACATGCCACATTTCTCCCAAATAGATCACATCTTCTCCAAGAAATACCAGCTTTCCCCCTTCAAATAGGACCTTTTCTCCCACAAATACCTCTTTTATCCCCAAAAGAGGACAGTTTCTTCCAGAAATGCCACATTTCTCCCAAATATATCTCAACTCCTCCAAGAAATATCAGGTTTCCCCCTTCAATTAGGACCTTTTCTCCATGATATACCTGTTTTATCCCCAAAAGAGGACATTTTCTTCCAGAAATGCCACATTTCTCCCAAATATATCACATCTTCTCCAAGAAATACCACGTTTCCCCCTTGAAATAGGACCTTTTCAACCACTAATACCTCTTTTATCCCCAAAAGAGGACAGTTTCTTCCAGAAATGCCACATTCTCCCAAATATATCACATCTTCTCCAAGAAATGCCAGGATTCCTCCTGAAAGAGGACCTTCTCACCCAAAACTACCAGCCTTCTCCCCCCAAATTGGACATTTTCTTCCAGAAATGACAGATTTCTCCCAAATATATCACATCTTCTCCAAGAAATACCAGCTTTCCCCCTTCAAATAGGACCTTTTCTCCCATTAATACCTGTTTTATCCCCCAAATAGGACAGTTTCTGCCAGACATGCCACATTTCTCCCAAACATATCACATCTTCTCCAAGAAATACCACGTTTCCCCCTTCAAATAGGACCTTTTCTCCCACAAATACCTCTTTTATCCCCAAAAGAGGACAGCTTCTTCCAGACATGCCACATTTCTCCCAAATAGATCACATCTTCTCCAAGAAATACCAGGTTTCCCCCTTCAAATAGGACCTTTTCACCCACAAATACCTATTTTATCCCCAAAATGGGACAGTTTCTTCCAGAAATGCCTCATTTCTCCCAAATATATCTTCTCCAAGAAATACCAGGTTTCCCCCTTCAAATACAACGTTTTCACCCACAAATACATGTTTTATCCCCAAAAGAGGACAGTTTCTTCCAGACATGCCACATTTCTCCCAAATAGATCACATCTTCTCCAAGAAATACCAGGTTTACCCCTTCAAATAGGACCTTTTTAAACACAAATGCCTCTTTTATCCCCAAAAGAGGACAGTTTCTTCCAGAAAGGCCACATTTCTCCCAAACATATCACATCTCCTCCAAGAAATACCAGCTTTCCCCCTTCAAATAGGAACTTTCCTCTCACAAATACCTGTTTTATCCCCAAAATAGGACAGTTTCTTCCAGAAAGGCCACATTTCTCCCAAATATATCACATCTTCTCCAAGAAATACCAGCTTTCCCCCTTCAAATAGGACCTTTTCCCCAAAAAAACCTCTTTTATCCGCAAAAGAGGACAGTTTCTTCCAGACATGCCACATTTCTCCCAAACATATCACATCTCCTCCAAGAAATACCAGGATTCCTCCTGAAATAGGACCTTTTCTCCCAAAAGTACCAGCCTTCTCCCCCGAAATAGGACATTTTCTTCCAGACATGCCACATTTCTCCCAAATATATCACCTCTTCTCCAAGAAATACCGGGTTTCCCCCTTCAAATAGGACCTTTTCACCCACACATACCTCTTTTATCCCCAAAAGAGGACATTTTCTTCCAGAAATGCCACATTTCTCCCAAATATATCACATCTTCTCCAAGAAATGCCACGTTTCCCCCTTCAAATAGGACCTTTTCACCCACAAATACCTCTTTTATCCCCAGAAGAGGACAGTTTCTTCCAGAAATGCCACATTTCTCCCAAATATATATCATCTTCTCCAAGAAATACCAGCTTTCCCCCTTCAAATAGGAACTTTTCACCCACAAATACCTGTTTTATATCCCAAATAAGACAGTTTATTCCAGAAATGCCACATTTCTCCCAAATATATCACATCTTCTCCGAGAAATACCTGGATTCCTCCTGAAATAGGACCTTCTCACCCACAACTACCAGCCTTCTCCCCACAAATTGGACATTTTCTTCCAGAATTGCCACATTTCTCCCAAATATATCACATCTTCTCCAAGAAATACCAGGTTTCCCCCTTCAAATAGGACCTTTTCTCCCCCAAATACCTGTTTTATCCCCAAAATAGGACAGTTTCTTCCAGAAATGCCACATTTCTCCCAAATATATCACCTCTTCTCCAAGAAATACCAGGGTTCCCCCTTCAAATAGGACCTTTTCACCCACAAATACCTCTTTGATCCCCAGAAGAGGACAGTTTCTTCCAGACATGCCATATTTCTCCCAAATATATCACATCTTCTCCAAGAAATACCAGCTTTCCCCCTTCAAATAGGACCTTTTCTCCATGAAATACCTCTTTTATGCCCAAAATACGACATTTTCTTCCAGAAATGCCACATTTCTCCCAAATATATCACATCTTCTCCAAGAAATACCACGTTTCCCCCTTCAAATAGGACCTTTTCAACCACTAATACCTCTTTTATCCCCAAAAGAGGACAGTTTCCTCCAGAAAGGCCACATTTCTCCCAAATATATCACATCTTCTCCAAGAAATGCCAGGATTCCTCCTGAAATAGGACCTTCTCACACAAAACTACCAGCCTTCTCCCCCCAAATTGGACATTTTCTTCCAGAAATGCCACATTTCTCCCAAATATATCACATCTTCTCCAAGAAATACCAGCTTTCCCCCTTCAAATAGGACCTTATCACCCACAAATACCTCTTTTATCCCCAAAAGAGGACAGTTTCTTCCAGAAATGCCACATTTCTCCCAAATAGATCACATCTTCTCCAAGAAATAACAGGTTTCACCCTTCAAATACAATGTTTTCACCCACAAATACCTTTTTTATCCCCAAAAGAGGACAGTTTCTTCCAGAAATGCCACATTTCTCCCAAATATACCACATCTTCTCCAAGAAATACCACGTTTCCCCCTTCAAATAGGACCTTTTCACCCACAAATACCTCTTTTATCCCCAAAAGAGGACAGTTTCTTCCAGACATGCCACATTTCTCCCAAATATATCACATCTTCTCCAAGAAATACCAGGTTTCCCCCTTCAAATAGGACCTTTTCAACCACAAATACCTGTTTTATCCCTCAAATTGGACATATTCTTCCAGAATTCCAGATTTCTCCCAAATATATCACATCTTCTCCAAGAAATACCACGTTTCCCCCTTCAAATAGGACCTTTTCAACCACAAATACCTGTTTTATCCCCAAAAGAGGACAGTTTCTTCCAGGAATTTCACATTTCTCCCAAATAGATCACATCTTCTCCAAGAAATACCAGCTTTCCCCCTTCAAATAGGACCTTTTCACCCACAAATACCTCTTTTATCCCCAAAATAGGACAGTTTGTTCCTGACATGCCACATTTCTCCCAAATAGATCACATCTTCTCCAAGAAATACCAGCTTTCCCCCTTCAAATAGGACCTTTTCTCCCACAAATACCTCTTTTATCCCCAAAAGAGGACAGTTTCTTCCAGAAATGCCACATTTCTCCCAAATATATCACAACTCCTCCAAGAAATATCAGGTTTCCCCCTTCAGTTAGGACCTTTTCTCCATGATATACCTGTTTTATCCCCAAAAGAGGACATTTTCTTCCAGAAATGCCACATTTCTCCCAAATATATCACATCTTCTCCAAGAAATACCAGGTTTCCCCCTTGAAATAGGACCTTTTCAACCACTAATACCTCTTTTATCCCCAAAAGAGGACAGTTTCTTCCAGAAATGCCACATTCTCCCAAATATATCACATCTTCTCCAAGAAATGCCAGGATTCCTCCTGAAAGAGGACCTTCTCACCCAAAACTACCAGCCTTCTCCCCCCAAATTGGACATTTTCTTCCAGAAATGACAGATTTCTCCCAAATATATCACATCTTCTCCAAGAAATACCAGCTTTCCCCCTTCAAATAGGACCTTTTCTCCCATTAATACCTGTTTTATCCCCCAAATAGGACAGTTTCTGCCAGACATGCCACATTTCTGCCAAATAGATCACATCTTCTCCAAGAAATACCAGCTTTCCCCCTTCAAATAGGACCTTTTCACCCACAAATACCTCTTTTATCCCCAAAAGAGGACAGTTTCTTCCAGAAATGCCACATTTCTCCCAAATATATTACTTCCTCTCCAAGAAATACCACATTTCCCCCTTCAAATAGGACCTTATCACCCACAAATACCTCTTTTATCCCCAAAAGAGGACAGTTTCTTCCAGAAATGCCACATTTCTCCCAAATATAGCACATCTTCTCCAAGAAATACCACGTTTCCCCCTTCAAATAGGGCCTTTTCACCCACAAATACCTCTTTTATCCCCAAAAGAGGACAGTTTCTTCCAGAAATGCCACATTTCTCCCAAATATATCACATCTTCTCCAAGAAATACCAGCTTTCCCCCTTCAAATAGGACCTTTTCCCCAAAAAAACCTCTTTTATCCCCAAAAGAGGACAGTTTCTTCCAGACATGCCACATTTCTCCCAAACATATCACATCTCCTCCAAGAAATACCAGGATTCCTCCTGAAATAGGACATTTTCTCCCACAAGTACCAGCCTTCTCCCCCCAAATAGGACATTTTCTTCCAGACATGCCACATTTCTCCCAAATAGATCACATCTTCTCCAAGAAATACCAGGTTTTCCCTCTTCAAATAGGACCTTTTCACCCACACATACCTCTTTTATCCCCAAAAGAGGACAGTTTCTTCCAGACATGCCACATTTCTCCCAAATATATCACATCTTCTCCATGAAATACCAGGGTTCCCCCTTCAAATAGGACCTTTTCTCCCACAAATACCTCTTTTATCCCCAAAAGAGGACAGTTTCTTCCAGAAAGGCCACATTTCTCCCAAATATATCACATCTTCTCCAAGAAATACCAGCTTTCCCCCTTCAAATAGGACCTTTTCACCCACAAATACCTCTTTTATCCCCAAAATAGGACATTTTCTTCCAGAAATGCCACATTTCTCCCAAATATATCACATCTTCTCCAAGAAATACCAGGATTCCTCCTGAAATAGGACCTTCTCACCCACAACTACCAGACTTCTCCCCCCAAATTGGACATTTTCTTCCAGAAATGCCACATTTCTCCCAAATATATCACATCTTCTCCAAGAAATACCAGGGTTCCCCCTTCAAATAGCACCTTTTCACCCACAAATACCTGTTTTATCCCCAAAATAGGACATTTTCTTCCAGAAATGCCACATTTCTTCCAAATATATCATATCTTCTCCAAGAAATACCAGGTTTCCCCCTTCAAATAGGACCTTTTCACCCACAAATACCTGTTTTATCCCCAAAAGAGGACAGTTTCTTCCAGAAATGCCACATTTCTCCCAAATATATAATATCTTCTCCAAGAAATACCAGCTTTCCCCCTTCAAATAGGAAATTTTCACCCACAAATACCTCTTTTATCCCCAAAAGAGGACAGTTTCTTCCAGAAATGCCAGATTTCTCCCAAATAGATCACATCTTCTCCAAGAAATACCAGGTTTCCACCTTGAAAGAGGAACTTTTCACCCACAAATACCTGTTTGATCCCCAAAAGAGGACATTTTCTTCCAGAAATGCCACATTTCTCCCAAATAGATCACATCTCCTCCAAGAAATACCACGGTTCCCCCTTCAAATAGGACCTTTTCTCCCACAAATGCCTCTTTTATCCCCAAAACAGGACATTTTCTTCCAGACATGCCACATTTCTCCAAATATATCACATCTTCTCCAAGAAATACCAGCTTTCCCCCTTCAAATAGGACCTATTCACCCACAAATACCTCTTTTATCCCCAAAAGAGGACAGTTTCTTCCAGAAAGGCCACATTTCTCCCAAATATATCACATCTTCTCCATGAAATACCAGGATTCCTCCTGAAATAGGACCTTTTCACCCACATATACCTCTTTTATCCCTCAAATAGGACAGTTTCTTCCAGAAATGCCACATTTCTCCCAAATAGATCACATCTTCTCCAAGAAATACCAGGATTCCTCTTGGAAATGGGACCTTTTCTCCCACAAATACCAGCCTTCTCCCCCCAAAATAGGACAGTTTCTTCCAGAAATGCCAGATTTCTCCCAAATAGATCACATCTTCTCCAAGAAATACGAGCTTTCTCCCTTCAAATAGGACCTTTTCACTCACAAATACCTCTTCTATCCCCAAAATAGGACAGTTTCTGCCAGACATGCCACATTTCTCCCAAATATATCACATCTTCTCCAAGAAATGCCACGTTTCCTCCTTGAAATGGGAACTTTTCACCCACAAATACCTGTTTTATCCCCAAAAGAGCACAGTTTCTGCCAGAAAGGCCATATTTCTCCCAAATAGATCACATCTTCTCCAAGAAATAACAGGTTTCCCCCTTCAAATAGGACCTTTTCACCCACAAATACCTCTTTTATCCCCAAAAGAGGACAGTTTCTTCCAGAAATGCCACATTTCTCCCAAATAGATCACATCTTCTCCAAGAAATACCACGTTTCCCCCTTCAAATAGGACCTTTTCACCCACAAATACCTGTTTTATCCCAAAAAGAAGACAGTTTCTATCAGAAATGCCACATTTCTCCCAAATAGATCACATCTTCTCCAAGAAATACCAGGTTTCCCCCTTCAAATAGGACCTTTTCACCCACAAATACCTCTTTTATCCCCAAAAGAGGACAGTTTCTTCCAGAAATGCCACATTTCTCCCAAATATATCACATCTTCTCCAAGAAATACCAGCTTTCCCCCTTCAAATAGGACCTTTTCACCCACAAATACCTCTTTTATCCCCAAAAGAGGACAGTTTCTTCCAGAAATGCCACATTTCTCCCAAATATATCACATCTTCTCCAAGAAATAACAGGTTTCCCCCTTCAAATAGGACCTTTTCACCCACAAATACCTCTTTTATCCCCAAAATAGGACAGTTTCTTCCAGACATGCCACATTTCTCCCAAATATATCACATCTTCTCCAAGAAATACCACGTTTCCCCCTTCAAATAGGACCTTTTCACCCACAAATACCTTTTTTTTCCGCAAAATAGGACAGTTTCCTCCAGAAATGCCAGATTTCTCCCAAATATATCACATATTCTCCAAGAAATACCAGCTTTCCCCCTTCAAATAGGACCTTTTCACCCACAAATACCTCTTTTATCCCCAAAATAAGACAGTTTCTTCCAGAAATGCCACATTTCTCCCAAATATATCACATCTTCTCCAAGAAATACCAGGTTTCCCCCTTCAAAAGGACCTTTTCACCCTCAAATACATGTTTTGTCCCCAAAAGAGGACAGTTTCTTCCAGAAATGCCACATTTCTCCCAAATATAACACATCTTCTCCAAGAAATACCACGTTTCCCTCTTCAAATAGGACCTTTTCAACCACAAATACCTCTTTTACCCCCAAAAGAGGACAGTTTCTTCCAGAAATGCCACATTTCTCCCAAATATATCACCTCTTCTCCAAGAAATACCAGGTTTCCTCCTGAAATAGGACCTTGTCACCCACAGATTCCTGTTTTATCCCTTTGTTCCGAGCGACATTTCGTTTTGGAGTGTTTATCCGATGCTACACTTCAGCATTCTGTGACGAATAGAGTAGAAGTGGAAACCACACTAATAAGGCAGCTAGAAGTTCGAGGAGCGACACACGTAGTGCTTTCGGGGAGGACGTTCCAGAAAGTCGAGAGTTGTGGCTTGTTTCCTGCGGAGAAAAAACCCCCTGTTTTCAGGCAATGCTGGACGCTGAATTCGCTCCTTCTCGGCATTTCAATACCGCTCCTTCGCTCTCGTGGCTCGAAAGCGGCACTCGCGCTGAACCGCTCCGGAGAGTCTGCAGTTGCTGTCCGGTCAATCGCGGTTCTGCCCGAGTGCCGCTTGCAGCCTTCAGCAGCGGTCTCGTTTCTCTTGGATGCCGGGAAAGAGCGACTTCAGCCGGATGCTTTTCTCAGACAAGTGAGCGGCTTCTTCTGCGCACATCGCAATGGAGAGCTTCTGACTTCTCCATGTGTCCATGCAGAATGCACTACGCTTCTCTCTCATTCTTATCCCTTTTTCCGAGCGACATTTCGTTTTGGAGTGTTTATCCGATGCTACACTTCAGCATTCTGTGACGAATTGAGTAGAAGGGAAAAGCCCCACTAATAAGGCAGCTAGAAGTTCGAGGAGCGACACACGTAGTGCTTTCAGGGAGGACGTTCCAGAAAGTCGAGAGTTGTGGCTTGTTTCCTGCGGAGAAAAAAACCCCTGTTTTCCGGCTATTCAGTAGTCTGCAACTGCAGACTGTCCGTTGTGGTTCAGCGCAAATGCCTCTTTCGAGCCACGAGAGAGGAGGAGCGGCATTCCTATGCCGAGAAGGAGCGAATTCAGCGTCCTGCATTGCCTGAAAACAGGGGCTTTTTTCTCCGCAGGAAACAAGCCACAACTCTCGACTTTCTGGAACGTCCTCCCCGAAAGCACTACGTGTGTCGCTCCTCGAACTTCTAGCTGCCTTATTAGTGTGGTTTCCACTTCTACTCTATTCGTCACAGAATGCTGAAGTGTAGCATAGGATAAACACTCCAAAACGAAATGTCGCTCGGAACAAAGGGATAAAACAGGAATCTGTGGGTGACAAGGTCCTATTTCAGGAGGAAACCTGGTATTTCTTGGAGAAGATGTGATATATTTGGGAGAAATGTGGCCTTTCCGGAATAAACTGTCCTCTTTTGGGGAAAAAACAGGTATTTGTGGGTGAAAAGGTCCTATTTGAAGGGGGAAACCTGGTATTTCTTGGAGAAGATGTGATATATTTGGGAGGAATCTGGCATTTCCGGAAGAAATTGTTCTCTTTTGGGGATCAAACAGGTATTTGTGGGTGAAAAGGTCCTATTTCAGGAGAAATCCTGGTATTTCTTGGAGAAGATGTGATATATTTGGGAGAAATATGGCCTTTCTGGAAGAAACTGTCCTCTTTTGGGGATAAAAGAGGTATTTGTGGGTGAAAAGGTCCTTTTTGAAGGGGGAAAGCTGGTATTTCTTGGAGAAGATGTGATATATTTGGGAGAAATGTGGCATTTCTGGAAGAAACTGTCCTCTTTTGGGGATAAAAGAGTTTTTTTGGGGGAAAAGGTCCTATTTGAAGGGGGAAAGCTGGTATTTCTTGGAGAAGATGTGATATATTTGGGAGAAATGTGGCATTTCTGGAAGAAACTGTCCTCTTTTGGGATAAAAGAGGTATTTGTGGGTGAAAAGGTCCTATTTGAAGGCGGAAACCTGGTATTTCTTGGAGAAGATGTGATATATTTGGGAGAAATATGGCATGTCAGGAAGAAACTGACCTCTTTTGGGGGGAAAAGGCTGGTATTTGTGGGAGAAAAGGTCCTATTACAGGAGAAATCCTGGTATTTCTTGGAGAAGATGTGATATGTTTGGGAGAAATGTGGCATTTCTGGAAGAAACTGTCCTCTTTTGGGGATAAAACAGGTATTTGTGGGTGAAAAGGTCCTATTTGAAGGGGGAAAGCTGGTATTTCTTGGAGAAGATGTGATATATTTGGGAGAAATGTGGCATTTCTGGAAGAAACTGTCCTCTTTTGAGGATAAAACAGGTATTTGTGGGTGAACAGGTCGTATTTGAAGGGGGAAAGCTGGTATTTCTTGGAGAAGATATGATATATTTGCGAGAAATGTGGCATTTCTGGCAGAAACTGTCCTCTTTTGGGGATAAAAGAGGTATTTGTGGGTGAAAAGGTCCTAATTGAAGGGGGAAACCTGGTATTTCTTGGAGAAGATGTGATATATTTGGGAGAAATGTGGCATTTCTGGAAGAAACTGTCCTCTTTTGGGGATAAAAGAGGTATTTGTGGGTGAAAAGGTCCTATTTGAAGGGGGAAAGCTGGTATTTCTTGGAGAAGATGTGATCTATTTGGGAGAAATGTGGCATTTCTGGAAGAAACTGTCCTATTTTGGGGATAAAAGACGTATTTGTGGGTGATAAGGTCCTATTTGAAGGGGGAAACCTGGTATTTCTTGGAGAAGATGTGATCTATTTGGGAGAAATGTGGCATGTCTGGAAGAAACTGTCCTCTTTTGGGGATAAAACAGGTATTTGTGGGTGAAAAGGTCCTATTTGAAGGGGGAAACCTGGTATTTCTTGGAGAAGATGTGATATATTTGGGAGAAATGTGGCATTTCTGGAAGAAACTGACCTCTTTTGGGGATAAAAGAGTTTTTTTGGGGGAAAAGGTCCTATTTGAAGGGGGAAACCTGGTATTTCTTGGAGAAGATGTGATCTATTTGGGAGAAATGTGGCATTTCTGGAAGAAACTGTCCTCTTTTGGGGGGAAAAGGCTGTTATTTGTGGGAGAAAAGGTCCTATTTCAGGAGAAATCCTGGTATTTCTTGGAGAAGATGTGATATGTTTGGGAGAAATGTGGCATTTCTGGAAGAAACTGTCCTCTTTTGGGGATAAAAGAGGTATTTGTTGGTGAAAACGTCCTATTTGAAGGGGGAACCCTGGTATTTCTTGGAGAAGATGTGATATATTTGGGAGAAATGTGGCATTTCTGGATGAAACTGTCCTCTTTTGGGGATAAAAGTGGTATTTGCGGGTGAAAAGGTCCTATCTGAAGTGGGAAACCTGGTATTTCTTGGAGAAGATGTGAAATATTTGGGAGAAATGTGGCATTTCTGGAAGAAACTGTCCTGTTTTGGGGATAAAAGAGGTATTTGTGGGTGAAAAGGTCCTATTTGAAGGGGGAAACCTGGTATTTCTTGGAGAAGATGTGCTATATTTGGGAGAAATGTGGCATGTCTGGAAGAAACTGTCCTCTTTTGGGGATAAAAGAGGTATTTGTGGGTGAAAAGGTCCTATTTGAAGGGGGAAAGCTGGTATTTCTTGGAGAAGATGTGATATATTTGGGAGAAATGTGGCATGTCTGGAAGAAACTGTCCTATTTTGGGGATAAAAGAGGTATCTGTGGGAGAAAAGGTCCTATTTCAAGGAGGAAACCTGGTATTTCTTGGAGAAGATGTGATATGTTTGGGAGAAATGTGGCATTTCTGGACGTAAATGTTCTATTTTGGGGATAAAAGAGGTATTTGTGGGTGAAAAGGTCCTATTTGAAGAGGGAAACCTGGTATTTCTTGGAGAAGATGTGATATATTTGGGAGAAATGAGGCATTTCTGGAAGAAACTGAGCTCTTTTGGGGGGAAAAGGCTGGTATTTGTGGGAGAAAATGTCCTATTACAGGAGAAATCCTGGTATTTCTTGGAGAAGATGTGATCTATTTGGGAGAAATGTGGCATTTCTGGAAGAAACTGTCCTCTTTTGGGGATAAAAGAGGTATTTGTGGGTGAAAAGGTCCTATTTGAAGGGGGAAACCTGGTATTTCTTGGAGAAGATGTGATCTATTTGGGAGAAATGTGGCATGTCTGGAAGAAACTGTCCTCTTTTGGGAATAAAAGAGGTATTTGTGGGTGAAAAGGTCCTATTTGAAGGGGGAACCCTGGTATTTCTTGGAGAAGATGTGATCTATTTGGGAGAAATGTGGCCTTTCTGGAAGAAAATGTCCAATTTGGGGGGAGAAGGCTGGTAGTTTTCGGTGAGAAGTTCCTATTTCAGGAGGAATCCTGGTATTTCTTGGAGAAGATGTGATATATTTGGGTGATATGTGGCATTTCTGTAAGAAAATGTCCAATTTGGGGGGAGAAGGCTGGTAGTTTTGGGTGAGAAGGTCCTATTTCAGGAGGAATCCTGGCATTTCTTGGAGAAGATGTGATATATTTGGGAGAATGTGGCATTTCTGGAAGAAAATGTCCTCTTTTGGGGATAAAAGAGGTATTTCATGGAGAAAAGGTCCTAATTCAAGGGGGAAACCTGGTATTTCTTGGAGAAGATGTGATCTATTTGGGAGAAATGTGGCATGTCTGGAAGAAACTGTCCTCTTTTGGGGATAAAAGAGGTATTTGTGGGTGAAAAGGTCGTATTTGAAGGGGGAAAGCTGGTATTTCTTGGAGAAGATGTGATATGTTTGGGAGAAATGTGGCATTTCTGGAAGAAACTGTCCTCTCTTGGGGATAAAAGAGGTATTTGTGGGTGAAAAGGTCGTATTTGAAGGGGGAAAGCTGGTATTTCTTGGAGAAGATGTGATGTATTTGGGAGAAATGTGGCATGTCTGGAAGAAACTGTCCTCTTTTGGGGATAAAAGAGGTATTTGTGGGAGAAAAGGTCCTATTTGAAGGGGGAAACCAGGTATTTCTTGGAGAAGATGTGATCTATTTGGGAGAAATGTGGCCTTTCTGGAAGAAAATGTCCTATTTGGGGGGAGAAGGGTGGTAGTTTTCGGTGAGAAGGTCCTATTTCAGGAGGAATCCTGGTATTTCTTGGAGAAGATGTGATATATTTGGGTGATATGTGGCATTTCTGTAAGAAAATGTCCAATTTGGGGGGAGAAGGCTGGTAGTTTTGGGTGAGAAGGTCCTATTTCAGGAGGAATCCTGGCATTTCTTGGAGAAGATGTGATAAATTTGGGTGAAATGTGGCCGTTCCGGAAGAAACTGTCCTCCTTTGGGGAGAAAAGAGGTATTAGTGGTTGAAAAGGTCCTATTTGAAGGGGGAAACCTGGTATTTCTTGAAGAAGATGTGATCTATTTGGGAGAAATCTGGCATGTCCGGAAGAAAATGTCCTCTTTTGGGGATAAAAGAGGTATTTCATGGAGAAAAGGTCCTAATTCAAGGGGGAAAGCTGGTATTTCTTGGAGAAGATGTGATCTATTTGGGAGAAATGTGGCATGTCTGGAAGAAAATGTCCTATTTTGGGGATAAAAGAGGTATTTGTGGGTGAAAAGGTCCTATTTGAAGGGGGAAACGTGGTATTTCTTGGAGAAGATGTGATATATTTGGGAGAAATGTGGCATGTCAGGAAGAAACTGTCCTATTTTTGGGGAGAAGGCTGGTATTTGAGGGAGAAAAGGTCCTCTTTCAGGAGGAATCCTGGTATTTCTTGGAGAGGATGTGATATATTTGGGAGAAATGTGGCATGTCTGGAAGAAACTGTCCTCTTTTGGGGATAAAAGAGGTATTTGTGGGTGAAAAGGTCGTATTTAAAAGGGGAAACCTGGTATTTCTTGGAGAAGATGTGATATATTTGGGAGAAATGTGGCATTTCTGGAAGAAACTGTCCTCTTTTGGGGATAAAAGAATTTTTTGTGGGTGAAAAGGTCCTATTTGAAGGGGGAAAGCTGGTAATTCTATGAGAAGATGTGATATGTTTGGGAGAAATGTGGCATTTCTGGGAGAAACTGTCCTCTTTATGGATAAAACAGGTATTTGTGGGTGAAAAGGTCGTATTTGAAGGGGGAAACCTCGTATTTCATGGAGAAGATGTTCTATATTTGGGAGAAATGTGGCATGTCTGGAAGAAACTGTCCTCTTTTGGGGATAAAAGAGGTATTTGTGGGTGAAAAGGTCGTATTTGAAGGGGGAACCCTGGTATTTCTTGGAGAAGATGTGATCTATTTGGGAGAAATGTGGCATTTCTGGAAGAAAGTGTCCTCTTTTGGGGATAAAACAGGTATTTGTGGGTGAAAATTTCCTATTTGAAGGGGGAAACCTGGTATTTCTTGGAGAAGATGTGATATATTTGGGAGAAATCTGGCATTTCTGGAAGAATATGTCCAATTTGAGGAATAAAACAGGTATTTGTGGTTGAAAAGGTCGTATTTGAAGGGGGAAACCTGGTATTTCTTGGAGAAGATGTGATCTATTTGGGAGAAATGTGGCCTTTCTGGAAGAAACTGTCCTATTTTGGGGATAAAAGAGGTATTTGTGGGTGAAAAGGTCCTATTTCAAGGGAGAAAGCTGGTATATCTTGGAGAAGATGTGGTATATTTGGGAGAAATGTGGCATTTCTGGAAGAAACTGTCGTATTTTGGGGATAAAACAGGTATTTGTGGGTGAAAAGGTCCTATTTGAAGGGGGAATGCTGGTATTTCTTGGAGAAGATGTGATCTATTTGGGAGAAATGTGGCATGTCTGGAAGAAACTGTCCTATTTTGGGGATAAAAGAGGTATTTGTGGGTGAAAAGGTCCTATTTGAAGGGGGAAAGCTGGTATTTCTTGGAGAAGATGTGATATATTTGGGAGAAATGTGGCATTTCTGGAAGAAACTGTCCTCTTTTGGGGATAAAAGAGGTATTTGTGGGTGAAAAGGTCCTATTTGAAGGGGGAAAGCTGGTATTTCTTGGAGAAGATGTGATCTATTTTGGGGAAATGTGGCATGTCTGGAAAAAACTGTCCTCTTTTGGGGATAAAACAGGTATTTGTGGGTGAAAAGGTCCTATTTGAAGGGGGAAACCTGGTATTTCTTGGAGAAGATGTGATCTATTTGGGAGAAATGTGGCATTTCTGGAAGAAACTGTCCAAATTGGGGGGAGAATGCTTGTAGTTTTCGGTGAGAAGGTCCTATTTCAGGAGGAATCCTGGTATTTCTTGGTGAAGATGTGATATATTTGGGAGAAATGTGGCATTTCTGTAAGAAAATGTCCAATTTGGGGGGAGAAGGCTGGTAGTTTTGGGTGAGAAGGTCCTATTTCAGGAGGAATCCTGGCATTTCTTGGAGAAGATGTGATATATTTGGGAGAAATGTGGCCTTTCCGGAAGAAACTGTCCTCTTTTGGGGATAAAAGAGGTATTAGTGGTTGAAAAGGTCCTATTTGAAGGGGGAAACCTGGTATTTCATGGAGAAGATGTGATATATTTGGGAGAAATTTGGCATTTCTGGAAGAAAATGTCCTCTTTTGGGGATAAAAGAGGTATTTGTGGGAGAAAAGGTCCTAATTCAAGGGGGAAAGCTGGTATTTCTTGGAGAAGATGTGATATATTTGGGGGAAATGTGGCATGTCTGGAAGAAACTGTCCTCTTTTGGGGATAAAACAGGTATTTGTGGTTGAAAAGGTCCTATTTGAAGGGGGAAACCTGGTATTTCTTGGAGAAGATGTGATCTATTTGGGAGAAATGTGGCATGTCTGGAAGAAACTGTCCTCTTTTGGGGATAAAAGAGGTATTTGTGGGTGAAAAGGTCCTATCTGAAGGGGGAACCCTGGTATTTCTTGGAGAAGATGTGATCTATTTGGGAGAAATGTGGCATGTCTGGAAGAAACTGTCCTCTTTGGGGATCAAACAGGTATTTGGGGGAGAAAAGGTCCTATTTGAAGGGGGAAATGTGGTATTTCTTGGAGAAGATGTGATGTATTTGGGAGAAATGTGGCCTTTCTGGCAGAAACTGTCCTATTTTGGGGATAAAAGTGGTATTTGTGGGTGAAAAGGTCCTATTTGAAGGGGGAACCCTGGTATTTCTTGGAGAAGATGTGATGTATTTGGGAGAAATGTGGCATGTCAGGAAGAAACTGTCCTATTTGGGGGGAGAAGGCTGGTATTTGAGGGAGAAAAGGTCCTCTTTCAGGAGGAATCCTGGTATTTCTTGGAGAAGATGTGATTTATTTGGGAGAAATGTGGCATGTCTGGAAGAAACTGTCCTATTTGAGGGATAAAAGAGGTATTTGTGGGTGAAAAGGTCCTATTTAAAGGGGGAAACCTGGTATTTCTTGGAGAAGATGTGATATATTTGGGAGAAATGTGGCATTTCTGGGAGAAACTGTCCTCTTTTGGGGATAAAAGAATTTTTTGTGGGTGAAAAGGTCGTATTTGAAGGGGGAAACCTGGTATTTCTTGGAGAAGATGTGCTATATTTGGTAGAAATGTGGCATGTCAGGAAGAAACTGTCCTCTTCTGGGGATAAAAGAGGTATTTGTGGGTGAAAAGGTCCTATTTGTAGGGGGAAACGTGGCATTTCTTGGAGAAGATGTGATCTATTTGGGAGAAATGTGGCATTTCTGGAAGAAACTGTCCTCTTTTGGGGATAAAAGAGGTATTTGTGGGTGAAAAGGTCCTATTTGAAGGGGGAAAGCTGGTATTTCTTGGAGAAGAAGTGATATATTTGGGAGAAATGCGGCATTTCTGGAAGAAACTGTCCTATTTTGGGGATAAAAGAGGTACTTGTGGGTGAAAAGGCCCTATTTGAAGGGGGAAAGGAGGTATTTCTTGGAGAAGATGTGGTATATTTGGGAGAAATGTGGCATGTCTGGAAGAAACTGTCCTATTTTGGGGATTAAAGAGGTATTTGTGGGTGAAAACGTTGTATTTGAAGGGGGAAACCTGTTATTTCTTGGAGAAGATGTGATATAATTTGGAGAAATCTGGCATTTCTGGAAGAAACTGTCCTATTTTGTGGATAAAAGAGGTATTTGTGGGTGAAAAGGTCCTATTTGAAGGGGGAAACCTGTTATTTCTTGGAGAAGATGTGATATATTTGGGAGAAATGTGGCATTTCTGGAAGAAACTGTCCTATTTTGGGGATAAAAGAGGTATTTGTGGGTGAAAAGGTCCTATTTGAAGGGGGAAACGTGGTATTTCTTGGAGAAGATGTGATATGTTTGGGAGAAATGTGGCCTTTCTGGCAGAAACTCTCCTATTTTGGGGATAAAAGTGGTATTTGTGGGTGATAAGGTCCTATTTGAAGGGGGAAACCTGGTATTTCTTGGAGAAGATGTGATATATTTGGGAGAAATGTGGCATGTCAGGAAGAAACTGTCCAATTTGGGGGGAGAAGGCTGGTAGTTGTGGGAGAAAAGGTCCTATTTCAGGAGGAATCCTGGTATTTCTTGGAGAAGATGTGATATATTTGGGAGAAATGTGGCATGTCTGGAAGAAACTGTCCTATTTGAGGGATAAAAGAGGTGTTTGTGGGTGAAAAGGTCGTATTTAAAGGGGGAAACCTGGTATTTCTTGGAGAAGATGTGATATATTTGGGAGAAATGTGGCATTTCTGGAAGAAACTGTCCTATTTTGGGGATAAAAGAATTTTTTGTGGGTGAAAAGGTCCCATTTGTAGGGGGAAAGCTGGTAATTCTATGAGAAGATGTGATATGTTTGGGAGAAATGTGGCCTTTCTGGAAGAAACTGTCCTCTTTATGGATAAAACAGGTATTTGTGGGTGAAAAGGTCGTATTTGAAGGGGGAAACCTCGTATTTCTTGGAGAAGATGTGATATATTTGGGAGAAATGTGGCATGTCAGGAAGAAATTATCCTCTTTTGGGGATAAAAGAGGTATTTGTGGGTGAAAAGGTCCTATTTGAAGGGGGAAACGTGGCATTTCTTGGAGAAGATGTGATCTATTTGGGAGAAATGTGGCATTTCTGGAAGAAACTGTCCTCTTTTGGGGATAAAACAGGTATTTGTGGGTGAAAAGGTCCTATTTGAAGGGGGAAAGCTGGTATTTCTTGGAGAAGATGTGATATATTTGGGAGAAATCTGGCATTTCTGGAAGAATATGTCCAATTTGAGGAATAAAACAGGTATTTGTGGTTGAAAAGGTCGTATTTGAAGGGGGAAAGCTGGTATATCTTGGAGAAGATGTGGTATATTTGGGAGAAATGTGGCATTTCTGGAAGAAACTGTCGTATTTTGGGGATAAAACAGGTATTTGTGGGTGAAAAGGTCCTATTTGAAGGGGGAAAGCTGGTATTTCTTGGAGAAGATGTGATCTATTTGGGAGAAATGTGGCATTTCTGTAAGAAACTGTCCTCTTTTGGGGATCAAAGAGGTATTTGTGGGTGAAAAGGTCCTATTTGAAGGGGGAAAGCTGGTATTTCTTGGAGAATAGGTGATATATTTGGGAGAAATGTGGCATTTCTGGCAGAAACTGTCCTATTTGGGGGATAAAACAGGTATTTGTGGGAGAAAAGGTCCTATTTGAAGGGGGAAAGCTGGTATTTCTTGGAGAAGATGTGATCTATTTGGGAGAAATGTGGCATGTCTGGAAGAAAATGTCCAATTTGGGTGGAGAAGGCTGGTAGTTTTCGGTGAGAAGGTCTTATTTCAGGAGGAATCCTGGTATTTCTTGGAGAAGATGTGATATATTTGGGTGATATGTGGCCTTTCTGGATGAAAATGTCCAATTTGGGGGGAGAAGGCTGGTAGTTTTGGGAGAGAACATCCTATTTCAGGAGGAATCCTGGCATTTCTTGGAGAAGATGTGATATATTTGGGAGAAATGTGGCCTTTCCGGAAGAAACTGTCCTCTTTTGGGGATAAAAGAGGTATTAGTGGTTGAAAAGGTCCTATTTCCTGGGGGAAACCTGGTATTTCCTGTAGAAGATGTGATATATTTGGGAGAAATGTGGCATTTCTGGAAGAAAATGTACTCTTTTGGGGATAAAAGAGGTATTTGTGGGTGAAAAGGTCCTATTTGAAGGGGGAACCCTGGTATTTCTTGGAGAAGATGTGATATATTTGGGAGAAATGTGGCATGTCTGGAAGAAACTGTCGTATTTTGGGGATAAAAGAGGTATTTGTGGTTGAAAAGGTCCTATTTGAAGGGGGAAAGCTGGTATTTCTTGGAGAAGATGTGATATATTTGGGAGAAATGTGGCATGTCTGGAAGAAACTGTCCTCTTTTGGGGATAAAAGAGGTATTTGTGGGTGAAAAGGTCCTATTTGAAGGGGGAAACGTGGTATTTCTTGGAGAAGATGTGATCTATTTGGGAGAAATGTGGCATGTCTGGAAGAAACTGTCCACTTTTGGGGATAAAACAGGTATTTGTGGTTGAAAAGGTCCTATTTGAAGGGGGAAACCTGGTATTTCTTGGAGAAGATGTGATATATTTGGGAGAAATGTGGCCCTTCTGGAAGAAAATGTCCTATTTGGGGGGAGAAGGGTGGTATTTGTGGGAGAAAAGTTCCTATTTCAGGAGGAATCCTGGTATTTCTTGGAGGAGATGTGATATGTTTGGGAGAAATGTGGCATTTCTGGAAGAAACTGTCCTCTTTTGGGGATAAAAGAGGTATTTGTGGGTGAAAAGGTCCTATTTGAAGGGTGAAAGCTGGTATTTCTTGGAGAAGATGTGATATATTTGGGAGAAATGTGGCATTTCTGGAAGAAACTGTCCTCTTTTGGGGATAAAAGAGGTATTTGTGGGTGAAAAGGTCCTATTTGAAGGGGGAAAGCTGGTATTTCTTGGAGAAGATGTGATATATTTGGGAGAAATGTGGCATTTCTGGAAGAAACTGTCCTATTTTGGGGATAAAAGAGGTATTTGTGGGTGAGAAGGTCCTATTTGAAGGGGGAAAGCTGGTATTTCTTAGAGAAGATGTGATATATTTGGGAGAAATGTGGCATTCTTGGAAGAAACTGTCCTCTTCTGGGGATAAAATAGGTTTTTTTGCGGAAAAGGTCCTATTTGAAGGGGGAAACGTAGTATTTCTTGGAGAAGATGTGATGTATTTGGGAGAAATGTGGCATTTCTGGAAGAAACTGTCCTCTTTTGGGGATAAAAGAGGTATTTGTGGGTGAAAAGGTCCTATTTCCAGGGGATAACCTGGTATTTCTTGGAGAAGATGTGATATATTTGGGAGAAATGTGGCATTTCTGGAAGAAACTGTCCTCTTTTGGGGATAAAAGAGGTATTTGTGGGTGAGAAGGTCCTATTTGAAGGGGGAAACGTGGTATTTCTTGGAGAAGATGTGATATGTTTGGGAGAAATGTGGCCTTTCTGGCAGAAACTGTCCTATTTTGGGGATAAAAGTGGTATTTGTGGGTGATAATGTCCTATTTGAAGGGGGAAAGCTGGTATTTCTTGGAGAAGATGTGATATATTTGGGAGAAATGTGGCATGTCAGGAAGAAACTGTCCTATTTTGGGGGAGAAGGCTGGTATTTGAGGGAGAAAAGGTCCTCTTTCAGGAGGAATCCTGGTATTTCTTGGAGAAGATGTGATCTATTTGGGAGAAATGTGGCATGTCTGGAAGAAACTGTCCTATTTGAGGGATAAAAGAGGTATTTGTGGGTGAAAAGGTCGTATTTGAAGGGGGAAACCTGGTATTTCTTGGAGGAGATGTGATATATTTGGGAGAAATGTGGCATTTCTGGAAGAAACTGTCCTATTTTGGGGATAAAAGTGGTATTTGTGGGTGAAAAGGTCCTATTTCGAGGGGAAACCTGGAAATTCTATGAGAAGATGTGGTATGTTTGGGAGAAATGTGGCATTTCTGGGACAAACTGTCCTCTTTTGGGGATAAAACAGGTATTTGTGGGTGAAAAGGTCCTATTTGAAGTTGGAAACCAGGTATTTCTTGGAGAAGATGTGGTATATTTGGGAGAAATGTGGCATTTCTGGAAGAAACTGTCCTCTTTTCGGCATCAAAGAGGTTTTTTGTGGGTGAAAACGTTGTATTTGAAGGGGGAAACGTGGTATTTCTTGCAGAAGATGTGATTTATTTTGGAGAAATGTGGCATTTCTGGAAGAAACTGTCCTATTTTGGGGATAAAACAGGTATTTGGGGGAGAAAAGGTCCTATTTGAAGGGGGAAACCTGGTATTTCTTGGAGAAGATGTGATATATTTGGGAGAAATGAGGCCTTTCTGGAAGAAACAGTCCTCTTCTGGGGATAAAAGAGGTATTTGTGGTTGAAAAGGTCCTACTTGAAGGGGGATAGCTGGTATTTCTTGGAGGAGATGTGATATGTTTGGGAGAAATGTGGCATTTCTGGAAGAAACTGTCCTCTTTTGGGGATAAAAGAGGTATTTGTGGGTGAAAAGGTCCTATTTGAAGGGGGAAAGCTGGTATTTCTTGGAGAAGAGGTGATATATTTGGGAGAAATGTGGCATGTCTGGAAGAAACTGTCCTATTTGGGGGATAAAACAGGTATTTGTGGGAGAAAAGGTCCTATTTGAAGGGGGAAACCTGGTATTTCTTGGAGAAGATGTGATATATTTGGGAGAAATGTGGCATGTCTGGAAGAAAATGTCCAATTTGGGGGGAGAAGGCTGGTAGTTTTGGGTGAGAAGGTCCTATTTCAGGAGGAATCCTGGCATTTCTTGGAGAAGTTGTGATATATTTGGGAGAAATGTGGCATGTCTGGAAGAAACTGTCGTATTTTGGGGATAAAAGAGGTATTAGTGGTTGAAAAGGTCCTATTTGAAGGGGGAACCCTGGTATTTCTAGGAGAAGATGTTCTATATTTGGGAGAAATGTGGCATGTCTGGAAGAAAATGTCCAATTTGGGGGGAGAAGGCTGGTAGTTTTGGGTGAGAAGGTCCTATTTCAGGAGGTATCCTGGCATTTCTTGGAGAAGTTGTGATATATTTGGGAGAAATGTGGCATTTCTGGAAGGAACTGTCCACTTTCGGGGATAAAAGAGGTATTTCATGGAGAAAAGGTCCTAATTCAAGGGGGAAACCTGGTATTTCTTGGAGGAGTTGTGATATATTTGGGAGAAATGTGGCATGTCTGGAAGAATCTGTCCTCTTTTGGGATATAAGAGGTATTTGTAGGAGAAAAGGTCCTATTTGAAGGGGGAACCCTGGTATTTCTTGGAGAAGATGTGATATATTTGGGAGAAATGTGGCATGTCTGGAAAAAACTGTCCTATTTTGGGGATAAAAGAGGTATTTGTGGGTGAGATGGTCCTATTTGAAGGGGGAAACGTGATATTTCTTGGAGAAGATGTGATATATTTGGGAGAAATGTGGCATTCCTTGAAGAAACTGTCCTCTTCTGGGGATAAAAGAGGTTTTTTTGGGGAAAAGGTCCTATTTGAAGGGGGAAACGTGGTATTTCTTGGAGAAGATGTGATATATTTGGGAGAAATCTGGCCTTTCTGGAAGAAACTGTCCTCTTATGGGGATAGAACAGGTATTTGTGGGTGAAAAGGTCCTATTTCCAGGGGAAAACCTGGTATTTCTTCGAGAAGATGTGAGATATTTGGGAGAAATGTGGCATGTCTGGAAGAAAATGTCCTATATGGTGTGAGAAGGGTGGTATTTGTGGGAGAAAAGTTCCTATTTCAGGAGGAATCCTGGTATTTCTTGGAGGAGATGTGATATGTTTGGGAGAAATGTGCCATTTCTGGAAGAAACTGTCCTCTTTTGGGGATAAAAGAGGTATTTGTGGGTGAAAAGGTCCTATTTGAAGGGGGAAACCTGGTATTTCTTGGAGAAGATGTGATATGTTTGGGAGAAATGTGGCATTTCTGGAAGAAACTGTCCTATTTTGGGGATAAAACAGGTATTTGTGGGTGAAAAGGTCCTATTTGAAGGGGGATAGCTGGTATTTCTTGGAGAAGATGTGATCTATTTGGGAGAAATGTGGCATGTCTGGAAGAAACTGTCCTCTTTTGGGGATTAAACAGGTATTTGTGGGTGAAAAGGTCCTATTTGAAGGGGGAACCCTGGTATTTCTTGGAGAAGATGTGATATGTTTGGGAGAAATGTGGCATTTCTGGAAGAATGTGTCCTGTTTTGGGGATAAAACAGGTATTTGTGGGAGAAAAGGTCCTACTTGAAGGGGGAAAGCTGGTATTTCTTTGAGAAGATGTGATATATTTGGGAGAAATGTGGCATGTCTGGAAGAAACTGTCCTCTTTTGGGGATAAAAGAGGTATTTGTGGGTGAAAAGGTCCTATTTGAAGGGGGAAACCTGGTATTTCTTGGAGAAGATGTGATCTATTTGGGAGAAATGTGGCATTTCTGGAAGAAAATGTCCAATTTGGGGGAGAAGCCTGCTATTAGTGGGTGAAAAGGTCCTATTTGAAGGGGGAAAGCTGGTATTTCTTGGAGAAGATGTGATCTATTTGGGAGAAATGTGGCATGTCTGGAAGAAACTGTCCTATTTTGGGGATAAAACAGGTATTTGTGGGTGAAAAGGTCCTATTTGATGGGGGAAAGCTGGTATTTCTTGGAGAAGATGTGATCTATTTGGGAGAAATGTGGCATGTATGGCAGAAACTGTCGTATTTGGGGGGAGAAGGCTGGTAGTTTTCGGTGAGAAGGTCCTATTTCAGGAGGAATCCTGATGTTTCTTCGAGAAGATGTGATAGATTTGGGAGAAATGTGGCCTTTCTGGAAGAAAATGTCCAATTTGGGGGGAGAAGGCTGGTAGTTTTGGGTGAGAAGGTCCTCTTTCAGGAGGAATCCTGGCATTTCTTGGAGAAGATGTGATATATTTGGGAGAAATGTGGCATTTCTGGAAGAAACTGTCCTCTTCTGGGGATAAAAGAGGTATTAGTGGTTGAAAAGGGGGAAACCTGGTATTTCTTGGAGAAGATGATATATTTTTGGGAGAAATGTGGCCTTTCTGGAAGAAACTGTCCTCTTTTGGGGATAAAAGAGGTATTTGTGGGTGAAAAGGTCCTATTTCAGGTGGAATCCTGGTATTTCTTGCAGAAGATGTGATATATTTGGGAGAAATGTGGCATGTCTGGAAGAAACTGTCCTCTTTTGGGGATCAAAGAGGTTTTTTTGGGGAAAAGGTCCTATTTGAAGGGGGAAACGTGGTATTTCTTGGAGAAGATGTGATATATTTGGGAGAAATGTGGCCTTTCTGGAAGAAAATGTCCTCTTATGGGGATAGAACAGGAATTTGTGGGTGATAAGGTCCTATTTGAAGGGGGAACCCTGGTATTTCTTGGAGAAGATGTGATATATTTGGGAGAAATGTGGCATGTCTGGAAGAAAATGTCCTATTTCGGGGGAGAAGGCTGGTATTTGTGGAAAAAAAGTTCCTATTTCAGGAGGAATCCTGGTATTTCTTGGAGGAGATGTGATATGTTTGGGAGAAATGTGCCATTTCTGGAAGAAAGTGTCCACTTTTGGGGATAAAAGAGGTATTTGTGGGTGAAAAGGTCCTATTTGAAGGGGGAAAGCTGGTATTTCTTGGAGAAGATGTGATATATTTGGGAGAAATGTGGCATTTCTGGAAGAAACTGTCCTCTTTTGGGGATAAAGTAGGTATTTGTGGGTGAAAAGGTCCTATTTGAAGGGGGAACCCTGGTATTTCTTGGAGAAGATGTGATATATTTGGGAGAAATGAGTCATTTCTGGAAGAAACTGTCCTCTTTTGGGGATAAAAGAGGTATTTGTGGGTGAAAAGTTCCTATTTGAAGGGGGAACCCTGGTATTTCTTGGAGAAGATGTGATCTATTTGGGAGAAATGTGGCATGTCTGGAAGAAACTGTCCTATTTTGGGGATAAAAGAGGTATTTGTGTGTGAGAAGGTCCTATTTGAAGGGGGAAACGTGGTATTTCTTGGAGAAGATGTGATATATTTGGGAGAAATTTGGCATTCCTGGAAGAAACTGTCCTCTTTTGGGGATAAAAGACGTTTTTTTGGGGAAAAGGTCCTATTGGATGGGGGAAACGTGGTATTTCTTGGAGAAGATGTGATCTATTTGGGAGAAATGTGGCATGTCTGGAAGAAAATGTCCTATTTGGGGGGAGAAGGGTGGTATTTGTTGGAGAAAAGTTCCTATTTCAGGAGGAATCCTGGTATTTCTTGGAGGAGATGTGATATGTTTGGGAGAAATGTGGCCTTTCTGGAAGAAACTGTCCTCTTTTGGGGATAAAAGAGGTATTTGTGGGTGAAAAGGTCCTATTTGAAGGGGGAAACCTGGTATTTCTTGGAGAAGATGTGATCTATTTGGGAGAAATGTGGCATTTCTGGAAGAAACTGTCCTCTTTTGGGGATAAAAGAGGTATTAGTGGTTGAAAAGGTCCTATTTGAAGGGGGAAACCTGGTATTTCTTGGAGAAGATGTGATATATTTGGGAGAAATGTGGCATTTCTGGAAGAAACTGTCCTCTTTTGGGGATAAAAGAGGTATTTGTGGGTGAAAACGTTGTATTTGAAGGGGGAAACCTGTTATTTCTTGGAGAAGATGTGATATATTTTGGAGATATCTGGCATTTCTGGAAGAAACTGTCCTATTTTGGGGATCAAACAGGTATTTGTGGGTGAAAAGATCCTATTTCCAGGGGAAAACCTGGTATTTCTTGGAGAAGATGTGATCTATTTGGGAGAAATGTGGCATGTCAGGAAGAAACTGTCCTATTCGGGGGGAGAAGGCTGGTATTTGAGGGAGAAAAGGTCCTCTTTCAGGAGGAATCCTGGTATTTCTTGGAGAAGATGTGATATATTTTGGAGAAATGTGGCATTTCTGGAAGAAACTGTCCTCTTTTGGGGATATAAGAGGTATTTGTGGGTGAAAAGGTCGTATTTGAAGGGGGAAACCTGGAATATCTTGGAGAAGATGTGATATATTTGGGAGAAATCAGGCATTTCTGGAAGAAACTGTCCTATTTTGGGGATAAAAGAATTTTTTGTGGGTGAAAAGGTCCTATTTGAAGGGGGAAAGCTGGTAATTCTATGAGAAGATGTGATATGTTTGGGAGAAATGTGGCATGTCAGGAAGAAACTGTCCTCTTTTGGGGATAAAACAGGTATTTGTGGGTGAAAAGGTCCTATTTGAAGGGGGAAACCTGGTATTTCTTGGAGAAGATGTGATATATTTGGGAGAAATGTGGCATGTCAGGAAGAAACTGTCCTCTTTTGGGGATAAAAGAGGTATTTGTGGGTGAAAAGGTCCTATTTGAAGGGGGAAACGTGGCATTTCTTGGAGAAGATGTGATCTATCTGGGAGAAATGTGGCATTTCTGGAAGAAACTGTCCTCTTTTGGGGATAAAACAGGTATTTGTGGGTGAAAAGGACATATTTGAAGGGGGAAAGCTGGTATTTCTTGGAGAAGATGTGATATATTTGGGAGAAATGTGGCCTTTCTGGCAGAAACTGTCCTCTTTTGGGGATAAAAGAGGTATTTGTGGGTGAAAAGGTCCTATTTGAAGGGGGAAACCTGGTATTTCTTGGAGAAGATGTGATCTATTTGGGAGAAATGTGGCATTTCTGGAAGAAAATGTCCAATTTGGGGGAGAAGCCTGCTATTAGTGGGTGAAAAGGTCCTATTTGAAGGGGGAAAGCTGGTATTTCTTGGAGAAGATGTGATCTATTTGGGAGAAATGTGGCATGTCTGGAAGAAACTGTCCTATTTTGGGGATAAAACAGGTATTTGTGGGTGAATAGGTCCTATTTGATGGGGGAAAGCTGGTATTTCTTGGAGAAGATGTGATCTATTTGGGAGAAATGTGGCATGTATGGCAGAAACTGTCGTATTTGGGGGGAGAAGGCTGGTAGTTTTCGGTGAGAAGGTCCTATTTCAGGAGGAATCCTGATGTTTCTTGGAGAAGATGTGATAGATTTGGGAGAAATGTGGCCTTTCTGGAAGAAAATGTCCAATTTGGGGGGAGAAGGCTGGTAGTTTTGGGTGAGAAGGTCCTCTTTCAGGAGGAATCCTGGCATTTCTTGGAGAAGATGTGATATATTTGGGAGAAATGTGGCATTTCTGGAAGAAACTGTCCTCTTCTGGGGATAAAAGAGGTATTAGTGGTTGAAAAGGTCCTATTTGAAGGGGGAAACCTGGTATTTCTTGGAGAAGATGATATATTTTTGGGAGAAATGTGGCCTTTCTGGAAGAAACTGTCCTCTTTTGGGGATAAAAGAGGTATTTGTGGGTGAAAAGGTCCTATTTCAGGTGGAATCCTGGTATTTCTTGCAGAAGATGTGATATATTTGGGAGAAATGTGGCATGTCTGGAAGAAACTGTCCTCTTTTGGGGATCAAAGAGGTTTTTTTGGGGAAAAGGTCCTATTTGAAGGGGGAAACGTGGTATTTCTTGGAGAAGATGTGATATATTTGGGAGAAATGTGGCCTTTCTGGAAGAAAATGTCCTCTTATGGGGATAGAACAGGAATTTGTGGGTGATAAGGTCCTATTTGAAGGGGGAACCCTGGTATTTCTTGGAGAAGATGTGATATATTTGGGAGAAATGTGGCATGTCTGGAAGAAAATGTCCTATTTCGGGGGAGAAGGCTGGTATTTGTGGAAAAAAAGTTCCTATTTCAGGAGGAATCCTGGTATTTCTTGGAGGAGATGTGATATGTTTGGGAGAAATGTGCCATTTCTGGAAGAAAGTGTCCACTTTTGGGGATAAAAGAGGTATTTGTGGGTGAAAAGGTCCTATTTGAAGGGGGAAAGCTGGTATTTCTTGGAGAAGATGTGATATATTTGGGAGAAATGTGGCATTTCTGGAAGAAACTGTCCTCTTTTGGGGATAAAGTAGGTATTTGTGGGTGAAAAGGTCCTATTTGAAGGGGGAACCCTGGTATTTCTTGGAGAAGATGTGATATATTTGGGAGAAATGAGTCATTTCTGGAAGAAACTGTCCTCTTTTGGGGATAAAAGAGGTATTTGTGGGTGAAAAGTTCCTATTTGAAGGGGGAACCCTGGTATTTCTTGGAGAAGATGTGATCTATTTGGGAGAAATGTGGCATGTCTGGAAGAAACTGTCCTATTTTGGGGATAAAAGAGGTATTTGTGTGTGAGAAGGTCCTATTTGAAGGGGGAAACGTGGTATTTCTTGGAGAAGATGTGATATATTTGGGAGAAATTTGGCATTCCTGGAAGAAACTGTCCTCTTTTGGGGATAAAAGACGTTTTTTTGGGGAAAAGGTCCTATTGGATGGGGGAAACGTGGTATTTCTTGGAGAAGATGTGATCTATTTGGGAGAAATGTGGCATGTCTGGAAGAAAATGTCCTATTTGGGGGGAGAAGGGTGGTATTTGTTGGAGAAAAGTTCCTATTTCAGGAGGAATCCTGGTATTTCTTGGAGGAGATGTGATATGTTTGGGAGAAATGTGGCCTTTCTGGAAGAAACTGTCCTCTTTTGGGGATAAAAGAGGTATTTGTGGGTGAAAAGGTCCTATTTGAAGGGGGAAACCTGGTATTTCTTGGAGAAGATGTGATCTATTTGGGAGAAATGTGGCATTTCTGGAAGAAACTGTCCTCTTTTGGGGATAAAAGAGGTATTAGTGGTTGAAAAGGTCCTATTTGAAGGGGGAAACCTGGTATTTCTTGGAGAAGATGTGATATATTTGGGAGAAATGTGGCATTTCTGGAAGAAACTGTCCTCTTTTGGGGATAAAAGAGGTATTTGTGGGTGAAAACGTTGTATTTGAAGGGGGAAACCTGTTATTTCTTGGAGAAGATGTGATATATTTTGGAGATATCTGGCATTTCTGGAAGAAACTGTCCTATTTTGGGGATCAAACAGGTATTTGTGGGTGAAAAGATCCTATTTCCAGGGGAAAACCTGGTATTTCTTGGAGAAGATGTGATCTATTTGGGAGAAATGTGGCATGTCAGGAAGAAACTGTCCTATTCGGGGGGAGAAGGCTGGTATTTGAGGGAGAAAAGGTCCTCTTTCAGGAGGAATCCTGGTATTTCTTGGAGAAGATGTGATAGATTTGGGAGAAATGTGGCATTTCTGGAAGAAACTGTCCTCTTTTGGGGATATAAGAGGTATTTGTGGGTGAAAAGGTCGTATTTGAAGGGGGAAACCTGGAATATCTTGGAGAAGATGTGATATATTTGGGAGAAATCAGGCATTTCTGGAAGAAACTGTCCTATTTTGGGGATAAAAGAATTTTTTGTGGGTGAAAAGGTCCTATTTGAAGGGGGAAAGCTGGTAATTCTATGAGAAGATGTGATATGTTTGGGAGAAATGTGGCATGTCAGGAAGAAACTGTCCTCTTTTGGGGATAAAACAGGTATTTGTGGGTGAAAAGGTCCTATTTGAAGGGGGAAACCTGGTATTTCTTGGAGAAGATGTGATATATTTGGGAGAAATGTGGCATGTCAGGAAGAAACTGTCCTCTTTTGGGGATAAAAGAGGTATTTGTGGGTGAAAAGGTCCTATTTGAAGGGGGAAACGTGGCATTTCTTGGAGAAGATGTGATCTATCTGGGAGAAATGTGGCATTTCTGGAAGAAACTGTCCTCTTTTGGGGATAAAACAGGTATTTGTGGGTGAAAAGGACATATTTGAAGGGGGAAAGCTGGTATTTCTTGGAGAAGATGTGATCTATTTGGGAGAAATGTGGCCTTTCTGGAAGAAAATGTCCAATTTGGGGGGAGAAGGCTGGTAGTATTGGGTGAGAAGGTCCTATTTCAGGAGGAATCCTGGCATTTCTTGGAGAAGATATGACATATTTGGGAGAAATGTGGCATGTCTGGAAAAAACTGTCCTATTTTGGGGATAAAAGAGGTATAAGTGGTTGAAAAGGTCGTATTTGAAGGGGGAAACCTGGTATTTCTTGGAGAAGAGGTGGTATATTTGGGAGAAATGTGGCCTTTCTGGAAGAAACTGTCCACTTTTGGGGATAAAAGAGGTATTTCATGGAGAAAAGGTCCTATTTGAAGGGGGAAACCTGGTATTTCTTGTAGGAGTTGTGATATATTTGGGAGAAATGTGGCGTGTCTGGAAGAAATTGTCCTATTTGAGGGATAAAAGAGGTATTTGTGGGTGAAAAGGTCGTATTTGAAGGGGGAAACCTGGTATTTCTTGGAGAAGATGTGATCTATTTGGGATAAATGTGGCATGTCTGGAAAAAACTGTCCTCTTTTGGGGATAAAAGAGGTATTTGTGGGTGAAAAGGTACTATTTGAAGGGGGAAACCTGGTATTTCTTGGAGAAGATGTGATATGTTTGGGAGAAATATGGCATTTCTGGAAGAAACTGTCCTCTTTTGGGGATAAAAGAGGTATTTGTGGGTGAAAAGGTCCTATTTGAAGGGGGAAACCTGGTATTTCTTGGAGAAGATGTGATATGTTTTGGAGAAATGTGGCCTTTCTGGCAGAAACTGTCCTATTTTGGGGATAAAAGTGGTATTTGTGGGTGATAATGTCCTATTTGAAGGGGGAAAGCTGGTATTTCTTGGAGAAGATGTGATATATTTGGGAGAAATGTGGCATGTCAGGAAGAAACTGTCCTATTTTTGGGGAGAAGGCTGGTATTTGAGGGAGAAAAGGTCCTCTTTCAGGAGGAATCCTGGTATTTCTTGGAGAGGATGTGATCTATTTGGGAGAAATGTGGCATGTCTGGAAGAAACTGTCCTATTTGAGGGATAAAAGAGGTATTTGTGGGTGAAAAGGTCGTATTTGAAGGGGGAAACCTGGTATTTCTTGGAGGAGATGTGATATATTTGGGAGAAATGTGGCATTTCTGGAAGAAACTGTCCTCTTTTGGGGATAAAAGAATTTTTTGTGGGTGAAAAGGTCCTATTTCGAGGGGAAACCTGGAAATTCTATGAGAAGATGTGATATGTTTTGGAGAAATGTGGCATTTCTGGGACAAACTGTCCTATTTTGGGGATAAAAGAGGTATTTGTGGGTGAAAAGGTCCTATTTGAAGTTGGAAACCAGGTATTTCTTGGAGAAGATGTGGTATATTTGGGAGAAATGTGGCATTTCTGGAAGAAACTGTCCTCGTTTCGGCATCAAAGAGGTTTTTTGTGGGTGAAAACGTTGTATTTGAAGGGGGAAACGTGGTATTTCTTGCAGAAGATGTGATATATTTTGGAGAAATGTGGCATTTCTGGAAGAAACTGTCCTATTTTGGGGATAAAACAGGTATTTGGGGGAGAAAAGTTCCTATTTGAAGGGGGAAACCTGGTATTTCTTGGAGAAGATGTGATATATTTGGGAGAAATGAGGCCTTTCTGGAAGAAACAGTCCTCTTTTGGGGATAAAAGAGGTATTTGTGGTTGAAAAGGTCCTACTTGAAGGGGGATAGCTGGTATTTCTTGGAGGAGATGTGATATGTTTGGGAGAAATGTGGCATTTGTGGAAGAAACTGTCCTCTTTTGGGGATAAAAGAGGTATTTGTGGGTGAAAAGGTCCTATTTGAAGGGGGAAAGCTGGTATTTCTTGGAGAAGAGGTGATATATTTGGGAGAAATGTGGCATGTCTGGAAGAAACTGTCCTATTTGGGGGATAAAACAGGTATTTGTGGGAGAAAAGGTCCTATTTGAAGGGGGAAACCTGGTATTTCTTGGAGAAGATGTGATATATTTGGGAGAAATGTGGCATGTCTGGAAGAAAATGTCCAATTTGGGGGGAGAAGGCTGGTAGTTTTGGGTGAGAAGGTCCTATTTCAGGAGGAATCCTGGCATTTCTTGGAGAAGTTGTGATATATTTGGGAGAAATGTGGCATGTCTGGAAGAAACTGTCGTATTTTGGGGATAAAAGAGGTATTAGTGGTTGAAAAGGTCGTATTTGATGGGGGAAACCTGGTATTTCTAGGAGAAGATGTGATCTATTTGGGAGAAATGTGGCCTTTCTGGAAGAAAATGTCCAATTTGGGGGGAGAAGGCTGGTAGTTTTGGGTGAGAAGGTCCTATTTCAGGAGGTATCCTGGCATTTCTTGGAGAAGTTGTGATATATTTGGGAGAAATGTGGCATTTCTGGAAGGAACTGTCCACTTTCGGGGATAAAAGAGGTATTTCATGGAGAAAAGGTCCTAATTCAAGGGGGAAACCTGGTATTTCTTGGAGGAGTTGTGATATATTTGGGAGAAATGTGGCATGTCTGGAAGAATCTGTCCTCTTTTGGGATATAAGAGGTATTTGTAGGAGAAAAGGTCCTATTTGAAGGGGGAACCCTGGTATTTCTTGGAGAAGATGTGATATATTTGGGAGAAATGTGGCATGTCTGGAAAAAACTGTCCTATTTTGGGGATAAAAGAGGTATTTGTGGGTGAGATGGTCCTATTTGAAGGGGGAAACGTGATATTTCTTGGAGAAGATGTGATATATTTGGGAGAAATGTGGCATTCCTTGAAGAAACTGTCCTCTTTTGGGGATAAAAGAGGTTTTTTTGGGGAAAAGGTCCTATTTGAAGGGGGAAACGTGGTATTTCTTGGAGAAGATGTGATCTATTTGGGAGAAATGTGGCATTTCTGGAAGAAACTGTCCTCTTATGGGGATAGAACAGGTATTTGTGGGTGAAAAGGTCCTATTTCCAGGGGAAAACCTGGTATTTCTTCGAGAAGATGTGAGATATTTGGGAGAAATGTGGCATGTCTGGAAGAAAATGTCCTATATGGGGGGAGAAGGGTGGTATTTGTGGGAGAAAAGTTCCTATTTCAGGAGGAATCCTGGTATTTCTTGGAGGAGATGTGATATGTTTGGGAGAAATGTGGCATGTCTGGAAGAAACTGTCCTCTTTTGGGGATAAAACAGGTATTTGTGGGTGAAAGGTCCTATTTGAAGGGGGAAAGCTGGTATTTCTTGGAGAAGATGTGATATGTTTGGGAGAAATGTGGCATTTCTGGAAGAAACTGTCCTATTTTGGGGATAAAACAGGTATTTGTGGGTGAAAAGGTCCTATTTGAAGGGGGATAGCTGGTATTTCTTGGAGAAGATGTGATCTATTTGGGAGAAATGTGGCATGTCTGGAAGAAACTGTCCTCTTTTGGGGATTAAACAGGTATTTGTGGGTGAAAAGGTCCTATTTGAAGGGGGAACCCTGGTATTTCTTGGAGAAGATGTGATATGTTTGGGAGAAATGTGGCATTTCTGGAAGAATGTGTCCTGTTTTGGGGATAAAACAGGTATTTGTGGGAGAAAAGGTCCTACTTGAAGGGGGAAAGCTGGTATTTCTTGGAGAAGATGTGATATATTTGGGAGAAATGTGGCATGTCTGGAAGAAACTGTCCTCTTTTGGGGATAAAAGAGGTATTTGTGGGTGAAAAGGTCCTATTTGAAGGGGGAAACCTGGTATTTCTTGGAGAAGATGTGATCTATTTGGGAGAAATGTGGCATTTCTGGAAGAAAATGTCCAATTTGGGGGAGAAGCCTGCTATTAGTGGGTGAAAAGGTCCTATTTGAAGGGGGAAAGCTGGTATTTCTTGGAGAAGATGTGATCTATTTGGGAGAAATGTGGCATGTCTGGAAGAAACTGTCCTATTTTGGGGATAAAACAGGTATTTGTGGGTGAAAAGGTCCTATTTGATGGGGGAAAGCTGGTATTTCTTGGAGAAGATGTGATCTATTTGGGAGAAATGTGGCATGTATGGCAGAAACTGTCGTATTTGGGGGGAGAAGGCTGGTAGTTTTCGGTGAGAAGGTCCTATTTCAGGAGGAATCCTGATGTTTCTTGGAGAAGATGTGATAGATTTGGGAGAAATGTGGCCTTTCTGGAAGAAAATGTCCAATTTGGGGGGAGAAGGCTGGTAGTTTTGGGTGAGAAGGTCCTCTTTCAGGAGGAATCCTGGCATTTCTTGGAGAAGATGTGATATATTTGGGAGAAATGTGGCATGTCTGGAAGAAACTGTCCTCTTCTGGGGATAAAAGAGGTATTAGTGGTTGAAAAGGTCCTATTTGAAGGGGGAAACCTGGTATTTCTTGGAGAAGATGATATATTTTTGGGAGAAATGTGGCCTTTCTGGAAGAAACTGTCCTCTTTTGGGGATAAAAGAGGTATTTGTGGGTGAAAAGGTCCTATTTCAGGTGGAATCCTGGTATTTCTTGCAGAAGATGTGATATATTTGGGAGAAATGTGGCATGTCTGGAAGAAACTGTCCTCTTTTGGGGATCAAAGAGGTTTTTTTGGGGAAAAGGTCCTATTTGAAGGGGGAAACGTGGTATTTCTTGGAGAAGATGTGATATATTTGGGAGAAATGTGGCCTTTCTGGAAGAAAATGTCCTCTTATGGGGATAGAACAGGAATTTGTGGGTGATAAGGTCCTATTTGAAGGGGGAACCCTGGTATTTCTTGGAGAAGATGTGATATATTTGGGAGAAATGTGGCATGTCTGGAAGAAAATGTCCTATTTCGGGGGAGAAGGCTGGTATTTGTGGAAAAAAAGTTCCTATTTCAGGAGGAATCCTGGTATTTCTTGGAGGAGATGTGATATGTTTGGGAGAAATGTGCCATTTCTGGAAGAAAGTGTCCACTTTTGGGGATAAAAGAGGTATTTGTGGGTGAAAAGGTCCTATTTGAAGGGGGAAACGTGGTATTTCTTGGAGAAGATGTGATATATTTGGGAGAAATTTGGCATTTCTGGAAGAAACTGTCCTCTTTTGGGGATAAAGTAGGTATTTGTGGGTGAAAAGGTCCTATTTGAAGGGGGAACCCTGGTATTTCTTGGAGAAGATGTGATATATTTGGGAGAAATGAGTCATTTCTGGAAGAAACTGTCCTCTTTTGGGGATAAAAGAGGTATTTGTGGGTGAAAAGTTCCTATTTGAAGGGGGAACCCTGGTATTTCTTGGAGAAGATGTGATCTATTTGGGAGAAATGTGGCATGTCTGGAAGAAACTGTCCTATTTTGGGGATAAAAGAGGTATTTGTGGGTGAGAAGGTCCTATTTGAAGGGGGAAACCTGGTATTTCTTGGAGAAGATGTGATATATTTGGGAGAAATTTGGCATTCCTGGAAGAAACTGTCCTCTTTTGGGGATAAAAGAGGTATTTGTGGGTGAAAAGGTCCTATTGGATGGGGGAAACGTGGTATTTCTTGGAGAAGATGTGATATATTTGGGAGAAATGTGGCATTTCTGGAAGAAAATGTCCTCTTTTGGGGATAAAAGAGGTATTTGTGGGTGAAAAGGTCCTATTTGAAGGGGTAAACCTGGTATTTCTTGGAGAAGATGTGATCTATTTGGGAGAAATGTGGCATGTCTGGAAGAAACTGTCCTCTTTTGGGGATAAAAGAGGTATTTGTGGGTGAAAAGGTCCTATTTCCAGGGGAAAACCTGGTATTTCTTGGAGAAGATGTGATATATTTGGGAGAAATGTGGCATGTCTGGAAGAAAATGTCCTATTTGGGGGGAGAAGGGTGGTACTTGTGGGAGACAAGTTCCTATTTCAGGAGGAATCCTGGTATTTCTTGTAGGAGATGTGATATGTTTGGGAGAAATGTGCCATTTCTGGAAGAAACTGTCCTCTTTTGGGGATAAAAGAGGTATTTGTGGGTGAAAAGGTACTATTTGAAGGGGGAAACCTGGTATTTCTTGGAGAAGATGTGATATGTTTGGGAGAAATATGGCATTTCTGGAAGAAACTGTCCTCTTTTGGGGATAAAAGAGGTATTTGTGGGTGAAAAGGTCCTATTTGAAGGGGGAAACCTGGTATTTCTTGGAGAAGATGTGATATGTTTGGGAGAAATGTGGCCTTTCTGGCAGAAACTGTCCTATTTTGGGGATAAAAGTGGTATTTGTGGGTGATAATGTCCTATTTGAAGGGGGAAAGCTGGTATTTCTTGGAGAAGATGTGATATATTTGGGAGAAATGTGGCATGTCAGGAAGAAACTGTCCTATTTTTGGGGAGAAGGCTGGTATTTGAGGGAGAAAAGGTCCTCTTTCAGGAGGAATCCTGGTATTTCTTGGAGAGGATGTGATCTATTTGGGAGAAATGTGGCATGTCTGGAAGAAACTGTCCTATTTGAGGGATAAAAGAGGTATTTGTGGGTGAAAAGGTCGTATTTGAAGGGGGAAACCTGGTATTTCTTGGAGGAGATGTGATATATTTGGGAGAAATGTGGCATTTCTGGAAGAAACTGTCCTCTTTTGGGGATAAAAGAATTTTTTGTGGGTGAAAAGGTCCTATTTCGAGGGGAAACCTGGAAATTCTATGAGAAGATGTGATATGTTTGGGAGAAATGTGGCATTTCTGGGACAAACTGTCCTATTTTGGGGATAAAAGAGGTATTTGTGGGTGAAAAGGTCCTATTTGAAGTTGGAAACCAGGTATTTCTTGGAGAAGATGTGGTATATTTGGGAGAAATGTGGCATTTCTGGAAGAAACTGTCCTCGTTTCGGCATCAAAGAGGTTTTTTGTGGGTGAAAACGTTGTATTTGAAGGGGGAAACGTGGTATTTCTTGCAGAAGATGTGATATATTTTGGAGAAATGTGGCATTTCTGGAAGAAACTGTCCTATTTTGGGGATAAAACAGGTATTTGGGGGAGAAAAGGTCCTATTTGAAGGGGGAAACCTGGTATTTCTTGGAGAAGATGTGATATATTTGGGAGAAATGAGGCCTTTCTGGAAGAAACAGTCCTCTTTTGGGGATAAAAGAGGTATTTGTGGTTGAAAAGGTCCTACTTGAAGGGGGATAGCTGGTATTTCTTGGAGGAGAAGTGATATGTTTGGGAGAAATGTGGCATTTGTGGAAGAAACTGTCCTCTTTTGGGGATAAAAGAGGTATTTGTGGGTGAAAAGGTCCTCTTTCAAGGGGGAAAGCTGGTATTTCTTGGAGAAGAGGTGATATATTTGGGAGAAATGTGGCATGTCTGGAAGAAACTGTCCTATTTGGGGGATAAAACAGGTATTTGTGGGAGAAAAGGTCCTATTTGAAGGGGGAAACCTGGTATTTCTTGGAGAAGATGTGATATATTTGGGAGAAATGTGGCATGTCTGGAAGAAAATGTCCAATTTGGGGGGAGAAGGCTGGTAGTTTTGGGTGAGAAGGTCCTATTTCAGGAGGAATCCTGGCATTTCTTGGAGAAGTTGTGATATATTTGGGAGAAATGTGGCATGTCTGGCAGAAACTGTCGTATTTTGGGGATAAAAGAGGTATTAGTGGTTGAAAAGGTCGTATTTGATGGGGGAAACCTGGTATTTCTAGGAGAAGATGTGATCTATTTGGGAGAAATGTGGCCTTTCTGGAAGAAAATGTCCAATTTGGGGGGAGAAGGCTGGTAGTTTTGGGTGAGAAGGTCCTATTTCAGGAGGTATCCTGGCATTTCTTGGAGAAGTTGTGATATATTTGGGAGAAATGTGGCATTTCTGGAAGGAACTGTGCACTTTCGGGGATAAAAGAGGTATTTCATGGAGAAAAGGTCCTAATTCAAGGGGGAAACCTGGTATTTCTTGGAGGAGTTGTGATATATTTGGGAGAAATGTGGCATGTCTGGAAGAATCTGTCCTCTTTTGGGATATAAGAGGTATTTGTAGGAGAAAAGGTCCTATTTGAAGGGGGAACCCTGGTATTTCTTGGAGAAGATGTGATATATTTGGGAGAAATGTGGCATGTCTGGAAAAAACTGTCCTATTTTGGGGATAAAAGAGGTATTTGTGGGTGAGATGGTCCTATTTGAAGGGGGAAAAGTGATATTTCTTGGAGAAGATGTGATATATTTGGGAGAAATGTGGCATTCCTTGAAGAAACTGTCCTCTTTTGGGGATAAAAGAGGTTTTTTTGGGGAAAAGGTCCTATTTGAAGGGGGAAACGTGGTATTTCTTGGAGAAGATGTGATCTATTTGGGAGAAATGTGGCATTTCTGGAAGAAACTGTCCTCTTATGGGGATAGAACAGGTATTTGTGGGTGAAAAGGTCCTATTTCCAGGGGAAAACCTGGTATTTCTTCGAGAAGATGTGAGATATTTGGGAGAAATGTGGCATGTCTGGAAGAAAATGTCCTATATGGGGGGAGAAGGGTGGTATTTGTGGGAGAAAAGTTCCTATTTCAGGAGGAATCCTGGTATTTCTTGGAGGAGATGTGATATGTTTGGGAGAAATGTGCCATTTCTGGAAGAAACTGTCCTCTTTTGGGGATAAAACAGGTATTTGTGGGTGAAAGGTCCTATTTGAAGGGGGAAAGCTGGTATTTCTTGGAGAAGATGTGATACGTTTGGGAGAAATGTGGCATTTCTGGAAGAAACTGTCCTCTTTTGGGGATAAAACAGGTATTTGTGGGTGAAAAGGTCCTATTTGAAGGGGGATAGCTGGTATTTCTTGGAGAAGATGTGATCTATTTGGGAGAAATGTGGCATGTCTGGAAGAAACTGTCCTCTTTTGGGGATTAAACAGGTATTTGTGGGTGAAAAGGTCCTATTTGAAGGGGGAACCCTGGTATTTCTTGGAGAAGATGTGATATGTTTGGGAGAAATGTGGCATTTCTGGAAGAATGTGTCCTGTTTTGGGGATAAAACAGGTATTTGTGGGAGAAAAGGTCCTACTTGAAGGGGGAAAGCTGGTATTTCTTGGAGAAGATGTGATATATTTGGGAGAAATGTGGCATGTCTGGAAGAAACTGTCCTCTTTTGGGGATAAAAGAGGTATTTGTGGGTGAAAAGGTCCTATTTGAAGGGGGAAACCTGGTATTTCTTGGAGAAGATGTGATCTATTTGGGAGAAATGTGGCATTTCTGGAAGAAAATGTCCAATTTGGGGGAGAAGCCTGCTATTAGTGGGTGAAAAGGTCCTATTTGAAGGGGGAAAGCTGGTATTTCTTGGAGAAGATGTGATCTATTTGGGAGAAATGTGGCATGTCTGGAAGAAACTGTCCTATTTTGGGGATAAAACAGGTATTTGTGGGTGAAAAGGTCCTATTTGATGGGGGAAAGCTGGTATTTCTTGGAGAAGATGTGATCTATTTGGGAGAAATGTGGCATGTATGGCAGAAACTGTCGTATTTGGGGGGAGAAGGCTGGTAGTTTTCGGTGAGAAGGTCCTATTTCAGGAGGAATCCTGATGTTTCTTGGAGAAGATGTGATAGATTTGGGAGAAATGTGGCCTTTCTGGAAGAAAATGTCCAATTTGGGGGGAGAAGGCTGGTAGTTTTGGGTGAGAAGGTCCTCTTTCAGGAGGAATCCTGGCATTTCTTGGAGAAGATGTGATATATTTGGGAGAAATGTGGCATGTCTGGAAGAAACTGTCCTCTTCTGGGGATAAAAGAGGTATTAGTGGTTGAAAAGGTCCTATTTGAAGGGGGAAACCTGGTATTTCTTGGAGAAGATGATATATTTTTGGGAGAAATGTGGCCTTTCTGGAAGAAACTGTCCTCTTTTGGGGATAAAAGAGGTATTTGTGGGTGAAAAGGTCCTATTTCAGGTGGAATCCTGGTATTTCTTGCAGAAGATGTGATATATTTGGGAGAAATGTGGCATGTCTGGAAGAAACTGTCCTCTTTTGGGGATCAAAGAGGTTTTTTTGGGGAAAAGGTCCTATTTGAAGGGGGAAACGTGGTATTTCTTGGAGAAGATGTGATATATTTGGGAGAAATGTGGCCTTTCTGGAAGAAAATGTCTTCTTATGGGGATAGAACAGGAATTTGTGGGTGATAAGGTCCTATTTGAAGGGGGAACCCTGGTATTTCTTGGAGAAGATGTGATATATTTGGGAGAAATGTGGCATGTCTGGAAGAAAATGTCCTATTTCGGGGGAGAAGGCTGGTATTTGTGGAAAAAAAGTTCCTATTTCAGGAGGAATCCTGGTATTTCTTGGAGGAGATGTGATATGTTTGGGAGAAATGTGCCATTTCTGGAAGAAAGTGTCCACTTTTGGGGATAAAAGAGGTATTTGTGGGTGAAAAGGTCCTATTTGAAGGGGGAAACGTGGTATTTCTTGGAGAAGATGTGATATATTTGGGAGAAATTTGGCATTTCTGGAAGAAACTGTCCTCTTTTGGGGATAAAGTAGGTATTTGTGGGTGAAAAGGTCCTATTTGAAGGGGGAACCCTGGTATTTCTTGGAGAAGATGTGATATATTTGGGAGAAATGAGTCATTTCTGGAAGAAACTGTCCTCTTTTGGGGATAAAAGAGGTATTTGTGGGTGAAAAGTTCCTATTTGAAGGGGGAACCCTGGTATTTCTTGGAGAAGATGTGATCTATTTGGGAGAAATGTGGCCTTTCTGGCAGAAACTGTCCTATTTTGGGGATAAAAGTGGTATTTGTGGGTGAGAAGGTCCTATTTGAAGGGGGAAACCTGGTATTTCTTGGAGAAGATGTGATATATTTGGGAGAAATTTGGCATTCCTGGAAGAAACTGTCCTCTTTTGGGGATAAAAGAGGTATTTGTGGGTGAAAAGGTCCTATTGGATGGGGGAAACGTGGTATTTCTTGGAGAAGATGTGATCTATTTGGGAGAAATGTGGCATGTCTGGAAGAAAATGTCCTATTTGGGGGGAGAAGGGTGGTATTTGTTGGAGAAAAGTTCCTATTTCAGGAGGAATCCTGGTATTTCTTGGAGGAGATGTGATATGTTTGGGAGAAATGTGGCCTTTCTGGAAGAAACTGTCCTCTTTTGGGGATAAAAGAGGTATTTGTGGGTGAAAAGGTCCTATTTGAAGGGGGAAACCTGGTATTTCTTGGAGAAGATGTGATCTATTTGGGAGAAATGTGGCATTTCTGGAAGAAACTGTCCTCTTTTGGGGATAAAAGAGGTATTAGTGGTTGAAAAGGTCCTATTTGAAGGCGGAAACCTGGTATTTCTTGGAGAAGATGTTATATATTTGGGAGAAATGTGGCATTTCTGGAAGAAACTGTCCTCTTTTGGGGATAAAAGAGGTATTTGTGGGTGAAAACGTTGTATTTGAAGGGGGAAACCTGTTATTTCTTGGAGAAGATGTGATATATTTTGGAGATATCTGGCATTTCTGGAAGAAACTGTCCTATTTTGGGGATCAAACAGGTATTTGTGGGTGAAAAGATCCTATTTCCAGGGGAGAACCTGGTATTTCTTGGAGAAGATGTGATCTATTTGGGAGAAATGTGGCATGTCAGGAAGAAACTGTCCTATTCGGGGGGAGAAGGCTGGTATTTGAGGGAGAAAAGGTCCTCTTTCAGGAGGAATCCTGGTATTTCTTGGAGAAGATGTGATATATTTTGGAGAAATGTGGCATTTCTGGAAGAAACTGTCCTCTTTTGGGGATATAAGAGGTATTTGTGGGTGAAAAGGTCGTATTTGAAGGGGGAAACCTGGAATATCTTGGAGAAGATGTGATATATTTGGGAGAAATCAGGCATTTCTGGAAGAAACTGTCCTATTTTGGGGATAAAAGAATTTTTTTTGGGTGAAAAGGTCCTATTTGAAGGGGGAAAGTTGGTAATTCTATGAGAAGATGTGATATGTTTGGGAGAAATGTGGCATGTCAGGAAGAAACTGTCCTCTTTTGGGGATAAAACAGGTATTTGTGGGTGAAAAGGTCCTATTTGAAGGGGGAAACCTGGTATTTCTTGGAGAAGATGTGATATATTTGGGAGAAATGTGGCATGTCAGGAAGAAACTGTCCTCTTTTGGGGATAAAAGAATTTTTTGTGGGTGAAAAGGTCCTATTTGAAGGGGGAAACGTGGCATTTCTTGGAGAAGATGTGATCTATTTGGGAGAAATGTGGCATTTCTGGAAGAAACTGTCCTCTTTTGGGGATAAAACAGGTATTTGTGGGTGAAAAGGACATATTTGAAGGGGGAAAGCTGGTATTTCTTGGAGAAGATGTGATATATTTGGGAGAAATGTGGCATGTCTGGAAGAAACAGTCCTATTTTGGGGGGAGAAGGGTGGTATTTGTGGGAGAAAAGTTCCTATTTCAGGAGGAATCCTGGTATTTCTTGGAGGAGATGTGATATATTTGGGAGAAATGTGCCATTTCTGGAAGAAACTGTCCTCTTTTGGGGATAAAAGAGGTATTTGTGGGTGAAAAGGTCCTATTTGAAGGGGGAAACCTGGTATTTCTTGGAGAAGATGTGATATGTTTGGGAGAAATGTGGCATTTGTGGAAGAAACTGTCCTCTTTTGGGGATAAAAGAGGTATTTGTGGGTGAAAAGGTCCTATTTGAAGGGGGAACCCTGGTATTTCTTGGAGAAGATGTGATATATTTGGGAGAAATGTGGCATGTCTGGAAGAAACTGTCCTATTTTGGCGATAAAACAGGTATTTGTGGGTGAAAAGGTCCTATTTGAAGGGGGAAAGCTGGTATTTCTTGGAGAAGATGTGGTATATTTGGGAGAAATGTGGCATTTCTGGAAGAAACTGTCCTGTTTTGGGGATAAAAGAGGTATTTGTGGGAGAAAAGGTCCTATTTGAAGGGGGAAAGCTGGTATTTCTTGAAGGAGATGTGATATATTTGGGAGAAATGTGGTATGTCTGGAAGAAACTGTCCTCTTTTGGGGATAAAAGAGGTATTTGTGGGAGAAAAGGTCCTATTTGAAGGGGGAAACCTGGTATTTCTTGGAGAAGATGTGGTATATTTGGGATAAATGTGGCATTTCTGGAAGAAACTGTCCTATTTGGGGGGAGAAGGCAGGTATTTGAGGGTGAAAAGTTCCTATTTGAAGGGGGAAAGCTGGTATTTCTTGGAGAAGATGTGATCTATTTGGGAGAAATGTGGCCTTTCTGGAAGAAAATGTCCAATTTGGGGGGAGAAGGCTCGTAGTTTTCGGTGAGAAGGTCCTATTTCAGGAGGAATCCTGATATTTCTTGGAGAAGATGTGATATATTTGGGAGAAATGTGGCCTTTCTGGAAGAAAATGTCCAATTTGGGGGGAGAAGGCTGGTAGTTTTGGGTGAGAAGGTCCTCTTTCAGGAGGAATCCTGGCATTTCTTGGAGGAGTTGTGATATATTTTGGAGAAATGTGGCATTTCTGGAAGAAACTGTCCTCTTTTGGGGATAAAAGAGGTATTTGTGGGAGAAAAGGATCTATTTGAGGGGGAAACCTGGTATTTCTTGGAGAAGATGTGATATATTTGGGAGAAATGTGGCATGTCTGGAAAAAACTGTCCTATTTTGGGGATAAAGAAGTATTTGTGGGTGAGAAGGTCCTATTTGAAGGGGGAAACGTGGTATTTCTTGAAGGAGATGTGATATATTTTGGAGAAATCTGGCATTTCTGGAAGAAACTGTCCTCTTTTGGGGATAAAAGAGGTTTTTTTGGGGAAAAGGTCCTATTTGAAGGGGGAAAGCAAGTATTTCTTGGAGAAGATGTGGTATATTTGGGATAAATGTGGCATTTCTGGAAGAAACTGTCCTATTTGGGGGGAGATGGCAGGTATTTGTGGGTGAAAAGGTCCTATTTGAAGGGGGAAAGCAGGTATTTCTTGGAGAAGATGTGATATGTTTGGGAGAAATGTGGCATGTATGGCAGAAACTGTCCTATTTGGGGGGAGAAGGCTCGTAGTTTTCGGTGAGAAGGTCCTATTTCAGGAGGAATCCTGATATTTCTTGGAGAAGATGTGATCTATTTGGGAGATATGCGGCCTTTCTGGAAGAAAATGTCCAATTTGGGGGGAGAAGGCTTGTAGTTTTGGGTGAGAAGGTCCTATTTCATGAGGAATCCTGGTATTTCTTGGAGAAGATGTGATATATTTGGGAGAAATGTGGCATTTCTGGAAGAAACTGTCCTCTTATGGGGATAGAACAGGTATTTGTGGGTGAAAAGGTCCTATTTGAAGGGGGAAACCTGGTATTTCTTGGAGAAGATGTGATCTATTTGGGAGAAATGTGGCCTTTCTGGAAGAAACTGTCCTATTTGGGGGGAGAAGGGTGGTATTTGTGGGAGAAAAGTTCCTACTTCTGGAGGAATCCTGGTATTTCTTGGAGGAGATGTGATATGTTTGGGAGAAATGTGGCCTTTCTGGAAGAAACTGTCCTATTTTGGGGAGAAAACAGGTATTTGTGGGTGAAAAGGTTTTATTTGAAGGAGGAAACCTGGTATTTCTTGGAGAAGATGTGATATGTTTGGGAGAAATATGGCGTTTCTGGAAGAAACTGTCCTCTTTTGGGGATAAAAGAGGTATTAGTGCTTGAAAAGGTCCTATTTGAAGGGGGAACCCTGGTATTTCTTGGAGAAGATGTGATATATTTGGGAGAAATGTGGCATTCCTGGAAGAAACTGTCCTCTTTTGGGGATAAAAGAGGTATTTGTGGGTGAAAAGGTCCTATTGGATGGGGGAAACGTGGTATTTCTTGGAGAAGATGTGATATATTTGGGAGAAATGTGGCATGTCTGGAAGAAAATGTCCTATTTGGGGGGAGAAGGGTGGTATTTGTTGGAGAAAAGTTCCTATTTCAGGAGGAATCCTGGTATTTCTTGGAGGAGATGTGATATGTTTGGGAGAAATGTGGCCTTTCTGGAAGAAACTGTCCTCTTTTGGGGATAAAAGAGGTATTTGTGGGTGAAAAGGTCCTATTTGAAGGGGGAAACCTGGTATTTCTTGGAGAAGATGTGATCTATTTGGGAGAAATGTGGCATTTCTGGAAGAAACTGTCCTCTTTTGCGGATAAAAGAGGTATTAGTGGTTGAAAAGGTCCTATTTGAAGGGGGAAACCTGGTATTTCTTGGAGAAGATGTTATATATTTGGGAGAAATGTGGCATTTCTGGAAGAAACTGTCCTCTTTTGGGGATAAAAGAGGTATTTGTGGGTGAAAACGTTGTATTTGAAGGGGGAAACCTGTTATTTCTTGGAGAAGATGTGATATATTTTGGAGATATCTGGCATTTCTGGAAGAAACTGTCCTATTTTGGGGATCAAACAGGTATTTGTGGGTGAAAAGATCCTATTTCCAGGGGAAAACCTGGTATTTCTTGGAGAAGATGTGATCTATTTGGGAGAAATGTGGCATGTCAGGAAGAAACTGTCCTATTCGGGGGGAGAAGGCTGGTATTTGAGGGAGAAAAGGTCCTCTTTCAGGAGGAATCCTGGTATTTCTTGGAGAAGATGTGATATATTTTGGAGAAATGTGGCATTTCTGGAAGAAACTGTCCTCTTTTGGGGATATAAGAGGTATTTGTGGGTGAAAAGGTCGTATTTGAAGGGGGAAACCTGGAATATCTTGGAGAAGATGTGATATATTTGGGAGAAATCAGGCATTTCTGGAAGAAACTGTCCTATTTTGGGGATAAAAGAATTTTTTTTGGGTGAAAAGGTCCTATTTGAAGGGGGAAAGTTGGTAATTCTATGAGAAGATGTGATATGTTTGGGAGAAATGTGGCATGTCAGGAAGAAACTGTCCTCTTTTGGGGATAAAACAGGTATTTGTGGGTGAAAAGGTCCTATTTGAAGGGGGAAACCTGGTATTTCTTGGAGAAGATGTGATATATTTGGGAGAAATGTGGCATGTCAGGAAGAAACTGTCCTCTTTTGGGGATAAAAGAATTTTTTGTGGGTGAAAAGGTCCTATTTGAAGGGGGAAACGTGGCATTTCTTGGAGAAGATGTGATCTATTTGGGAGAAATGTGGCATTTCTGGAAGAAACTGTCCTCTTTTGGGGATAAAACAGGTATTTGTGGGTGAAAAGGACATATTTGAAGGGGGAAAGCTGGTATTTCTTGGAGAAGATGTGATATATTTGGGAGAAATGTGGCATGTCTGGAAGAAACAGTCCTATTTTGGGGGGAGAAGGGTGGTATTTGTGGGAGAAAAGTTCCTATTTCAGGAGGAATCCTGGTATTTCTTGGAGGAGATGTGATATATTTGGGAGAAATGTGCCATTTCTGGAAGAAACTGTCCTCTTTTGGGGATAAAAGAGGTATTTGTGGGTGAAAAGGTCCTATTTGAAGGGGGAAACCTGGTATTTCTTGGAGAAGATGTGATATGTTTGGGAGAAATGTGGCATTTGTGGAAGAAACTGTCCTCTTTTGGGGATAAAAGAGGTATTTGTGGGTGAAAAGGTCCTATTTGAAGGGGGAACCCTGGTATTTCTTGGAGAAGATGTGATATATTTGGGAGAAATGTAGCATGTCTGGAAGAAACTGTCCTATTTTGGCGATAAAACAGGTATTTGTGGGTGAAAAGGTCCTATTTGAAGGGGGAAAGCTGGTATTTCTTGGAGAAGATGTGATCTATTTGGGAGAAATGTGGCATTTCTGGAAGAAACTGTCCTGTTTTGGGGATAAAACAGGTATTTGTGGGAGAAAAGGTCCTATTTGAAGGGGGAAAGCTGGTATTTCTTGAAGGAGATGTGATATATTTGGGAGAAATGTGGTATGTCTGGAAGAAACTGTCCTCTTTTGGGGATAAAAGAGGTATTTGTGGGAGAAAAGGTCCTATTTGAAGGGGGAAACCTGGTATTTCTTGGAGAAGATGTGGTATATTTGGGATAAATGTGGCATTTCTGGAAGAAACTGTCCTATTTGGGGGGAGAAGGCAGGTATTTGAGGGTGAAAAGTTCCTATTTGAAGGGGGAAAGCTGGTATTTCTTGGAGAAGATGTGATCTATTTGGGAGAAATGTGGCCTTTCTGGAAGAAAATGTCCAATTTGGGGGGAGAAGGCTCGTAGTTTTCGGTGAGAAGGTCCTATTTCAGGAGGAATCCTGATATTTCTTGGAGAAGATGTGATATATTTGGGAGAAATGTGGCCTTTCTGGAAGAAAATGTCCAATTTGGGGGGAGAAGGCTGGTAGTTTTGGGTGAGAAGGTCCTCTTTCAGGAGGAATCCTGGCATTTCTTGGAGGAGTTGTGATATATTTGGGAGAAATGTGGCATTTCTGGAAGAAACTGTCCTCTTTTGGGGATAAAAGAGGTATTTGTGGGAGAAAAGGATCTATTTGAGGGGGAAACCTGGTATTTCTTGGAGAAGATGTGATATATTTGGGAGAAATGTGGCATGTCTGGAAAAAACTGTCCTATTTTGGGGATAAAGAAGTATTTGTGGGTGAGAAGGTCCTATTTGAAGGGGGAAACGTGGTATTTCTTGAAGGAGATGTGATATATTTTGGAGAAATCTGGCATTTCTGGAAGAAACTGTCCTCTTTTGGGGATAAAAGAGGTTTTTTTGGGGAAAAGGTCCTATTTGAAGGGGGAAAGCAAGTATTTCTTGGAGAAGATGTGGTATATTTGGGATAAATGTGGCATTTCTGGAAGAAACTGTCCTATTTGGGGGGAGATGGCAGGTATTTGTGGGTGAAAAGGTCCTATTTGAAGGGGGAAAGCAGGTATTTCTTGGAGAAGATGTGATATGTTTGGGAGAAATGTGGCATGTATGGCAGAAACTGTCCTATTTGGGGGGAGAAGGCTCGTAGTTTTCGGTGAGAAGGTCCTATTTCAGGAGGAATCCTGATATTTCTTGGAGAAGATGTGATCTATTTGGGAGATATGCGGCCTTTCTGGAAGAAAATGTCCAATTTGGGGGGAGAAGGCTTGTAGTTTTGGGTGAGAAGGTCCTATTTCATGAGGAATCCTGGTATTTCTTGGAGAAGATGTGATATATTTGGGAGAAATGTGGCATTTCTGGAAGAAACTGTCCTCTTATGGGGATAGAACAGGTATTTGTGGGTGAAAAGGTCCTATTTGAAGGGGGAAACCTGGTATTTCTTGGAGAAGATGTGATCTATTTGGGAGAAATGTGGCCTTTCTGGAAGAAACTGTCCTATTTGGGGGGAGAAGGGTGGTATTTGTGGGAGAAAAGTTCCTACTTCAGGAGGAATCCTGGTATTTCTTGGAGGAGATGTGATATGTTTGGGAGAAATGTGGCCTTTCTGGAAGAAACTGTCCTATTTTGGGGATAAAAGAGGTATTTGTGGGTGAAAAGGTCCTATTTGAAGGAGGAAACCTGGTATTTCTTGGAGAAGATGTGATATGTTTGGGAGAAATATGGCGTTTCTGGAAGAAACTGTCCTCTTTTGGGGATAAAAGAGGTATTAGTGGTTGAAAAGGTCCTATTTGAAGGGGGAACCCTGGTATTTCTTGGAGAAGATGTGATATATTTGGGAGAAATGTGGCATGTCTGGAAGAAACTGTCCTCTTTTGGGGATAAAAGAGGTATTTGTGGGTGAAAAGGTCCTATTTGAAGGGGGAAATCTGGTATTTCTTGGAGAAGATGTGATATATTTGGGAGAAATTTGGCATTTCTGGAAGAAACTGTCCTATTTGGGGGATAAAAGAGGTATTTGTGGGTGAAAAGGTCCTATTTGAAGGGGGAACCCTGGTATTTCTTGGAGAAGATGTGATATATTTGGGAGAAATGAGTCATATCTGGCAGAAACTGTCCTATTTTGGGATAAAAGTGGTATTTGTGGGTGATAAGGTCCTATTTGAAGGGGGAAAGCTGGTATATCTTGGAGAAGATGCGATATATTTGGCAGAAATGTGGCATGTCAGGAAGAAACTGTCCAATTTGGGGGGAGAAGCCTGGTATTTGAGGGAGAAAAGGTCCTCTTTCAGGAGGAATCCTGGTATTTCTTGGAGAAGATGTGATATATTTGGGAGAAATATGGCATTTCTGGAAGAAACTGTCCTCTTTTGGGGATAAAAGAGGTATTTGTGGGTGAAAAGGCAGTATTTGAAGGGGGAAACCTGGTATTTCTTGGAGAAGATGTGATATATTTGGGAGAAATCAGGCATTTCTGGAAGAAACTGTCCTATTTTGGGGATAAAAGAATTTTTTTTGGGTGAAAAGGTCCTATTTGAAGGGGGAAAGTTGGTAATTCTATGAGAAGATGTGATATGTTTGGGAGAAATGTGGCATGTCAGGAAGAAACTGTCCTCTTTTGGGGATAAAACAGGTATTTGTGGGTGAAAAGGTCCTATTTGAAGGGGGAAACCTGGTATTTCTTGGAGAAGATGTGATATATTTGGGAGAAATGTGGCATGTCAGGAAGAAACTGTCCTCTTTTGGGGATAAAAGAATTTTTTGTGGGTGAAAAGGTCCTATTTGAAGGGGGAAACGTGGCATTTCTTGGAGAAGATGTGATCTATTTGGGAGAAATGTGGCATTTCTGGAAGAAACTGTCCTCTTTTGGGGATAAAACAGGTATTTGTGGGTGAAAAGGACATATTTGAAGGGGGAAAGCTGGTATTTCTTGGAGAAGATGTGATATATTTGGGAGAAATGTGGCATGTCTGGAAGAAACAGTCCTATTTTGGGGGGAGAAGGGTGGTATTTGTGGGAGAAAAGTTCCTATTTCAGGAGGAATCCTGGTATTTCTTGGAGGAGATGTGATATATTTGGGAGAAATGTGCCATTTCTGGAAGAAACTGTCCTCTTTTGGGGATAAAAGAGGTATTTGTGGGTGAAAAGGTCCTATTTGAAGGGGGAAACCTGGTATTTCTTGGAGAAGATGTGATATGTTTGGGAGAAATGTGGCATTTGTGGAAGAAACTGTCCTCTTTTGGGGATAAAAGAGGTATTTGTGGGTGAAAAGGTCCTATTTGAAGGGGGAACCCTGGTATTTCTTGGAGAAGATGTGATATATTTGGGAGAAATGTAGCATGTCTGGAAGAAACTGTCCTATTTTGGCGATAAAACAGGTATTTGTGGGTGAAAAGGTCCTATTTGAAGGGGGAAAGCTGGTATTTCTTGGAGAAGATGTGATCTATTTGGGAGAAATGTGGCATTTCTGGAAGAAACTGTCCTGTTTTGGGGATAAAACAGGTATTTGTGGGAGAAAAGGTCCTATTTGAAGGGGGAAAGCTGGTATTTCTTGAAGGAGATGTGATATATTTGGGAGAAATGTGGTATGTCTGGAAGAAACTGTCCTCTTTTGGGGATAAAAGAGGTATTTGTGGGAGAAAAGGTCCTATTTGAAGGGGGAAACCTGGTATTTCTTGGAGAAGATGTGGTATATTTGGGATAAATGTGGCATTTCTGGAAGAAACTGTCCTATTTGGGGGGAGAAGGCAGGTATTTGAGGGTGAAAAGTTCCTATTTGAAGGGGGAAAGCTGGTATTTCTTGGAGAAGATGTGATCTATTTGGGAGAAATGTGGCCTTTCTGGAAGAAAATGTCCAATTTGGGGGGAGAAGGCTCGTAGTTTTCGGTGAGAAGGTCCTATTTCAGGAGGAATCCTGATATTTCTTGGAGAAGATGTGATATATTTGGGAGAAATGTGGCCTTTCTGGAAGAAAATGTCCAATTTGGGGGGAGAAGGCTGGTAGTTTTGGGTGAGAAGGTCCTCTTTCAGGAGGAATCCTGGCATTTCTTGGAGGAGTTGTGATATATTTGGGAGAAATGTGGCATTTCTGGAAGAAACTGTCCTCTTTTGGGGATAAAAGAGGTATTTGTGGGAGAAAAGGATCTATTTGAGGGGGAAACCTGGTATTTCTTGGAGAAGATGTGATATATTTGGGAGAAATGTGGCATGTCTGGAAAAAACTGTCCTATTTTGGGGATAAAGAAGTATTTGTGGGTGAGAAGGTCCTATTTGAAGGGGGAAACGTGGTATTTCTTGAAGGAGATGTGATATATTTTGGAGAAATCTGGCATTTCTGGAAGAAACTGTCCTCTTTTGGGGATAAAAGAGGTTTTTTTGGGGAAAAGGTCCTATTTGAAGGGGGAAAGCAAGTATTTCTTGGAGAAGATGTGGTATATTTGGGATAAATGTGGCATTTCTGGAAGAAACTGTCCTATTTGGGGGGAGATGGCAGGTATTTGTGGGTGAAAAGGTCCTATTTGAAGGGGGAAAGCAGGTATTTCTTGGAGAAGATGTGATATGTTTGGGAGAAATGTGGCATGTATGGCAGAAACTGTCCTATTTGGGGGGAGAAGGCTCGTAGTTTTCGGTGAGAAGGTCCTATTTCAGGAGGAATCCTGATATTTCTTGGAGAAGATGTGATCTATTTGGGAGATATGCGGCCTTTCTGGAAGAAAATGTCCAATTTGGGGGGAGAAGGCTTGTAGTTTTGGGTGAGAAGGTCCTATTTCATGAGGAATCCTGGTATTTCTTGGAGAAGATGTGATATATTTGGGAGAAATGTGGCATTTCTGGAAGAAACTGTCCTCTTATGGGGATAGAACAGGTATTTGTGGGTGAAAAGGTCCTATTTGAAGGGGGAAACCTGGTATTTCTTGGAGAAGATGTGATCTATTTGGGAGAAATGTGGCCTTTCTGGAAGAAACTGTCCTATTTGGGGGGAGAAGGGTGGTATTTGTGGGAGAAAAGTTCCTACTTCAGGAGGAATCCTGGTATTTCTTGGAGGAGATGTGATATGTTTGGGAGAAATGTGGCCTTTCTGGAAGAAACTGTCCTATTTTGGGGATAAAAGAGGTATTTGTGGGTGAAAAGGTCCTATTTGAAGGAGGAAACCTGGTATTTCTTGGAGAAGATGTGATATGTTTGGGAGAAATATGGCGTTTCTGGAAGAAACTGTCCTCTTTTGGGGATAAAAGAGGTATTAGTGGTTGAAAAGGTCCTATTTGAAGGGGGAACCCTGGTATTTCTTGGAGAAGATGTGATATATTTGGGAGAAATGTGGCATGTCTGGAAGAAACTGTCCTCTTTTGGGGATAAAAGAGGTATTTGTGGGTGAAAAGGTCCTATTTGAAGGGGGAAATCTGGTATTTCTTGGAGAAGATGTGATATATTTGGGAGAAATTTGGCATTTCTGGAAGAAACTGTCCTATTTGGGGGATAAAAGAGGTATTTGTGGGTGAAAAGGTCCTATTTGAAGGGGGAACCCTGGTATTTCTTGGAGAAGATGTGATATATTTGGGAGAAATGAGTCATATCTGGCAGAAACTGTCCTATTTTGGGATAAAAGTGGTATTTGTGGGTGATAAGGTCCTATTTGAAGGGGGAAAGCTGGTATATCTTGGAGAAGATGCGATATATTTGGCAGAAATGTGGCATGTCAGGAAGAAACTGTCCAATTTGGGGGGAGAAGCCTGGTATTTGAGGGAGAAAAGGTCCTCTTTCAGGAGGAATCCTGGTATTTCTTGGAGAAGATGTGATATATTTGGGAGAAATATGGCATTTCTGGAAGAAACTGTCCTCTTTTGGGGATAAAAGAGGTATTTGTGGGTGAAAAGGCAGTATTTGAAGGGGGAAACCTGGTATTTCTTGGAGAAGATGTGATATATTTGGGAGAAATCAGGCATTTCTGGAAGAAACTGTCCTATTTTGGGGATAAAAGAATTTTTTGTGGGTGAAAAGGTCCTATTTGAAGGGGAAAGCTGGTAATTCTATGAGAAGAAGTGATATGTTTGGGAGAAATCTGGCATTTCTGGGAGAAACTGTCCTCTTTTGGGGATAAAACAGGTATTTGTGGGTGAAAAGGTCCTATTTGAAGGGGGAAAAGTGGCATTTCTTGGAGAAGATGTGATCTATTTGGGAGAAATGTGGCATTTCTGGAAGAAACTGTCCTATTTTGGGGATAAAAGAGGTATTTGTGGGTGAAAAGGTCCTATTTGAAGGGGGAAAGCTGGTATTTCTTGGAGAAGATGTGATACATTTGGGAGAAATGTGGCATGTCTGGAAGAAACTGTCCAATTTGGGGGGAGAAGGCTGGTAGTTTTGGGTGAGAAGGTCCTATTACAGGACGAATCCTGGCATTTCTTGGAGAAGATGTGATCTATTTGGGAGAAATGTGGCATTTCTGGAAGAAACTGTCCTCTTTTGGGGATAAAAGAGGTATTAGTGGTTGAAAAGGTCGTATTTGAAGGGGGAAACCTGGTATTTCTTGGAGAAGATGTGATATATTTGGGAGAAATGTGGCCTTTCTGGAAGAAACTGTCCTCTTTTGGGGATAAAAGAGGTATTTCATGGAGTAAAGGTCCTAATTGAAGGGGGAAACCTGGTGTTTCTTGGAGGAGTTGTGATATATTTGGGAGAAATGTGGCATTTCTGGAAGAAACTGTCCTCTTTTGGGGATAAAAGAGGTATTTGTGGGAGAAAAGGTCCTATTTGAAGGGGGAATGCTGGTATTTCTTGGAGAAGATGTGATATATTTGGGAGAAATGTGGCATGTCTGGAAAAAACTGTCCTCTTTTGGGGATAAAACAGGTATTTGTGGGTGAGAAGGTCCTATTTGAAGGTTGAAACGTGGTATTTCTTGGAGAAGATGAGATATATTTGGGAGAAATGTGGCATTCCTGGAAGAAACTGTCCTCTTATGGGGATAGAACAGGTATTTGTGGGTGAACAGGTCGTATTTGAAGGGGGAAACCTGGTATTTCTTGGAGAAGATGTGATATATTTGGGAGAAATGTGGCATGTCTGGAAGAAAATGTCCTATTTGGGGGGAGAAGGGTGGTATTTGTGGGAGAAAAGTTCCTATTTCAGGAGGAATCCTGGTATTTCTTGGAGGAGATGTGATATGTTTGGGAGAAATGTGGCATTTCTGGAAGAAACTGTCCTCTTTTGGGGATAAAAGAGGTATTTGTGGGTGAAAAGGTCCTATTTGAAGGGGGAAAGCTGGTATTTCTTGGAGAAGATGTGATATGTTTGGGAGAAATATGGCATTTCTGGAAGAATCTGCCGTATTTTGGGGATAAAACAGGTATTTGTGGGTGAAAAGGTCCTATTTGAAGGGGGAAAGCTGGTATTTCTTGGAGAAGATGTGATCTATTTGGGAGAAATGTGGCATGTCTGGAAGAAACTGTCCTGTTTTGGGGATAAAACAGGTATTTGTGGGAGAAAAGGTCCTATTTGAAGGGGGAAAGCTGGTATTTCTTGAAGGAGATGTTATATGTTTGGGAGAAATGTGGCCTTTCTGGCAGAAACTGTCCTATTTTGGGGATAAAAGAGGTATTTGTGGGTGAAAAGGTCCTATTTGAAGGGGGAAACCTGGTATTTCTTGGAGAAGATGTGATCTATTTGGGAGAAATCAGGCATTTCTGGAAGAAACTGTCCTATTTGGGGGAGAAGCCTGCTATTAGTGGGTGAAAAGGTCCTATTTGAAGGGGGAAACCTGGTATTTCTTGGAGAAGATGTGATCTATTTGGGAGAAATGTGGCCTTTGTGGAAGAAACTGTCCTCTTTTGGGGATAAGAAAGGTATTTGTGGGTGAAAAGGAACTATTTGAAGGGGGAAACGTGGTATTTCATGGAGAAGATGTGATATATTTGGGAGAAATGTGGCATGTCTGGAAGAAAATGTCCAATTTGGGGATAAAAGAAGGGTGGTATTTGTGGGAGAAAAGGTCCTATTTGAAGGGGGAAAGCTGGTAATTCTTGGAGAAGATGTGATATATTTGGGAGAAATGTGGCATGTCTGGAAGAAACTGTCCTATTTGAGGGATAAAGAGGTATTTGTGGGTGAAAAGGTCCTATTTGAAGGGGGAAAGCTGGTATTTCTTGGAGAAGATGTGATCTATTTGGGAGAAATGTGGCATTTCTGGGAGAAACTGTCCTCTTTTGGGGATAAAAGAATTTTTTGTGGGTGAAAAGGTCCTATTTGAAGGGGGAATCCTGGTAATTCTTGGAGAAGATGTGATATGTTTTGGAGAAATGTGGCCTTTCTGGAAGAAACTGTCCTCTTTTGGGGATAAAAGAGGTATTTGTGGGTGATAAGGTCCTATTTGAAGGGGGAAACCTGGTATTTCTTGGAGAAGATGCGATATATTTGGGAGAAATGTGGCATGTCAGGAAGAAACTGTCCTATTCGGGGGGAGAAGGCTGGTATTTGAGGGAGAAAAGGTCCTCTTTCAGGAGGAATCCTGGTATTTCTTGGAGAAGATGTGATATATTTGGGAGAAATGTGGCGTGTCTGGAAGAAATTGTCCTATTTGAGGGATAAAAGAGGTATTTGTGGGTGAAAAGTTCCTATTTGAAGGGGGATAGCTGGTATTTCTTGGAGAAGATGTGATATATTTGGGAGAAATGTGGCATTTCTGGAAGAAACTGTCCTATTTTGGGGATAAAAGAATTTTTTGTGGGTGAAAAGGTCCTATTTGAAGGGGGAAAGCTGGTAATTCTATGAGAAGATGTGATATATTTGGAGAAATGTGGCATGTCTGGAAGAAACTGTCCTCTTTTGGGGATAAAAGAGGTATTTGTGGGTGAAAAGGTCCTATTTGAAGGGGGAAACGTGGCATTTCATGGAGAAGATGTAATATATTTGGGAGAAATGTGGCATTTCTTGAAGAAACTGTCCTCTTTTGGGGATAGAAGAGGTATTTGTGGGTGAAAACGTTGTATTTGAAGGGGGAAACCTGTTATTTCTTGGAGAAGATGTGATATATTTGGGAGAAATCTGGCATGTCAGGAAGAAACTGTCCTCTTTTGGGGATAATAGAGGTATTTGTGGGAGAAAAGGTCCTATTTGAAGGGGGAACCCTGGTATTTCTTGGAGAAGACGTGATCTATTTGGGAGAAATCTGGCATGTCTGGAAGAAACTGTCCTATTTTGGGGATAAAAGAGGTATGTGTGGGTGAAAAGGTCGTATTTGAAGGGGGAAACCTGGTATTTCTTGGAGAAGATGTGATATATTTGGGAGAAATGTGGCATGTCTGGAAGAAAATGTCCTATTTCGGGGGAGAAGGCTGGTACTTGTGCGTGAAAAGGTCCTATTTCAGGAGGAATCCTGGTATTTCTTGGAGGAGATGTGATATGTTTGGGAGAAATGTGGCATTTCTGGAAGAAACTGTCCTCTTTTGGGGATAAAACAGGTATTTGTGGGTGAAAAGGTCCTATTTGAAGGGGGAAAGCTGGTATTTCTTGGAGAAGATGTGATATATTTGGGAGAAATGTGCCATTTCTGGAAGAAAGTGTCCTCTTTTGGGGATAAAAGAGGTATTTGTGGGTGAGAAGGTCCTATTTGAAGGGGGAACCCTGGTATTTCTTGGAGAAGATGAGATATATTTGGGAGAAATCTGGCATTCCTGGAAGAAACTGTCCTCTTATGGGTATAGAACAGGTATTTGTGGGTGAAAAGGTCGTATTTGAAGGGGGAAACCTGGTATTTCTTGGAGAAGTTGTGATATATTTGGGAGAAATGTGGCATGTCTGGAAGAAACTGTACTATTTGAGGGATAAAAGAGGTATTTGTGGGTGAAAAGGTCCTATTTGACGGGGGAAACCTGGTATTTCTTGGAGAAGATGTGATCTATTTGGGAGAAATGTGGCATGTCTGGAAGAAAATGTCCTATTTGGGGGGAGAAGGCTGGTACTTGTGGGTGAGAAGGTCCTATTTCAGGAGGAATCCTGGTATTTCTTGGAGGAGATGTGATATGTTTGGGAGAAATGTGGCCTTTCTGGAAGAAACTGTCCTCTTTTGGGGATAAAACAGGTATTTGTGGGTGAAAAGTTCCTATTTGAAGGGGGAAACCTGGTATTTCTTGGAGAAGATGTGATATATTTGGGAGAAATGTGGCATTTCTGGAAGAAACTGTCCTATTTTGGGGATAAAACAGGTATTTGTGGGTGAAACGGTCCTATTTGAAGGGGGAAACCTGGTATTTCTTGGAGAAAATGTGCTATATTTGGGAGAAATCTGGCATTTCTGGAAGAAACTGTCCTATTTGGGGGGATAAAACAGTTATTTGAGGGTGAAAATGTTGTATTTGAAGGGGGAAACCTGGTATTTCTTGGAGAAGATGTGATATATTTCGGAGAAATGTGGCATGTCTGGAAGAAACTGTCCTATTTTGGGGATAAAACAGGTATTTGTGGGTGAAAATGTCCTATTTGAAGGGGGAAACCTGGTATTTCTTGGAGAAGATGTGATATATTTGGGAGAAATGTGGCATTTCTGGAAGAAACTGTCCTATTGTGGGGATAAAACAGGTATTTGTGGGTGAAAACGTTGAATTTGAAGGGGGAAACCAGTTATTTCTTGGAGAAGATGTGATATATTTGGGAGAAATGTGGCATTTCTGGAAGAAAATGTCCTATTTGGGGGGAGAAGGCTGGTAGTTTTGGGTGAGAAGGTCCTATTTCAGGAGGAATCCTGGCATTTCTTGGAGAAGATGTGATATATTTGGGAGAAATGTGGCCTTTCCGGAAGAAACTGTCCTCTTTTGGGGATAAAAGAGGTATTTGTGGGTGAAAAGTTCCTATTTGAAGGGGGAAAGCTGGATGTTCTTGCAGGAGATGTGATATATTTGGGAGAAATGTGGTATGTCTGGAAGAAAATGCCCTCTTTTGGGGATAAATGAGGTATTTCATGGAGAAAAGGTCCTAATTCATGGGGGAAACCTGGTATTTCTTGGAGAAGATGTGATCTATTTGGGAGAAATGTGGCCTTTCTGGAAGAAACTGTCGTATTTTGGGGATAAAAGAGGTATTTGTGGGTGATAAGGTCCTATTTGAAGGGGGAAACCTGGTATTTCTTGGAGAAGATGCGATCTATTTGGGAGAAATGTGGCATTTCTGGAAGAAACTGTCCTCTTTTGGGGATAAAAGAGGTATTTGTGGTGAAAAGGTCCTATTTGAAGGGGGAAAGCAGGTATTTCTTGGAGATGTGATATATTTGGGAGAAATGTGGCATTTCTGGAAGAAACTGTCCTATTTGGGGGGAGAAGCCTGGTATTAGTGGGTGAGAAGGTCCTATTTGAAGGAGGAATCCTGGTATTTCTTGGAGAAGATGTGATATATTTGGGAGAAATGTGGCATTTCTGGAAGAAACTGTCCTCTTCTGGGGATAAAAGAGGTATTTGTGGGTGATAAGGTCCTATTTGAAGGGGGAAATCTGGTATTTCTTGGAGAAGATGTGATATATTTGGGAGAAATGTGGCATTTCTGGAAGAAACTGTCCTCTTTTGGGGATAAAGGAGGTATTTGTGGGTGAAAAGGTCCTATTTGAAGGGGGAACCCTGGTATTTCTGGAGAAGATGTGATATATTTGGGAGAAATGTGGCATGTCTGGAAGAAACTGTCCTCTTTTGGGGATAAAAGAGGTATGTGTGGGTGAAAAGGTCCTATTTGAAGGGGGAAACCTGGTATTTCTTGGAGAAGATGTGATCTATTTGGGAGAAATGTGGCATTTCTGGAAGAAACTGTAGTATTTTGGGCATAAAACAGGTATATGTGGTTGAAAAGGTCCTATTTGAAGGGGGAACCCTGGTATTTCTTGGAGAAGATGTGATATATTTGGGAGAAATGTGGCATGTCTGGAAGAAACTGTCCTATTTTGGCGATAAAACAGGTATTTGTGGTGAAAAGGTCCTATTTGAAGGGGGAAAGCTGGTATTTCTTGGAGAAGATGTGATATATTTGGGAGAAATGTGGCATTTCTGGAAGAAACTGTACTATTTGGGGGTAGAAGCCTGGTATTAGTGGGTGAGATGGTCCTATTTCAGGAGGAATCCTGGTATTTCTTGGAGAAGATGTGATATATTTGGGAGAAATGTGGCATTTCTGGAAGAAACTGTCCTCTTCTGGGGATAAAAGAGGTATTTGTGGGTGAAAAGTTCCTATTTGAAGGGGGAAACCTGGTATTTCTTGGAGAAGAGATGATCTATTTGGGAGAAATGTGGCATGTCTGGAAGAAACTGTCCTCTTTTGGGGATAAAAGAGGTATTTGTGGGTGAAAAGGTCCTATTTGAAGGGGGAACCCTGGTATTTCTGGAGAAGATGTGATATATTTGGGAGAAATGTGGCATGTCTGGAAGAAACTGTCCTCTTTTGGGGATAAAAGAGGTATTTGTGGGTGAAAAGGTCCTATTTGAAGGGGGAAACCTGGTATTTCTTGGAGAAGATGTGATATGTTTGGGAGAAATGTGGCCTTTCTGGAAGAAACTGTCCTCTTTTGGGGATAAAAGAGGTATTTGTGGGTGAAAAGGTCCTATTTGAAGGGGGAAAGCTGGTATTTCTTGGAGAAGATGTGGTATATTTGGGAGAAATGTGGCATTTCTGGAAGAAACTGTCCTCTTTTGGGATAAAACAGGTATTTGTGGGTGAAAACGTTGTATTTGAAGTGGGAAACCTGTTATTTCTTGGAGAAGATGTGATGTATTTGGGAGAAATCTGGCATTTCTGGAAGAAACTGTCCTCTTTTGGGGATAAAAGATGTATTTCATGGAGAAAAGGTCCTATTTGAAGGGGGATAGCTGGTATTTCTTGGAGAAGATGTGATATATTTGGGAGAAATGTGGCATGTCTGGAAGAAGCTGTCCTCTTTTGGGGATAAAAGAGGTATTTGTTGGTGAAAAGGTCCTATTTGAAGGGGGAAACCTGGTATTTCTTGGAGAAGATGTGATCTATTTGGGAGAAATGTGGCATTTCTGGAAGAAACTGTCATATTTTGGGATAAAACAGGTATTTGGGGGTGATAAGGTCCGATTTGAAGGGGGAAAGCTGGTATTTCTTGGAGAAGATGTGATATATTTGGGAGAAATGTGGCATGTCTGGAAGAAAATGTCCAATTTGGGGGGGGAAGGCTGGTAGTTGTGGGTGAGAAGGTCCTATTTCAGGAGGAATCCTGCTATTTCTTGGAGAAGATGTGATATATTTGGGAGAAATCTGGCATTTCTGGAAGAAACTGTCCTCTTTTGGGGATAAAAGAGGTATTTGTGGGTGAAAAGGTCCTATTTGAAGGGGGAAAGCTGGTATTTCTTGGAGAAGATGTGATATGTTTGGGAGAAATGTGGCATTTCTGGAAGAAACTGTCCTCTTTTGGGGATAAAAGAGGTATTTGAGGGTGAAAAGGTCCTATTTGAAGGGGGAACCCTGGTATTTCTTGGAGAAGATGTGATATATTTGGGAGAAATGTGGCATTTCTGGAAGAAACTGTCCTCTTTTGGGATAAAAGAGGTATTTGTGGGTGAAAAGGTCCTATTTCCAGGGGGAAACCTGGTATTTCTTGGAGAAGATGTGATATATTTGGGAGAAATGTGGCATGTCTGGAAGAAAATATCCAATTTTGGGGGAGAAGGCTGCTAGTTGTGGATGAGAAGGTCCTATTTCAGGAGGAATCCTGGTATTTCTTGGAGAAGATGTGATATGTTTGGGAGAAATGTGGCCTTTCTGGAAGAAACTGTCCTATTTTGGGGATAAAAGAGGTATTTGTGGGTGAAAAGGTCCTATTTGAAGGGGGAAAGCAGGTATTTCTTGGAGAAGATGTGATCTATTTGGGAGAAATCTGGCATGTCTGGAAGAAAATGTCCTCTTTTGGGGATAAAACAGGTATTTGTGGGTGAAAAGTTCCTATTTGAAGGGGGAAAGCTGGTATTTCTTGGAGAATATGTGATATATTTCGGAGAAATGTGGCATTTCTGGAAGAAACTGTCCTCCTTTGGGGATAAAACAGGTATTTGTGGGAGAAAAGGTCCTATTTGAAGGGGGAAACGTGGTATTTCTTGGAGAAGATGTGATCTATTTGGGAGAAATGTGGCATGTCTGGAAGAAAATGTCCAATTTGGGGGAGAAGGCTGGTAGTTTTGGGTGAGAAGATCCTATTTCAGGAGGAATCCTGGCATTTCTTGGAGAAGATGTGATATATTTGGGAGAAATCTGGCCTTTCTGGAAGAAAATGTCCAATTTGGGGGGAGAAGGCTGGTAGTTTTGGGAGAGAAGGTCCTATTTCAGGAGGAATCCTGGCATTTCTTGGAGAAGATGTGATATATTTGGGAGAAATGTGGCATTTCTGGAAGAAACTGTCCTCTTATGGGGATAGAACAGGTATTTGTGGGTGAAAAGGTCCTATTTGAAGGGGAAAACCTGGTATTTCTTGGAGAATAGGTGATATATTTGGGAGAAATGTGGCATGTCTGGAAGAAAATGTCGTATTTGGGGGGAGAAGGGTGGTATTTGTGGGAGAAAAGTTGCTATTTCAGGAGGAATCCTAGTATTTATTGGAGGAGATGTGATATGTTTGGGAGAAATGTGCCATTTCTGGAAGAAACTGTCCTCTTTTGGGGATAAAAGAGGTATTTGTGGGTGAAAAGGTCCTATTTGAAGGGGGAAACCTGGTATTTCTTGGAGAAGATGTGATATATTTGGGAGAAATGTGGCATGTCTGGAAGAAACTGTCCTCTTTTGGGGATGAAACAGGTATTTGTGGGAGAAAAGGTCATATTTGAAGGGGGAAACCTGGTATTTCTTGGAGAAGATGTGATATATTTGGGAGAAATTTGGCATGTCTGGAAGAAACTGTCCTCTTTTTGGGATAAAAGAGGTATTTGTGGGTGAAAAGGTCCTATTTGAAGGGGGAAACCTGGTATTTCTTGGAGAAGATGTGATATATTTGGGAGAAATGTGGCATTTCTGGAAGAAAGTGTCCTGTTTTGGGGATAAAACAGGTATTTGTGGTTTAAAAGTTCCTATTTGAAGGGGGAAAGCTGGTATTTCTTGAAGGAGATGTGATCTATTTGGGAGAAATGTGGCCTTTCTGGAAGAAACTGTCCTCTTTTGGGGATAAAACAGGTATTTGTGGGTGAAAAGGTCCTTTTTGAAGGGGGAAACCTGGTATTTCTTGGAGAAGATGTGATATGTTTGGGAGAAATCTGGAATTTCTGGAAGAAACTGTCCTATTTGGGGGGAGAAGGCTGGTATTTGTGGGTGAAAAGGTCCTATTTGAAGGGGGAAAGCTGGTATTTCTTGGAGAAGAGGTGATATATTTGGGAGAAATGTGGCATTTCTGGAAGAAACTGTCCTCTTTTGGGGATATAACAGGTATTTGTGGGTGAAAAGGTCCTATTTGAAGGGGGAAACCTGGTATTTCTTGGAGAAGATGTGATATATTTGGGAGAAATCTGGCATGTCTGGAAGAAACTGTCCTCTTTTGGGGATAAAAGAATTTTTTGTGGGTGAAAAGGTCCTATTTGAAGGGGGAAACCTGGTATTTCTTGGAGAAGATGTGATATGTTTGGGAGAAATGTGGCCTTTCTGGCAGAAACTGTCCTATTTTGGGGATAAAAGTGGTATTTGTGGGTGAAAAGGTCCTATTTGAAGGGGGAAACCTGGTATTTCTTGGAGAAGATGTGATCTATTTGGGTGAAATGTGGCATGTCAGGAAGAAACTGTCCTATTTGGGGGGAGAAGGCTGGTATTTGAGGGAGAAAAGGTCCTCTTTCATGAGGAATCCTGGTATTTCTTGGAGAAGATGTGATCTATTTGGGAGAAATGTGGCATTTCTGGAAGAAACTTTCCTATTTGAGGGATAAAAGAGGTATTTGTGGGTGAAAAGGTCGTATTTGAATGGGGAAACCTGGTATTTCTTGGAGAAGATGTGATATATTTGGGAGAAATGTGGCATTTCTGGAAGAAACTGTCCTCTTTTGGGGATAAAAGAGGTATTTGCGGGTGAAAAGTTCCTATTTGAAGGGGGATAGCTGGTATTTCTTGGAGAAGATGTGATATATTTGGGAGAAATGTGGCATTTCTGGAAGAAACTGTCCTATTTTGGGGTTAAAACAGGCATTAGTGGGTGAAAAGGTCCTATTTGAAGGGGGAAACGTGGTATTTCTTGAAGAAGATGTGATATATTTGGGAGAAATGTGGCATTTCTGGAAGAAACTGTCCTCTTTTGGGGATAAAACAGGTACTTGTGGGTGAAAAGGTCCTATTTGAAGGGGGAAACCTGGTATTTCTTGGAGAAGATGTGGTATATTTGGGAGAAATGTGGCATTTCTGGAAGAAACTGTTCTCTTTTGGGGATAAAAGAGGTATTTGCGGGTGAAAAGGTCCTATTTGAAGGGGGAAAGCTGGTATTTCTTGGAGAAGATGTGATGTGTTTGGGAGAAATGTGGCATGTCTGGAAGAAACTGTCCTCTTCTGGGGATAAAAGAGGTATTTGTGGGTGATAAGGTCCTATTTGAAGGGGGAACCCTGGTATTTCTTGGAGAAGATGTGATATATTTGGGAGAAATGTGGCATTTCTGGAAGAAACTGTCCTATTTTGGGGATAAAAGAGGTATTTGTGGGTGAAAAGGTCCTATTTGAAGGGGGAAACCTGGTATTTCTTGGAGAAGAGGTGATCTATTTGGGAGAAATGTGGCATGTCTGGAAGAAACTGTCCTATTTGGGGGATAAAACAGGTATTTGTGGGAGAAAAGGTCCTATTTGACGGGGGAAATCTGGTATTTCTTGGAGAAGATGTGATATATTTGGGAGAAATCTGGCATTTCTGGAAGAAAATGTCCAATTTGGGGGGAGAAGGCTGGTAGTTTTCGGTGAGAAGGTCCTATTTCAGGAGGAATCCTGGTATTTCTTGGGGAAGATGTGATCTATTTGGGAGAAATGTGGCCTTTCTGGAAGAAAATGTCCAATTTGGGGGGAGAAGGCTGGTAGTTTTGGGTGAGAAGGTCCTATTTCAGGAGGAATCCTGGCATTTCTTGGAGAAGATGTGATATATTTGGGAGAAATGTGGCATTTCTGGAAGAAACTGTCCTCTTTTGGGGATAAAAGAGGTATTAGTGGTTGAAAAGGTCCTATTTGAAGGGGAATTCCAGGAATGCCACATTTCTCCCAAATATATCACATCTTCTCCAAGAAATACCAGGTTTCCCCCTTCAAATAGGACCTTTTCACCCACAAATACCTCTTTTATCCCCAGAAGAGGACAGTTTCTTCCAGAAATGCCACATTTCTCCCAAATATATCACATCTTCTCCAAGAAATACCACGTTTCCAACTTCAAATAGGACCTTTTCACCCACAAATACCTCTTTTATCCCCAAAAGAGGACAGTTTCTTCCAGAAATGCCACATTTCTCCCAAATAGATCACATCTTCTCCAAGAAATGCCACGTTTCCCCCTTCAAATACGACCTTTTCACCCACAAATACCTCTTTTATCCCCAAAAGAGGACAGTTTCTTCCAGACATGCCACATTTCTCCCAAATAGATCACATCTTCTCCAAGAAATACCAGGTTTCCGCCTTCAAATAGGACCTTTTCACCCACAAATACAACTTTTATCCCCCAAATAGGACAGTTTCTTCCTGACATGCCACATTTCTCCCAAATATATCACATCTTCTCCAAGAAATACCAGGTTTCCCCCTTCAAATAGGACCTTTTCACCCACAAATACCTCTTTTATCCCCAAAATAGGACAGTTTCTTCCAGACATGCCACATTTCTCCCAAATATATCACATCTTCTCCAAGAAATACCAGCTTTCCCCCTTCAAATAGGACCTTTTCACCCACAAATACCTCTTTTATCCCCAAAATAGGACATTTTCTTCCAGACATGCCACATTTCTCCCAAATATATCACATCTTCTCCAAGAAATACCAGGATTCCTCCTGAAAGAGGACCTTTTCACCCTCAAATACCAGCCTTCTCCCCCCAAATAGGACAGTTTCTTCCTGACATGCCACATTTCTCCCAAATATATCACATCTTCTCCAAGAAATACCAGGTTTCCCCCTTCAAATAGGACCTTATCACCCACAAATACCACTTTTATCCCCATAATAGAACAGTTTCTTCCAGAAAGGCCACATTTCTCCCAAACATATCACATCTTCTCCAAGAAATACCAGCTTTCCCCCTTCAAATAGGACCTTTTCACCCACAAATACCTCTTTTATCCCCAAAAGAGGACAGTTTCTTCCAGAAATGCCACATTTCTCCCAAATATATCACAACACCTCCAAGAAATACCAGCTTTCCCCCTTCAAATAGGACCTTTTCACCCACAAATACCTCTTTATCCCTCAAATAGGACATCTTCTTCCAGACATGCCACATTTCTCCCAAATAGATCACATCTTCTCCAAGAAATACCAGGATTGCTCCTGAAAGAGGACCTTTTCACCCACAAATACCAGCCTTCTCCCCCCAAATAGGACAGTTTCTTCCAGAAATGCCACATTTCTCCCAAACATATCACATCTTCTCCAAGAAATACCAGGTTTCCCCTTTCAAATAGGACCTTTTCACCCACAAATACCTGTTATATCCCCAAAAGAGGACAGTTTCTTCCAGAAATGGCACATTTCTACCAAATATATCACCTCTTCTCCAAGAAATACCACGTTTCCCCCTTCAAATAGGACCTTATCACCCACTAATAGCAGGCTTCTCCCCCCATATAGGACAGTTTCTTCCAGAAATGCCACATTTCTCCCAAATATATCACATCTTCTCCAAGAAATACCAGGGTTCCCCCTTCAAATAGGACCTTTTTTACCCACAAATACCTCTTTTATCCCCAAAAGAGGACAGTTTCTTCCAGAAATGCCACATTTCTCCCAAATAGATCACATCTCCTTCAAGAAATACCAGGTTTCCCCCTTCAAATAGGACCTTTTCTCCCACAAATACCTGTTTTATCCCCAAAACAGGACTCTTTCTTCCAGAAATGCCACATTTCTCCCAAATATATCACATCTTCTCCAAGAAATACCAGGTTTCCCCCTTCAAATAGGACCTTTTCACCCACAAATACCTCTTTTATCCCCAAAAGAGGACAGTTTCTTCCAGAAAGGCCACATTTCTCCCAAATAGATCACATCTTCTCCAAGAAATACCAGGGTTCCCCCTTCAAATAGGACCTTTTCTCCCACAAATACCTGTTTTAACCCCAAAATAGGACAGTTTCTTCCAGAAATGCCACATTTCTCCCAAATAGATCACATCTTCTCCAAGAAATACCAGCTTTCCCCCTTCAAATAGGACCTTTTCACCCACAAATACCTCTTTTATCCCCAAAAGAGGACAGTTTCTTCCAGACATGCCACATTTCTCCCAAATATATCACATCTCCTCCAAGAAATACCAGGATTCCTCCTGAAATAGGACCTTTTCTCCCACAAATACCTCTTTTATCCCCAAAAGAGGACACTTTCTTCCAGAAATGCCACATTTCTCCCAAACATATCACATCTTCTCCAAGAAATACCAGCTTTCCCCCTTCAAATAGGATCTTTTCACCCACAAATACCTCTTTTATCCCCAAAAGAGGACATTTTCTTCCAGAAATGCCACATTTCTCCCAAATATATCACAACTCCTCCAAGAAATACCACGTTTCCCCCTTCAAATAGGACCTTTTCTCCATGAAATACCTCTTTTATCCCCAAAAGAGGACAGTTTCTTCCAGAAAGGCCACATTTCTCCCAAATATATCACATCTTCTCCAAGAAATACCACGCTTCCCCCTGGAAATAGGACCTTTTCAACCACTAATACCTCTTTTATCCCCAAAAGAGGACAGTTTCTTCCGGAAAGGCCACATTTCTCCCAAATATATCACATCTTCTCCGAGAAATGCCAGGATTCCTCCTGAAATAGGACCTTCTCACCCAAAACTACCAGCCTTCTCCCCCCAAATTGGACATTTTCTTCCAGAAAGGCCACATTTCTCCCAAATAGATCACATCTTCTCCAAGAAATACCAGGGTTCCCCCTTCACATAGGACCTTTTCTCCCTCAAATACCTGTTTTATCCCCCAAATTGGACAGTTTCTTCCAGACATGCCACATTTCTCCAAAATATATCACCTCTTCTCCAAGAAATACCAGCTTTCCCCCTTCAAATAGGACCTTTTCACCCACAAATACCTCTTTTATCCCCAAAATAGGACTGTTTCTTCCTGACATGCCACATTTCTCCCAAATATATCACATCTTCTCCAAGAAATACAGGTTTCCCCCTTCAAATAGGACCTTATCACCCACAAATACCTCTTTTATCCCCAAAAGAGGACAGTTTCTTCCAGAAATGCCACATTTCTCCCAAATATATCACATCTTCTCCAAGAAATACCAGGTTTCCAACTTCAAATAGGACCTTTTCACCCACAAATACCTCTTTTATCCCCAAAAGAGGACAGTTTCTTCCAGACATGCCTGATTTCTCCAAAATATATCACATCTTCTCAAAGAAATGCCACGTTTCCCCCTTCAAATAGGACCTTTTCACCCACAAATACCTCTTTTATCCCCAAAAGAGGACAGTTTCTTCCAGAAATGCCACATTTCCCCCAAATATATCACATATTCTCCAAGAAATACCAGGTTTCCCCCTTCAAATAGGACCTTATCACCCACAAATACCACTTTTATCCGCAAAAGAGGACAGTTTCTTCCAGACATGCCACATTTCTCCCAAACATATCACATCTTCTCCAAGAAATACCACGTTTCCCCCTTCAAATAGGACCTTTTCACCCACAAATACCTCTTTTATCCCCAAAAGAGGACAGTTTCTTCCAGACATGCCACATTTCTCCCAAATATATCACATCTTCTCCAAGAAATACCAGGTTTCCCCCTTCAAATACGACCTTTTCACCCACAAATACCTCTTTTATCCCCAAAATAGGACTGTTTCTTCCAGACATGCCACATTTCTCCCAAATATATCACATCTTCTCCAAGAAATACCAGGATTACTCCTGAAAGAGGACCTTTTCACCCTCAAATACCAGCCTTCTCCCCCCAAATAGGACAGTTTCTTCCTGACATGCCACATTTCTCCCAAATATATCACATCTTCTCCAAGAAATACCAGGTTTCCCCCTTCAAATAGGACCTTATCACCCACAAATACCACTTTTATCCCCAAAATAGGACAGTTTCTTCCAGATAGGCCACATTTCTCCCAAACATATCACATCTTCTCCAAGAAATAACAGCTTTCCCCATTCAAATAGGACCTTTTCACCCACAAATACCTCTTTTATCCCCAAAAGAGGACAGTTTCTTCCAGAAATGCCACATTTCTCCCAAATATATCACAACTCCTCCAAGAAATACCAGGTTTCCCCCTTGAAATAGGACCTTTTCACCCACAAATACCTCTTTATCCCTCATATAGGACATTTTCTTCCAGAAAGGCCACATTTCTCCCAAATAGATCACATCTTCTCCAAGAAATACCAGGATTCCTCCTGAAATAGGACCTTCTCACCCAAAACTACCAGCCTTCTCCCCCCAAATAGGACAGTTTCTTCCAGAAATGCCACATTTCTCCCAAACATATCACATCTCCTCCAAGAAATACCAGGATTCCTCCTGAAATAGGACCTTTTCTCCCACAACTACCAGCCTTCTCCCCCCAAATAGGACATATTCTTCCAGACATGCCACATTTCTCCCAAATAGATCACATCTTCTCCAAGAAATACCAGGTTTTCCCCTGGAAATAGGACCTTTTCACCCACACATACCTCTTGTATCCCCAAAAGAGGACAGTTTCTTCCAGACATGCCACATTTCTCCCAAATATATCACATCTTCTCCAAGAAATACCAGGTTTCCCCCTTCAAATAGGAACTTTTCACCCACAAATACCTCTTTTATCCCCAAAAGAGGACAGTTTCTTCCAGACATGCCACATTTCTCCCAAATAGATCACATCTTCTCCAAGAAATACCAGGGTTCCGCCTTCAAATAGGACCTTTTCACCCACAAATACCTCTTTTATCCCCAAAAGAGGACAGTTTCTTCCAGACATGCCACATTTCTCCCAAATAGATCACATCTTCTCCAAGAAATACCAGGATTCCTCCTGAAATAGGACCTTCTCACCCACAACTACCAGCCTTCTCCCCACAAATTGGACATTTTCTTCCAGAAATGCCTCATTTCTCCCAAATATATCACATCTTCTCCAAGAAATACCAGCTTTCCCCCTTCAAATAGGACCTTTTCACCCACAAATACCTCTTTTATCCCCAAAAGAGGACAGTTTCTTCCAGAAAGGCCACATTTCCCCCAAATATATCACATCTTCTCCAAGAAATACCAGGGTTCCCCCTTCAAGTAGGACCTTATCACCCACAAATACCACTTTTATCCCCAAAAGAGGACTGTTTCTTCCAGACATGCCACATTTCTCCCAAACATATCACATCTTCTCCAAGAAATACCACGTTTCCCCCTTCAAATAGGACCTTTTCACCCACAAATACCTCTTTTATCCCCAAAAGAGGACAGTTTCTTCCAGACATGCCACATTTCTCCCAAATATATCACATCTTCTCCAAGAAATACCAGCTTTCCCCCTTCAAATAGGACCTTTTCACCCACAAATACCTCTTTTATCCCCAAAATAGGACAGTTTCTTCCAGACATGCCACATTTCTCCCAAATATATCACATCTTCTCCAAGAAATACCAGGTTTCCCCCTTCAAATACAACCTTTTCACCCACAAATACCTCTTTTATCCCCAAAATAGGACTGTATCTTCCAGACATGCCACATTTCTCCCAAATATATCACATCTTCTCCAAGAAATACCAGGATTACTCCTGAAAGAGGACCTTTTCACCCTCAAATACCAGCCTTCTCCCCCCAAATAGGACAGTTTCTTCCTGACATGCCACATTTCTCCCAAATATATCACATCTTCTCCAAGAAATACCAGGTTTCCCCCTTCAAATAGGACCTTATCACCCACAAATACCACTTTTATCCCCAAAATAGGACAGTTTCTTCCAGAAAGGCCACATTTCTCCCAAACATATCACATCTTCTCCAAGAAATAACAGCTTTCCCCATTCAAATAGGACCTTTTCACCCACAAATACCTCTTTTATCCCCAGAAGAGGACAGTTTCTTCCAGAAATGCCACATTTCTCCCAAATATATCACAACTCCTCCAAGAAATACCAGGTTTCCCCCTTGAAATAGGACCTTTTCACCCACAAATACCTCTTTATCCCTCATATAGGACATTTTCTTCCAGACATGCCACATTTCTCCCAAATAGATCACATCTTCTCCAAGAAATACCAGGATTCCTCCTGAAATAGGACCTTCTCACCCAAAACTACCAGCCTTCTCCCCCCAAATAGGACAGTTTCTTCCAGAAATGCCACATTTCTCCCAAACATATCACATCTCCTCCAAGAAATACCAGGATTCCTCCTGAAATAGGACCTTTTCTCCCACAACTACCAGCCTTCTCCCCCCAAATAGGACATTTTCTTCTAGACATGCCACATTTCTCCCAAATAGATCACATCTTCTCCAAGAAATACCAGGTTTTCCCCTGGAAATAGGACCTTTTCACCCACACAAGTACCTCTTGTATCCCCAAAAGAGGACAGTTTCTTCCAGACATGCCACATTTCTCCCAAATATATCACATCTTCTCCAAGAAATACCACGTTTCCCCCTTCAAATAGGACCTTTTCACCCACAAATACCTCTTTTATCCCCAAAAGAGGACAGTTTCTTCCAGACATGCCACATTTCTCCCAAATAGATCACATCTTCTCCAAGAAATACCAGGGTTCCGCCTTCAAATAGGACCTTTTCACCCACAAATACCTCTTTTATCCCCAAAAGAGGACAGTTTCTTCCAGACATGCCACATTTCTCCGAAACATATCACATCTTCTCCAAGAAATACCAGGATTCCTCCTGAAATAGGACCTTCTCACCCACAACTACCAGCCTTCTCCCCACAAATTGGACATTTTCTTCCAGAAATGCCTCATTTCTCCCAAATATATCACATCTTCTCCAAGAAATACCAGCTTTCCCCCTTCAAATAGGACCATTTCACCCACAAATACCTGTTTTATCCCCCAAATAGGACAGTTTCTTCCAGAAATGCCACAGTTCTCCCAAATATATCACATCTTCTCCAAGAAATACCAGGTTTCCTCCTGAAATAGGACCTTCTCACCGAAAACTACCAGTCTTCTCCCCCCAAATTGGACATTTTCTTCCAGAAATGCCACATTTCTCCCAAATATATCACATCTTCTCCAAGAAATACCAGGATTCCTCCTGAAATAGGACCTTCTCACCGAAAACTACCAGTCTTCTCCCCCCAAATTGGACATTTTCTTCCAGAAAGGCCACATTTCTCCCAAATAGATCACATCTTCACCAAAAAATACCACGTTTCCCCCTTCAGATAGGACCTTTTCACCCACAAATACCTGCCTTATCCCCAAAAGAGGACAGTTTCTTGCAGACATGCCACATTTCTCCCAAATATATCACATCTTCTCCAAGAAATACCAGGTTTCCCCCTTCAAATAGGACCTTTTCACCCACAAATACCTGTTTTATCCCCAAAACAGGACAGCTTCTTCCAGACATGCCACATTTCTCCCAAATATATCACATCTTCTCCAAGAAATACCACGTTTCCCCCTTCAAATAGGACCTTATCGCCCACAAATACCTCTTTTATCCCCAAAAGAGGACAGTTTCTTCCAGAAATGCCACATTTCTCCCAAATATATCACATATTCTCCAAGAAATAACAGGTTTCCCCTTTCAAATAGGACCTTTTCTCCATGAAATACCTCTTTTATCCCCAAAAGAGGACAGTTTCTTCCAGAAATGCCTCATTTCTCCCAAATATATCACATCTTAACCAAGAAATAACAGGTTTCCCCCTTCAAATACAACGTTTTCACCCACAAATACCTGTTTTATCCCCAAAAGAGGACAGTTTCTTCCAGAAATGCCACATTTCTCCCAAATATACCACATCTTCTCCAAGAAATACCAGGTTTCCCCCTTCAAATAGGACCTTTTCACCCACAAATACCTCTTTTATCCCCAAAATAGGACATTTTCTTCCAGAAAGGCCGGATTTCTCCCAAATAGAACACATCTTCTCCAAGAAATACCAGGTTTCCCCCTTCAAATAGGACCTTTTCAACCACAAATACCTGTTTTATCCCTCAAATTGAACATATTCTTCCAGAAATGCCACATTTCTCCCAAATAGATCACATATTCTCCAAGAAATACCACGTTTCCCCCTTCAAATAAAACCTTTTCACCCACAAATACCTGTTTTATCCCCAAAAGAGGACAGTTTCTTCCAGAAATGCCACATTTCTCCCAAATATATCATATCTTCTCCAAGAAATACCAGGTTTCCCCTTCAAATAGGACCTTTTCACACACAAATACCTGTTCTATCCCCAAAAGAGGACAGTTTCTTCCAGACATGCCACATTTCTCCCAAATATATCACATCTTCTCCAAGAAATACCAGGTTTCCCCCTTCAAATAGGACCTTTTCACCCACAAATACCTTTTATCCCCAAAAGAGGACAGTTTCTTCCAGAAAGGCCACATTTCTCCCAAACATATCACATCTCCTCCAAGAAATACCAGGATTCCTCCAGAAATAGGACCTTTTCTCCCACAACTACCAGCCTTCTCCCCCCAAATAGGACATTTTCTTCCTGACATGCCACATTACTCCAAAATAGATCACATCTTCTCCAAGAAATACCAGGTTTTCCCCTGGAAATAGGACCTTTTCACCCACACATACCTCTTTTATCCCCAAAAGAGGACAGTTTCTTCCAGACATGCCACATTTCTCCCAAATATATCACATCTTCTCCAAGAAATACCAGCTTTCCCCCTTCAAATAGGACCTTTTCACGCACAAATACCTCTTTTATCCCCAAAATAGGACAGTTTCTTCCAGAAATGCCACATTTCTCCCAAATATATCACATCTTCTCCAAGAAATACCAGGGTTCCCCCTTCAAATAGGACCTTTTCACCCACAAATACCTCTTTTATCCCCAAAAGAGGACATTTTCTTCCAGAAATGCCACATTTCTCCCAAATATATCACAACTCCTCCAAGAAATACCAGGTTTCCCCCTTCGAATAGGACCTTTTCAACCACAAATACCTGTTTTATGCCCAAAATACGACAGTTTCTTCCAGAAATGCCACATTTCTCCCAAATAGATCACATCTTCTCCAAGAAATACCAGGTTTCCCCCTTGAATTAGGACCTTTTCTCCATGAAATACCTCTTTTATCCCCAAAAGAGGACAGTTTCTTCCAGAAATGCCACATTTCTCCCAAATATATCACATCTTCTCCAAGAAATACCAGGTTTCCCCCTTCAAATAGTACCTTTTCTACTACTAATACCTCTTTTATCCCCAAAAGAGGACAGTTTCTTCCAGACATGCCACATTTCTCCCAAATACATCACATCTTCTCCTAGAAATGCCAGGATTCCTCCTGAAATAGGACCTTCTCACCCAAAACTACCAGCCTTCTCCCCCCAAATTGGACATTTTCTTCCAGAAAGGCCACATTTCTCCCAAATAGATAACATCTTCTCCAAGAAATACCAGCTTTCCCCCTTCAAATAGGACCTTTTCTCCCACAAATACCTGTTTTATCCCCCAAATAGGACAGTTTCTTCCAGACATGCCACATTTCTCCCAAATATATCACCTCTTCTCCAAGAAATACCAGGTTTCCCCCTTCAAATAGGACCTTTTCACCCACAAATACCTCTTTTATCCCCAACATAGGACTGTTTCTTCCAGAAATGCCACATTTCTCCCAAATAGATCACATCTTCTCCAAGAAATACCGGGGTTCCCCCTTCAAATAGGACCTTATCACCCACAAATACCTCTTTTATCCCCAAAAGAGGACAGTTTCTTCCAGAAATGCCACATTTCTCCCAAATATATCACATCTTCTCCAAGAAATACCAGGTTTCCAACTTCAAATAGGACCTTTTCACCCACAAATACCTCTTTTATCCCCAAAAGAGGACAGTTTCTTCCAGAAATGCCACATTTCTCCCAAATATATCACAACTCCTCCAAGAAATACCACGTTTCCCCCTTCAAATAGGACCTTTTCTCCATGAAATACCTCTTTTATCCCCAAAAGAGGACAGTTTCTTCCAGAAAGTCCACATTTCTCCCAAATATATCACATCTTCTCCAAGAAATACCAGGGTTCCCCCTTCAAATAGGACCTTTTCACCCACAAATACCTCTTTTATCCCCAAAAGAGGACAGTTTCTTCCAGAAATGCCACACTTCTCCCAAATATATCACATCTTCTCCAAGAAATACCAGGATTCCTCCTGAAATAGGACCTTCTCACCGAAAACTACCAGCCTTCTCCCCCCAAATTGGACATTTTCTTCCAGACATGCCACATTTCTCCCAAATAGATCACATCTTCTCCAAGAAATACCAGCTTTCCCCCTTCAAATAGGACCTTTTCACCCTCAAATACCTCTTTTATCCCCAAAAGAGGACAGTTTCTTCCAGACATGCCACATTTCTCCCAAATACATCACATCTTCTCCAAGAAATACCACGTTTCCCCCTTCAAATAGGACCTTTTCACCCAGAAAAACCTCTTTTATCCCCAAAAGAGGACAGTTTCTTCCAGAAAGGCCACATTTCTCCAAAATATATCACATCTTCTCCAAGAAATACCAGAGTTCCCCCTTCAAATAGGACCTTTTCACCCACAAATACCACTTTTATCCCCAAAATAGGACAGTTTCTGCCAGAAAGGCCACATTTCTCCCAAACATATCACACCTTCTCCAAGAAATACCACGTTTCCCCCTTCAAATAGGACCTTTTCACCCACAAATATCTCTTTTATCACCAAAATAGGACAGTTTCTTCCAGAAATGCCATATTTCTCCCAAATATATATCATCTTCTCCAAGAAATACCAGGTTTCCCCCTTCAAATACGACCTTTTCACCCACAAATACCTCTTTTATCCCCAAAATAGGACTGTTTCTTCCAGACATGCCACATTTCTCCCAAATATATCACATCTTCTCCAAGAAATACCAGGATTCCTCCTGGAAGAGGACCTTTTCACCCTCAAATACCAGCCTTCTCCCCCCAAATTGGACATTTTCTTCCAGAAAGGCCACATTTCTCCCAAATAGATCACATCTTCTCCAAGAAATACCACGTTTCCCCCTTCAGATAGGACCTTTTCACCCACAAATACCTGCCTTATCCCCGAAAGAGGACAGTTTCTTCCAGACATGCCACATTTCTCCCAAATATATCACATCTTCTCCAAGAAATACCAGGTTTCCCCCTTCAAATAGGACCTTTTCACCCACAAATACCTGTTTTATCCCCAAAACAGGACAGCTTCTTCCAGACATGCCACATTTCTCCCAAATATATCACATCTTCTCCAAGAAATACCACGTTTCCCCCTTCAAACAGTACCTTATCAGCCACAAATACCTCTTTTATCCCCAAAAGAGGACAGTTTCTTCCAGAAATGCCACATTTCTCCCAAATATATCACATCTTCTCCAAGAAATAACAGGTTTCCCCTTTCAAATAGGACCTTTTCACCCACAAATACCTCTTTTATCCCCAAAATAGGACAGTTTCTTCCAGAAATGCCACATTTCTCCCAAATATATCACATCTTAACCAAGAAATAACAGGTTTCCCCCTTCAAATACAACGTTTTCACCCACAAATACCTCTTTTATCCCCAAAAGAGGACAGTTTCTTCCAGAAATGCCACATTTCTCCCAAATATACCACATCTTCTCCAAGAAATACCAGGTTTCCCCCTTCAAATAGGACCTTTTCACCCACAAATACCTCTTTTATCTCCAGAAGAGGACAGTTTCTTCCAGAAAGGCCGGATTTCTCCCAAATATATCACATCTTCTCCAAGAAATACCAGGTTTCCCCCTTCAAATAGGACCTTTTCAACCACAAATACCTGTTTTATCCCTCAAATTGAACATATTCTTCCAGAAATGCCACATTTCTCCCAAATAGATCACATCTTCTCCAAGAAATACCACGTTTCCCCCTTCAAATAGGACCTTTTCACCCACAAATACCTGTTTTATCCCCAAAAGAGGACAGTTTCTTCCAGAAATGCCACATTTCTCCCAAATATATCATATCTTCTCCAAGAAATACCAGGTTTCCCCTTCAAATAGGACCTTTTCACACACAAATACCTGTTCTATCCCCAAAAGAGGACAGTTTCTTCCAGACATGCCACATTTCTCCCAAATATATCACATCTTCTCCAAGAAATACCAGGTTTCCCCCTTCAAATAGGACCTTTTCACCCACAAATACCTCTTTTATCCCCAAAAGAGGACAGTTTCTTTCAGAAAGGCCACATTTCTCCCAAACATATCACATCTCCTCCAAGAAATACCAGGATTCCTCCAGAAATAGGACCTTTTCTCCCACAACTACCAGCCTTCTCCCCCCAAATAGGACATTTTCTTCCAGACATGCCACATTTCTCCAAAATAGATCACATCTTCTCCAAGAAATACCAGGTTTTCCCCTGGAAATAGGACCTTTTCACCCACACATACCTCTTTTATCCCCAAAAGAGGACAGTTTCTTCCAGACATGCCACATTTCTCCCAAATATATCCCATCTTCTCCAAGAAATACCAGCTTTCCCCCTTCAAATAGGACCTTTTCTCCATGAAATACCTCTTTTATCCCCAAAAGAGGACAGTTTCTTCCAGACATGCCACATTTCTCCCAAATAGATCACATCTTCTCCAAGAAATACCACGTTTCCCCCTTCAAATAGGACCTTTTCACCCACAAATACCTCTTTTATCCCCAAAAGAGGACATTTTCTTCCAGAAATGCCACATTTCTCCCAAATATATCACAACTCCTCCAAGAAATACCAGGTTTCCCCCTTCGAATAGGACCTTTTCAACCACAAATACCTGTTTTATGCCCAAAATACGACAGTTTCTTCCAAAAATGCCACATTTCTCCCAAATAGATCACATCTTCTCCAAGAAATACCAGGTTGCCCCCTTGAATTAGGACCTTTTCTCCATGAAATACCTCTTTTATCCCCAAAAGAGGACAGTTTCTTCCAGAAATGCCACATTTCTCCCAAATATATCACATCTTCTCCAAGAAATACCAGGTTTCCCCCTTCAAATAGTACCTTTTCTACTACTAATACCTCTTTTATCCCCAAAAGAGGACAGTTTCTTCCAGACATGCCACATTTCTCCCAAATATATCACATCTTCTCCAAGAAATGCCAGGATTCCTCCTGAAATAGGACCTTCTCACCCAAAACTACCAGCCTTCTCCCCCCAAATAGGACATTTTCTTCCAGAAAGGCCACATTTCTCCCAAATAGATCACATCTTCTCCAAGAAATACCAGGATTCCTCCTGAAATAGGACCTTCTCACCGAAAACTACCAGCCTTCTCCCCCCAAATTGGACATTTTCTTCCAGACATGCCACATTTCTCCCAAATAGATCACATCTTCTCCAAGAAATACCAGCTTTCCCCCTTCAAATAGGACCTTTTCTCCCACAAATACCTGTTTTATCCCCCAAATAGGACAGTTTCTTCCAGACATGCCACATTTCTCCCAAATATATCACCTCTTCTCCAAGAAATACCAGGTTTCCCCCTTCAAATAGGACCTTTTCACCCACAAATACCTCTTTTATCCCCAACATAGGACTGTTTCTTCCAGAAATGCCACATTTCTCCCAAATAGATCACATCTTCTCCAAGAAATACCGGGGTTCCCCCTTCAAATAGGACCTTATCACCCACAAATACCTCTTTTATCCCCAAAAGAGGACAGTTTCTTCCAGAAATGCCACATTTCTCCCAAATATATCACATCTTCTCCAAGAAATACCACGTTTCCAACTTCAAATAGGACCTTTTCACCCACAAATACCTCTTTTATCCCCAAAAGAGGACAGTTTCTTCCAGAAATGCCACATTTATCCCAAATATATCACAACTCCTCCAAGAAATACCACGTTTCCCCCTTCAAATAGGACCTTTTCTCCATGAAATACCTCTTTTATCCCCAAAAGAGGACAGTTTCTTCCAGAAAGGCCACATTTCTCCCAAATATATCACATCTTCTCCAAGAAATACCAGGGTTCCCCCTTCAAATAGGACCTTTTCACCCACAAATACCTCTTTTATCCCCAAAAGAGGACAGTTTCTTCCAGAAATGCCACACTTCTCCCAAATATATCACATCTTCTCCAAGAAATACCAGGATTCCTCCTGAAATAGGACCTTCTCACCGAAAACTACCAGCCTTCTCCCCCCAAATTGGACATTTTCTTCCAGACATGCCACATTTCTCCCAAATAGATCACATCTTCTCCAAGAAATACCAGCTTTCCCCCTTCAAATAGGACCTTTTCACCCACAAATACCTCTTTTATCCCCAAAAGAGGACAGTTTCTTCCAGACATGCCACATTTCTCCCAAATACATCACATCTTCTCCAAGAAATACCACGTTTCCCCCTTCAAATAGGACCTTTTCACCCAGAAAAACCTCTTTTATCCCCAAAAGAGGACAGTTTCTTCCAGAAAGGCCACATTTCTCCAAAATATATCACATCTTCTCCAAGAAATACCAGGTTTCCCCCTTCAAATAGGACCTTTTCACCCACAAATACCACTTTTATCCCCAAAATAGGACAGTTTCTGCCAGAAAGGCCACATTTCTCCCAAATATATCACATCTTCTCCAAGAAATACCAGGTTTCCCCCTTCAAATACGACCTTTTCACCCACAAATACCTCTTTTATCCCCAAAATAGGACTGTTTCTTCCAGACATGCCACATTTCTCCCAAATATATCACATCTTCTCCAAGAAATACCAGGATTCCTCCTGGAAGAGGACCTTTTCACCCTCAAATACCAGCCTTCTCCCCCCAAATAGGACAGTTTCTTCCTGACATGCCACATTTCTCCCAAATATATCACATCTTCTCCAAGAAATAACTGGTTTCCCCTTCAAATAGGACCTTATCACCCACAAATACCACTTTTATCCCCAAAATAGGACAGTTTCTTCCAGAAAGGCCACATTTCTCCCAAATATATCACATCTTCTCCAAGAAATAACAGGTTTCCCCCTTCAAATAGGACCTTTTCACCCACAAATACCTCTTTTATCCCCAAAAGAGGACAGTTTCTTCCAGAAATGCCACATTTCTCCCAAATATATCACATCTTCTCCAAGAAATACCAGGATTCCTCCTGAAATAGGACCTTCTCACCGAAAACTTCCAGTCTTCTCCCCCCAAATTGGGCATTTTCTTCCAGAAAGGCCACATTTCTCCCAAATAGATCACATCTTCTCCAAAAAATACCACGTTTCCCCCTTCAGATAGGACCTTTTCACCCACAAATACCTGCCTTATTCCTGAAAGAGGACAGTTTCTTCCAGACATGCCACATTTCTCCCAAATATATCACATCTTCTCCAAGAAATACCAGGTTTCCCCCTTCAAATAGGAACTTTTCACCCACAAATACCTGTTTTATCCCCAAAACAGGACAGCTTCTTCCAGACATGCCACATTTCTCCCAAATATATCACATCTTCTCCAAGAAATACCACGGTTCCCCCTTCAAATAGGACCTTATCACCCACAAATACCTCTTTTATCCCCAAAAGAGGACAGTTTCTTCCAGAAATGCCACATTTCTCCCAAATATATCACATCTTCTCCAAGAAAAAACAGGTTTCCCCTTTCAAATAGGACCTTTTCACCCACAAATACCTCTTTTATCCCCAAAATAGGACAGTTTCTTTCAGAAATGCCTCATTTCTCCCAAATATATCACATCTTAACCAAGAAATAACAGGTTTCCCCCTTCAAATACAACGTTTTCACCCACAAATACCTGTTTTATCCCCAAAAGAGGACAGTTTCTTCCAGAAAGGCCACATTTCTCCCAAATAGATCACATCTTCTCCAAGAAATACCAGGGTTCCCCCTTCAAATAGGACCTTTTCACCCACAAATACCTCTTTTATCCCCAAAAGAGGACAGTTTCTTCCAGAAATGCCACATTTCTCCCAAATATATCACAACTCCTCCAAGAAATACCAGGTTTCCCCCTTCAAATAGGACCTTTTCAACCACAAATACCTGTTTTATGCCCAAAATACGACAGTTTCTTCCAGAAATGCCACATTTCTCCCAAATAGATCACATCTTCTCCAAGAAATACCAGGTTTCCCCCTTGAATTAGGACCTTTTCTCCATGAAATACCTCTTTTATCCCCAAAAGAGGACAGTTTCTTCCAGAAATGCCACATTTCTCCCAAATATATCACATCTTCTCCAAGAAATACCAGGTTTCCCCCTTCAAATAGTACCTTTTCTACTACTAATACCTCTTTTATCCCCAAAAGAGGACAGTTTCTTCCAGACATGCCACATTTCTCCCAAATACATCACATCTTCTCCTAGAAATGCCAGGATTCCTCCTGAAATAGGACCTTCTCACCCAAAACTACCAGCCTTCTCCCCCCAAATTGGACATTTTCTTCCAGAAAGGCCACATTTCTCCCAAATAGATCACATCTTCTCCAAGAAATACCAGGGTTCCTCCTGAAATAGGACCTTCTCACCGAAAACTACCAGCCTTCTCCCCCCAAATTGGACATTTTCTTCCAGAAATGCCACATTTCTCCCAAATATATCACAACTCCTCCAAGAAATACCACGTTTCCCCCTTCAAATAGGACCTTTTCTCCATGAAATACCTCTTTTATCCCCAAAAGAGGACAGTTTCTTCCAGAAATGCCACACTTCTCCCAAATATATCACATCTTCTCCAAGAAATACCAGGATTCCTCCTGAAATAGGACCTTCTCACCGAAAACTACCAGCCTTCTCCCCCCAAATTGGACATTTTCTTCCAGACATGCCACATTTCTCCCAAATAGATCACATCTTCTCCAAGAAATACCAGCTTTCCCCCTTCAAATAGGACCTTTTCACCCACAAATACCTCTTTTATCCCCAAAAGAGGACAGTTTCTTCCAGACATGCCACATTTCTCCCAAATACATCACATCTTCTCCAAGAAATACCACGTTTCCCCCTTCAAATAGGACCTTTTCACCCAGAAAAACCTCTTTTATCCCCAAAAGAGGACAGTTTATTCCAGAAATGCCACATTTCTCCAAAATATATCACATCTTCTCCAAGAAATACCAGGTTTCCCCCTTCAAATAGGACCTTATCACCCACAAATACCACTTTTATCCCCAAAATAGGACAGTTTCTGCCAGAAAGGCCACATTTCTCCCAAACATATCACATCTTCTCCAAGAAATACCACGTTTCCCCCTTCAAATAGGACCTTTTCACCCACAAATACCTCTTTTATCCCCAAAAGAGGACAGTTTCTTCCAGAAATGCCATATTTCTCCCAAATATATCACATCTTCTCCAAGAAATACCAGGTTTCCCCCTTCAAATACGACCTTTTCACCCACAAATACCTCTTTTATCCCCAAAATAGGACTGTTTCTTCCAGACATGCCACATTTCTCCCAAATATATCACATCTTCTCCAAGAAATACCAGGATTCCTCCTGGAAGAGGACCTTTTCACCCTCAAATACCAGCCTTCTCCCCCCAAATAGGACAGTTTCTTCCTGACATGCCACATTTCTCCCAAATATATCACATCTTCTCCAAGAAATAACTGGTTTCCCCTTCAAATATGACCTTATCACCCACAAATACCACTTTTATCCCCAAAATAGGACAGTTTCTTCCAGAAAGGCCACATTTCTCCCAAATATATCACATCTTCTCCAAGAAATGCCAGGTTTCCCCCTTCAAATAGGACCTTTTCACCCACAAATACCTCTTTTATCCCCAAAAGAGGACATTTTCTTCCAGAAATGCCACATTTCTCCCAAATATATCACATCTTCTCCAAGAAATACCAGGATTCCTCCTGAAATAGGACCTTCTCACCGAAAACTACCAGTCTTCTCCCCCCAAATTGGACATTTTCTTCCAGAAAGGCCACATTTCTCCCAAATAGATCACATCTTCTCCAAAAAATACCACGTTTCCCCCTTCAGATAGGACCTTTTCACCCACAAATACCTGCCTTATCCCCGAAAGAGGACAGTTTCTTCCAGACATGCCACATTTCTCCCAAATATATCACATCTTCTCCAAGAAATACCACGTTTCCCCCTTCAAATAGGACCTTTTCACCCACAAATACCTGTTTTATCCCCAAAAGAGGACAGCTTCTTCCAGACATGCCACATTTCTCCCAAATATATCACATCTTCTCCAAGAAATACCACGTTTCCCCCTTCAAATAGGACCTTATCACCCACAAATATCTCTTTTATCCCCAAAATACGACAGTTTCTTCCAGAAATGCCACATTTCTCCCAAATATATCACATCTTCTCCAAGAAATACCAGGTTTCCCCCTTCAAATAGGACCTTTTCACCCACAAATACCTCTTTTATCCCCAAAAGACGACAGTTTCGTCCGGAAATGCCACATTTCTCCCAAATAGATCACATCTTCTCCAAGAAATACCACGTTTCCCCCTTCAAATAGGACCTTTTCTCCCACAAATACCTGTTTTATCCCCAGAAGAGGACAGTTTCTTCCAGAAATGCCACATTTCTCCCAAATAGATCACATCTTCTCCAAGAAATACCAGCTTTCCCCCTTCAAATAGGACCTTTTCACCCACAAATACCTCTTTTATCCCCAAAAGAGGACAGTTTCTTCCAGAAATGCCACATTTCTCCCAAACATATCACATCTCCTCCAAGAAATACCAGGATTCCTCCTGAAATAGGAACTTTTCTCCCACAACTACCAGCCTTCTCCCCCCAAATAGGACAGTTTCTTCCAGACATGCCACATTTCTCCCAAATAGATCACATCTTCTCCAAGAAATACCAGGTTTTCCCCTGGAAATAAGACCTTTTCACCCACACATACCTCTTTTATCCCCAAAAGAGGACAGTTTCTTCCAGAAATGCCACATTTCTCTCAAATATAACACATCTTCTCCAAGAAATACCAGCTTTCCCTCTTCAAATAGGACCTTTTCACCCACAAATACCTGTTTTATCCCCAAAAGAGGACAGTTTCTTCCAGACATGCCACATTTCTCCCAAATGTATCACATCTTCTCCAAGAAATACCAGGGTTTCCCCTTCAAATAGGACCTTTTCACCCACAAATACCTCTTTTATCCCCAAAAGAGGACACTTTCTTCCAGACATGCCACATTTCTCCCAAATATATCACATCTTCTCCAAGAAATACCAGGATTCCTCCTGAAATAGGACCTTCTCACCCACAGCTACCAGCCTTCTCCCCACAAATTGGACATTTTCTTCCAGAAATGCCTCATTTCTCCCAAATATATCACATCTTCTCCAAGAAATACCAGCTTTCCCCCTTCAAATAGGACCTTTTCACCCACAAATACCTCTTTTATCCCCAAAAGAGGACAGTTTATTCCAGAAATGCCACATTTCTCCCAAATATATCACATCTTCTCCAAGAAATACCAGGTTTCCCCCTTCAAATAGGACCTTTTCACCCACAAATACCTGTTTTATCCCCAAAATAGGACAGTTTCTTCCAGAAATGCCACATTTCTCCCAAATATATCTCATCTTCTCCAAGAAATACCACGTTTCCCCCTTGAATTAGGACCTTTTCTCCATGAAATACCTCTTTTATCCCCAAAAGAGGACAGTTTCTTCCAGAAATGCCACATTTCTCCCAAATATTTCACATCTTCTCCAAGAAATACCACGCTTCCCCCTGGAAATCGGACCTTTTCAACCACTAATACCTCTTTTATCCCCAAAAGAGGACAGTTTCTTCCAGAAATGCCACATTTCTCCCAAATATATCACATCTTCTCCAAGAAATGCCAGCATTCCTCCTGAAATAGGACCTTCTCACCCAAAACTACCAGCCTTCTCCCCCCAAATTGGATATTTTCTTCCAGAAAGGCCACATTTCTCCCAAATAGATCACATCTTCTCCAAGAAATACCAGGATTCCTCCTGAAATAGGACCTTCTCACCGAAAACTACCAGCCTTCTCCCCCCAAATTGGACATTTTCTTCCAGAAAGGCCACATTTCTCCCAAATAGATCACATCTTCTCCAAGAAATACCAGGTTTCCCCTTCAGATAGGACCTTTTCTCCCACAAATTCCTGTTTTATCCCCCAAATAGGACAGTTTCTTCCAGAAAGGCCACATTTCTCCCAAATATATCACATCTTCTCCAAGAAATACCAGGTTTCCCCCTTCAGATAGGACCTTTTCACCACAAATACCTGTTTTATCCCCAAAATAGGACAGCTTCTTCCAGACATGCCACATTTCTCCCAAATATATCACATCTTCTCCAAGAAATACCAGGGTTGCCCCTTCAAATAGGACCTTATCACCCACAAATACCTCTTTGATCCCCAAAAGAGGACAGTTTCTTCCAGAAATGCCACATTTCTCCCAAATATATCACATCTTCTCCAAGAAATAACAGGTTTCCCCCTTCAAATAGGACCTTATCACCCACAAATACCTCTTTTATCCCCCAAATAGGACAGTTTCATCAAGAAATGCCCGATTTCTCCCAAATATATCACATCTTCTCCAAGAAATAACAGGTTTCCCCCTTCAAATACAACGTTTTCACCAACAAATACCTGTTTTATCCCCAAAAGAGGACAGTTTCTTCCAGAAATGCCACATTTCTCCCAAATATACCACATCTTCTCCAAGAAATACCACGTTTCCCCCTTCAAATAGGACCTTTTCACCCACAAATACCTCTTTTATCCCCAAAAGAGGACATTTTCTTCCAGAAAGGCCGGATTTCTCCCAAATAGATCACATCTTCTCCAAGAAATACCAGGTTTCCCCCTTCAAATAGGACCTTTCCAACCACAAATACCTGTTTTATCCCTCAAATTGGACATATTCTTCCAGAAATGCCACATTTCTCCCAAATAGATCACATCTTCTCCAAGAAATACCACGTTTCCCCCTTCAAATAGGACCTTTTCACCCACAAATACCTGTTTTATCCCCAAAATAGGACAGTTTCTGCCAGAAATGCCACATTTCTCCCAAATATATCATATCTTCCCCAAGAAATACCAGGGTTCCCCCTTCAAATAGGACCTTTTCACACACAAATACCTGTTCTATCCCCAAAAGAGGACAGTTTCTTCCAGAAATGCCCGATTTCTCCCAAATATATCACATATTCTCCAAGAAATACCAGGTTTCCCCTTCAAATAGGACCTTTTCACCCACAAATATCTCTTTTATCCCCAAAATAGGACAGTTTCTTCCAGACATGCCACATTTCTCCCAAATAGATCACATCTTCTCCAGGAAATACCAGGTTTTCCCCTGGAAATAGGACCTTTACACCCACACATACCTCTTTTATCCCCAAAAGAGGACAGTTTCTTCCAGACATGCCACATTTCTCCCAAATATACCACATCTTCTCCAAGAAATACCAGCTTTCCCCCTTCAAATAGGACCTTTTCACGCACAAATACCTCTTTTATCCCCAAAAGAGGACAGTTTCTTCCAGAAATGCCGCATTTCTCCCAAATATATCACATCTTCTCCAAGAAATACCAGGATTCCTCCTGAAAGAGGACCTTTTCTCCCTCAAATACCAGCCTTCTCCCCCCAAATAGGACAGTTTCTTCCTGACATGCCACATTTCTCCCAAATATATCACATCTTCTCCAAGAAATACCAGGATTCCTCCTGAAATAGGACCTTCTCACCCACAACTACCAGCCTTCTCCCTCAAACAGGCCATTTTCTTCCAGAAAGGCCACATTTCTCCCAAATATATCACCTCTTCTCCAAGAAATACCAGCTATCCCCCTTCAAATAGGACCTTTTCTCCATGAAATACCTCTTTTATCCCCAAAAGAGTACATTTTCTTCCAGACATGCCACATTTCTCCCAAATATATCACATCTTCTCCAAGAAATAACAGGTTTCCCCCTTCAAATAGGACCTTTTCAACCACTAATACCTGTTTTATCCCCAAAATAGGACAGTTTCTTCCAGACATGCCACATTTCTCCCAAATATATCACATCTTCTCCAAGAAATACCAGGTTTTCCCCTGGAAATAAGACCTTTTCACCCACACATACCTCTTTTATCCCCAAAAGAGGACAGTTTCTTCCAGAAATGCCACATTTCTCCCAAATATATCACATCTTCTCCAAGAAATACCAGGGTTCCCCCTTCAAATAGGACCTTTTCACCCACAAATACCTGTTTTATCCCCAAAAGAGGACAGTTTCTTCCAGACATGCCACATTTCTCCCAAATGTATCACATCTTCTCCAAGAAATACCAGGGTTCCCCCTTCAAATAGGACCTTTTCACCCACAAATACCTCTTTTATCCCCAAAAGAGGACAGTTTCTTCCAGACATGCCACATTTCTCCCAAATATATCACATCTTCTCCAAGAAATACCAGGATTCCTCCTGAAATAGGACCTTCTCACCCACAACTACCAGCCTTCTCCCCACAAATTGGACATTTTCTTCCAGAAATGCCTCATTTCTCCCAAATATATCACATCTTCTCCAAGAAATACCAGGTTTCCCCCTTCAAATAGGACCTTTTCACCCACTAATACCTCTTTTATCCCCAAAATAGGACAGTTTATTCCAGAAATGCCACATTTCTCCAAAATAGATCACATCTTCTCCAAGAAATACCAGGTTTCCCCCTTCAAATAGGACCTTTTCACCCACAAATACCTGTTTTATCCCCAAAATACGACAGTTTCTTCCAGAAATGCCACATTTCTCCCAAATATATCTCATCTTCTCCTAGAAATACCACGTTTCCCCCTTGAATTAGGACCTTTTCTCCATGAAATACCTCTTTTATCCCCAAAAGAGGACAGTTTCTACCAGAAAGGCCACATTTCTCCCAAATATATCACATCTTCTCCAAGAAATACCACGCTTCCCCCTGGAAATAGGACCTTTTCAACCACTAATTCCTCTTTTATCCCCAAAAGAGGACAGTTTCTTCCAGACATGCCACATTTCTCCCAAATATATCACATCTTCTCCAAGAAATGCCAGGATTCCTCCTGAAATAGGACCTTCTCACCAAAAACTACCAGCCTTCTCCCCCCAAATTGGACATTTTCTTCCAGAAAGGCCACATTTCTCCCAAATAGATCACATCTTCTCCAAGAAATACCAGGATTCCTCCTGAAATAAGACCTTCTCACCGAAAACTACAAGCCTTCTCCCCCCAAATTGGACATTTTCTTCCAGAAAGGCCACATTTCTCCCAAATAGATCACATCTTCTCCAAGAAATACCAGGTTTCCCCTTCAGATAGGACCTTTTCTCCCACAAATACCTGTTTTATCCCCCAAATAGGACAGTTTCTTCCAGAAAGGCCACATTTCTCCCAAATATATCACATCTTCTCCAAGAATTACCAGGTTTCCCCCTTCAGATAGGACCTTTTCACCCACAAATACCTGTGTTATCCCCGAAATAGGACAGCTTCTTCCAGACATGCCACATTCCTCCCAAATATATCACATCTTCTCCAAGAAATACCAGGGTTGCCCCTTCAAATAGGACCTTATCACCCACAAATACCTCTTTGATCCCCAAAAGAGGACAGTTTCTTCCAGAAATGCCACATTTCTCCCAAATATATCATATCTTCTCCAAGAAATAACAGGTTTCCCCCTTCAAATAGGACCTTATCACCCACAAATACCTCTTTTATCCCCCAAATAGGACAGTTTCATCAAGAAATGCCCGATTTCTCCCAAATATATCACATCTTCTCCAAGAAATACCACGTTTCCCCCTTCAAATACAACGTTTTCACCAACAAATACCTGTTTTATCCCCAAAAGAGGACAGTTTCTTCCAGAAATGCCACATTTCTCCCAAATATACCACATCTTCTCCAAGAAATACCACGTTTCCCCCTTCAAATAGGACCTTTTCACCCACAAATACCTCTTTGATCCCCAAAAGAGGACATTTTTTCCAGAAAGGCCGGATTTCTCCCAAATAGATCACATCTTCTCCAAGAAATACCACGTTTCCCCCTTCAAATAGGACCTTTCCAACCACAAATACCTGTTTTATCCCTCAAATTGGACATATACTTCCAGAAATGCCACATTTCTCCCAAATATATCACATCTTCTCCAAGAAATACCACGTTTCCCCCTTCAAATAGGACCTTTTCACCCACAAATACCTGTTTTATCCCCAAAATAGGACAGTTTCTGCCAGAAATGCCAAATTTCTCCCAAATATATCATATCTTCCCCAAGAAATACCAGGGTTCCCCCTTCAAATAGGACCTTTTCCCCCAAAAATACCTCTATTATCCCCAAAACAGGACACTTTCTTCCAGACATGCCACATTTCTCCCAAATATATCACATCTTCTCCAAGAAATAACAGGTTTCCCCCTTCAAATACAACGTTTTCACCAACAAATACCTGTTTTATCCCCAAAAGAGGACAGTTTCTTCCAGACAAGCCTCATTTCTCCCAAATATATCACATCTTCTCCAAGAAATACCACGTTTCCCCCTTCAAATAGGACCTTTTCACCCACAAATACCTGTTTTATCCCTCAAATAGGACAGTTTCTTCCAGACATGCCACATTTCTCCCAAATATATCACATCTTCTCCAAGAAATACCAGGATTCCTCCTGAAATAGGACCTTCTCACCCACAACTACCAGCCTTCTCCCCACAAATAGGCCATTTTCTTCCAGAAATGCCACATTTCTCCCAAATATATCACATCTTCTCCAAGAAATACCAGCTATCCCCCTTCAAATAGGACCTTTTCTCCATGAAATACCTCTTTTATCCCCAAAAGAGTACATTTTCTTCCAGACATGCCACATTTCTCCCAAATAGATCACATCTTCTCCAAGAAATACCAGCTTTCCCCCTTCAAATAGGACCTTATCACCCACAAATACCTCTTTTATCCCCAAAATAGAACATTTACGTCCAGAAATGCCACATTTCTCCCAAACATATCACATCTTCTCCAAGAAATACCAGGTTTCCTCCTTGAAATAGGACCTTTTCTCCCACAGATACCTCTTTTATCCCCAAAATAGGACAGTTTCTTCCAGACATGCCACATTTCTCCCAAATATAGCACATCTTCTCCAAAAAATACCAGGTTTCCCCCTTTAAATAGGACCTTTTCACCCACAAATACCTCTTTTATCCCCAGAAGAGGACAGTTTCTTCCAGAAAGGCCACATTTCTCCCAAATATATCACATCTTCTCCAAGAAATACCACGTTTCCCCCTGTAAATAGGACCTTTTCACCCACAAATACCTCTTTTATCCCCAAAAGAGGACAGTTTCTTCCGGAAATGCCACATTTCACCCAAATATATCACATCTTCTCCAAGAAATACCAGGTTTCCCCCTTCAAATAGGACCTTTTCACCCACTAATTGCAGGCTTCTCCCCCAAATAGGACAGTTTCTTCCAGAAAGGCCACATTTCTCCCAAATATATCACATCTTCTCCAAGAAGTACCACGGTTCCCCCTTCAAATACAACGTTTTCACCCACAAATACCTCTTTTATCCCCAAAAGAGGACAGTTTCTTCCAGACATGCCACATTTCTCCCAAATATATCACATCTTCTCCAAGAAATGCCAGGTTTCCCCCTTCAAATTAGACCTTTTCTAACACAAATACCTGTTTCATCCCCAAAAGAGGACAGTTTCTTCCAGACATGCCACATTTCTCCCAAATAGATCACATCTTCTCCAAGAAATACCAGCTTTCCCCCTTCAAATAGGACCTTTTCACACACAAATACCTCTTTTATCCTCAAAAGAGGACAGTTTCTTCCAGAAATGCCACATTTCTCCCAAATAGATCACATCTTCTCCAAGAAATGCCAGGATTCCTCCTGAAATAGGACCTTCTCACCCAAAACTACCAGCCTTCTCCCCCCAAATTGGACATTTTCTTCCTGAAAGGCCACATTTCTCCCAAATAGATCACATCTTCTCCAAGAAATAACAGGTTTCCCCCTTCAAATACAACGTTTTCACCCACAAATACCTCTTTTATCCCCAAAATAGGACATTTTCTTCCAGACATGCCACATTTCTCCCAAATATATCACATCTCCTTCAAGAAATACCAGCTTTCCCCCTTCAAATAGGACCTTTTCTCCCACAAATACCTGTTTTATCCCCAAAATAGGACAGTTTCTTCCAGACATGCCACATTTCTCCCAAATATATCACATCTTCTCCAAGAAATACCAGGTTTCCCCCTGGAAATAGGACCTTTTCACCCACAAATACCTGTTTCATCCCCAAAATAGGACAGTTTCTTCCAGACATGCCACATTTCTCCCAAATATATCACATCTTCTCCAAGAAATACCAGCTTTCCCCCTTCAAAAGGACCTTTTCACCCACAAATACGTTTTGTCCCCAAAATAGGACATTTTCTTCCAGACATGCCACATTTCTCCCAAATATATCACATCTTCTCCAAGAAATACCAGCTTTCCCCCTTCAAATAGGACCTTTTCACCCACAAATACCTCTTCTATCCCCAAAATAGAACATTTACGTCCAGAAATGCCACATTTCTCTCAAACATATCACATCTTCTCCAAGAAATACCAGGTTTCCTCCTTGAAATAGGACCTTTTCACCCACAAATACCTCTTTTATCCCCAAAATAGGACAGTTTGTTCCTGACATGCCACATTTCTCCCAAATATAGCACATCTTCTCCAAGGAATACCAGGTTTCCCCCATCAAATAGGACCTTTTCACCCACAAATACCTCTTTTATCCCCAGAAGAGGACAGTTTCTTCCAGACATGCCACATTTCTCCCAAATATATCACCTCTTCTCCAAGAAATACCAGGTTTCCACCTTCAAATAGGACCTTATCACCCACAAATACCTCTTTTATCCCCAAAATAGGACAGTTTCTTCCAGAAAGGCCACATTTCTCCCAAATAGATCACCTCTTCTCTAAGAAATACCAGGTTTCCCCCTTCAAATAGGACCTTTTCACCCACAAATACCTCTTTTATCCCCAAAATAGGACAGTTTCTGCCAGAAATGCCACATTTCTCCAAAATATATCACATCTTCTCCAAGAAATACCACGGTTCCCCCTTCAAATAGGACCTTTTCACCCACAAATACCTCTTTTATCCCCAAAAGAGGACAGTTTCTTCCTGACATGCCACATTTCTCCCAAATAGATCACATCTTCTCCAAGAAATACCACGTTTCCCCCTTCAAATAGGACCTTTTCACCAACAAATACCTCTTTTATCCCCAAAAGAGGACAGTTTCTTCCAGAAATGCCACATTTCTCCCAAATATATCACATCTTCTCCAAGAAATGCCACGTTTCCCCCTTCAAATAGGACCTTTTCACCCACAAATACCTGTTTTATCCCCAAAAGAGGACAGTTTCTTCCAGAAATGCCATATTTCTCCCAATCATATCACATCTTCTCCAAGAAATACCAGGGTTCCCCCTGGAAATAGTACCTTTTCAACCACAAATACCTGTTTCATTCCCCAAATAGGACATTTTCTTCCAGACATGCCACATTTCTCCCAAATATATCACATCTTCTCCAAGAAATACCAGCTATCCCCCTTCAAATAGGACCTTTTCACCCACAAATACCTCTTTTATCCCCAAAATAGAACATTTACGTCCAGAAATGCCACATTTCTCCCAAATAGATCACATCTTCTCCAAGAAATACCACGTTTCCCCCTTCAAATAGGACCTTTTCACCCACAAATACCTCTTTAATCCCCAAAAGAGGACAGTTTCTTCCAGAAATGCCACATTTCTCCCAAACATATCACATCTTCTCCAAGAAATACCAGCTTTCCAACTTCAAATAGGACCTTCTCACCCACAAATACCTGTTTGATCCCCAACATAGGACAGTTTCTTCCAGAAATGCCATATTTCTCCCAAATAGATCACATCTTCTCCAAGAAATACCAGCTTTCCCCCTTCAAATAGGACCTTTTCACCCACAAATACCTCTTTTATCCCCAAAATAGGACAGTTTCTTCCAGACATGCCACATTTCTCCCAAACATATCACATCTTCTCCAAGAAATACCAGCTTTCCCCCTTCAAATAGGACCTTTTCACCCACAAATACCTCTTTTATCCCCAAAATAGGACAGTTTCTTCCAGACATGCCACATTTCTCCCAAATATATCACATCTTCTCCGAGAAATACCACGTTTCCCCCTTCAAATAGGACCTTTTCACCCACAAATACATGTTTTGTCCCCAAAAGAGGACAGTTTCTGCCAGAAAGGCCACATTTCTCTCAAATATAACACATCTTCTCCAAGAAATACCAGCTTTCCCTCTTCAAATAGGACCTTATCAACCACAAATACCTCTTTTATCCCCAAAATATGACAGTTTCTTCCAGAACGGCCACATTTCTCCCAAATATATCACATCTCCAAGAAATACCAGGTTTCCTCCTGAAATAGGACCTTGTCACCCACAGATTCCTGTTTTATCCCTTTGTTCCGAGTGACTTTTCGTTTTGGAGTGTTTATCCGGTGCTACACTTCAGCATTCTGTGACGAATAAATTAGAAGAGAAAAGCCCCACTAATAAGGCAGCTAGAAGCTCCAGAAGCCACACACGTTGTGCTTTCAGGGAGGACGTTCCAGAAAGTCGAGAGTTGTGGCTTGTTTCCTGCGGAGAAAAATACCCCTGTTTTCAGGCAATGCAGGACGCTGAATTCGCATCTTCTCGGCATAGGAATACCGCTCCTTCGCTCTCGTGGCTCGAAAGCGGCACTCGCGCTGAACCGCTCCGGAGAGTCTGCAGTTGCTGTCCGGTCCATCGCGGTTCTGCCCGAGTGCCGCTTGCAGCCTTCAGCAGCGCTCTCGATTCTCTCGGATGCCGGGAAAGAGCGACTTCAGCCGGATGCTTTTCTCAGGCAAGTGAGCGGCTTCTTCTGCGCACATCGCAATGGAGAGCTTCTGACTTCTCCATGTGTCCATGCAGAATGCACTACGCTTCTCTCTCATTCTTATCCCTTCCTTCCGAGCGACATTTCGTTTTGGAGTGTTTATCCCATGCTACACTTCAGCATTCTGTGACGAATAGAGTAGAAGTGGAAACCACACTAATAAGGCAGCTAGAAGTTCGAGGAGCGACACACGTTGTGCTTTCGGGGAGGACGTTCCAGAAAGTCGAGAGTTGTGGCTTGTTTCCTGCGGAGAAAAAACCCCCTGTTTTCAGGCAATGCTGGACGCTGAATTCGCTCCTTCTCGGCATTTCAATACCGCTCCTTCGCTCTCGTGGCTCGAAAGCGGCACTCGCGCTGAACCGCTCCGGAGAGTCTGCAGTTGCTGTCCGGTCCATCGCGGTTCAGCCCGAGTGCCGCTTGCAGCCTTCAGCAGCGCTCTCGTTTCTCTCGGATGCCGGGAAAGAGCGCCTTCGGCCGGATGCTTTGCTCCGACGAGTGAGCGGCTTCTTCTGTGCACATCGCAATGGAGAGCTTCTGACTTCTCCATGTGTCCATGCAGAATGCACTACGCTTCTCTCTCATTCTTATCCCTTCCTTCCGAGCGACATTTCGTTTAGGAGTGTTTATCCGATGCTACACTTCAGCATTCTGTGACGAATAGAGTAGAAGAGAAAAGCCCCTCTAATAAGGCAGCTAGAAGCTCCAGAAGCCACAAACGTTGTGCTTTCGGGGAGGACGTTCCAGAAAGTCGAGAGTTGTGGCTTCTTTCCTGCGGAGAAAAAAGCCCCTGTTTTCAGGCAATGCAGGGCGCTGAATTCGCTCGTTCTCGGCATAGGAATGCCGCTCCTCCTCTCTCGTGGCTCGAAAGCGGCATTTGCGCTGAACCACACCGGACAGTCTGCAGTTGCAGACTACTGAATAGCCTGAAAACAGGGGGTTTTTTCTCCGCAGGAAACAAGCCACAACTCTCGACTTTCTGGAACGTCCTCCCTGAAAGCACTACGTGTGTCGCTCCTCGAACTTCTAGCTGCCTTATTAGTGGGGCTTTTCTCTTCTACTCTATTCGTCACAGAATGCTGAAGTGTAGCATCGGATAAACACTCCAAAACGAAATGTCGCTCGGAAAAAGGGATAAGAATGAGAGAGAAGCGTAGTGCATTCTGCATGGACACATGGAGAAGTCAAAAGCGCTCCATTGCGATGTGCGCAGAAGAAGCCGCTCACTCGTCGGAGCAAAGCATCCGGCTGAAGTCGCTCTTTCCCGGCATCCGAGAGAAACGAGAGCGCTGCTGAAGGCTGCAAGCGGCACTCGGGCAGAACCGCGATGGACCGGACAGCAACTGCAGACTCTCCGGAGCGGTTCAGCGCGAGTGCCGCTTTCGAGCCACGAGAGCGAAGGAGCGGTATTCCTATGCCGAGAAGATGCGAATTCAGCCTACTGCATTGCCTGAAAACAGGGGGTTTTTTCTCCGCAGGAAACAAGCCACAACTCTCGACTTTCTGGAACGTCCTCCCTGAAAGCACAATGTGTGTGGCTACTGGACCTTCTAGCTGCCTTATTAGTGGGGCTTTTCTCTTCTATTTTATTCGACACAGAATGCTGAAGTGTAGCATCGGATAAACACTCCAAAACGAAAAGTCGCTCGGAACAAAGGGATAAAACAGGAATCTGTGGGTGACAGGGCCCTATTTCAGGAGGAAACCTGGTATTTCTTGGAGAAGATGTGATATATTTGGGAGAATGTGGCATTTCTGGAAGAAACTGTCGTCTTTTGGGGATAAAAGAGGTATTTGTGGGTGAAAAGGTCCTATTTGAAGAGGGAAACCTGGTATTTCTTGGAGAAGATGTGATATATTTGGGAGAAATCTGGCCTTTCTGGAAGAAACTGTCCTCTTTTGGGGACAAAACATGTATTTGTGGGTGAAAAGGTCCTTTTGAAGGGGGAAACGTGGTATTTCTTGGAGAAGATGTGATATATTTGGGAGAAATGTGGCATGTCTGGAAGAAAGTGTCCTGTTTTGGGGATAAAAGAGGTATTTGTGGGTGAAAAGGTCCTATTTGAAGGGGGAAACGTGGTATTTCTTGGAGAAGATGTGATATGTTTGGGAGAAATGTGGCCTTTCTGGAAGAAACTGTCCAGTTTGGGGGGAGAAGGCTGGTATTTGTGGGAGAAAAGTTCCTATTTCTGGAGGAATCCTGGTATTTCTTGGAGGAGATGTGATATGTTTGGGATAAATGAGGCATGTCTGGAAGAAACTGTCCTCTTTTGGGGATAAAACAGGTATTTGTGGGTGAAAAGGTCCTATTTGAAGGGGGAAAGCTGGTATTTCTTGGAGAAGATGTGATATGTTTGGGAGAAATATGGCATTTCTGGAAGAAACTGTCCTCTTTTGGGGATAAAAGAGGTATTTCATGGAGAAAAGGTCCTATTTGAAGGGGGAAAGCAGGTATTTCTTGAAGGAGATGTGATATATTTGGGAGAAATGTGGCATGTCTGGAAGAAAATGTCCTATTTTGGGGATCAAAGAGGTATTTGTGGGTGAAAAGGTCCTATTTGAAGGGGGAAAGCTGGTATTTCTTGGAGAAGATGTGATCTATTTGGGAGAAATGTGGCATGTCTGGAAGAAACTGTCCTATTTTGGGGATAAAAGTGGTATTTGTGGGTGAAAAGGTCCTATTTGAAGGGGGAAACGTGGTATTTCTTGGAGAAGATGTGATATGTTTGGGAGAAATGTGGCATGTCAGGAAGAAACTGTCCTATTTGGGGGGAGAAGGCTGGTATTTGTGGGAGAAAAGGTCCTATTTGAAGGGGGAAACGTGGTATTTCTTGGAGAAGATGTGATATATTTGGGAGAAATGTGGCATTTCTGGAAGAAACTGTCCTATTTGAGGGACAAAGAGGTATTTGTGGGTGAGAAGGTCCTATTTCAGGAGGAATCCTGGCATTTCTTGGAGAAGATGTGATATATTTGGGAGAAATGTGGCATGTCTGGAAGAAAATGTCCTATTTGGGGGGAGAAGGGTGGTATTTGTGGGAGAAAAGTTCCTATTTCAGGAGGAATCCTGGTATTTCTTGGAGAAGATGTGATATATTTGGGAGAAATGTGCCATTTCAGGAGGAAACTGTCCTCTTATGGGGATAAAAGAGGTATTTGTGGGTGAAAAGGTCCTATTTGAAGGGGAAAGCTGGTATTTCTTGGAGAAGATGTGATATGTTTGGGAGAAATATGGCATTTCTGGAAGAAACTGTCCTCTTTTGGGGATAAAAGAGGTATTTGTGGGTGAAAAGTTCCTATTTGAAGGGGGAAACCTGGTATTTCTTGGAGAAGATGTGATATATTTGGGAGAAATGTGGCATGTCTGGAAGAAACTGTCGTATTTTTGGGATAAAAGAGGTATTTGTGGGTGAGAAGGTCCTATTTGAAGGGGGAAAGCTGGTATTTCTTGGAGAAGATGTGATATATTTGGGAGAAATCAGGCATTTCTGGAAGAAACTGTCCTATTTTGGAGATAAAAGAATTTTTTGTGGATGAAAAGGTCCTATTTGAAGGGGGAATCCTGGTATTTCTTGAAGGAGATGTGATATGTTTGGGAGAAATGTGGCCTTTCTGGCAGAAACTGTCCTATTTTGGGGATAAAAGAGGTACTTGTGGGTGAAAAGGCCCAATTTGAAGGGGGAAAGCAGGTATTTCTTGGAGAAGATGTGGTATATTTGGGAGAAATGTGGCATGTCTGGAAGAAACTGTCCTCTTTTGGGGATAAAAGAGGTATTTGTGGGTGAAAACGTTGTATTTGAAGGGGGAAACCTGTTATTTCTTGGAGAAGATGTGATATAATTTGGAGAAATCTGGCATTTCTGGAAGAAACTGTCCTATTTTGTGGATAAAAGAGGTATTTGTGGGTGAAAAGGTCCTATTTGAAGGGGGAAACCTGGTATTTCTTGGAGAAGATGTGATATATTTGGGAGAAATGTGGCATTTCTGGAAGAAACTGTCCTGTTTTGGGGATAAAAGAGGTATTTGTGGGTGAAAAGGTCCTATTTGAAGGGGGAAACGTGGTATTTCTTGGAGAAGATGTGATATGTTTGGGAGAAATCTGGCCTTTCTGGCAGAAACTGTTCTCTTTTGGGGATAAAAGTGGCATTTGTGGGTGATAAGGTCCTATTTGAAGGGGGAAACCTGGTATTTCTTGGAGAAGATGTGATATATTTGGGAGAAATGTGGCATGTCAGGAAGAAACTGTCCTATTTGGGGGGAGAAGGCTGGTATTTGAGGGAGAAAAGGTCCTCTTTCAGGAGGAATCCTGGTATTTCTTGGAGACGATGTGATATATTTGGGAGAAATGTGGCATGTCTGGAAGAAACTGTCCTATTTGAGGGATAAAAGAGGTATTTGTGGGTGAAAAGGTCGTATTTAAAGGGGGAAACCTGGTATTTCTTGGAGAAGATGTGATATATTTGGGAGAAATGTGGCATTTCTGGAAGAAACTGTCCTATTTTGGGGATAAAAGAATTTTTTGTGGGTGAAAAGGTCCTATTTGAAGGGGGAAAGCTGGTAATTCTATGAGAAGATGTGATATGTTTGGGAGAAATGTGGCATTTCTGGGAGAAACTGTCCTCTTTATGGATAAAACAGGTATTTGTGGGTGAAAAGGTCCTATTTGAAGGGGGAAACGTGGCATTTCTTGGTGAAGATGTGATCTATTTGGGAGAAATGTGGCATTTCTGGAAGAAACTGTCCTCTTTTGGGGATAAAAGAGGTATTTGTGGGTGAAAAGGTCCTATTTGAAGGGGGAAAGCTGGTATTTCTTGGAGAAGATGTGATATATTTGGGAGAAATGCGGCATTTCTTGAAGAAACTGTCCTATTTTGGGGATAAAAGAGGTACTTGTGGGTGAAAAGGCCCTATTTGAAGGGGGAAAGCAGGTATTTCTTGGAGAAGATGTGGTATATTAGGGAGAAATGTGGCATGTCTGGAAGAAACTGTCCTCTTTTGGGGATAAAAGAGGTATTTGTGGGTGAAAACGTTGTATTTGAAGGGGGAAACCTGTTATTTCTTGGAGAAGATGTGATATAATTTGGAGAAATCTGGCATTTCTGGAAGAAACTGTCCTCTTCTGGGGATAAAAGAGGTATTTGTGGGTGAAAAGGTCCTATTTGAAGGGGGAAAGCTGGTATTTCTTGGAGAAGATGTGATATATTTGGGAGAAATCTGGCATGTCTGGAAGAAACTGTCCTATTTTGGGGAGAAAAGAGGTATTTGTGGGTGAAAAGGTCCTATTTGAAGGGGGAACCCTGGTATTTCTTGGAGAAGATGTGATATATTTGGGAGAAATGTGGCATTTCTGGAAGAAACGGTCCTATTTTGGGGATAAAAGTGGTATTTGTGGGTGATAAAGTCCTATTTGAAGTTGGAAACCTGGTATTTCTTGGAGAAGATGTGATATATTTGGGAGAAATGTGGCATGTCTGGAAGAAACTGTCCTATTTGGGGGATAAAACTGGTATTTGTGGGAGAAAAGGTGCTATTTGAAGGAGGAAACCTGGTATTTCTTGGAGAAGATGTGATCTATTTGGGAGAAATGTGGCCTTTCTGGAAGAAAACGTCCAATTTGGGGGGAGAAGGCTGGTAGTTTTCAGTGAGAAGGTCCTATTTGAAGGGGGAAACGTGGTATTTTTTGGAGAAGATGTGATATATTTGGGAGAAATCTGGCCTTTCTGGAAGAAAATGTCCAATTTGGGGGGAGAAGGCTGGTAGTTTTGATGAGAAGGTCCTATTTCAGGAGGAAAGCTGGCATTTCTTGGAGAAGATGTGATCTATTTGGGAGAAATGTGGCCTTTCTGGAAGAAACTGTCCTCTTTTGGGGATAAAAGAGGTATTTGTGGGTGAAAAGGTCGTATTTGAAGGGGGAAAGCTGGTATTTCTTGGAGAAGATGTGATATGTTTGGGAGAAATGTGGCATTTCTGGAAGAAACTGTCCTGTTTGGGGGGAGAAGGCTGGTATTTGTGGGAGAAAAGTTCCTATTTCTGGAGGAATCCTGGTATTTCTTGGAGGAGATGTGATATGTTTGGGAGAAATGAGGCCTTTCTGGAAGAAACTGTCCTCCTTTGGGGATAAAAGAGGTATTTGTGGGTGAAACTGTCCTATTTGAAGGGGGAAAGCTGGTATTTCTTGGAGAAGATGTGATATATTTGGGAGAAATGTGGCATTTCTGGAAGAAACTGTCCTTTTTTGGGGATAAAAGAGGTATTTGTGGGTGAAAAGGTCCTATTTGAAGGGGGAAAGCTGGTATTTCTTGGAGAAGATGTGATATATTTGGGAGAAATGCGGCATTTCTTGAAGAAACTGTCCTCTTTTGGGGATAAAAGAGGTACTTGTGGGTGAAAAGGCCCTATTTGAAGGGGGAAAGCAGGTATTTCTTGGAGAAGATGTGGTATATTTGGGAGAAATGTGGCATGTCTGGAAGAAACTGTCCTCTTTTGGGGATAAAAGAGGTATTTGTGGGTGAAAACGTTGTATTTGAAGGGGGAAACCTGTTATTTCTTGGAGAAGATGTGATATAATTTGGAGAAATCTGGCATTTCTGGAAGAAACTGTCCTATTTTGTGGATAAAAGAGGTATTTGTGGGTGAAAAGGTCCTATTTGAAGGGGGAAACCTGGTATTTCTTGGAGAAGATGTGATATATTTGGGAGAAATGTGGCATTTCTGGAAGAAACTGTCCTATTTTGGGGATAAAAGAGGTATTTGTGGGTGAAAAGGTCCTATTTGAAGGGGGAAACGTGGTATTTCTTGGAGAAGATGTGATATGTTTGGGAGAAATCTGGCCTTTCTGGCAGAAACTGTTCTCTTTTGGGGATAAAAGTGGCATTTGTGGGTGATAAGGTCCTATTTGAAGGGGGAAACCTGGTATTTCTTGGAGAAGATGTGATATATTTGGGAGAAATGTGGCATGTCAGGAAGAAACTGTCCTATTTGGGGGGAGAAGGCTGGTATTTGAGGGAGAAAAGGTCCTCTTTCAGGAGGAATCCTGGTATTTCTTGGAGACGATGTGATATATTTGGGAGAAATGTGGCATGTCTGGAAGAAACTGTCCTATTTGAGGGATAAAAGAGGTATTTGTGGGTGAAAAGGTCGTATTTAAAGGGGGAAACCTGGTATTTCTTGGAGAAGATGTGATATATTTGGGAGAAATGTGGCATTTCTGGAAGAAACTGTCCTATTTTGGGGATAAAAGAATTTTTTGTGGGTGAAAAGGTCCTATTTGAAGGGGGAAAGCTGGTAATTCTATGAGAAGATGTGATATGTTTGGGAGAAATGTGGCATTTCTGGGAGAAACTGTCCTCTTTATGGATAAAACAGGTATTTGTGGGTGAAAAGGTCCTATTTGAAGGGGGAAACGTGGCATTTCTTGGAGAAGATGTGATCTATTTGGGAGAAATGTGGCATTTCTGGAAGAAACTGTCCTCTTTTGGGGATAAAAGAGGTATTTGTGGGTGAAAAGGTCATATTTGAAGGGGGAAAGCTGGTATTTCTTGGAGAAGATGTGATATATTTGGGAGAAATGCGGCATTTCTTGAAGAAACTGTCCTCTTTTGGGGATAAAAGAGGTACTTGTGGGTGAAAAGGCCCTATTTGAAGGGGGAAAGCAGGTATTTCTTGGAGAAGATGTGGTATATTAGGGAGAAATGTGGCATGTCTGGAAGAAACTGTCCTCTTTTGGGGATAAAAGAGGTATTTGTGGGTGAAAACGTTGTATTTGAAGGGGGAAACCTGTTATTTCTTGGAGAAGATGTGATATAATTTGGAGAAATCTGGCATTTCTGGAAGAAACTGTCCTCTTCTGGGGATAAAAGAGGTATTTGTGGGTGAAAAGGTCCTATTTGAAGGGGGAAAGCTGGTATTTCTTGGAGAAGATGTGATATATTTGGGAGAAATCTGGCATGTCTGGAAGAAACTGTCCTATTTTGGGGAGAAAAGAGGTATTTGTGGGTGAAAAGGTCCTATTTGAAGGGGGAACCCTGGTATTTCTTGGAGAAGATGTGATATATTTGGGAGAAATGTGGCATTTCTGGAAGAAACGGTCCTATTTTGGGGATAAAAGTGGTATTTGTGGGTGATAAAGTCCTATTTGAAGTTGGAAACCTGGTATTTCTTGGAGAAGATGTGATATATTTGGGAGAAATGTGGCATGTCTGGAAGAAACTGTCCTATTTGGGGGATAAAACCGGTATTTGTGGGAGAAAAGGTGCTATTTGAAGGAGGAAACCTGGTATTTCTTGGAGAAGATGTGATCTATTTGGGAGAAATGTGGCCTTTCTGGAAGAAAACGTCCAATTTGGGGGGAGAAGGCTGGTAGTTTTCAGTGAGAAGGTCCTATTTGAAGGGGGAAACGTGGTATTTTTTGGAGAAGATGTGATATATTTGGGAGAAATCTGGCCTTTCTGGAAGAAAATGTCCAATTTGGGGGGAGAAGGCTGGTAGTTTTGATGAGAAGGTCCTATTTCAGGAGGAAAGCTGGCATTTCTTGGAGAAGATGTGATATATTTGGGAGAAATGTGGCCTTTCTGGAAGAAACTGTCCTCTTTTGGGGATAAAAGAGGTATTTGTGGGTGAAAAGGTCGTATTTGAAGGGGGAAAGCTGGTATTTCTTGGAGAAGATGTGATATGTTTGGGAGAAATGTGGCATTTCTGGAAGAAACTGTCCTGTTTGGGGGGAGAAGGCTGGTATTTGTGGGAGAAAAGTTCCTATTTCTGGAGGAATCCTGGTATTTCTTGGAGGAGATGTGATATGTTTGGGAGAAATGAGGCCTTTCTGGAAGAAACTGTCCTCCTTTGGGGATAAAAGAGGTATTTGTGGGTGAAACTGTCCTATTTGAAGGGGGAAAGCTGGTATTTCTTGGAGAAGAGGTGATATATTTGGGAGAAATGTGGCATGTCTGGAAGAAACTGTCCTATTTTGGGGATAAAACAGGTATTTGTGGGTGAAAAGGTCGTATTTGAAGGGGGAAACATGGTATATCTTGGAGAAGATGTGATATATTTGGGAGAAATGTGGCATTTCTGGAAGAAAGTGTCCTGTTTTGGGGATAAAACAGGTATTTGTGGGAGAAAAGGTCCTATTTGAAGGGGGAAAGCTGGTATTTCTTGAAGGAGATGTGATGTATTTGGAAGAAATGTGGCATGTCTTGAAGAAACTGTCCTATTTTGGGGATCAAAGAGGTATTTGTGGGTGAAAAGGTCCTATTTGAAGGGGGAATCCTGGTATTTCTTGGAGAAGATGTGATATATTTAGGAGAAATCTGGCATTTCTTGAAGAAACTGTCCTATTTGGGGGAGAAGCCTGCTATTTGTGGGTGAAAAGGTCCTATTTGAAGGGGGAAACCTGGTATTTCTTGGAGAAGATGTGATCTATTTGGGAGAAATGTGGCATGTCTGGAAGAAACTGTCCTCTTTTGGGGATAAAACAGGTATTTGTGGGTGAAAAGGTCCTATTTGAAGAGGGAAACGTGGTATTTCTTGGAGAAGATGTGATATGTTTGGGAGAAATGTGGCATGTCAGGAAGAAACTGTCCTATTTGGGGGGAGAAGGCTGGTATTTGTGGGAGAAAAGGTCCTATTTGAAGGGGGAATGCAGGTATTTCTTAGAGAAGATGTGATATATTTGGGAGAAATGTGGCATGTCTGGAAGAAACTGTCCTATTTGAGGGATAAAGAGGTATTTGTGGGTGAGGTGGTCCTCTTTCAGGAGGAATCCTGGCATTTCTTGGAGAAGATGTGATATATTTGGGAGAAATGTGGCATTTCTGGAAGAAAATGTCCTGTTTTGTGGATAAAACAGGTATTTCATGGAGAAAAGCTCCTAATTGAAGGGGGAAACCTGGTATTTCTTGGAGGAGTTGTGATATATTTGGGAGAAATGTGGCATTTCTGGAAGAAACTGTCCTCTTTTGGGGATAAAAGAGGTATTTGTGGGAGAAAAGTTCCTATTTGAAGGGGGAAAGCTGGTATTTCTTGGAGAAGATGTGATATATTTGGGAGAAATGTGGCATGTCAGGAAGAAACTGTCGTATTTTGGGGATAAAAGAGGTATTTGTAGGTGAAAAGGTCCTATTTGAAGGGGGAAACGTGTTATTTCTTGGAGAAGATGTGATATATTTGGGAGAAATGTGGCCTTTCCGGAAGAAACTGTCCTCTTTTGGGGACAAAAGAGGTATTTGTGGGTGAAAAGGTCCTATTTGAAGGGGGAAACGTGGTATTTCTTGGAGAAGATGAGATATATTTGGGAGAAATGTGGCATGTCTGGAAGAAACTGTCCTCTTTTGGGGATGAAAGAGGTATTTGTGGGTGAGAAGGTCCTATTTGAAGGGGGAAACCTGGTATTTCTTGGAGAAGATGTGATATGTTTGGGAGAAATGTGGCATTTCTGGAAGAAACTGTCCTGTTTGGGGGGTGAAGGCTGGTATTTGTGGGAAAAAAGTTCCTATTTCTGGGGGAATCCTGGTATTTCTTGGAGGAGTTGTGATATGTTTGGGAGAAATGTGGCATGTCTGGAAGAAACTGTCCTCTTTTGGGGATAAAACAGGTATTAGTGGCTGAAAAGGTCCTATTTGAAGGGGGAAACGTGGTATTTCTTGGAGAAGATGTGATATGTTTGGGAGAAATATGGCATTTCTGGAAGAAACTGTCCTCTTTTGGGGATAAAAGAGGTATTTGTGGGTGAAAAGTTCCTATTTGAAGGGGGAAAGCTGGTATTTCTTGGAGAAGATGTGATCTATTGGAGAAATGTGGCATGTCTGGAAGAAACTGTCCTCTTTTGGGGATAAAACAGGTATTTGCGGGAGAAAAGGTCGTATTTGAAGGGGGAAACATGGTATTTCTTGGAGAAGATGTGATCTATTTGGGAGAAATGTGGCATTTCTGGAAGAAAGTGTCCTGTTTTGGGGATAAAACAGGTATTTGTGGGAGAAAAGGTCCTATTTGAAGGGGGAAAGCTGGTATTTCTTGAAGGAGATGAGATATATTTGGGAGAAATGTGGCATGTCTGGAAGAAACTGTCCACTTTTGGGGATCAAAGAGGTATTTGTGGGTGAAAAGGTCCTAATTCAAGGGGGAAACCTGGTATTTCTTGGAGAAGATGTGATATATTTGGGAGAAATGTGGCATTTCTTGAAGAAATTGTCCTATTTGGGGGAGAAGCCTGCTATTAGTGGGTGAAAAGGTCCTATTTGAAGGGGGAAGGCTGGTATTTCTTGGAGAAGATGTGATATATTTGGGAGAAATGTGGCATTCCTGGAAGAAACTGTCCTATTTTGGGGATAAAAGTGGTTTTTTTGGGGAAAAGGTCCTATTTCCAGGGGAAAACCTGGTATTTCTTGGAGAAGATGTGATCTATTTGGGAGAAATGTGGCATTTCTGGAAGAAAATTTCCAATTTGGGGGGTGAAGGCTGGTAGTTGTGGATGAAAAGATCCTCTTTCAAGGGGGAAACCTGGTATTTCTTATAGAAGATGTGATCTATTTGGGAGAAATGTGGCCTTTCTGGAAGAAACTGCCCTCTTTTGGGGATAGAACAGGTATTTGTGGGTGAAAAGGTTCTATTTCTAGGGGAAAACCTGGTATTTCTTGGAGAAGATGTGATCTATTTGGGAGAAATGTGGCATGTCTGGAAGAAACTGTCCTATTTGGGGGGAGAAGGGTGGTATTTGTGGGAGAAAAGGTCCTATTTCAGGAGGAATCCTGGTATTTCTTGGAGGAGATGTGATATGTTTGGGAGAAATCTGCCATTTCTGGAAGAAACTGTCCTCTTTTGGGGATAAAAGAGGTATTTGTGGGAGAAAAGGTCCTATTTGAAGGGGGAAACCTGGTATTTCTTGGAGAAGATGTGATATGTTTGGGAGAAATATGGCATTTCTGGAAGGAACTGTCCTCTTTTGGGGATAAAAGAGGTATTTGTGGGTGAGAAGGTCCTATTTGAAGGGGGAAAGCTGGTATTTCTTGGAGAAGATGTGATATATTTGGGAGAAATGTGGCATGTCTGGAAGAAACTGTCCTATTTTGGGGATAAAAGAGGTATTTGTGGGTGAAAAGGTCCTATTTGAAGGGGGAAAGCTGGTATTTCTTGGAGAAGATGTGATATATTTGGGAGAAATGTGGCCTTTCTGGAAGAAACTGTCCTATTTTGGGGATAAAAGAATTTTTTGTTGGTGAAAAGGTCGTATTTGAAGGGGGAAACGTGGTATTTCTTGAAGGAGATGTGATATGTTTGGGAGAAATCTGGCCTTTCTGGCAGAAACTGTCCTCTTTTGGGGATAAAAGTGGTATTTGTGGGTGATAAGGTCCTATTTGAAGGGGTAAAGCTGGTATTTCTTGGAGAAGATGTGATATATTTGGGAGAAATGTGGCATGTCAGGAAGAAACTGTCCTATTTGGGGGGAGAAGGCTGGTATTTGAGGGAGAAAAGGTCGTATTTAAAGGGGGAAAGCTGGTATTTCTTGGAGAAGATGATATATATTTGGGAGAAATGAGGCATTTCAGGAAGAAACTGTCCTATTTTGGGGATAAAAGAATTTTTTGTGGGTGAAAAGGACCTATTTGAAGGGGGAAAGCTGGTAATTCTATGAGAAGATGTGATATGTTTGGGAGAAATGTGGCCTTTCTGAAAGAAACTGTCCTCTTTATGGATAAAACAGGTATTTGTGGGTGAAAAGGTCCTATTTGAAGGGGAAAGCTGGTAATTCTATGAGAAGATGTGATATATTTGGGAGAAATGTGGCATGTCAGGAAGAAACTGTCCTCTTTTGGGGATAAAACAGGTATTTGTGGGTGAAAAGGTCCTATTTGAAGGGGGAAACGTGGCATTTCTTGGAGAAGATGTGATCTATTTGGGAGAAATGTGACATTTCTGGCAGAAACTGTCCTCTTTTGGGGATAAAAGAGGTATTTGTGGGTGAAAAGGTCCTATTTGAAGGGGGAAAGCTGGTATTTCTTGGAGAAGATGTGATATATTTGGGAGAAATGTGGCCTTTCTGGAAGAAACTGTCCTCTTATGGGGATAGAACAGGTATTTGTGGGTGAAAAGGTCCTATTTGAAGGGGGAAACGTGGTATTTCTTGGAGAAGATGTGATATATTTGGGAGAAATGTGGCATGTCTGGAAGAAAATGTCCTCTTTTGGGGATAAAACAGGTATTTGTGGGTGAAAAGTTCCTATTTGAAGGGGGAAAGCTGGTATATCTTGGAGAAGATGTGATATGTTTGGGAGAAATGTAGCATTTCTGGAAGAAACTGTCCTGTTTTGGGGATAAAAGAGGTATTTGTGGGTGAAAAGTTCCTATTTGAAGGGGGAAACCTGGTATTTCTTGGAGAAGATGTGATATGTTTGGGAGAAATGTGGCATTTCTGGAAGAAACTGTCCTCTTTTGGGGATAAAAGAGGTATTTGTGGGTGAAAAGGTCCTATTTGAAGGGGGATAGCTGTTATTTCTTGGAGAAGATGTGATATATTTGGGAGAAATGTGGCCTTTCTGGTAGAAACTGTCCTCTTTTGGGGATAAAAGATGTATTTGTGGGTGAAAAGGTCCTATATGAAGGGGGAAAGCTGGTATTTCTTGGAGAAGATGTGATATGTTCGGGAGAAATGTGGCATTTCTTTAAGAAACAGTCCAATTTGGGGGGAGAAGGCTGGTATTTGTGGTAGAAAATGTCCTCTTTCAGGAGGAATCCTGGTATTTCTTGGAGAAGATGTGATATATTTGGGAGAAATGTGGCATGTCTGGAAGAAACTGTCCTATTTGAGGGATAAAAAGGTATTTGTGGGTGAAAAGGTCCTATTTGAAGGGGGAAGCCTGGTATTTCTTGGAGAAGATGATATATATTTGGGAGAAATCAGGCATCTCTGGAAGAAACTGTCCTATTTTGGGGATAAAAGAATTTTTTGTGGTTTAAAAGTTCCTATTTGAAGGGGGAAAGCTGGTATTTCTTGGAGAAGATGTGATATGTTTGGGAGAAATGTGGCCTTTCTGGCAGAAACTGTCCTCTTTTGGGGATAAAAGTGGTATTTGTGGGTGATAAGGTCCTATTTGAAGGGGGAAACCTGGTATTTCTAGGAGGAGATGTGATATATTTGGGAGAAATGTGGCATTTCTGGAAGAAACTGTCCTATTTTGGGGATAAAAGAGATATTTGTGGGTGATAAGGTCCTATTTGAAGGGGGAAACCTGGTATTTCTTGGAGAAGATGTGATATATTAGGGAGAAATGTGGCATTTCTGGTAGGAACTGTCCTCTTATGGGGATAAAAGAGGTATTTGTGGGTGAAAAGGTCCTATTTCAAGGGGGAACCTGGTATTTCTTGGAGAAGATGTGATATATTTGGGAGAAATGAGGCATTTCTGGAAGAAACTGTCCTCTTTTGGGGATAAAACAGGTATTTGTGGGAGAAAAGCTCCTATTTGAAGGGGGAAAGCTGGATGTTCTTGCAGGAGATGTGATATATTTGGGAGAAATGTGGCATGTCTGGAAGAAACTGTCCTCTTTTGGGGATAAAAGAGGTATTTGTGGGTGAAAAGGTCCTATTTGAAGGGGGAAACGTGGTATTTTTTGGAGAAGATGTGATATATTTTGGCGAAATCTGGCATTTCTGGTACAAACTGTCCTATTTTGGGGATAAAACAGGTATTTGTGGGAGAAAAGGTCCTATTTGAAGGGGGAAAGCTGGATGTTCTTGCAGGAGATGTGATATATTTGGGAGAAATGTGGCATGTCAGGAAGAAACTGTCCTCTTTTGGGGATAAAAGAGGTATTTGTGGGTGAAAAGGTCCTATTTGAAGGGGGAAAGCTGGTATTTCTTGGAGAAGATGTGATCTATTTGGGAGAAATGTGGCATTTATGGAAGAAACTGTGCTCTTTTGGGGATAAAAGAGGTATTAGTGGTTGAAAAGTTCCTATTTGAAGGGGGAAAGCTGGTATTTCTTGGAGAAGATGTGATCTATTTGGGAGAAATGTGGCATTTCTGGAAGAAACTGTCCTCTTTTGGGGATAAAAGAGGTATTTGTGGGTGAAAAGGTCCTATTTGAAGGGGGAAACCTGGTATTTCTTGGAGAAGATGTGATATATTTGGGAGAAATGTGGCATTTCTGGCAGAAACTGTCCTATTTTGGGGATAGAAGTGGTATTTGAGGGTGAGAAGGTCCTATTTGAAGGAGGAACGCTGGTATTTCTTGGAGAAGATGTGATATATTTGGGAGAAATGTGGCATGTCAGGAAGAAACTGTCCTATTTTGGGGATCAAAGAGGTATTTGTGGGTGATAAGGTCCTATTTGAAGGGGGAACCCTGGTATTTCTTGGAGAAGATGTGATATATTTGGGAGAAATGTGGCATTTCTGGAAGGAACTGTCCTCTTTTGGGGATAAAACACGTACTTGTGGGTGAAAAGGTCCTATTTCAAGGGGGAACCTGGTATTTCTTGGAGAAGATGTGATATACTTGGGAGAAATCTGGCATTTCTGGAAGAAACTGTCGTATATTGGGGATAGAACAGGTATTTGTGGGAGAAAAGGTCCTATTTGAAGGGGGAAAGCTGGATGTTCTTGCAGGAGATGTGATATATTTGGGAGAAATATGGCATGTCTGGAAGAAACTGTCCTCTTTTGGCGATAAAAGAGGTATTTGTGGGTGAAAAGGTCCTATTTGAAGGGGGAACCCTGGTATTTCTTGGAGAAGATGTGATATATTTGGGAAAAATGAGGCCATTCTGGCAGAAACTGTCCTCTTTTGGGGATAAATGAGGTATATGTGGGTGAAAAGGTCCTATTTGAAGGGGGAAACGTGGTATTTCTTGGAGAAGATGTGATACATTTGGGAGAAATCTGGCCTTTCTGGCAGAAACTGTCCTATTTTGGGGATAAAAGAGGTATTTGTGGGAGAAAAGTTCCTATTTTAAGGGGGAAAGCTGGTATTTCTGTGGCCTTTCTGGAAGAAACTGTCCTCTTTTGGGGATAAAAGAGGTATTTTTGGGAGAAAAGGTCCTATTTGAAGGGGGAAAGCTGGTAGTTTTACCTCTTTTATCCCCAAAATAGATCAATTTCTTCCAGAAAGGCCACATTTCTCCCAAATATATCACTTCTTCTCCAAGAAATACCAGGTTTCCCCCTTCAAATAGGACCTTTTCACCCACAAATACCTCTTCTATCCCTCAAATAGGTCAGTTTCTTCCAGACATGCCACATTTCTCCCAAATAGATCACATCTTCTCCAAGAAATACCAGGTTCCCCCTTCAAATAGGACTTTTTCACCCACAAATACCTCTTTTATCCCCAAAAGAGCACAGTTTCTGCCAGAAATGCCTGATTTCTCCCAAATATATCACATCTTCTCCAAGAAATACCAGGTTTCCCCCTTCAAATAGGACCTTTTCACCCACAAATACCTCTTTTATCCCCAAAAGAGGACAGTTTCTTCCAGACATGCCACATTTCTCCCAAATATATCACATCTTCTGCAAGAAATACCAGGTTTCCCCCTTCAAATAGGACCTTTTCACCCACAAATACCTCTTTGATCCCCAAAATAGGACAGTTTCTGCCAGAAAGGCCACATTTCTCCCAAATATATCACATCTTCTCATAGAATTACCAGCTTTCCCCCATCAAATAGGACCTTTTCACCCACAAATACCTGTTTTATCCCCAAAAGAGGACAGTTTCTTCCAGAAATGCCATATTTCTCCCAAACATAACACGTCTTCTCCAAGAAATTCCAGGTTTCCCCCTTCAAATAGGAGCTTTTCACCCACAAATACCTGTTTTATCCCCAAAAGAGGACAGTTTCTTCCAGACATGCCACATTTCTCCCAAATATATCACATCTTCTGCAAGAAATACCAGGTTTCCCCCTTCAAATAGGACCTTTTCACCCACAAATACCTGTTTTATCCCCAAAAGAGGACAGTTTCTGCCAGAAAGGCCACATTTCTCCCAAATATATCACATCTTCTCATAGAATTACCAGCTTTCCCCTTCAAATAGGACCTTTTCACCCACAAATACCTGTTTTATCCCCAAAAGAGGACAGTTTCTTCCAGAAATGCCATATTTCTCCCAAACATAACACGTCTTCTCCAAGAAATACCAGGTTTCCCCCTTCAAATAGGACCTTTTCACCCACAAATACCTCTTTTATCCCCAAAAGAGGACAGTTTCTTCCAGAAATGGCACATTTCTCCCAAACATATCACATCTTCTCCAAGAAATACCAGGATTCTTCCTGAAATATGACCTTTTCTCCCACAAATACCGCTATTCTCACACCAGTTAGGACATTTTCTTCCAGAAAGGAAAGATTTCTCCGAAATAGATCACATCTTCTCCAAGAAATACCACGTTTCCCCCTTGAAATAGGAAATTTTCACCCACAAATACCTGCTTTATCCCCAAAATAGGACAGCTTCTGCCAGAATGGCCAGATTTCTCCCAAATAGATCACATCTTCTCCAAGAAATAACAGCTATCCCCCTTCAAATAGGACCTTTTCACCCACAAATACCTCTTTGATCCCCAAAAGAGGACAGTTTCTTCCAGACATGCCACATTTCTCCCAAACATATCACATCTTCTCCAAGAAATACCAGGTTTCCCCCTTCAAATAGGACCTTTTCACGCACAAATTCCTTTTTTATCCCCAAAAGAGCACAGTTTCTTCCGGACATGCCACATTTCTCCCAAATATATCACATCTTCTCCAAGAAATACCAGGATTCCTCCTGAAATAGGACCTTTTCTACCACAAATACCTGTTTTATCCCCCCAAACTGAACATTTTCTTCCAGACATGCCAGATTTCTCCCAAATATATCACATCTTCTCCAAGAAATACCAGGTTTCCCCCTTGAAATATGAACTTTTCTCCCACAAATACCTGTTTAATCCCCAAAATACGACAGTTTCTTCCAGAAAGGCCAGATTTCTCCCAAATGTATCACATCTTCTCCAAGAAATACCAAGATTCCTCCTGAAATAGGACCTTTTCTACCACAAATACCTGTTTTATCCCCCCAAACAGAACATTTTCTTCCAGACATGCCAGATTTCTCCCAAATATATCACATCTTCTCCAAGAAATACCAGCTTTCCCCCTTGAAATATGAACTTTTCTCCCACAAATACCTGTTTTATCCCCAAAAGAGGACAGTTTCTTCCAGAAAGGCCAGATTTCTCCCAAATGTATCACATCTTCTCCAAGAAATACCACGATTCCCACTTCAAATAGGACCTTTTCAACCACATATACCTCAATAATCCCCCAAATAGGACAGTTTCTGCCAGAATGGCCAGATTTCTCCCAAATATATCACATCTTCTCCAAGAAATACCACGTTTCCCCCTTCAAATAGGACCATTTCCCCCACAAATACCTCTTTTATCCCCAAAATAGAACATTTTCTGCCAGAAATGCCAGATTTCTCCCAAATATATCACATCATCTCCAAGAAATTCCAGCTTTCCCCCTTCAAATAGGACGTTTTTACCCACAAATACCTGTTTTATCCCCAAAAGAGGACAGTTTCTTCCAGAAATGCCACATTTCTCCAAATAGATCACATCTCCAAGAAATACCAGGTTTCCCCCTGGAAATAGGACCTTTTCACCCACAAATACCTGTTTTACCCCCAAAATAGGACAGTTTCTTCAAGAAATGCCACATTTCTCCGAAATATATCACATCTCCTCCATGAAATACCAGGTTTTCCCTTGGAAATAGGGCCTTTTCACCCACAAATACCTCTTTTATCCCCAAAAGTGGACAGTTTCTTCCAGAAATGCCACATTTCTCCCAAATATATCACATCTTCACCAAGAAATACCAGGTTTCCGCCTTCAAATAGGACCTTATCACCCACAAATACCTCTTTTATCCCCAAAAGAGGACAGTTTCTTCCAGAAATGCCACATTTCTCCCAAATATATCACATCTTCTCCAAGAAATACCACGTTTCCCCCTTCAAATAGGACCTTTTCACCCACTAATAGCAGGCTTCTTCCCAAAATAGGACAGTTTCTTCCAGAAATGCCACATTTCTCCCAAATATATCACATCTTCTCCAAGAAATACCAGGTTTCCCCCTGGAAATAGGAACTTTTCACCCACAAATACCTCCTTTATCCCCAAAATAGGACAGTTTCTTCCAGACATGCCACATTTCTCCCAAATATATCACATCTTCTCCATGAAATACCAGGTTTCCCCCTTCAGATAGGACCTTTTCTCCCACAAATACCTGTTTGATCCCCAAAACAGGACAGTTTCTTCCAGGAATGCCAGATTTCTCCCAAATATATCACAACTTCTCCAAGAAATACCAGGTTTCCCCCTTCAAATAGGACCTTTTCACCCACAAATACCTCTTTTATCCCCAAAAGAGGACAGTTTCTTCCAGAAATGCCACATTTCTCCCAAATATATCACATCTTCTCCAAGAAATACCACATTTCCCCCTTCAAATAGGACCTTTTCACCCACAAATACCTCTTTTATCCCCAAAAGAGGACAGTTTCATGAAGAAATGCCACATTTCTCCCAAATATATCACATCTTCTCCAAGAAATACCACGTTTCCCCCTTCTAATAGGACCTTTTCACCCACAAATACCTCTTTTATCCCCAAAAGAGGACAGTTTCTTCCAGAAATGCCACATTTCTCCCAAATAGATCACATCTTCTCCAAGAAATACCACGTTTCCCCCTTCAAATAGGACCTTTTCACCCACAAATACCTCTTTTATCCCCAAAAGAGGACAGTTTCTTCCAGAAATGCCACATTTCTCCCAAATACATCACATCTTCTCCAAGAAATACCAGGATTCCTCCTTCAAATAGGACCTTCTCACCCACAAATACCTCTTTTATCCCCAAAATAGGACAGTTTCTGCCAGAAAGGCCACATTTCTCCCAAACATATCATATCTTCTCCAAGAAATACCAGCTTTCCCCCTTCAAATAGGACCTTTTCACCCACAAATACCTCTTTTTCCCTCAAATAGGACAGTTTCTTCCAGACATGCCACATTTCTTCCAAATATATCACATCTTCTCCAAGAAATACTTGCTTTCCCCCTTCAAATAGGACCTTTTCTCCCACAAATACCAGCCTTCTCCCTCCAAATAGGACAGTTTCTTCCAGAAATGCCACATTTCTCCCAAATATATCACATCTTCTCCAAGAAATACCAGCTTTCCCCCTTCAAATAGGACCTTTTCACCCACAAATACCTGTTTTATCCCCAAAATAGGACAGTTTCTTCCAGAAATGCCACATTTCTCCCAAATAGATCACATCTTCTCCAAGAAATACCAGCTTTCCCCCTTCAAATAGGACCTTTTCACCCACTAATAGCAGGCTTCTTCCCAAAATAGGACAGTTTCTTCCAGAAATGCCACATTTCTCCCAAATATATCACATCTTCTCCAAGAAATACCAGGTTTCCCCCATGAAATAGGACATTTTCACCCACAAATACCTCTTTTATCCCCAAAATAGGACAGTTTCTTCCAGACATGCCACATTTCTCCCAAATATATCACATCTTCTCCATGAAATACCAGGTTTCCCCCTTCAGATAGGACCTTTTCTCCCTCAAATACCTGTTTTATCCCCAAAACAGGACAGTTTCTTCCAGGAATGCCAGATTTCTCCCAAATATATCACATCTTCTCCAAGAAATACCACGTTTCCCCCTTCAAATAGGACCTTTTCAGCCACAAATACCTGTTTTATCCCCAAAAGAGGACAGTTTCTTTCAGACATGCCACATTTCTCCCAAATATATCACATCTTCTCCAAGAAATAACAGCTATCCCCCTTCAAATAGGACCTTTTCACCCACAAATACCTGTTTTATCCCCAAAAGAGGACAGTTTCTTCCAGAAATGCCATATTTCTCCCAAACATATCACATCTTCTCCAAGAAATACCAGCTTTCCCCCTTCAAATAGGACCTTTTCACCCACAAATACCTCTTTTATCCCCAAAAGAGGACAGTTTCTTCAAGAAATGCCACATTTCTCCCAAATAGATCACATCTTCTCCAAGAAATACCACGTTTCCCCCTTCAAATAGGACCTTTTCACCCACAAATACCTCTTTTATCCCCAAAAGAGGACAGTTTCTTCCTGACATGCCACATTTCTCCCAAATATATCACATCTTCTCCAAGAAATACCAGGATTCCTCCTTCAAATAGGACCTTATCACCCACAAATACCACTTTTATCCCCAAAATAGGACAGTTTCTGCCAGAAAGGCCACATTTCTCCCAAACACATCACATCTTCTCCAAGAAATACCAGCTTTCCCCCTTCAAATAGGACCTTTTTACCCACAAAAAATTCTTTTATCCCCCAAATAGGACAGTTTCTTCCAGAAATGCCACATTTCTCCCAAATATATCACATCTTCTCCAAGAAATACCAGGTTTCCCCCTTCAAATAGGACCTTTTCACCCACAAATACCTCTTTTTCCCTCATATAGGACAGTTTCTTCCAGACATGCCACATTTCTCCCAAATATATCACATCTTCTCCAAGAAATACCTGCTTTCCCCCTTCAAATAGGACCTTTTCTCCCTCAAATACCAGCCTTCTCCCCCCAAATAGGACAGTTTCTTCCAGAAATGCCACATTTCTCCCAAACAAATCACATCTTCTCCAAGAAATACCAGCTTTCCCCCTTCAAATAGGACCTTTTCACCCACAAATACCTGTTTTATCCCCAAAATAGGACAGTTTCTTCCAGAAATGCCACATTTCTCCCAAATAGATCACATCTTCTCCAAGAAATACCAGCTTTCCCACTTCAAATAGGACCTTTTCACCCACTAATAGCAGGCTTCTTCCCAAAATAGGACAGTTTCTTCCAGAAATGCCACATTTCTCCCAAATATATCACATCTTCTCCAAGAAATACCAGGTTTCCCCCTTCAAATAGGAACTTTTCACCCACAAATACCTCCTTTATCCCCAAAATAGGACAGTTTCTTCCAGACATGCCACATTTCTCCCAAATATATCACATCTTCTCCAAGAAATACCAGGTTTCCCCCTTCAGATAGGACCTTTTCTCCCACAAATACCTGTTTTATCCCCAAAACAGGACAGTTTCTTCCAGGAATGCCAGATTTCTCCCAAATATATCACATCTTCTCCAAGAAATACCACGTTTCCCCCTTCAAATACGACCTTTTCACCCGCAAATACCTCTTTTATCCCCAAAAGAGGACAGTTTCTTCAAGAAAAGCCACATTTCTCCCAAACATATCACATCTTCTCCAAGAAATACCAGCTTTCCCCCTTCAAATAGGACCATTTCACCCACAAATACCTCTTTTATCCCCAAAATAGGACATTTTCTTCCAGAAAGGCCACATTTCTCCCAAATAGATCACATCTTCTCCAAGAAATACCAGCTTTCCCCCTTCAAATAGGACCTTTTCACCCACTAATAGCAGGCTTCTTCCCAAAATAGGACAGTTTCTTCCAGAAATGCCACATTTCTCCCAAATAGATCACATCTTCTCCAAGAAATACCAGGTTTCCCCCTGGAAATAGGACCTTTTCACCCACAAATACCTCTTTTATCCCCAAAATAGGACAGCTTCTTCCAGACATGCCACATTTCTCCCAAATATATCACATCTTCTCCAAGAAATACCAGGGTTCCCCCTTCAGATAGGACCTTTTCTCCCACAAATACCTGTTTTATCCCCAAAACAGGACACTTTCTTCCAGAAATGCCACATTTCTCCCAAATATATCACATCTTCTCCAAGAAATACCAGGTTTCCCCCTTCAAATAGGACCTTTTCACCCACAAATACCTCTTTTATCCCCAAAAGAGGACAGTTTCTTCCAGACATGCCACATTTCTCCCAAATAGATCACATCTTCTCCAAGAAATAACAGCTATCCCCCTTCAAATAGGACCTTTTCACCCACAAATACCTGTTTTATCCCCAAAAGAGGACAGTTTCTTCCAGAAATGCCATATTTCTCCCAAACATATCACATCTTCTCCAAGAAATACCAGGTTTCCCCCTTCAAATAGGACCTTTTCACCCACAAATACCTCTTTGATCCCCAAAAGAGGACAGTTTCTTCCAGAAATGGCACATTTCTCCCAAACATATCACATCTCCTCCAAGAAATACCAGGATTTCTCCTGAAATACGAACTTTTCTCCCACAAATACCACCCTTCTCCCCCCAAATAGGACATTTTCTTCCAGAAAGGCCACATTTCTCCCAAATAGATCACATCTTCTCCAAGAAATACCAGGTTTCCCCCTTCAAATAGGACCTTTTCACCCACAAATACCTGTTCTATCCCCATAAGAGGACAGTTTCTTCCAGAAATGCCACATTTCTCCAAAAATATATCACATCTTCTCCAAGAAATACCACGTTTCCCCCTTCAAATACGACCTTTTCCCCAAAAAAACCTCTTTTAAACCCAAAATAGGACATTTTCTTCCTGGAATGCCAGATTTCTCCCAAATATATCACATCTTCTCCAAGAAATACCACGTTTCCCCCTTCAAATACGACCTTTTCACCCACAAATACCTCTTTTATCCCCAAAATAGGACAGTTTCTGCCAGAAATGCCACATTTCTCCCAAATATATCACATCTTCTCCAAGAAATGCCAGGATTCCTCCTGAAATAGGACCTTCTCACCCAAAACTGCCAGCCTTCTCCCCCCAAATTGGACATTTTCTTCCAGAAAGGCCAGATTTCTCCCAAATATATCACATCTTCTCCAAGAAATACCAGGATTCCTCCTGAAATAGGACCTTCTCACCGAAAACTACCACCCTTCTCCCCCCAAATTGGACATTTTCTTCCAGAAAGGCCACATTTCTCCCAAATAGATCACATCTTCTCCAAGAAATACCAGGTTTCCCCCTTCAAATACGACCTTTTCACCCACAAATACCTCTTTTATCCCCAAAATAGGACAGTTTCTGCCAGAAAGGCCACATTTCTCCAAAATATATCACATCTTCTCCAAAAAATACCACGTTTCCCCCTTCAAATAGGACCTTTTCACCCACAAATACCTCTTTTATCCCCAAAATAGGACAGTTTCTTCCTGACATGCCACATTTCCCCCAAATATATCACATCTTCTCCAAGAAATACCAGGTTTCCCCCTTCAAATAGGACCTTATCACCCACAAATACCACTTTTATCCCCAAAAGAGGACAGTTTCTTCCAGACATGCCATATTTCTCCCAAACATATCACATCTTCTCCACGAAATACCAGGTTTCCCCCTTCAAATACGACCTTTTCACCCACAATAAATTCTTTTATCCCCAAAATAAGACAGTTTCTTCCAGAAATGCCATATTTCTCCCAAATATATCGCATCTTCTCCAAGAAATAACAGGTTTCCCCCTTCAAATACGACCTTTTCACCCACAAATACCTCTTTATCCCTCAAATAGGACAGTTTCTTCCAGACATGCCACATGTCTCCCAAATATATCACATCTTCTCCAAGAAATACCAGCTTTCCCCCTTCAAATAGGACCTTTTCAACCACAAATACCTCTTTTATCCCCCAAATAGGACAGTTTCTTCCAGAAATGCCACATTTCTCCCAAACATATCACATCTTCTCCAAGAAATACCAGGTTTCCCCCTTCAAATAGGATCTTATCACCCACAAATACCTCTTTTATCCCCAAAATAGGACAGTTTCTTCCAGACATGCCACATTTCTCCCAAACATATCACATCTTCTCCAAGAAATACCAGGATTCCCCCTTCAAATAGGACCTTTTCACCCACCAATACCTGTTTTATCCCCAAAAGAGGACAGTTTCATCCAGAAATGCCATATTTCTCCCAAACATATCACATCCTCTCCAAGAAATACCAGGTTTCCAACTTCAAATACGACCTTATCACCCACAAATACCACTTTTATCCCCAAAATAGGACATTTTCTTCCAGAAAGGCCACATTTCTCCCAAACATATCACATCTTCTCCAAGAAATACCAGGTTTCCCCCTTCAAATAGGACCTTTTTACCCACAATAAATTCCTTTATCCCCAAAAGAGGACAGTTTTTTCCAGAAATGCCACATTTCTCCCAAATATATCACATCTTCTCCAAGAAATACCAGGGTTCCCCCTTCAAATAGGACCTTTTCTCCATGAAATACCTCTTTTATCCCTCAAATAGGACAGTTTCTTCCAGAAATGGCACATTTCTCCCAAACATATCACATCTCCTCCAAGAAATACCAGGTTTCCCCCTTCAAATAGAACCTTTTCTCCCACAAGTACCAGCCTTCTCCCCACAAATAGGACATTTTCTTCCAGACATGCCACATTTCTCCCAAATAGATCACATCTTCTCCAAGAAATACCAGGTTTTCCCCTGGAAATAGGACCTTTTCACCCACAAATACCTGTTCTATCCCCATAAGAGGACAGTTTCTTCCAGAAATGCCACATTTCTCCCAAGTATATCACATCTTCTCCAAGAAATACCACGTTTCCCCCTTCAAATAGGACCTTTTCCCCAAAAAAACCTCTTTTAAACCCAAAAGAGGACATTTTCTTCCTGGAATGCCACATTTCTCCCAAATATATCACATCTTCTCCAAGAAATACCAGCTTTCCCCCTGGAAATAGGACCTTTTCACCCACAAATACCTGTTTGATCCCCAAAAGAGGACAGTTTCTTCCAGAAATTCCACATTTCTCCCAAATAGATCACATCTTCTCCAAGAAATACCAGGGTTCCCGCTTCAAATAGGACCTTTTCTCCCACAAATACCTCTTTTATCCCCAAAAGAGGACAGCTTCTTCCAGAAATGCCACATTTCTCCCAAATATATCACAACTCCTCCAAGAAATACCAGGTTTCCCCCTTCAATTAGGAGCTTTTCTCCATGAAATGCCTCCTTTATCCCCAAAATAGGACAGTTTCTTCCAGAAAGGCCACATTTCTCCCAAATATATCACATCTTCTCCAAGAAATACCAGGATTCCTCCTGAAATAGGACCTTCTCACCGAAAACAAACAGCCTTCTACCCCCAAATTGGACATTTTCTTCCAGAAAGGCCAGATTTCTCCCAAATATACCACATCTTCTCCAAGAAATACCACGTTTCCCCCTTGAAATAGGACATTTTCACCCACAAATACCTCTTTTATCCCCAAAAGAGGACAGTTTCTTCCGGACATGCCACATTTCTCCCAAATATATCACATCTTCTCCAAGAAATACCAGGATTCCTCCTGAAATAGGACCATTTCTTCCACAAATACCCGTTTTATCCCCCCAAACTGAACATTTTCTTCAGAAAGGCCAGATTTCTCCCAAATATATCAGATCTTCTCCAAGAAATACCAGCTTTCCCCCTTGAAATATAAACTTTTCTCCCACAAATACCTCTTTTATCCCCAAAAGAGGACAGTTTCTGCCAGAAAGAGCTGATTTCTCCCAAATGTATCACATCTTCTCCAAGAAATACCAGGATTCCTCCTTCAAATAGGACCTTTTCACCAACAAATACCTAATTTATCCCCAAAATAGGACAGTTTCTGCCAGAATGGCCAGATTTCTCCCAAATAGATCACATCTTCTCCAAGAAATACCACGTTTCCCCCTTCAAATAGGACCATTTCACCCACAAATACCTCTTTTATCCCCAAAATAGAACATTTTCTGCCTGAAATGCCACATTTCTCCAAGAAATATATCACATCTTCTCCAAGAAATACCAGGTTTCCCCCTTCAAATAGGACCTTTTCACCCACAAATACCTGTTTTACCCCCCCAAATAGGACAGTTTCTTCCAGAAATGCCACATTTCTCCCAAACATATCACATCTTCTCCAAGAAATACCAGGTTTCCCCCTTCAAATAGAATCTTTTCACCCACAAAAAATTCTTTTGTCCCCAAAAGAGGACAGTTTCTTCCAGAAATGCCACATTTCTCCCAAATATATCACATCTTCTCCAAGAAATACCACATTTCCCCCTTCAAATAGGACCTTTTCACCCACAAATACCTCTTTTATCCCCTTAAGAGGACAGTTTCTTCCAGAAATGCCAGATTTCTTCCAAATATATCACATCTCCTCCTAGAAATACCAGGTTTCCCCCTTCAAATAGGACCTTTTCACCCACAAATACCTCTTTTATCCCCAAAAGAGGACAGTTTCTTCCAGAAAGGCCACATTTCCCCCAAATATATCACATCTTCTCCAAGAAATACCAGGTTTCCCCCTTGTAATAAGACCTTTTCACCCACAAATACCTATTTTATCCCCAAAAGAGGACAGTTTCATCAAGAAATGCCACATTTCTCCCAAATATATCACATCTTCTCCAAGAAATACCAGGTTTCCCCCTTCAAATAGGACCTTTTCACCCACAAATACCTCTTTTATCCCCAAAAGAGGACAGTTTCTTCCAGAAATGCCACATTTCTCCCAAATATATCACATCTTCTCCAAGAAATACCACATTTCCCCCTTCAAATAGGACCTTTTCACCCACAAATACCTCTTTTATCCCCAAAAGAGGTCAGTTTCATCAAGAAATGCCACATTTCTCCCAAATATATCACATCTTCTCCAAGAAATACCAGGTTTCCCCCTTCAAATAGGACCTTTTCACCCACAAATACCTCTTTTATCCCCAAAAGAGGACAGTTTCTTCCAGAAATGCCACATTTCTCCCAAATAGATCACATCTTCTCCAAGAAATACCACATTTCCCCCTTCAAATAGGACCTTTTCACCCACAAATACCTCTTTTATCCCCAAAAGAGGACAGTTTCATCAAGAAATGCCACATTTCTCCCAAATATATCACATCTTCTCCAAGAAATACCAGGTTTCCCCCTTCAAATAGGACCTTTTCACCCACAAATACCTCTTTTATCCCCAAAAGAGGACAGTTTCTTCCAGAAATGCCACATTTCTCCCAAATAGATCACATCTTCTCCAAGAAATACCAGGTTTCCCCCTTCAAATAGGACCTTTTCACCCACAAATACCTCTTTTATCCCCAAAAGAGGACAGTTTCTTCCAGAAAGGCCACATTTCTTCCAAATATATCACATCTTCTCCAAGAAATACCACGTTTCCCCCTTCAAATAGGACCTTATCACCCACAAATACCTCTTTTATCCCCAAAAGAGGACAGTTTCTTCCAGAAATGCCTGATTTCTCCCAAATATATCACATCTTCTCCAAGAAATACCAGGATTCCCCCTTCAAATAGGAACTTTTCACCCACAAATACCACTTTTATCCCCAAAATAGGACAGTTTCTGCCAGAAAGGCCACATTTCTCCCAAACATATCACATCTTCTCCAAGAAATACCAGCTTTCCCCCTTCAAATAGGACCTTTTCACCCACAAATACCTCTTTTTCCCTCAAATAGGACAGGTTCTCCCAGACATGCCACATTTCTCCCAAATATATCACATCTTCTCCAAGAAATAACAGCTTTCCCCCTTCAAATAGGACCTTTTCACCCACAAATACCTCTTTTTCCCTCAAATAGGACAGTTTCTTCCAGACATGCCACATTTCTCCCAAATATATCACATCTTCTCCAAGAAATACCTGCTTTCCCCCTTCAAATAGGACCTTTTCTCCCACAAATACCAGCCTTCTCCCCCCAAATAGGACAGTTTCTTCCAGAAATGCCACATTTCTCCCAAACATATCACATCTTCTCCAAGAAATACCAGCTTTCCCCCTTCAAATAGGACCTTTTCACCCACAAATACCTGTTTTATCCCCCAAATAGGACAGTTTCTTCCAGAAATGCCACATTTCTCCCAAATAGATCACATCTTCTCCAAGAAATACCAGCTTTCCCCCTTCAAATAGGACCTTTTCACCCACTAATAGCAGGCTTCTTCCCAAAATAGGACAGTTTCTTCCAGAAATGCCACATTTCTCCCAAATATATCACATCTTCTCCAAGAAATACCAGGTTTCCCCCTTCAAATAGGACCTTTTCACCCACAAATACCTCTTTTATCCCCAAAATAGGACAGCTTCTTCCAGACATGCCACATTTCTCCCAAATATATCACATCTTCTCCATGAAATACCAGGTTTCCCCCTTCAGATAGGACCTTTTCTCCCACAAATACCTGTTTTATCCCCAAAATAGGACACTTTCTTCCAGAAATGCCACATTTCTCCCAAATATATCACATCTTCTCCAAGAAATACCAGGTTTCCCCCTTCAAATATGACCTTTTCACCCACAAATACCTCCTTTATCCCCAAAATAGGACATTTTCTTCCAGACATGCCACATTTCTCCCAAATAGATCACATCTTCTCCAAGAAATACCACGTTTCCCCCTTCAAATAGGACCTTTTCACCCACAAATACCTCTTTTATCCCCAAAATTGGACAGTTTCTTCCAGAAAGGCCAGATTTCTCCAAAATATATTACATCTTCTCCAAGAAATAACAGGTTTCCCCCTTCAAATACAACGTTTTCACCCACAAATACCTGTTTTATCCCCAAAAGAGGACAGTTTCTTCCAGAAATGCCACATTTCTCCCAAACATACCTCATCTTCTCTAAGAAATAACAGCTTTCCCCCTTCAAATAGGACCTTTTCACCCACAAGTACCTGTTTTATGCCCAAAAGAGGACAGTTTCTTCCAGAAATGCCACATTTTCCCAAATATATCACATCTTCTCCAAGAAATACCAGCTTTCCCCCTTCAAATAGGACCTTTTCACCCACAAATACCTCTTTTATCCCCAAAATAGGACAGTTTCTGCCAGAAAGGCCACATTTCTCCCAAATACATCACATCTTCTCCAAGAAATGCCACGTTTCCCCCTTCAAATAGGACCTTTTCACCCACAAATACCTCTTTTATCCCCAAAAGAGGACAGTCTCTTCCTGACATGCCACATTTCTCCCAAATATATCACATCTTCTCATAGAATTACCAGCTTTACCCCTTCAAATAGGACCTTTTCACCCACAAATACCTCTTTTATCCCCAAAAGAGGACAGTTTCTTCCAGACATGCCACATTTCTCCCAAATATATCACATCTTCTGCAAGAAATACCACGTTTCCCCCTTCAAATAGGACCTTTTCAACCACAAATTCCTGTTTTATCCCTCAAATTGGACATATTCTTCCAGAAATCCCAGATTTCTCCCAAATATATCACATCTTCTCCAAGAAATACCAGCTTTCCCCCTTCAAATAGGACCTTTTCACCCACAAATACCTCTTTTATCCCCAAAATAGGACAGTTTCTTCCAGACATGCCACATTTCTCCCAAATATATCACATCTTCTCCAAGAAATACCAGCTTTCCCCCTTCAAATAGGACCTTTTCACCCACAAATACCTCTTTTATCACCAAAAGAGGACAGTTTCTTCCAGAAATGCCACATTTCTCCCAAATATATCACATCTTCTCCAAGAAATACCACGTTTCCCCCTTCAAATAGGACCTTTTCCCCAAAAAAACCTCTTTTATCCCCAAAATAGGACAGTTTCTTCCAGAAATGCCACATTTCTCCCAAACATAACACATCTTCTCCAAGAAATACCAGCTTTCCCCCTTCAAATAGGACCTTTTCACCCACAAATACCTCTTTTATCCCCAAAAGAGGACAGTTTCTTCCAGAAATGCCACATTTCTCCAAACATATCACATCTCCTCCAAGAAATACCAGGATTCCTCCTGAAATAGGAACTTTTCTTCCTCAAATACCACCCTTCTCCCCCCAAATCGGACATTTTCTTCCAGACATGCCACATTTCTCCCAAATAGATCACATCTTCTCCAAGAAATACCAGGTTTTCCCCTGGAAATAGGACCTTTTAACCCACAAATACCTCTTCTATCCCCAAAAGAGGACAGTTTCTTCCAGAAATGCCACATTTCTCCCAAACATATCACATATTCTCCAAGAAATACCAGGTTTCCCCCTTCAAATAGGACCTTTTCACCCACAAATACCTGCTTTATCCCCAAAATAGGACAGTTTCTTCCAGAAATGCCACATTTCTCCCAAATATATCACATCTTCTCCAAGAAATACCACGTTTCCCCCTTCAAATAGGAACTTTTCAACCACAAATACCTCTTTTATGCCCAAAAGAGGACAGTTTCTCCCAGAAATGCCACATTTCTCCCAAACATATCACATCTTCTCATAGAATTACCAGCTTTCCCCCTTCAAATAGGACCTTTTCACCCACCAATACCTGTTTTATCCCCAAAATAGGACAGTTTCTTCCAGAAATGCCACATTTCTCCCAAATATATCACATCTTCTCCAAGAAATACCAGCTTTCCCCCTTCAAATAAGACCTTTTCACCCACAAATACCTCTTTTATCTCCAGAAGAGGACAATTTCTTCCAGAAATGCCACATTTCTCCCAAATATATCACATCTCCAAGAAATACCAGGTTTCCCTCTTCAAATAGGACCTTTTCACCCACAAATACCTGTTTTACCCCCACAAATAGGACACTTTCTTCCAGAAATGCCACATTTCTCCCAAATATATCACATCTCCTCCAAGAAATACCAGGTTTTCCCTTGGAAATAGGGCCTTTTCACCCACAAATACCTCTTTTATCCCCAAAAGAGGACAGTTTCTTCCAGAAAGGCCACATTTCTCCCAAATATATCACATCTTCTCCAAGAAATACCACGTTTCCCCCTTCAAATAGGACATTTTCAACCACAAATACCTGTTTGATCCCCAAAATAGGACAGTTTCTGCCAGAAATGCCACATTTCTCCCAAACATATCACATCTTCTCCAAGAAATACCACGTTTCCCCGTTCAAATAGGAACTTTTCACCCACAAAAAATTCCTTTATCCCCAAGAGAGGACAGTTTCTTCCAGAAATGCCACATTTCTCCCAAATATATCACATCTTCTCCAAGAAATACCAGCTTTCCCCCTTCAAATAGGACCTTTTCACCCACAAATACCTCTTTTATCCCCAAAAGAGGACAGTTTCTTCCAGAAATGCCACATTTCTTCCAAATATATCACATCTCTTCCGAGAAATACCTGGTTTCCCCCTTCAAATAGGACCTTTTCACCCATAAATACCTCTTTTATCCCCAAAAGAGGACAGTTTCTTCCAGACATGCCACATTTCCCCCAAATATATCACATCTCCTGCAAGAACTACCAGGTTTCCCCCTTCAAACAGGAACTTTTCACCCACAAATACCACTTTTATCCCCAAAGTAGGACAGTTTCTTCCAGACATGCCACATTTCTCCCAAATATATCACATCTTCTCCAAGAAATACCAGTATTCTTCCTGAAATATGACCTTTTCTACCACAAATACCACCATTCCCACACCAGTTAGGACAGTTTCTTCCAGACATGCCAGATTTCTCCCAAATAGATCACATCTTCTCCAAGAAATACCAGGTTTCCCCCTTGAAATAGGACCTTATCACCCACAAATACCTCTTTTATCCCCAAAAGAGGACAGTTTCTTCCGGACATGCCACATTTCTCCCAAACATATCACATCTTCTCCAAGAAATAACAGCTTTCCCCCTTCAAATAGGACCTTTTCACCCACAAATACCTGCTTTATCCCTAAAATAGGACAGTTTCTTCCAGAAATGCCACATTTCTCCCAAATATATCACATCTTCTCCAAGAAATACCAGCTTTCCCCCTTCAAATAGGAACTTTTCAACCACAAATACCACTTTTATCCCCAAAGTAGGACAGATTCTTCCAGACATGCCATATTTCTCCCAAATATATCACATCTTCTCCAAGAAATACCAGGTTTCCCCCTTCAAATAGGACCTTTTCTCCCACAAATACCTGTTTTATCCCCAAAAGAGGACAGTTTCTTCCAGAAATGCCACATTTCTCCCAAATAGATCACATCTTCACCAAGAAATACCAGGATTCTTCCTGAAATATGACCTTTTCTCCCACAAATACCACTATTCTCACAGCAGTTAGGACATTTTCTTCCAGAAAGGCCAGATTTCTCCCAAATATACCACATCTTCTCCAAGAAATACCAGGTTTCCCCCTTCAAATAGGACCTTTTCACCCACAAATACCTCATTTATCCCCAAAATAGGACAGTTTCTTCCGGACATGCCACATTTCTCCCAAATATATCACAGCTTCTCCAAGAAATAACAGCTTTCCCCCTTCAAATAGGACCTTTTCACCCACAAAAAATTATTTTATCCCCAAAATAGGACAATTTCTTCCAGAAATGCCACATTTCTCCCAAATAGATCACATCTTCTCCAAGAAATACCAGGTTTCCCCCTTCAAATACGAACTTTTCACCCACAAATACCTCTTTTATCCCTCAAATAGGACAGTTTCTTCCAGACATGCCACATTTCTCCCAAATATATCACATCTTCTCCAAGAAATACCAGGATTCCTCCTGAAAGAGGACCTTTTCTCCCAGAAATAAAAGCCTTCTCCCCGCAAATAGGTCAGTTTCTTCCTGACATGCCACATTACTCCCAAATATATCACATCTTCTCCAAGAAATACCAGCTTTCCCCCTTCAGATAGGAACTTTTCACCCACACATACCTCTTTTCTCCCCAAAAGAGGACAGTTTCTTCCAGACATGCCACATTTCTCCCAAATATATCACATCTTCTCCAAGAAATACCAGCTTTCCCCCTTCAAATAGGACCTTTTCTCCCACAAATACCTGTTTTATCCCCAAAAGAGGACAGTTTCTTCCAGAAATGCCATATTTCTACCAAACATATCACATCTTCTCCAAGAAATACCAGGTTTCCCCCTTCAAATAAGACCTTTTCACCCACAAATACCTCTTTTATCCCCAGAAGAGGACAGTTTCTTCTAGAAAGGCCACATTTCTCCCAAACATATCACATCTCCTCCCAGAAATACCAGGATTCCTCCTTCAAATAGGACCTTTTCTCCCACAAATACCACCCTTCTCCCCCCAAATAGGACATTTTCGTACAGACATGCCACATTTCTCCCAAATGTATCACATCTTCTCCAAGAAATAGCAGGTTATCCCCTGGAAATAGAACCTTTTCACCCACAAAAACCTCTTTTATCCCCAAAATAGGACAGTTTCTTCCAGAAAGGCCACATTTCTCCCAAATATATCACATCTTCTCCAAGAAATACCACGTTTCCCCCTTCAAATAGGACCTTTTCCCCAAAAAAACCTCTTTTATCCCCAAAAGAGGACAGTTTCTTCCAGGAATGCCACATTTCTCCCAAATATATCACATCTTCTCCAAGAAATACCAGGTTTCCCCCTTCAAATAGGACCTTTTCACCCACAAATACCTCTTTTATCCCCAAAAGAGGACAGTTTCTTCCAGAAATGCCACATTTCTCCCAAATATATCACATCTCCAAGAAATAACAGGTTTCCTCCTGAAATAGGACCTTGTCACCCACAGATTCCTGTTTTATCTCTTTGTTCCGAGCGACATTTCGTTTTGGAGTGTTTATCCGATGCTACACTTCAGCATTCTGTGACGAATAGAGTAGAAGAGAAAAGCCCCACTAATAAGGCAGCTAGAAGCTCCAGAAGCCACACACGTTGTGCTTTCAGGGAGGACGTTCCAGAAAGTCGAGAGTTGTGGCTTCTTTCCTGCGGAGAAAAAACCCCCTGTTTTCAGGCAATGCTGGACGCTGAATTCTCTCCTTCTCGGCATTTCAATACCGCTCCTTCGCTCTCGTGGCTCGAAAGCGGCACTCGCGCTGAACCGCTCCGGAGAGTCTGCAGTTGCTGTCCGGTCCATCGCGGTTCTGCCCGAGTGCCGCTTGCAGCCTTCAGCAGCGCTCTCGTTTCTCTCGGATGCCGGGAAAGAGCGACTTCAGCCGGATGCTTTGCTCCGACGAGTGAGCGGCTTCTTCTGCGCACATCGCAATGGAGCGCTTTTGACTTCTCCATGTGTCCATGCAGAATGCACTACGCTTCTCTCTCATTCTAATCCCTTTTTCCGAGCGACATTTCGTTTTGGAGTGTTTATCCGATGCTACACTTCAGCATTCTGTGACGAATAGAGTAGAAGAGAAAAGCCCCACTAATAAGGCAGCTAGAAGCTCCAGAAGCCACACACGTTGTGCTTTCAGGGAGGACGTTGCAGAAAGTCGAGAGTTGTGGCTTCTTTCCTGCGGAGAAGGGGGAAACCTGGTATTTCTTGGAGATGTGATATATTTGGGAGAAATGTGGCATGTCTGGAAGAAACTGTCCTCTTTTGGGGATAAAAGAGGTATTTGCGGGTGAAAAGGTCCTATTTGAAGGGGGAAAACTGGTATTTCTTGGTGAAGATGTGATATATTTGGGAGAAATGAGGCATTTCTGGAAGAAAATGTCCAATTTGGGGGGAGAAGGCTGGTAGTTGTGGGCGAGAAGGTCCTATTTCAGGAGGAATCCTGCTATTTCGTGGAGAAGATGTGATATATTTGGGAGAAATGTGGCATTTCTGGAAGAAACTGTCCTCTTTTGGGGATAAAAGAGGTATTTGTGGGTGAAAAGGTCCTATTTGAAGGGGGAAACCTGGTATTTCTTGGAGAAGATGTGATCTATTTGGGAGAAATCTGGCCTTTCTGGAAGAAACTGTCCTCTTTTGGGGACAAAACATGTATTTGTGGGTGAAAAGGAACTTTTGAAGGGGGAAACCTGATATTTCTTGGAGAAGATGTGATATGTTTGGGAGAAATGTGGCATGTCTGGAAGAAACTGTCCTCTTTTGGGGACAAAACATGTATTTGTGGGTGAAAAGGTACTTTTGAAGGGGGAAACCTGATATTTCTTGGAGAAAATGTGATATGTTTGTGAGAAATGTGGCATGTCTGGAAGAAACTGTCCTCTTTTGGGGATAAAACAGGTATTTGTGGGTGAAAAGGTCCTATTTGAAGGGGGAAACCTGGTATTTCATGGAGAAGATGTGATCTATTTGGGAGAAATGTGGCATTTCTGGAAGAAACTGTCCTCTTTTGGGGATAAAAGAGGTATTTGTGGGTGAAAAGGTCCTATTTGAATGGGGAAACCTGGTATTTCTTGTAGAAGATGTGATCTATTTGGGAGAAATGTGGCATTTCTGGAAGAAACTGTCCTCTTTTGGGGATAAAACAGGTAATTGTGGGTGAAAAGTTCCTATTTGAAGGGGGAACCCTGGTATTTCTTGGAGAAGATGTGATATATTTGGGAGAAATATGGCATTTCTGGAAGAAACTGTCCTATTTTGGGGATAAAACAGGTATTTGTGGGAGAAAAGGTCCTATTTGAAGGGGGAAAGCTGGTATTTCTTGGAGAAGATGTGATATATTTGGGAGAAATCTGGCATGTCTGGAAGAAACTGTCCTCTTTTGGGGATAAAAGAGGTATTTGTGGGTGAAAAGGTCCTATTTGAAGGGGGAAACCAGGTATTTCATGGAGAAGATGTGATCTATTTGGGAGAAATGTGGCATTTCTGAAGAAACTGTCCTCATTTGGGGATAAAAGAGGTATTTGTGGGTGAAAAGGTCCTATTTGAAGGGGGAAAGCTGGTATTTCTTGGAGAAGATGTGATATATTTGGGAGAAATGTGGCCTTTCTGGAAGAAACTGTCCTATTTGGGGAATAAAAGAGGTATTTGTGGGTGAAAAGTTCCTATTTGAAGGGGGAAAGCTGGTATTTCTTGGAGAAGATGTGATATATTTGGGAGAAATATGGCATTTCTGGAAGAAACTGTCCTATTTTGGGGAGAAAAGAGGTATTTGTGGGAGAAAAGGTCCTATTTGAAGGGGGAACCCTGGTATTTCTTGGAGAAGATGTGATATATTTGGGAGAAATGTGGCATGTCTGGCAGAAACTGTCCTATTTGGGGGATAAAACAGGTATTTGTGGGAGAAAAGGTCCTATTTGAAGAGGGAAACCAGGTATTTCATGGAGGATATGTGATCTATTTGGGAGAAATGTGGCCTTTCTGGAAGAAAATGTCCAATTTGGGGGGAGAAGGCTGGTAGTTTTCGGTGAGAAGGTCCTATTTCAGGAGGAATCCTGGTATTTCTTGGAGAAGATGTGATATATTTGGGAGAAATGTGGCCTTTCTGGAAGAAAATGTCCAATTTGGGGGGAGAAGGCTGGTAGTTTTGGGTGAGAAGGTCCTATTTCAGGAGGAATCCTGGCATTTCTTGGAGAAGACGTGATATATTTGGGAGAAATGTGGCATGTCTGGAAGAAACTGTCCTCTTTTGGGGATAAAAGAGGTATTTGTGGTTGAAAAGGTCCTATTTGAAGGGGGAAACCTGGCATTTCTTGGAGAAGATGTTCTATACTTGGCAGAAATCTGGAATTTCTAGAAGAAAATTTCCAATTTGAGGGATAAAACTGGTATTTGTGGGTGAAAAGGTCCTATTTGAAGGGGGAAACCTGGTATTTCTTGGAGAAGATGTGATATATTTGGGAGAAATGTGGCCTTTCTGGAAGAAACTGTCCTATTCTGGGGATGAAAGAGGTATTTTTGGGTGAAAAGGTCCTATTTGAAGGGGGAAAGCTGGTATTTCTTGGAGAAGATGTGATCTATTTGGGAGAAATGTGGCATGTCTGGAAGAAACTGTCCTATTCTGGGGATAAAACAGGTATTTGTGGGTGAAAAGGTCCTATTTGAAGGGGGAAACGTGGTATTTCTTGGAGAAGATGTGATATATATGGGAGAAATTTGTCATTTCTGGCAGAAACTGTCCTCCTTTGGTGATAAAAGAGGTATTTGCGGGTGAAAAGGTCCTATTTGAAGGGGGAAAGCTGGTATTTCTTGGAGAAGATGTGATATATTTGGGAGAAATGTGGCATTTCTGGAAGAAACTGTCCTATTTTGGGGATAAAAGAGGTATTTGTGGGTGAAAAGGTTCTATTTGAAGGGGGAAAGCTGGTATTTCTTGGAGAAGATGTGATCTATTTGGGAGAAATGTGGCATTTCTGGAAGAAACTGTCCTATTTTGGGAAAAAAAGAGGTATTTGTGTGTGAAAAGGTCCTATTTCGAGTGGGAAACCTGGTATTTCTAGGAGAAGATGTGATCTATTTGGGAGAAATGTGGCATTTCTGGAAGAAACTGTCCTATTTTGGGAAAAAAAGAGGTATTTGTGTGTGAAAAGGTCCTATTTCCAGGGGAAAACCTGGTATTTCTAAGAGAAGATGTGATCTGTTTGGGAGAAATGTGGCATTTCTGGAAGAAACTGTCGTATTTGGGGAGAAAATAGGTATTTGTGGGAGAAAAGGTCCTATTTGAAGGGGGAAAGGTGGTATTTCTTGGAGAAGATGTGATATATTTGGGAGAAATGTGGCATTTCTGGAAGAAAAAGTCCAATTTGCGGGGAGAAGGCTGGTATTTGTGGGAGAAAAGTTCCTATTTGAAGGGGGAAACGTGGTATTTCTTGGAGAAGATGTGATATATTTGGGAGAAATGTGGCATTTCTGGAACAAACTGTCCTCTTTTGGGGATAAAAGAGGTATTTGTGGGTTAAAAGGTCCTATTTGAAGGGGGAAACCTGGTATTTCTTGGAGAAGATGTTCTATACTTGGGAGAAATCTGGCATTTCTAGAAGAAAATTTCCAATTTGAGGGATAAAACTGGTATTTGTGGGTGAAAAGGTCCTATTTGAAGGGGGAAACGTGGTATTTCTTGGAGAAGATGTGATATATTTGGGAGAAATGTGGCCTTTCTGGAAGAAACTGTCCTATTCTGGGGATGAAAGAGGTATTTTTGGGTGAAAAGGTCCTATTTGAAGGGGGAAAGCTGGTATTTCTTGGAGAAGATGTGATATATTTGGGAGAAATCAGGCATGTCTGGAAGAAACTGTCCTATTCTGGGGATAAAACAGGTATTTGTGGGTGAAAAGGTCCTATTTGAAGGGGGAAACGTGGTATTTCTTGGAGAAGATGTGATATATATGGGAGAAATTTGTCATTTCTGGAAGAAACTGTCCTCCTTTGGTGATAAAAGAGGTATTTGAGGGTGAAAAGGTCCTATTTGAAGGGGGAAAGCTGGTATTTCTTGGAGAAGATGTGATATATTTGGGAGAAATGTGGCATTTCTGGAAGAAACTGTCCTCTTTTGGGGATAAAAGAGGTATTTGTGGGTGAAAAGGTTCTATTTGAAGGGGGAAAGCTGGTATTTCTTGGAGAAGATGTGATCTATTTGGGAGAAATGTGGCATTTCTGGAAGAAACTGTCCTATTTTGGGAAAAAAAGAGGTATTTGTGTGTGAAAAGGTCCTATTTCGAGTGGGAAACCTGGTATTTCTAGGAGAAGATGTGATCTATTTGGGAGAAATGTGGCATTTCTGGAAGAAACTGTCCTATTTTGGGAAAAAAAGAGGTATTTGTGGGTGAAAAGGTCCTATTTCCAGGGGAAAACCTGGTACTTCTAGGAGAAGATGTGATCTGTTTGGGAGAAATGTGGCATGTCTGAAAGAAACTGTCGTATTTGGGGAGAAAATAGGTATTTGTGGGAGAAAAGGTCCTATTTGAAGGGGGAAAGGTGGTATTTCTTGGAGAAGATGTGATATATTTGGGAGAAATGTGGCATTTCTGGAAGAAAAAGTCCAATTTGCGGGGAGAAGGCTGGTATTTGTGGGAGAAAAGTTCCTATTTGAAGGGGGAAACGTGGTATTTCTTGGAGAAGATGTGATATGTTTGGGAGAAATCTGGCATTCCTGGAAGAAACTGTCCTCTTCTGGGGATAAAAGAGGTTCTTTTGGGGTATAGGTTCTATTTGAAGGGGGAAACGTTGTATTTCTTGGAGAAGATGTGATATATTTGGGAGAAATCAGGCATTTCTGGAAGAAACTGTCTTATGTTGGGGTAAAAGAATTGTTTGTGGGTGAAAAGTTCCTATTTGAAGGGGGAAAGCTGGTATTTCTTGGAGAAGATGTGATATATTTGGGAGAAATGTGGCATGTCAGGAAGAAACTGTCCAATTTGGGGGGAGAAGGCTGGTAGTTTTGGGTGAGAAGGTCCTCTTTCAGGAGGAATCCTGGTATTTCTTGGAGAAGATGTGATATATTTGGGAGAAATGTGGCATTTCTGGAAGAAACTGTCCTATTTGAGGGATAAAAGAGGTATTTGTGGGTGAAAAGGTCGTATTTGAAGGGGGAAAGCTGGTATTTCTTGAAGGAGATGTGATATATTTGGGAGAAATCAGGCATTTCTGGAAGATACTGTCCTCTTTTGGGGATAAAAGAATTTTTTGTGGGTGAGAAGTTCGTATTTGAAGGGGGAAACCTGTTATTTCTTGGAGAAGATGTGATATGTTTGGGAGAAATGTGGCATTTCTGGGAGAAACTGTCCTCTTTTGGGGAAAAAACAGGTATTTGTGGGTGAAAAGGTCCTATTTGAAGGGGGTAAGCAGGTATTTCTTGGAGAAGATGTGATATATTTGGGAGAAATGTGGCATGTCTGGAAGAAACTGTCCTATTTTGGGGATAAATGAGGTATTTGTGGGTGAAAAGGTCCTATTTGTAGGGGAAAACCTGTTATTTCTTGGAGAAGATGTGATCTATTTGGGAGAAATGTGGCATTTCTGCAAGAAACTGTTCTCTTTTGGGGATAAAAGAGGTATTTGTGGGTGAAAAGTTCCTATTTGAAGGGGGAACCCTGGTATTTCTTGGAGAAGATGTGATCTATTTGGGAGAAATGTGGCATGTCTGGAAGAAACTGTCCTCTTCTGGGGATAAAAGAGGTATTTGTGGGTGATAAGGTCCTATTTGAAGGGGGAACCCTGGTATTTCTTGGAGAAGATGTGATATTTTTGGGAGAAATGTGGCATTTCTGGAAGAAACTGTCCTCTTTTGGGGATAAAACAGGTATTGGTGGGTGAAAAGGTCCTATTTGAAGGGGGAAACCTGGTATTTCTTGGAGAAGAGGTGATATATTTGGGAGAAATGTGGCATGTCTGGAAGAAACTGTCCTCTTTTGGGGATAAAACAGGTATTTGTGGGTGAAAAGGTCCTATTTGAAGGGGGAAAGCTGGTATTTCTTGGAGAAGATGTGATCTATTTGGGAGAAATGTGGCCTTTCTGGAAGAAAATGTATAATCTGGGGGGAGAAGGCTGGTAGTTTTCGGTGAGAAGGTCCTATTTCAGGAGGAATCCTGGTATTTCTTGGAGAAGATGTGATATATTTGGGAGAAATGTGGCCTTTCCGGAAGAAAATGTCCAATTTGGGGGGAGAAGGCTGGTAGTTTTGGTTGAGAATGTCCTATTTCAGGAGGAATCCTGGTATTTCTTGGAGAAGATGTGATATATTTGGGAGAAATCTGGCATGTCTGGAAGAAACTGTCCTCTTTTGGGGATAAAAGAGGTATTAGTGGTTGAAAAGGTCCTATTTGAAGGGGGAAAGCTGGTATTTCTTGGAGAAGATGCTATATATTTGGGAGAAATGTGGCATTTCTGGAAGAAACTGTCCTCTTTTGTGGATAAAAGAGGTATTTCATGGAGAAAAGGTCCTAATTCAAGGGGGAAACCTGGTATTTCTTGGAGGAGTTGTGATATATTTGGGAGAAATGTGGCATTTCTGGAAGAAACTGTCCTATTTTGGGGATAAAAGAGGTATTTGAAGGGGGAAAAGGTCCTATTTGAAGGGGGAACCCTGGTATTTCTTGGAGAAGATGTGATATATTTGGGAGAAATGTGGCATTCCTGGAAGAAACTGTCCTATTTTGGGGATAAAAGAGGTATTTGTGGGTGAGAAGGTCCTATTTGAAGGGGGAACCCTGGTATTTCTTGGAGAAGATGTGATATATTTGGGAGAAATCTGGCATTCCTGGAAGAAACTGTCCTCTTTTGGGGATAAAAGAGGTTTTTTTGGGGAAAAGGTCCTATTTGAAGGGGGAAACGCGGTATTTCTTGGAGAAGATGTGATATGTTTGGGAGAAATGTGCCATTTCTGGAAGAAACTGTCCTCTTTTGGGGATAAAAGAGGTATTTGTGGGTGAAAAGGTCCTATTTGAAGGGGGAAAGCTGGTATTTCTTGGAGAAGATGTGATCTATTTGGGAGAAACCTGGCATTTCTGGAAGAAAATGTCCTATTTTGGGGATAAAACAGGTATTTGTGGGTGAAAAGGTCCTATTTGAAGGGGAAAGCTGGTATTTCTTGGAGAAGATGTGATATGTTTGGGAGAAATGTGGCATTCCTGGAAGAAAATGTCCTCTTTTGGGGATAAAAGAGGTATTTCATGGAGAAAAGGTCCTATTTGAAGGGGGAAACCTGGTATTTCTTGAAGGAGATGTGATATATTTGGGAGAAATGTGGCATGTCTGGAAGAAACTGTCCCATTTTGGGGATAAAAGAGGTATTTGTGGGTGAAAAGGTCCTATTTGAAGGGGGAAACCTGGTATTTCTTGGAGAAGATGTGATGTATTTGGGAGAAATCTGGCATTTCTGGAAGAAACTGTCCTATTTGGGGGAGAAGCCTGCTATTAGTGGGTGAAAAGGTCCTATTTGAAGGGGAAAGCTGGTATATCTTGGAGAAGATGTGATATACTTGGGAGAAATGTGGCCTTTCTGGAAGAAACTGTCCTCTTTTGGGGATAAAACAGGTATTTGAGGGTGAAAAGGTCCTATTTGAAGGGGGAAACGTGGTATTTCTTGGAGAAGATGTGATATGTTTGGGAGAAATGTGGCATTTCTGGAAGAAACTGTCCTATTTGGGGGGAGAAGGCTGGTATTTGTGGGAGAAAAGGTCCTATTTGAAGGGGGAAAGCTGGTATTTCTTGGAGAAGATGTGATATATTTGGGAGAAATGTGGCATGTCTGGAAGAAACTGCCCTATTTGAGGGATAAAGAGGTATTTGTGGGTTTAAAAGGTCCTATTTGAAGGGGGAAACCTGGTACTTCTTGGAGAAGATGATATATATTTGGGAGAAATCAGGCATTTCTGGAAGAAACTGTCCTATTTTGGGGATAAAAGTATTTTTTGTGGGTGAAAAGGTCCTATTTGAAGGGGGAAAGCTGGTATTTCTTGGAGAAGATGTGATATGTTTGGGAGAAATGTGGCATTTCTGGCAGAAACTGTCCTCTTTTGGGGATAAAAGAGGTATTTGTGGGTGATAAGGTCCTATTTGAAGGGGGAAACCTGGTATTTCTTGGAGAAGATGTGATCTATTTGGGAGAAATGTGGCCTTTCTGGAAGAAACTGTCCTCTTTTGGGGATAAAAGAGGTATTTGTGGGTGAAAAGGTCCTATTTGAAGGGGGAAACCTGGTATTTCTAGGAGGAGATGTGATATATTTGGAAGAAATCTGGCATTTCTGGAAGAAACTGTCCTCTTTTGGGGATAAAACAGGTATTTGTGGGTGAAAAGGTCCTATTTGAAGGGGGAAACCAGGTATTTCTTGGAGAAGATGTGATATATTTGGGAGAAATGTGGCATTTATGGAAGAAACTGTGCTCTTTTGGGGATAAAAGAGGTATTTGTGGGTGAAAAGGTCCTATTTGAAGGGGGAAAGTTGGTATTTCTTGGAGAAGATGTGATATATTGGGAGAAATGTGGCCTTTCTGGAAGAAACTGTCCTCTTTTGGGGATAAAATAGGTATTTGTGGGTGAAAAGGTCCTATTTCAAGGGGGAACCTGGTATTTCTTGGTGAAGATGTGATATATTTTGGAGAAATCTGGCATTTCTGGAACAAACTGTCCTATTTTGGGGATAAAACAGGTATTTGTGGGAGAAAAGGTCCTATTTGAAGGGGGAAAGCTGGATGTTCTTGCAGGAGATGTGATATATTTGGGAGAAATGTGGCATGTCTGGAAGAAACTGTCCTCTTTTGGGGATAAAAGAGGTATTTGTGGGTGAAAAGGTCCTATTTGAAGGGGGAAACCAGGCATTTCTTGGAGAAGATGTGATATATTTGGGAGAAATGTGGCATTTCTGGAAGAAACTGTCCTATTTTGGGGATAAATGAGGTATTTGTGGGTGAAAAGGTCCTATTTGAAGGGGGAAACCTGGTATTTCTTGGAGAAGATGTGATATGTTTGGGAGAAATGTGGCATTTCTGGAAGAAACTGTCTTATTTTGGGGATAAACCTGGAATTTGTGGGTGAAAATGTCCTATTTGAGGGGGAAAACCAGGTATTTCTTGGAGAAGATGTGATATATTTGGGAGAAATGTGGCATTTCTGGAAGAAACTGTCCTCTTTTGGGGATAAAAGAGGTATTTGTGGGAGAAAAGGTCCTATTTGAAGGGGGAAACCTGGCATTTCTTGGAGAAGCTGTGATATATTTGGGAGAAACCTGGCATTTAAGGAAGAAACTGTCCTATTTTGGGGATAAAAGAGGTATTTGTGGGTGAGAAGGTCCTATTTGAAGGGGGAACCCTGGTATTTCTTGGAGAAGATGTGATATATTTGGGAGAAATCTGGCATTCCTGGAAGAAACTGTCCTCTTTTGGGGATAAAAGAGGTTTTTTTGGGGAAAAGGTCCTATTTGAAGGGGGAAAGCTGGTATTTCTTGGAGAAGATGTGATATGTTTGGGAGAAATGTGCCATTTCTGGAAGAAACTGTCCTCTTTTGGGGATAAAAGAGGTATTTGTGGGTGAAAAGGTCCTATTTGAAGGGGGAAAGCTGGTATTTCTTGGAGAAGATGTGATCTATTTGGGAGAAACCTGGCATTTCTGGAAGAAAATGTCCTATTTTGGGGATAAAACAGGTATTTGTGGGTGAAAAGGTCCTATTTGAAGGGGAAAGCTGGTATTTCTTGGAGAAGATGTGATATGTTTGGGAGAAATGTGGCATTCCTGGAAGAAAATGTCCTCTTTTGGGGATAAAACAGGTATTTCATGGAGAAAAGGTCCTATTTGAAGGGGGAAACCTGGTATTTCTTGAAGGAGATGTGATATATTTGGGAGAAATGTGGCATGTCTGGAAGAAACTGTCCCATTTTGGGGATAAAAGAGGTATTTGTGGGTGAAAAGGTCCTATTTGAAGGGGGAAACCTGGTATTTCTTGGAGAAGATGTGATGTATTTGGGAGAAATCTGGCATTTCTGGAAGAAACTGTCCTATTTGGGGGAGAAGCCTGCTATTAGTGGGTGAAAAGGTCCTATTTGAAGGGGAAAGCTGGTATATCTTGGAGAAGATGTGATATACTTGGGAGAAATGTGGCCTTTCTGGAAGAAACTGTCCTCTTTTGGGGATAAAACAGGTATTTGAGGGTGAAAAGGTCCTATTTGAAGGGGGAAACGTGGTATTTCTTGGAGAAGATGTGATATGTTTGGGAGAAATGTGGCATTTCTGGAAGAAACTGTCCTATTTGGGGGGAGAAGGCTGGTATTTGTGGGAGAAAAGGTCCTATTTGAAGGGGGAAAGCTGGTATTTCTTGGAGAAGATGTGATATATTTGGGAGAAATGTGGCATGTCTGGAAGAAACTGCCCTATTTGAGGGATAAAGAGGTATTTGTGGGTTTAAAAGGTCCTATTTGAAGGGGGAAACCTGGTACTTCTTGGAGAAGATGATATATATTTGGGAGAAATCAGGCATTTCCGGAAGAAACTGTCCTATTTTGGGGATAAAAGTATTTTTTGTGGGTGAAAAGGTCCTATTTGAAGGGGGAAAGCTGGTATTTCTTGGAGAAGATGTGATATGTTTGGGAGAAATGTGGCATTTCTGGCAGAAACTGTCCTCTTTTGGGGATAAAAGAGGTATTTGTGGGTGATAAGGTCCTATTTGAAGGGGGAAACCTGGTATTTCTTGGAGAAGATGTGATCTATTTGGGAGAAATGTGGCCTTTCTGGAAGAAACTGTCCTCTTTTGGGGATAAAAGAGGTATTTGTGGGTGAAAAGGTCCTATTTGAAGGGGGAAACCTGGTATTTCTAGGAGGAGATGTGATATATTTGGAAGAAATCTGGCATTTCTGGAAGAAACTGTCCTCTTTTGGGGATAAAAGAGGTATTTGTGGGTGAAAAGGTCCTATTTGAAGGGGGAAACCAGGTATTTCTTGGAGAAGATGTGATATATTTGGGAGAAATGTGGCATTTATGGAAGAAACTGTGCTCTTTTGGGGATAAAAGAGGTATTTGTGGGTGAAAAGGTCCTATTTGAAGGGGGAAAGCTGGTATTTCTTGGAGAAGATGTGATATATTGGGAGAAATGTGGCCTTTCTGGAAGAAACTGTCCTCTTTTGGGGATAAAATAGGTATTTGTGGGTGAAAAGGTCCTATTTCAAGGGGGAACCTGGTATTTCTTGGTGAAGATGTGATATATTTTGGAGAAATCTGGCATTTCTGGAAGAAACTGTCCTCTTTTGGGGATAAAAGAGGTATTTGTTGGAGAAAAGGTCCTATTTGAAGGGGGAAACCTGGCATTTCTTGGAGAAGCTGTGATATATTTGGGAGAAACCTGGCATTTAAGGAAGAAACTGTCCTATTTTGGGGATAAAAGAGGTATTTGTGGGTGAAAAGGTCCTATTTGAAGTTGAATACCTGGTATTTCTTGGTGAAGATGTGATCTATTTGGGAGAAATCTGGCATTTCTGGAAGAAACTGTCCTCTTTTGGGGATAAAAGAGGTATTTGTGGGTGATAAGGTCCTATTTGAAGGGGGAAACGTGGTATTTCTTGGAGAAGATGTGATATGTTTGGGAGAAATATGGCATGTATGGCAGAAAATGTCCTCTTTTGGGGATAAAAGAGGTATTTGTGGGTGAAACGGTCCTATTTGAAGGGGGAAATCTGGTATTTCTTGGAGAAGATGTGATATATTTGGGAGAAATGTGGCATGTCTGGAAGAAACTGTCCTATTTTGGGGATAAAACAGGTATTTGTGGGAGAAAAGGTCCTATTTGAAGGGGGAAACCTGGTATTTCTTGGAGAAGATGTGATATATTTGGGAGAAATGTGGCTTTTCTGGAAGAAAGTGTCCTCTTTTGGGGATAAAACAGGTATTTGTGGGAGAAAAGGTCCTATTTGAAGGGGGAAAGCTGGTATTTCTTGAAGGAGATGTGATATATTTGGGAGAAATGTGGCATGTGAGGAAGAAACTGTCCTATTTTGGGGATAAAAGAGGTATTTGTGGGTGAAAAGGTCCTATTTGAAGGGGGAAACGTGGTATTTCTTGGAGAAGATGTGATCTATTTGGGAGAAATGTGGCATTTCTGGAAGAAACTGTCCTCTTTTGGGGGAGAAGCCTGCCACTAGTGGGTGAAAAGGTCCTATTTGAAGGGGGAAACCTGGCATTTCTTGGAGAAGATGTGATATATTTGGGAGAAAGGTGGCATTTCTGGAAGAAACTGTCCTCTTTTGGGGATAAAAGAGGTATTTGTGGGTGAAAAGGTCCTATTTGAAGGGGGAAACCTGGTATTTCTTGGAGAAGATGATATATATTTGGGAGAAATGTGGCATTTCTGGAAGAAACTGTGCTCTTTTGGGGATAAAAGTGGTATTTGTGGGTTAGAAGGTCCTATTTGAAGGAGGAAAGCTGGTATTTCTTGGAGAAGATGTGATATATATTTGGGAGAAATGTGGCATTTCTGGAAGAAACTGTCCTATTTTGGGGATAAAAGAGGTTTTTTTGGGGAAAAGTTCCTATTTGAAGGGGGAAACGTGGTATTTCTTGGAGAAGATGTGATATATTTGGGAGAAATGTGGCATTTCTTGAAGAAACTGTCCTATTTTGGGGATAAAACAGATATTTGTGGGTGAAAAGGTCCTATTTGAAGGGGAAAACCTGGTATTTCTTGGAGAAGATGTGATATATTTGGGAGAAATGTGGCATGTCTGGAAGAAAATGTCCTATTTGGGGGGAGAAGGGTGGTATTTGTGGGAGAAAAGTTCCAATTTCAGGAGGAATCCTGGTATTTCTTGGAGGAGACGTGATATGTTTGGGAGAAATGTGGCATGTCAGGAACAAACTGTCCTCTTTTGGGGATAAAACAGGTATTTGTGGGTGAAAAGGTCCTATTTGAAGGGGGAAAGCAGGTATTTCTTGGAGAAGATGTGATATGTTTGGGAGAAATATGGCATTTCTGGAAGAAACTGTCCTCTTTTGGGGATAAAACAGGTATTTGTGGGTGAAAAGGTCCTATTTGAAGGGGGAAAGCTGGTATTTCTTGGAGAAGATGTGATATATTTGGGAGAAATGTGGCCTTTCTGGTAGAAACTGTCCTCTTTTGGGGATAAAAGAGGTATTTGTGGGTGAAAAGGTCCTATTTGAAGGGGGAAAGCTGGTATTTCTTGGAGAAGATGTGATATGTTTGGGAGAAATGTGGCATTTCTTAAAGAAACTGTCCAATTTGGGGGGAGAAGGCTGGTATTTGTGGTAGAAAAGGTCCTCTTTCAGGAGGAATCCTGGTATTTCTTGGAGAAGATGTGATCTATTTGGGAGAAATGTGGCATGTCTGGAAGAAACTGTCCTATTTGAGGGATAAAAGAGGTATTTGTGGATGAAAAGGTCCTATTTGAAGGGGGAAACCTGGTATTTCTTGGAGAAGATGATATATATTTGGGAGAAATCAGGCATTTCTGGAAGAAACTGTCCTATTTTGGGGATAAAAGAGATATTTGTGGGTGATAAGGTCCTATTTCCAGGGGGAAACCTGGTATTTCTTGGAGAAGATGTGATATATTAGGGAGAAATGTGGCATGTCAGGAAGAAACTGTCCTCTTTTGGGGATAAAAGAGGTATTTGTGGGTGATAAGGTCCTATTTGAAGGGGGAAAGCTGGTATTTCTTGGAGAAGATGTGATATATTGGGAGAAATGTGGCATTTATGGAAGAAACTGTGCTCTTTTGGGGATAAAAGAGGTATTTGTGGGAGAAAAGGTCCTATTTGAAGGGGGAAAGCTGGTATTTCTTGGAGAAGATGTGATATATTTGGGAGAAATGTGGCATGTCAGGAAGAAACTGTCCTCTTTTGGGGATAAAAGAGGTATTTGTGTGTGAAAAGGTCCTATTTCAAGGGGGAACCTGGTATTTCTTGGTGAAGATGTGATATATTTTGGAGAAATGTGGCCTTTCTGGTAGAAACTGTCCTATTTTGGGGATAAAACAGGTTTATGTGGGAGAAAAGGTCCTATTTGAAGGGGGAAAGCTAGATGTTCTTTCAGGAGATGTTGTATATTTGGGAGAAATGTGGCATGTCTGGAAGAAACTGTCCTCCTTTGGGGATAAAAGAGGTATTTGTGGTTGAAAAGGTCCTATTTCAAGGGGGAAACCTGGTATTTCTTGGAGAAGATGTGATCTATTTGGGAGAAATCTGGCATTTCTGGAAGAAACTGTCCTATTTTGGGGATAAATGAGGTATTTGTGGGTGAAAAGGTCCTATTTGAAGGGGGAAACCTGGTATTTCTTGGAGAAGATGTGATATGTTTGGGAGAAATGTGCCATGTCTGGAAGAAACTGTCCTCTTTTGGGGTTAAACCAGGTATTTGTGGGAGAAAAGGTCCTATTTGAAGGGGAAAACCTGGTATTTCTTGGAGAAGATGTGATATATTTAGGAGAAATGTGGCATTTGTGGAAGAAACTGTCCTGTTTTGGGGATAAAAGAGGTATTAGTGGGTGAAAAGGTCCTATTTGAAGGGGGAAACCTGGTATTTCTTGGAGAAGATGTGATATATTTGGGGGAAACCTGGCATTTCTGGAAGAAAGTGTCCTCCTTTGGGGATAAAAGAGGTATTTGTGGGTGAAAAGGTCCTATTTGAAGGGGGAAAGCTGGTATTTCTTGGAGAAGATGTGATCTATTTGGGAGAAATGTGGCATTTCTTGAAGAAACTGTCCTCTTTTGGGGATAAAAGTGGTATTTGTGGGTGAAAAGGTCCTATTTGAAGGGGGAAAAGTGGTATTTCTTGGAGAAGATGTGATATGTTTGGGAGAAATATGGCATTTCTGGAAGAAACTGTCCTCTTTTGGGGATAAAACAGGTATTTGTGGGAGAAAAGGTCCTATTTGAAGGGGGAAAGCTGGTATTTCTTGGAGAAGATGTGATATATTTGGGAGAAATGTGGCATGTCTGGAAGAAACTGTCCTATTTTGGGGATAAAAGAGGTATTTGTGGGTGAAAAGGTCCTATTTGAAGGGGGAAAGCTGGTATTTCTTGGAGAAGATGTGATATATTTGGGAGAAATGTGGCATTTCTGGAAGAAAGTGTCCTGTTTTGGGGATAAAACAGGTATTTGTGGGAGAAAAGGTCCTATTTGAAGGGGGAAACGTGGTATTTCATGGAGAAGATGTGATCTATTTGGGAGAAATCTGGCATTTCTGGAAGAAACTGTCCTATTTGGGGGAGAAGCCTGCTATTAGTGGGTGAAAAGTTCCTATTTGAAGGGGGAAAGCTGGTATTTCTTGTAGAAGATGTGATATATTTGGGAGAAATGTGGCATTTGTGGAAGAAACTGTCCTCTTTTGGGGATAAAAGAGGTATTTGTGGGTGAAAAGGTCCTATTTGAAGGGGGAAACCTGGTATTTCTTGGAGAAGATGTGATATGTTTGGGAGAAATGTGGCATTTCTGGAAGAAACTGTCCTATTTTGGGGAGAAGGCTGGTATTTGTGGGAGAAAAGGTCCTATTTGAAGGGGGAAAGCTGGTATTTCTTGGAGAAGATGTGATATATTTGGGAGAAATGTGGCCTTTCTAGAAGAAACTGTCCTATTTGAGAGATAAAGAGGTATTTGTGGGTGAAAAGGTCCTATTTGAAGGGGTAAAGCTGGTATTTCTTAAAGGAGATGTGATATATTTGGGAGAAATCAGGCATTTCTGGAAGAAACTGTCCTATTTTGGGGATAAAAGAATTTTTTGTGGGTGAAAAGGTCCTATTTGAAGGGGGAAACCTGGTATTTCTTGGAGAAGATGTGATATGTTTGGGAGAAATGTGGCCTTTCTGGAAGAAACTGTGCTCTTTTGGGGATAAAAGAGGTATTTGTGGGTGATAAGGTCCTATTTGAAGGGGGAAACCTGGTATTTCTTGGAGAAGATGTGATATATTTGGGGGAAATGTGGCATGTCAGGAAGAAACTGTCCTATTTTGGGGATAAAAGAGGTATTAGTGGGTGAAAAGGTCCTATTTGAAGGGGGAAAGCTGGTATTTCTTGGAGAAGATGTGATCTATTTGGGAGAAATGTGGCCTTTCTGGAAGAAAATGTCCAATTTGGGGGGTTAGGCTGGTAGTTTTCGGTGAGAAGGTCCTATTTCAGGAGGAATCCCGGAATTTCTTGGAGAAGATGTGATATATTTGGGAGAAATGTGGCCGTTCTGGATGAAAATGTCCAATTTGGGGGGAGAAGGCTGGTAGTTTTGGTTGAGAAGGTCCTATTTCAGGAGGTATCCTGGCATTTCTTGGAGAAGATGTGATCTATTTGGGAGAAATGTGGCATTTCTGGAAGAAACTGTCCTATTTTGGGGATAAAAGTGGTATTTGTGGGTGAGAAGGTCCTATTTGAAGGAGGAAAGCTGGTATTTCTTGGAGAAGATGTGATATATATTTGGGAGAAATGCGGCATTTCTGGAAGAAACTGTCCTCTTTTGGGGATAAATAGGTTTTTTTGGGGAAAAGGTCCTATTTGAAGGGGGAAACGTGGTATTTCTTGGAGAAGATGTGATATATTTGGGAGAAATGTGGCATTTCTGGAAGAAACTGTCCTCTTATGGGGATAGAACAGGTATTTGTGGGTGAAAAGGTCCTATTTCCAGGGGAAAACCTGGTATTTCTTGGAGAAGATGTGATCTATTTGGGAGAAATGTGGCATGTCTGGAAGAAAATGTCCTATTTGGGGCGAGTAGGGTGGTATTTGTGGGAGAAAAGTTCCTATTCCAGGAGGAATCCTGGTATTTCTTGGAGGAGACGAGATATGTTTGGGAGAAATGTGCCATTTCTGGAAGAAACTGTCCTCTTTTGGGGATAATACAGGTATTTGTGGGTGAAAAGGTCCTATTTGAAGGGGGAAAGCAGGTATTTCTTGGAGAAGATGTGATATGTTTGGGAGAAATATGGCATTTCTGGAAGAAACTGTCCACTTTTGGGGATAAAACAGGTATTTGTGGGTGAAAAGGTCCTATTTGAAGGGGGAAAGCTGGTATTTCTTGGAGAAGATGTGATATGTTTGGGAGAAATGTGGCATTTCTTTAAGAAACTGTCCAATTTGGGGGGAGAAGGCTGGTATTTGTGGTAGAAAAGGTCCTCTTTCAGGAGGAATCCTGGTATTTCTTGGAGAAGATGTGATCTATTTGGGAGAAATGTGGCATGTCTGGAAGAAACTGTCCTATTTGAGGAATAAAAGAGGTATTTGTGGATAAAAAGGTCCTATTTCAAGGGGGAAACCTGGTATTTCTTGGAGAAGATGATATATATTTGGGAGAAATCAGGCATTTCTGGAAGAAACTGTCCTATTTTGGGGATAAAAGTATTTTTTGTGGGTGAAAATGTCCTATTTGAAGGGGGAAACCTGGTATTTCTTGGAGAAGATGTGATATGTTTGGGAGAAATGTGCCATTTCTGGCAGAAACTGTCCTATTTTGGGGATAAAAGTGGTATTTGTGGGTGAAAAGGTCCTATTTGAAGAGGGAAACCTGGTATTTCTTGGAGAAGATGTGATATATTTGGGGGAAATGTGGCCTTTCTGGAAGAAACTGTCCTCTTTTGGGGATAAAAGAGGTATTTGTGGGTGAAAAGGTCCTATTTGAAGGGGGAAACGTGGTATTTCTTGGAGAAGATGTGATCTATTTGGGAGAAATGTGGCATGTCTGGAAGAAACTGTGCTCTTTTGGGGATAAAAGAGGTATTTGTGGGTGAAAAGGTCCTATTTGAAAGGGGAAAGCTGGTATTTCTTGGTGAAGATGTGATATATTTGGGAGAAATGTGGCATTTATGGAAGAAACTGTCCTATTTTGGGAATAAAACAGGTATTTGTGGGAGAAAAGGTCCAATTTGAAGGGGGAAAGCTGGATGTTCTTGCAGGAGAAGTGATCTATTTGGGAGAAATGTGGCATGTCTGGAAGAAACTGTCCTCTTTTGGGGATAAAAGAGGTATTTGTGGTTGAAAAGGTCCTATTTCAAGGGGGAAACCTGGCATTTCTTGGAGAAGATGTGATATGTTTGGGAGAAATATGGCATTTCTGGAAGAAAATGTCCTATTTTGGGGATAAAAGAGGTATTTGTGGGTGAAAAGGTCCTATTTGAAGGGGGAAAGCTGGTATTTCTTGGAGAAGATGTGATATATTTGGGAGAAATGTGGCATGTCTGGAAGAAACTGTCCTATTTTGGGGAGAAGGCTGGTATTTGTGGGAGAAAAGGTCCTATTTGAAGGGGGAAAGCTGGTATTTCTTGGAGAAGATGTGATATATTTGGGAGAAATGTGGCCTTTCTAGAAGAAACTGTCCTATTTGAGAGATAAAGAGGTATTTGTGGGTGAAAAGGTCCTATTTGAAGGGGTAAAGCTGGTATTTCTTAAAGGAGATGTGATATATTTGGGAGAAATCAGGCATTTCTGGAAGAAACTGTCCTATTTTGGGGATAAAAGAATTTTTTGTGGGTGAAAAGGTCCTATTTGAAGGGGGAAACCTGGTATTTCTTGGAGAAGATGTGATATGTTTGGGAGAAATGTGGCCTTTCTGGAAGAAACTGTCCTATTTTGGGGATAAAACAGGTATTTGTGGGTGATAAGGTCCTATTTGAAGGGGGAAACCTGGTATTTCTTGGAGAAGATGTGATATATTTGGGGGAAATGTGGCATGTCAGGAAGAAACTGTCCTATTTTGGGGATAAAAGAGGTATTAGTGGGTGAAAAGGTCCTATTTGAAGGGGGAAAGCTGGTATTTCTTGGAGAAGATGTGATCTATTTGGGAGAAATGTGGCCTTTCTGGAAGAAAATGTCCAATTTGGGGGGTTAGGCTGGTAGTTTTCGGTGAGAAGGTCCTATTTCAGGAGGAATCCCGGAATTTCTTGGAGAAGATGTGATATATTTGGGAGAAATGTGGCCGTTCTGGATGAAAATGTCCAATTTGGTGGGAGAAGGCTGGTAGTTTTGGTTGAGAAGGTCCTATTTCAGGAGGTATCCTGGCATTTCTTGGAGAAGATGTGATCTATTTGGGAGAAATGTGGCATTTCTGGAAGAAACTGTCCTATTTTGGGGATAAAAGTGGTATTTGTGGGTGAGAAGGTCCTATTTGAAGGAGGAAAGCTGGTATTTCTTGGAGAAGATGTGATATATATTTGGGAGAAATGCGGCATTTCTGGAAGAAACTGTCCTCTTTTGTGGATAAATAGGTTTTTTTGGGGAAAAGGTCCTATTTGAAGGGGGAAACGTGGTATTTCTTGGAGAAGATGTGATATATTTGGGAGAAATGTGGCATTTCTGGAAGAAACTGTACTCTTATGGGGATAGAACAGGTATTTGTGGGTGAAAAGGTCCTATTTCCAGGGGAAAACCTGGTATTTCTTGGAGAAGATGTGATCTATTTGGGAGAAATGTGGCATGTCTGGAAGAAAATGTCCTATTTGGGGCGAGTAGGGTGGTATTTGTGGGAGAAAAGTTCCTATTCCAGGAGGAATCCTGGTATTTCTTGGAGGAGACGAGATATGTTTGGGAGAAATGTGCCATTTCTGGAAGAAACTGTCCTCTTTTGGGGATAATACAGGTATTTGTGGGTGAAAAGGTCCTATTTGAAGGGGGAAAGCAGGTATTTCTTGGAGAAGATGTGATATGTTTGGGAGAAATATGGCATTTCTGGAAGAAACTGTCCACTTTTGGGGATAAAACAGGTATTTGTGGGTGAAAAGGTCCTATTTGAAGGGGGAAAGCTGGTATTTCTTGGAGAAGATGTGATATGTTTGGGAGAAATGTGGCATTTCTTTAAGAAACTGTCCAATTTGGGGGGAGAAGGCTGGTATTTGTGGTAGAAAAGGTCCTCTTTCAGGAGGAATCCTGGTATTTCTTGGAGAAGATGTGATCTATTTGGGAGAAATGTGGCATGTCTGGAAGAAACTGTCCTATTTGAGGAATAAAAGAGGTATTTGTGGATAAAAAGGTCCTATTTCAAGGGGGAAACCTGGTATTTCTTGGAGAAGATGATATATATTTGGGAGAAATCAGGCATTTCTGGAAGAAACTGTCCTATTTTGGGGATAAAAGTATTTTTTGTGGGTGAAAATGTCCTATTTGAAGGGGGAAACCTGGTATTTCTTGGAGAAGATGTGATATGTTTGGGAGAAATGTGCCATTTCTGGCAGAAACTGTCCTATTTTGGGGATAAAAGTGGTATTTGTGGGTGAAAAGGTCCTATTTGAAGAGGGAAACCTGGTATTTCTTGGAGAAGATGTGATATATTTGGGGGAAATGTGGCCTTTCTGGAAGAAACTGTCCTCTTTTGGGGATAAAAGAGGTATTTGTGGGTGAAAAGGTCCTATTTGAAGGGGGAAACGTGGTATTTCTTGGAGAAGATGTGATCTATTTGGGAGAAATGTGGCATGTCTGGAAGAAACTGTGCTCTTTTGGGGATAAAAGAGGTATTTGTGGGTTAAAAGGTCCTATTTGAAAGGGGAAAGCTGGTATTTCTTGGTGAAGATGTGATATATTTGGGAGAAATGTGGCATTTATGGAAGAAACTGTCTTATTTTGGGAATAAAACAGGTATTTGTGGGAGAAAAGGTCCAATTTGAAGGGGGAAAGCTGGATGTTCTTGCAGGAGATGTGATCTATTTGGGAGAAATGTGGCATGTCTGGAAGAAACTGTCCTCTTTTGGGGATAAAAGAGGTATTTGTGGTTGAAAAGGTCCTATTTGAAGGGGGAAACCTGGCATTTCTTGGAGAAGATGTGATATGTTTGGGAGAAATATGGCATTTCTGGAAGAAAATGTCCTATTTTGGGGATAAAAGAGGTATTTGTGGGTGAAAAGGTCCTATTTGAAGGGGGAAAGCTGGTATTTCTTGGAGAAGATGTGATATATTTGGGAGAAATGTGGCATGTCTGGAAGAAACTGTCCTATTTTGGGGATAAAACAGGTATTTGTGGGTGAAAAGGTCCTATTTGAAGGGGGAATCCTGGTATTTCTTGGAGAAGATGTGATATGTTTGGGAGAAATGTGGCATTTCTGGAAGAAACTGTCCTCTTTTGGGGATAAAACAGGTATTTGTGAGAGAAAAGGTCCTATCTGAAGGGGGAAAGCTGGTATTTCTTGAAGGAGATGTGATATATTTGGGAGAAATGTGGCATGTCTGGAAGAAACTGTCCTATTTTGGGGATAAAAGAGGTATTTGTGGGTGAAAAGGTCCTATTTGAAGGGGGAAACGTGGTATTTCTTGGAGAAGATGTGATCTATTTGGGAGAAATCTGGCATGTCTTGAAGAAACTGTCCTATTTGGGGGAGAAGCCTGCTATTAGTGGGTGAAAAGGTCCTATTTGAAGGGGGAAAGCTGGTATTTCTTGGAGAAGATGTGATATATTTGGGAGAAATGTGGCATTCCTGGAAGAAACTGTCCTCTTTTGGGGATAAAAGAGGTATTTGTGGGTGAAAAGGTCCTATTTGAAGGGGGAAAGCTGGTATTTCTTGGAGAAGATGTGATATATTTGGGAGAAATGTGGCATTTCTGGAAGAAACTGTGCTCTTTTGGGGATAAAAGAGGTATTTGTGGGTGAGAAGGTCCTATTTGAAGGAGGAAAGCTGGTATTTCTTGGAGAAGATGTTATATATATTTGGGAGAAATGTGGCATTTCTGGAAGAAACTGTCCTATTTTGGGGATAAAAGAGGTTTTTTTGGGGAAAAGGTCCTATATGAAGGGGGAAAGCTGGTATTTCTTGGAGAAGATGTGATATATTTGGGAGAAATGTGGCATTTCTGGAAGAAACTGTCCTCTTATGGGGATAGAACAGGTATTTGTGGGTGAAAAGGTCCTATTTGAAGGGGAAAACCTGGTATTTCTTGGAGAAGATGTGATATATTTGGGAGAAATGTGGCATGTCTGGAAGAAAATGTCCTATTTGTGGGGAGAAGGGTGGTATTTGTGGGAGAAAAGTTCCTATTTCAGGAGGAATCCTGGTATTTCTTGGAGGAGACGTGATATGTTTGGGAGAAATGTGGCATTTCTGGAAGAAACTGTCCTCTTTTGGGGATAAAACAGGTATTTGTGGGTGAAAAGGTCCTATTTGAAGGGGGAAAGCAGGTATTTCTTGGAGAAGATGTGATATGTTTGTGAGAAATATGGCATTTCTGGAAGAAACTGTCCTCTTTTGGGGATAAAACAGGTATTTGTGGGTGAAAAGGTCCTATTTGAAGTTGGAAAGCTGGTATTTCTTGGAGAAGATGTGATATATTTGGGAGAAATGTGGCCTTTCTGGTAGAAACTGTCCTCTTTTGGGGATAAAATAGGTATTTGTGGGTGAAAAGGTCCTATTTGAAGGGGAAAGCTGGTATTTCTTGGAGAAGATGTGGTCTATTTGGGAGAAATGTGGCATTTCTGGAAGAAACTGTCCTATTTGGGGGGAGAAGGCTGGTATTTGTGGTAGAAAAGGTCCTCTTTCAGGAGGAATCCTGGTATTTCTTGGAGAAGATGTGATTTATTTGGGAGAAATGTGGCATGTCTGGAAGAAACTGTACTATTTGAGGGATAAAAGAGGTATTTGTGGATGAAAAGGTCCTATTTGAAGGGGGAAAGCTGGTATTTCTTGGAGAAGATGATATATATTTGGGAGAAATCAGGCATTTCTGGAAGAAACTGTCCTATTTTGGGGATAAAAGAGGTATTTGTGGGTGAAAAGGTCCTATTTGAAGGGGGAAACCTGGTATTTCTTGGAGAAGATGTGATATGTTTGGGAGAAATGTGGCATTTCTGGAAGAAACTGTCCTCTTTTAGGGATAAAAGAGGTATTTGTGGGTGAAAAGGTCCTATTTCAAGGGGGAACCTGGCATTTCTTGGTGAAGATGTGATATATTTTGGAGAAATCTGGCATTTCTGGAAGAAACTGTCCTATTTTGGGGATAAAACAGGTATTTGTGGGAGAAAAGGTCCTATTTGAAGGGGGAAAGCTGGATGTTCTTGCAGGAGATGTGATATATTTGGGAGAAATGTGGCATGTCTGGAAGAAACTGTCCTCTTTTGGGGATAAAAGAGGTATTTGTGGGTGATAAGGTCCTATTTGAAGGGGGAAACGTGGTATTTCTTGGAGAAGATGTGATATGTTTGGGAGAAATGTGGCATTTCTGGAAGAAACTGTCCTATTTAGGGGGAGAAGGCTGGTATTTGTGGGAGAAAAGGTCCTATTTGAAGGGGGAAAGCAGGTATTTCTTGGAGAAGATGTGATCTATTTGGGAGAAATGTGGCATGTCTGGAAGAAACTGTCCTCTTTTGGGGATAAAAGAGGTATTTGTGGGTGAAAAGGTCCTATTTGAAGGGGGAAAGCTGGTATTTCTTGGAGAAGATGTGGTAAATTTGGGAGAAATGTGGCATTTCTGGAAGAAACTGTCCTATTTTGGGGATAAGAGAGGTATTTGTGGGTGAAAAGGTCCTATTTCAAGGGGGAAACCTGGTATTTCTTGGAGAAGATGTGATATATTTTGGAGAAATCTGGCTTTTCTGGAAGAAACTGTCCTCTTTTGGGGATAAAACAGGTATTTGTGGGTGAAAAGGTCCTATTTGAAGGGGGAAACCTGGTATTTCTTGGAGAAGATGTGATTTATTTGGAAGAAATGTGGCATGTCTGGAAGAAACTGTCCTATTTGGGGGATAAAACAGGTATTTGTGGGAGAAAAGGTCCTATTTGAAGGGGGAAACCTGGCATTTCTTGGAGAAGATGTGATTTATTTGGAAGAAATGTGGCATTTCTGGAAGAAACTCTCCTATTTTGGGGATAAAACAGGTATTTGTGGGTGAAAAGGTCCTATATGAAGGGGGAAACCAGGTAATTCTATGAGAAGATGTGATATATTTGGGAGAAATGTGGCATGTCTGAAAGAAACTGTCCTATTTGGGGGATAAAACAGGTATTTGTGGGAGAAAAGGTCCTATTTGAAGGGGGAAAGCTGGTATTTCTTGGAGAAGATGTGATATATTTGGGAGAAATGTGGCATGTCTGGAAGAAACTGTCCTATTTTGGGGATAAAAGAGGTATTTGTGTGTGAAAAGGTCCTATTTCAAGGGGGAACCTGGTATTTCTTGGTGAAGATGTGATATATTTTGGAGAAATGTGGCCTTTCTGGTAGAAACTGTCCTATTTTGGGGATAAAACAGGTTTTTGTGGGAGAAAAGGTCCTATTTGAAGGGGGAAAGCTAGATGTTCTTTCAGGAGATGTTGTATATTTGGGAGAAATGTGGCATGTCTGGAAGAAACTGTCCTCCTTTGGGGATAAAAGAGGTATTTGTGGTTGAAAAGGTCCTATTTCAAGGGGGAAACCTGGTATTTCTTGGAGAAGATGTGATCTATTTGGGAGAAATCTGGCATTTCTGGAAGAAACTGTCCTATTTTGGGGATAAATGAGGTATTTGTGGGTGAAAAGGTCCTATTTGAAGGGGGAAACCTGGTATTTCTTGGAGAAGATGTGATATGTTTGGGAGAAATGTGCCATGTCTGGAAGAAACTGTCCTCTTTTGGGGTTAAACCAGGTATTTGTGGGAGAAAAGGTCCTATTTGAAGGGGAAAACCTGGTATTTCTTGGAGAAGATGTGATATATTTAGGAGAAATGTGGCATTTCTGGAAGAAACTGTCCTGTTTTGGGGATAAAAGAGGTATTAGTGGGTGAAAAGGTCCTATTTGAAGGGGGAAACCTGGTATTTCTTGGAGAAGATGTGATATATTTGGGGGAAACCTGGCATTTCTGGAAGAAAGTGTCCTCCTTTGGGGATAAAAGAGGTATTTGTGGGTGAAAAGGTCCTATTTGAAGGGGGAAAGCTGGTATTTCTTGGAGAAGATGTGATCTATTTGGGAGAAATGTGGCATTTCTTGAAGAAACTGTCCTCTTTTGGGGATAAAAGTGGTATTTGTGGGTGAAAAGGTCCTATTTGAAGGGGGAAAAGTGGTATTTCTTGGAGAAGATGTGATATGTTTGGGAGAAATATGGCATTTCTGGAAGAAACTGTCCTCTTTTGGGGATAAAACAGGTATTTGTGGGAGAAAAGGTCCTATTTGAAGGGGGAAAGCTGGTATTTCTTGGAGAAGATGTGATATATTTGGGAGAAATGTGGCATGTCTGGAAGAAACTGTCCTATTTTGGGGATAAAAGAGGTATTTGTGGGTGAAAAGGTCCTATTTGAAGGGGGAAAGCTGGTATTTCTTGGAGAAGATGTGATATATTTGGGAGAAATGTGGCATTTCTGGAAGAAAGTGTCCTGTTTTGGGGATAAAACAGGTATTTGTGGGAGAAAAGGTCCTATTTGAAGGGGGAAACGTGGTATTTCATGGAGAAGATGTGATCTATTTGGGAGAAATCTGGCATTTCTGGAAGAAACTGTCCTATTTGGGGGAGAAGCCTGCTATTAGTGGGTGAAAAGTTCCTATTTGAAGGGGGAAAGCTGGTATTTCTTGTAGAAGATGTGATATATTTGGGAGAAATGTGGCATTTGTGGAAGAAACTGTCCTCTTTTGGGGATAAAAGAGGTATTTGTGGGTGAAAAGGTCCTATTTGAAGGGGGAAACCTGGTATTTCTTGGAGAAGATGTGATATGTTTGGGAGAAATGTGGCATTTCTGGAAGAAACTGTCCTATTTTGGGGAGAAGGCTGGTATTTGTGGGAGAAAAGGTCCTATTTGAAGGGGGAAAGCTGGTATTTCTTGGAGAAGATGTGATATATTTGGGAGAAATGTGGCCTTTCTAGAAGAAACTGTCCTATTTGAGAGATAAAGAGGTATTTGTGGGTGAAAAGGTCCTATTTGAAGGGGTAAAGCTGGTATTTCTTAAAGGAGATGTGATATATTTGGGAGAAATCAGGCATTTCTGGAAGAAACTGTCCTATTTTGGGGATAAAAGAATTTTTTGTGGGTGAAAAGGTCCTATTTGAAGGGGGAAACCTGGTATTTCTTGGAGAAGATGTGATATGTTTGGGAGAAATGTGGCCTTTCTGGAAGAAACTGTGCTCTTTTGGGGATAAAAGAGGTATTTGTGGGTGATAAGGTCCTATTTGAAGGGGGAAACCTGGTATTTCTTGGAGAAGATGTGATATATTTGGGGGAAATGTGGCATGTCAGGAAGAAACTGTCCTATTTTGGGGATAAAAGAGGTATTAGTGGGTGAAAAGGTCCTATTTGAAGGGGGAAAGCTGGTATTTCTTGGAGAAGATGTGATCTATTTGGGAGAAATGTGGCCTTTCTGGAAGAAAATGTCCAATTTGGGGGGTTAGGCTGGTAGTTTTCGGTGAGAAGGTCCTATTTCAGGAGGAATCCCGGAATTTCTTGGAGAAGATGTGATATATTTGGGAGAAATGTGGCCGTTCTGGATGAAAATGTCCAATTTGGGGGGAGAAGGCTGGTAGTTTTGGTTGAGAAGGTCCTATTTCAGGAGGTATCCTGGCATTTCTTGGAGAAGATGTGATCTATTTGGGAGAAATGTGGCATTTCTGGAAGAAACTGTCCTATTTTGGGGATAAAAGTGGTATTTGTGGGTGAGAAGGTCCTATTTGAAGGAGGAAAGCTGGTATTTCTTGGAGAAGATGTGATATATATTTGGGAGAAATGCGGCATTTCTGGAAGAAACTGTCCTCTTTTGGGGATAAATAGGTTTTTTTGGGGAAAAGGTCCTATTTGAAGGGGGAAACGTGGTATTTCTTGGAGAAGATGTGATATATTTGGGAGAAATGTGGCATTTCTGGAAGAAACTGTCCTCTTATGGGGATAGAACAGGTATTTGTGGGTGAAAAGGTCCTATTTCCAGGGGAAAACCTGGTATTTCTTGGAGAAGATGTGATCTATTTGGGAGAAATGTGGCATGTCTGGAAGAAAATGTCCTATTTGGGGCGAGTAGGGTGGTATTTGTGGGAGAAAAGTTCCTATTCCAGGAGGAATCCTGGTATTTCTTGGAGGAGACGAGATATGTTTGGGAGAAATGTGCCATTTCTGGAAGAAACTGTCCTCTTTTGGGGATAATACAGGTATTTGTGGGTGAAAAGGTCCTATTTGAAGGGGGAAAGCAGGTATTTCTTGGAGAAGATGTGATATGTTTGGGAGAAATATGGCATTTCTGGAAGAAACTGTCCACTTTTGGGGATAAAACAGGTATTTGTGGGTGAAAAGGTCCTATTTGAAGGGGGAAAGCTGGTATTTCTTGGAGAAGATGTGATATGTTTGGGAGAAATGTGGCATTTCTTTAAGAAACTGTCCAATTTGGGGGGAGAAGGCTGGTATTTGTGGTAGAAAAGGTCCTCTTTCAGGAGGAATCCTGGTATTTCTTGGAGAAGATGTGATCTATTTGGGAGAAATGTGGCATGTCTGGAAGAAACTGTCCTATTTGAGGAATAAAAGAGGTATTTGTGGATAAAAAGGTCCTATTTCAAGGGGGAAACCTGGTATTTCTTGGAGAAGATGATATATATTTGGGAGAAATCAGGCATTTCTGGAAGAAACTGTCCTATTTTGGGGATAAAAGTATTTTTTGTGGGTGAAAATGTCCTATTTGAAGGGGGAAACCTGGTATTTCTTGGAGAAGATGTGATATGTTTGGGAGAAATGTGCCATTTCTGGCAGAAACTGTCCTATTTTGGGGATAAAAGTGGTATTTGTGGGTGAAAAGGTCCTATTTGAAGAGGGAAACCTGGTATTTCTTGGAGAAGATGTGATATATTTGGGGGAAATGTGGCCTTTCTGGAAGAAACTGTCCTCTTTTGGGGATAAAAGAGGTATTTGTGGGTGAAAAGGTCCTATTTGAAGGGGGAAACGTGGTATTTCTTGGAGAAGATGTGATCTATTTGGGAGAAATGTGGCATGTCTGGAAGAAACTGTGCTCTTTTGGGGATAAAAGAGGTATTTGTGGGTGAAAAGGTCCTATTTGAAAGGGGAAAGCTGGTATTTCTTGGTGAAGATGTGATATATTTGGGAGAAATGTGGCATTTATGGAAGAAACTGTCCTATTTTGGGAATAAAACAGGTATTTGTGGGAGAAAAGGTCCAATTTGAAGGGGGAAAGCTGGATGTTCTTGCAGGAGAAGTGATCTATTTGGGAGAAATGTGGCATGTCTGGAAGAAACTGTCCTCTTTTGGGGATAAAAGAGGTATTTGTGGTTGAAAAGGTCCTATTTCAAGGGGGAAACCTGGCATTTCTTGGAGAAGATGTGATATGTTTGGGAGAAATATGGCATTTCTGGAAGAAAATGTCCTATTTTGGGGATAAAAGAGGTATTTGTGGGTGAAAAGGTCCTATTTGAAGGGGGAAAGCTGGTATTTCTTGGAGAAGATGTGATATATTTGGGAGAAATGTGGCATGTCTGGAAGAAACTGTCCTATTTTGGGGAGAAGGCTGGTATTTGTGGGAGAAAAGGTCCTATTTGAAGGGGGAAAGCTGGTATTTCTTGGAGAAGATGTGATATATTTGGGAGAAATGTGGCCTTTCTAGAAGAAACTGTCCTATTTGAGAGATAAAGAGGTATTTGTGGGTGAAAAGGTCCTATTTGAAGGGGTAAAGCTGGTATTTCTTAAAGGAGATGTGATATATTTGGGAGAAATCAGGCATTTCTGGAAGAAACTGTCCTATTTTGGGGATAAAAGAATTTTTTGTGGGTGAAAAGGTCCTATTTGAAGGGGGAAACCTGGTATTTCTTGGAGAAGATGTGATATGTTTGGGAGAAATGTGGCCTTTCTGGAAGAAACTGTCCTATTTTGGGGATAAAACAGGTATTTGTGGGTGATAAGGTCCTATTTGAAGGGGGAAACCTGGTATTTCTTGGAGAAGATGTGATATATTTGGGGGAAATGTGGCATGTCAGGAAGAAACTGTCCTATTTTGGGGATAAAAGAGGTATTAGTGGGTGAAAAGGTCCTATTTGAAGGGGGAAAGCTGGTATTTCTTGGAGAAGATGTGATCTATTTGGGAGAAATGTGGCCTTTCTGGAAGAAAATGTCCAATTTGGGGGGTTAGGCTGGTAGTTTTCGGTGAGAAGGTCCTATTTCAGGAGGAATCCCGGAATTTCTTGGAGAAGATGTGATATATTTGGGAGAAATGTGGCCGTTCTGGATGAAAATGTCCAATTTGGTGGGAGAAGGCTGGTAGTTTTGGTTGAGAAGGTCCTATTTCAGGAGGTATCCTGGCATTTCTTGGAGAAGATGTGATCTATTTGGGAGAAATGTGGCATTTCTGGAAGAAACTGTCCTATTTTGGGGATAAAAGTGGTATTTGTGGGTGAGAAGGTCCTATTTGAAGGAGGAAAGCTGGTATTTCTTGGAGAAGATGTGATATATATTTGGGAGAAATGCGGCATTTCTGGAAGAAACTGTCCTCTTTTGTGGATAAATAGGTTTTTTTGGGGAAAAGGTCCTATTTGAAGGGGGAAACGTGGTATTTCTTGGAGAAGATGTGATATATTTGGGAGAAATGTGGCATTTCTGGAAGAAACTGTACTCTTATGGGGATAGAACAGGTATTTGTGGGTGAAAAGGTCCTATTTCCAGGGGAAAACCTGGTATTTCTTGGAGAAGATGTGATCTATTTGGGAGAAATGTGGCATGTCTGGAAGAAAATGTCCTATTTGGGGCGAGTAGGGTGGTATTTGTGGGAGAAAAGTTCCTATTCCAGGAGGAATCCTGGTATTTCTTGGAGGAGACGAGATATGTTTGGGAGAAATGTGCCATTTCTGGAAGAAACTGTCCTCTTTTGGGGATAATACAGGTATTTGTGGGTGAAAAGGTCCTATTTGAAGGGGGAAAGCAGGTATTTCTTGGAGAAGATGTGATATGTTTGGGAGAAATATGGCATTTCTGGAAGAAACTGTCCACTTTTGGGGATAAAACAGGTATTTGTGGGTGAAAAGGTCCTATTTGAAGGGGGAAAGCTGGTATTTCTTGGAGAAGATGTGATATGTTTGGGAGAAATGTGGCATTTCTTTAAGAAACTGTCCAATTTGGGGGGAGAAGGCTGGTATTTGTGGTAGAAAAGGTCCTCTTTCAGGAGGAATCCTGGTATTTCTTGGAGAAGATGTGATCTATTTGGGAGAAATGTGGCATGTCTGGAAGAAACTGTCCTATTTGAGGAATAAAAGAGGTATTTGTGGATAAAAAGGTCCTATTTCAAGGGGGAAACCTGGTATTTCTTGGAGAAGATGATATATATTTGGGAGAAATCAGGCATTTCTGGAAGAAACTGTCCTATTTTGGGGATAAAAGTATTTTTTGTGGGTGAAAATGTCCTATTTGAAGGGGGAAACCTGGTATTTCTTGGAGAAGATGTGATATGTTTGGGAGAAATGTGCCATTTCTGGCAGAAACTGTCCTATTTTGGGGATAAAAGTGGTATTTGTGGGTGAAAAGGTCCTATTTGAAGAGGGAAACCTGGTATTTCTTGGAGAAGATGTGATATATTTGGGGGAAATGTGGCCTTTCTGGAAGAAACTGTCCTCTTTTGGGGATAAAAGAGGTATTTGTGGGTGAAAAGGTCCTATTTGAAGGGGGAAACGTGGTATTTCTTGGAGAAGATGTGATCTATTTGGGAGAAATGTGGCATGTCTGGAAGAAACTGTGCTCTTTTGGGGATAAAAGAGGTATTTGTGGGTTAAAAGGTCCTATTTGAAAGGGGAAAGCTGGTATTTCTTGGTGAAGATGTGATATATTTGGGAGAAATGTGGCATTTATGGAAGAAACTGTCTTATTTTGGGAATAAAACAGGTATTTGTGGGAGAAAAGGTCCAATTTGAAGGGGGAAAGCTGGATGTTCTTGCAGGAGATGTGATCTATTTGGGAGAAATGTGGCATGTCTGGAAGAAACTGTCCTCTTTTGGGGATAAAAGAGGTATTTGTGGTTGAAAAGGTCCTATTTGAAGGGGGAAACCTGGCATTTCTTGGAGAAGATGTGATATGTTTGGGAGAAATATGGCATTTCTGGAAGAAAATGTCCTATTTTGGGGATAAAAGAGGTATTTGTGGGTGAAAAGGTCCTATTTGAAGGGGGAAAGCTGGTATTTCTTGGAGAAGATGTGATATATTTGGGAGAAATGTGGCATGTCTGGAAGAAACTGTCCTATTTTGGGGATAAAACAGGTATTTGTGGGTGAAAAGGTCCTATTTGAAGGGGGAATCCTGGTATTTCTTGGAGAAGATGTGATATGTTTGGGAGAAATGTGGCATTTCTGGAAGAAACTGTCCTCTTTTGGGGATAAAACAGGTATTTGTGAGAGAAAAGGTCCTATCTGAAGGGGGAAAGCTGGTATTTCTTGAAGGAGATGTGATATATTTGGGAGAAATGTGGCATGTCTGGAAGAAACTGTCCTATTTTGGGGATAAAAGAGGTATTTGTGGGTGAAAAGGTCCTATTTGAAGGGGGAAACGTGGTATTTCTTGGAGAAGATGTGATCTATTTGGGAGAAATCTGGCATGTCTTGAAGAAACTGTCCTATTTGGGGGAGAAGCCTGCTATTAGTGGGTGAAAAGGTCCTATTTGAAGGGGGAAAGCTGGTATTTCTTGGAGAAGATGTGATATATTTGGGAGAAATGTGGCATTCCTGGAAGAAACTGTCCTCTTTTGGGGATAAAAGAGGTATTTGTGGGTGAAAAGGTCCTATTTGAAGGGGGAAAGCTGGTATTTCTTGGAGAAGATGTGATATATTTGGGAGAAATGTGGCATTTCTGGAAGAAACTGTGCTCTTTTGGGGATAAAAGAGGTATTTGTGGGTGAGAAGGTCCTATTTGAAGGAGGAAAGCTGGTATTTCTTGGAGAAGATGTTATATATATTTGGGAGAAATGTGGCATTTCTGGAAGAAACTGTCCTATTTTGGGGATAAAAGAGGTTTTTTTGGGGAAAAGGTCCTATTTGAAGGGGGAAAGCTGGTATTTCTTGGAGAAGATGTGATATATTTGGGAGAAATGTGGCATTTCTGGAAGAAACTGTCCTCTTATGGGGATAGAACAGGTATTTGTGGGTGAAAAGGTCCTATTTGAAGGGGAAAACCTGGTATTTCTTGGAGAAGATGTGATATATTTGGGAGAAATGTGGCATGTCTGGAAGAAAATGTCCTATTTGTGGGGAGAAGGGTGGTATTTGTGGGAGAAAAGTTCCTATTTCAGGAGGAATCCTGGTATTTCTTGGAGGAGACGTGATATGTTTGGGAGAAATGTGGCATTTCTGGAAGAAACTGTCCTCTTTTGGGGATAAAACAGGTATTTGTGGGTGAAAAGGTCCTATTTGAAGGGGGAAAGCAGGTATTTCTTGGAGAAGATGTGATATGTTTGTGAGAAATATGGCATTTCTGGAAGAAACTGTCCTCTTTTGGGGATAAAACAGGTATTTGTGGGTGAAAAGGTCCTATTTGAAGTTGGAAAGCTGGTATTTCTTGGAGAAGATGTGATATATTTGGGAGAAATGTGGCCTTTCTGGTAGAAACTGTCCTCTTTTGGGGATAAAATAGGTATTTGTGGGTGAAAAGGTCCTATTTGAAGGGGAAAGCTGGTATTTCTTGGAGAAGATGTGGTCTATTTGGGAGAAATGTGGCATTTCTGGAAGAAACTGTCCTATTTGGGGGGAGAAGGCTGGTATTTGTGGTAGAAAAGGTCCTCTTTCAGGAGGAATCCTGGTATTTCTTGGAGAAGATGTGATTTATTTGGGAGAAATGTGGCATGTCTGGAAGAAACTGTACTATTTGAGGGATAAAAGAGGTATTTGTGGATGAAAAGGTCCTATTTGAAGGGGGAAAGCTGGTATTTCTTGGAGAAGATGATATATATTTGGGAGAAATCAGGCATTTCTGGAAGAAACTGTCCTATTTTGGGGATAAAAGAGGTATTTGTGGGTGAAAAGGTCCTATTTGAAGGGGGAAACCTGGTATTTCTTGGAGAAGATGTGATATGTTTGGGAGAAATGTGGCATTTCTGGAAGAAACTGTCCTCTTTTAGGGATAAAAGAGGTATTTGTGGGTGAAAAGGTCCTATTTCAAGGGGGAACCTGGCATTTCTTGGTGAAGATGTGATATATTTTGGAGAAATCTGGCATTTCTGGAAGAAACTGTCCTATTTTGGGGATAAAACAGGTATTTGTGGGAGAAAAGGTCCTATTTGAAGGGGGAAAGCTGGATGTTCTTGCAGGAGATGTGATATATTTGGGAGAAATGTGGCATGTCTGGAAGAAACTGTCCTCTTTTGGGGATAAAAGAGGTATTTGTGGGTGATAAGGTCCTATTTGAAGGGGGAAACGTGGTATTTCTTGGAGAAGATGTGATATGTTTGGGAGAAATGTGGCATTTCTGGAAGAAACTGTCCTATTTGGGGGGAGAAGGCTGGTATTTGTGGGAGAAAAGGTCCTATTTGAAGGGGGAAAGCAGGTATTTCTTGGAGAAGATGTGATCTATTTGGGAGAAATGTGGCATTCCTGGAAGAAACTGTCCTCTTTTGGGGATAAAAGAGGTATTTGTGGGTGAAAAGGTCCTATTTGAAGGGGGAAAGCTGGTATTTCTTGGAGAAGATGTGGTAAATTTGGGAGAAATGTGGCATTTCTGGAAGAAACTGTCCTATTTTGGGGATAAGAGAGGTATTTGTGGGTGAAAAGGTCCTATTTCAAGGGGGAAACCTGGTATTTCTTGGAGAAGATGTGATATATTTTGGAGAAATCTGGCTTTTCTGGAAGAAACTGTCGTATTTTAGGGATAAAACAGGTATTTGTGGGTGAAAAGGTCCTATTTGAAGGGGGAAACCTGGTATTTCTTGGAGAAGATGTGATTTATTTGGAAGAAATGTGGCATGTCTGGAAGAAACTGTCCTATTTGGGGGATAAAACAGGTATTTGTGGGAGAAAAGGTCCTATTTGAAGGGGGAAACCTGGCATTTCTTGGAGAAGATGTGATTTATTTGGAAGAAATGTGGCATTTCTGGAAGAAACTCTCCTATTTTGGGGATAAAACAGGTATTTGTGGGTGAAAAGGTCCTATATGAAGGGGGAAACCAGGTAATTCTATGAGAAGATGTGATATATTTGGGAGAAATGTGGCATGTCTGAAAGAAACTGTCCTATTTGGGGGATAAAACAGGTATTTGTGGGAGAAAAGGTCCTATTTGAAGGGGGAAAGCTGGTATTTCTTGGAGAAGATGTGATATATTTGGGAGAAATGTGGCCTTTCTGGAAGAAAATGTCCAATTTGGGGGGAGAACGCTGGTAGTTTTGGGTGAGAAGGTCCTATTTCAGGAGGAATCCTGGTATTTCTTGGAGAAGATGTGATATATTTGGGAGAAATGTGGCCTTTCTCGAAGAAAATGTCCAATTAAGGGGGAGAAGGCTGGTAGTTTTGGGTGAGAAGGTCCTATTTCAGGAGGAATCCTGGCATTTCTTGGTGAAGATGTGATATATTTGGGAGAAATGTGGCATTTCTGGAAGAAACTGTCCTCTTTTGGGGATAAAAGAGGTATTTGTGGGTGAAAAGGTCCTATTTGAAGGGGGAAACCTGGTATTTCTTGGAGAAGATGTGAAATATTTTGGAGAAATCAGGCATTTCTGGAAGAAACTGTCCTCTTTTGGGGATAAAAGAGGTATTTGTGGGTGAAAAGGTCCTATTTGAAGGGGGAAAGCTGGTATTTCTTGGAGAAGATGTGATATATTTGGGAGAAATGTGGCATTTCTGGAAGAAACTGTCCTCTTTTGGGGATAAAAGAGGTATTTGTGGGTGATAAGGTCCTATTTGAAGGGGGAAACCTGGTATTTCTTGGAGAAGATGTGATCTATTTGGGAGAAATGTGGCCTTTCTGGAAGAAACTGTCCTATTTTGTGGATAAAAGTGGTATTTGTGGGTGATAAGGTCCTATTCGAAGGGGGAAAGCTGGTATTTCTTGGAGAAGAGGTGATATATTTGGGAGAAATGTGGCATGTCTGGAAGAAACTGTCCTATTTGGGGGATAAAAGAGGTATTTGTGGGTGAAAAGGTCCTATTTGAAGGGGGAAAGCTGGTATTTCTTGGAGAAGATGTGATCTATTTGGGAGAAATGTGGCCTTTCTGGAAGAAAATGTCCAATTTGGTGGGAGAACGCTGGTAGTTATCGGTGAGAAGGACCTATTTCTGGAGGAATCCTGGTATTTCTTGGAGAAGATGTGATGTATTTGGGAGAAATGTGGCCTTTCTGGAAGAATATGTCCAATTTGGGGGGAGAAGGCTGGTAGTTTTGGGTGAGAAGGTCCTCTTTCAGGAGGAATCCTGGCATTTCTTGGATAAGATGTGATATATTTGGGAGAAATGTGGCCTTTCTGGAAGAAACTGTCCTCTTTTGGCGATATAAGAGGTATTTGTGGGTGAGAAGGTCCTATTTGAAGGGGGAAAGCTGGTATTTCTTGGAGAAGATGTGATATATTTGGGAGAAATGTGGCATTTCTGGAAGAAACTGTCCTATTTTGGGGATAAAAGAATTTTTTGTGGGTGAAAAGGTCCTATTTGAAGGGGGAAACCTGGTATTTCTTGAAGGAGATGTGATATGTTTAGGAGAAATGTGGCCTTTCTGGAAGAAACTGTCGTATTTTGGGGATAAAAGTGGTATTTGTGGGTGATAAGCTCCTATTTGAAGGGGGAAACCTGGTATTTCTTGGAGAAGATGTGATATATTTGGGAGAAATGTGGCATTTCTGGAAGAAACTGTCCTATTTGGGGGGAGAAGGCTGGTATTTGAGGGAGAAAAGTTCCTCTTTCAGGAGGAATCCTGGTATTTCTTGGAGAAGATGTGATCTATTTGGGAGAAATGTGGCATGTCTGGAAGAAACTATCCTATTTGAGGGATAAAAGAGGTATTTTTGGGTGAAAAGGTCCTATTTGAAGGGGGAAACCTGGTATTTCTTGGAGAAGATGTGATATATTTGGGAGAAATGTGGCATGTCTGGAAGAAACTGTCCTATTTTGGAGATAAAAGAATTTTTTGTGGGTGAAAAGGTCCTATTTGAAGGGGGAAACGTGGTATTTCTTGGAGAAGATGTGATATATTTGGGAGAAATGTGGCATTTCTGGGAGAAACTGTCCTCTTTATGGATAAAACAGGTAGTTGTGGATGAAAAGGTCCTATTTGAAGGGGGAAAGCTGGTAATTCTATGAGAAGATATGATATATTTGGGAGAAATGTGGCATGTCAGGAAGAAACTGTCCTCTTTTGGGGATAAAACAAGTATTTGTGGGTGAAAAGGTCCTATTTGAAGGGGGAAAGCTGGTATTTCTTGGAGAAGATGTGATATATTTGGGAGAAATGTGGCATTTCTGGAAGAAACTGTCCTCTTTTGGGGATCAAAGAGGTATTAGTGGGTGAAAAGGTCCTATTTGAAGGGGGAAAGCTGGTATTTCTTGGAGAAGATGTGATCTATTTGGGAGAAATGTGGCATTTCTTGAAGAAACTGTCCTATTTTGGGGATAAAACAGGTACTTGTGGGTGAAAAGGTCCTATTTGAAGGGGGAAAGCAGGTATTTCTTGGAGAAGATGTGGTATATTTGGGAGAAATGTGGCATTTCTGGAAGAAACTGTCCTCTTTTGGGGATAAAAGAGGTATTTGTGGGTGAAAACGTTGTATTTGAAGGGGGAAACCTGTTATTTCTTGGAGAAGATGTGAAATATTTTGGAGAAATGTGGCATTTCTGGAAGAAACTGTCCTCTTTTGGGGATAAAAGAGGTATTTGTGGGTGAAAAGGTCCTATTTGAAGGGGGAAAGCTGGTATTTCTTGGAGAAGATGTGATATATTTGGGAGAAATGTGGCATTTCTGGAAGAAACTGTCCTATTTTGGGGATAAAAGTGGTCTTTGTGGGTGATAAGGTCCTATTTGAAGGGGGAAAGCTGGTATTTCTTGGAGTAGATGTGATCTATTTGGGAGAAATGTGGCCTTTCTGGAAGAAAATGTCCAATTTGGGGGGAGAACGCTGGTAGTTTTCGGTGAGAAGGTCCTATTTCTGGAGGAATCCTGGTATTTCTTGGAGAAGATGTGATATATTTGGGAGAAATGTGGCCTTTCTGGAAGAATATGTCCAATTTGGGGGGAGAAGGCTGGTAGTTTTGGGTGAGAAGGTCCTATTTCAGGAGGAATCCTGGCATTTCTTGGAGAAGATGTGATATATTTGGGAGAAATGTGGCCTTTCTGGAAGAAACTGTCCTCTTTTGGCGATAAAAGAGGTATTTGTGGGTGAGAAGGTCCTATTTGAAGGGGGAAAGCTGGTATTTCTTGGAGAAGATGTGATGTATTTGGGAGAAATGTGGCATTTCTGGAAGAAACTGTCCTATTTTGGGGATAAAAGAATTTTTTGTGGGTGAAAAGGTCCTATTTGAAGGGGGAAACCTGGTATTTCTTGAAGGAGATGTGATATGTTTAGGAGAAATGTGGCCTTTCTGGAAGAAACTGTCCTATTTTGGGGATAAAAGTGGTATTTGTGGGTGATAAGGTCCTATTTGAAGGGGGAAACGTGGTATTTCTTGGAGAAGATGTGATATATTTGGGAGAAATGTGGCATTTCTGGAAGAAACTGTCCTATTTGGGGGGAGAAGGCTGGTATTTGAGGGAGAAAAGGTCCTATTTCAGGAGGAATCCTGGTATTTCTTGGAGAAGATGTGATCTATTTGGGAGAAATGTGGCATGTCTGGAAGAAACTGTCCTATTTGAGGGATAAAAGAGGTATTTGTGGGTGAAAAGGTCCTATTTGAAGGGGGAAACCTGGTATTTCTTGGAGAAGATGTGATATATTTGGGAGAAATGTGGCATGTCTGGAAGAAACTGTCCTATTTTGGGGATAAAAGAATTTTTTGTGGGTGAAAAGGTCCTATTTGAAGGGGGAAACGTGGTATTTCTTGGAGAAGATGTGATATATTTGGGAGAAATGTGGCATTTCTGGGAGAAACTGTCCTCTTTATGGATAAAACAGGTAGTTGTGGATGAAAAGGTCCTATTTGAAGGGGGAAAGCTGGTAATTCTATGAGAAGATATGATATATTTGGGAGAAATGTGGCATGTCAGGAAGAAACTGTCCTATTTTGGGGATAAAACAGGTATTTGTGGGTGAAAAGGTCCTATTTGAAGGGGGAAAGCTGGTATTTCTTGGAGAAGATGTGATATATTTGGGAGAAATGTGGCATTTCTGGAAGAAACTGTCCTCTTTTGGGGATCAAAGAGGTTTTAGTGGGTAAAAAGGTCCTATTTGAAGGGGGAAACCTGGTATTTCTTGGAGAAGATGTGATATGTTTGGGAGAAATGTGGCATGTCTGGAAGAAACTGTCCTATTTTGGGGATAAAAGAGGTATTTGTGGGTGAAAAGGTCCTATTTGAAGGGGGAAACGTGGTATTTCTTGGAGAAGATGTGATCTATTTGGGAGAAATCTGGCATGTCTTGAAGAAACTGTCCTATTTGGGGGAGAAGCCTGCTATTAGTGGGTGAAAAGGTCCTATTTGAAGGGGGAAAGCTGGTATTTCTTGGAGAAGATGTGATATATTTGGGAGAAATGTGGCATTCCTGGAAGAAACTGTCCTCTTTTGGGGATAAAAGAGGTATTTGTGGGTGAAAAGGTCCTATTTGAAGGGGGAAAGCTGGTATTTCTTGGAGAAGATGTGATATATTTGGGAGAAATGTGGCATTTCTGGAAGAAACTGTGCTCTTTTGGGGATAAAAGAGGTATTTGTGGGTGAGAAGGTCCTATTTGAAGGAGGAAAGCTGGTATTTCTTGGAGAAGATGTTATATATATTTGGGAGAAATGTGGCATTTCTGGAAGAAACTGTCCTATTTTGGGGATAAAAGAGGTTTTTTTGGGGAAAAGGTCCTATTTGAAGGGGGAAAGCTGGTATTTCTTGGAGAAGATGTGATATATTTGGGAGAAATGTGGCATTTCTGGAAGAAACTGTCCTCTTATGGGGATAGAACAGGTATTTGTGGGTGAAAAGGTCCTATTTGAAGGGGAAAACCTGGTATTTCTTGGAGAAGATGTGATATATTTGGGAGAAATGTGGCATGTCTGGAAGAAACTGTCCTCTTTTGGGGATAAAACAGGTATTTGTGGGTGAAAAGGTCCTATTTGAAGGGGGAAACCTGGTATTTCTTGGAGAAGATGTGATCTATTTGGGAGAAATGTGGCATTTCTGGCAGAAACTGTCCTATTTTGGGGATAAAAGAGGTATTTGTGGGTGAAAAGGTCCTATTTGATGGGGGAAACCTGGTATTTCTTGGAGAAGATGTGATATATTTGGGAGAAATGTCGCATGTCTGGAAGAAAATGTCCTATTTGGGGGGAGAAGGGTGGTATTTGTTGGAGAAAAGTTCCTATTTCAGGAGGAATCCTGGTATTTCTTGAAGGAGACGTGATATATTTGGGAGAAATGTGCCATTTCTGGAAGAAACAGTATTCTTTTGGGGATAAAACAGGTATTTGTGGGTGAAAAGGTCCTATTTGAAGGGGGAAACGTGGTATTTCTTGGAGAAGATGTGATATGTTTTGGAGAAATATGGCATTTCCGGAAGAAACTGTCCTCTTTTGGGGATAAAATAGGTATTTGTGGTTGAAAAGGTCCTATTTGAAGGGGAAAGCTGGTATTTCTTGGAGAAGATGTGATCTATTTGGGAGAAATGTGGCATTTCTGGAAGAAACTGTCCTATTTTGGGGAGAAGGCTGGTATTTGTGGTAGAAAAGGTCCTCTTTCAGGAGGAATCCTGGTATTTCTTGGAGAAGATGTGATTTATTTGGGAGAAATGTGGCATGTCTGGAAGAAACTGTCCTATTTGAGGGATAAAAGAGGTATTTGTGGATGAAAAGGTACTATTTGAAGGGGGAAAGCTGGTATTTCTTGGAGAAGATGATATATATTTGGGAGAAATGTGGCATTTCTGGAAGAAACTGTCCTATTTTGGGGATAAAAGAGGTATTTGTGGGTGAAAAGGTCCTATTTGAAGGGGGAAAGCAGGTATTTCTTGGAGAAGATGTGATATGTTTGGGAGAAATGTGCCATTTCTGGAAGAAACTGTCCTATTTTGGGGATAAAAGAGGTATTTGTGGCTGAAAAGGTCCTATTTGAAGGGGGAAAGCTGGTATTTCTTGGAGAAGATGTGATGTATTTGGGAGAAATGTGGCATTTCTGGAAGAAACTGTGCTCTTTTGGGGATAAAAGAGGTATTTGTGGGAGAAAAGTTCCTATTTGAAGGGGGAAAGCTGGATGTTCTTGCAGGAGATGTGATATATTTGGGAGAAATGTGGCCTTTCTGGAAGAAACTGTCCTCTTTTGGGGATAAAAGTGGTATTTGTGGGTGAAAAGGTCCTATTTCAAGGGGGAACCTGGCATTTCTTGGTGAAGATGTGATATATTTTGGAGAAATCTGGCATTTCTGGAAGAAACTGTCCTATTTTGGGGATAAAACAGGTATTTGTGGGAGAAAAGGTCCTATTTGAAGGGGGAAAGCTGGATGTTCTTGCAGGAGATGTGATATATTTGGGAGAAATGTGGCATGTCTGGAAGAAACTGTCCTCTTTTAGGGATAAAAGAGGTATTTGTGGTTGAAAATGTCCTATTTCAAGGGGGAAACCTGGCATTTCTTTGAGAAGATGTGATATGTTTGGGAGAAATGTGCCATTTCTGGAAGAAACTGTCCTATTTTGGGGATAAATGAGGTATTTGTGGGTGAAAAGGTCCTATTTGAAGTTGGAAACCTGGTATTTCTTGGAGAAGATGTGATATGTTTGGGAGAAATGTGGCATTTCTGGAAGAAACTGTCCTATTTTGGGGTTAAACCAGGTAATTGTGGGTGAAAAGGTCCTATTTGAAGGGGAAAACCTGGTATTTCTTGGAGAAGATGTGATCTATTTGGGAGAAATGTGGCATTTCTGGAAGAAACTGTCCTCTTTTGGGGATAAAAGAGGTATTTGTGGGTGAAAAGGTCCTATTTGAAGGGGGAAACCTGGTATTTCTTGGAGAAGATGTGAAATATTTTGGAGAAATCAGGCATTTCTGGAAGAAACTGTCCTCTTTTGGGGATAAAAGAGGTATTTGTGGGTGAAAAGGTCCTATTTGAAGGGGGAAACCAGGTAATTCTATGAGAAGATGTGATATATTTGGGAGAAATGTGGCATGTCTGAAAGAAACTGTCCTATTTGGGGGATAAAACAGGTATTTGTGGGAGAAAAGGTCCTATTTGAAGGGGGAAAGCTGGTATTTCTTGGAGAAGATGTGATATATTTGGGAGAAATGTGGCCTTTCTGGAAGAAAATGTCCAATTTGGGGGGAGAACGCTGGTAGTTTTGGGTGAGAAGGTCCTATTTCAGGAGGAATCCTGGTATTTCTTGGAGAAGATGTGATATATTTGGGAGAAATGTGGCCTTTCTCGAAGAAAATGTCCAATTAAGGGGGAGAAGGCTGGTAGTTTTGGGTGAGAAGGTCCTATTTCAGGAGGAATCCTGGCATTTCTTGGTGAAGATGTGATATATTTGGGAGAAATGTGGCATTTCTGGAAGAAACTGTCCTCTTTTGGGGATAAAAGAGGTATTTGTGGGTGAAAAGGTCCTATTTGAAGGGGGAAACCTGGTATTTCTTGGAGAAGATGTGAAATATTTTGGAGAAATCAGGCATTTCTGGAAGAAACTGTCCTCTTTTGGGGATAAAAGAGGTATTTGTGGGTGAAAAGGTCCTATTTGAAGGGGGAAAGCTGGTATTTCTTGGAGAAGATGTGATATATTTGGGAGAAATGTGGCATTTCTGGAAGAAACTGTCCTCTTTTGGGGATAAAAGAGGTATTTGTGGGTGATAAGGTCCTATTTGAAGGGGGAAACCTGGTATTTCTTGGAGAAGATGTGATCTATTTGGGAGAAATGTGGCCTTTCTGGAAGAAACTGTCCTATTTTGTGGATAAAAGTGGTATTTGTGGGTGATAAGGTCCTATTCGAAGGGGGAAAGCTGGTATTTCTTGGAGAAGAGGTGATATATTTGGGAGAAATGTGGCATGTCTGGAAGAAACTGTCCTATTTGGGGGATAAAAGAGGTATTTGTGGGTGAAAAGGTCCTATTTGAAGGGGGAAAGCTGGTATTTCTTGGAGAAGATGTGATCTATTTGGGAGAAATGTGGCCTTTCTGGAAGAAAATGTCCAATTTGGTGGGAGAACGCTGGTAGTTATCGGTGAGAAGGACCTATTTCTGGAGGAATCCTGGTATTTCTTGGAGAAGATGTGATGTATTTGGGAGAAATGTGGCCTTTCTGGAAGAATATGTCCAATTTGGGGGGAGAAGGCTGGTAGTTTTGGGTGAGAAGGTCCTCTTTCAGGAGGAATCCTGGCATTTCTTGGATAAGATGTGATATATTTGGGAGAAATGTGGCCTTTCTGGAAGAAACTGTCCTCTTTTGGCGATATAAGAGGTATTTGTGGGTGAGAAGGTCCTATTTGAAGGGGGAAAGCTGGTATTTCTTGGAGAAGATGTGATATATTTGGGAGAAATGTGGCATTTCTGGAAGAAACTGTCCTATTTTGGGGATAAAAGAATTTTTTGTGGGTGAAAAGGTCCTATTTGAAGGGGGAAACCTGGTATTTCTTGAAGGAGATGTGATATGTTTAGGAGAAATGTGGCCTTTCTGGAAGAAACTGTCGTATTTTGGGGATAAAAGTGGTATTTGTGGGTGATAAGCTCCTATTTGAAGGGGGAAACCTGGTATTTCTTGGAGAAGATGTGATATATTTGGGAGAAATGTGGCATTTCTGGAAGAAACTGTCCTATTTGGGGGGAGAAGGCTGGTATTTGAGGGAGAAAAGTTCCTCTTTCAGGAGGAATCCTGGTATTTCTTGGAGAAGATGTGATCTATTTGGGAGAAATGTGGCATGTCTGGAAGAAACTATCCTATTTGAGGGATAAAAGAGGTATTTTTGGGTGAAAAGGTCCTATTTGAAGGGGGAAACCTGGTATTTCTTGGAGAAGATGTGATATATTTGGGAGAAATGTGGCATGTCTGGAAGAAACTGTCCTATTTTGGAGATAAAAGAATTTTTTGTGGGTGAAAAGGTCCTATTTGAAGGGGGAAACGTGGTATTTCTTGGAGAAGATGTGATATATTTGGGAGAAATGTGGCATTTCTGGGAGAAACTGTCCTCTTTATGGATAAAACAGGTAGTTGTGGATGAAAAGGTCCTATTTGAAGGGGGAAAGCTGGTAATTCTATGAGAAGATATGATATATTTGGGAGAAATGTGGCATGTCAGGAAGAAACTGTCCTCTTTTGGGGATAAAACAAGTATTTGTGGGTGAAAAGGTCCTATTTGAAGGGGGAAAGCTGGTATTTCTTGGAGAAGATGTGATATATTTGGGAGAAATGTGGCATTTCTGGAAGAAACTGTCCTCTTTTGGGGATCAAAGAGGTATTAGTGGGTGAAAAGGTCCTATTTGAAGGGGGAAAGCTGGTATTTCTTGGAGAAGATGTGATCTATTTGGGAGAAATGTGGCATTTCTTGAAGAAACTGTCCTATTTTGGGGATAAAACAGGTACTTGTGGGTGAAAAGGTCCTATTTGAAGGGGGAAAGCAGGTATTTCTTGGAGAAGATGTGGTATATTTGGGAGAAATGTGGCATTTCTGGAAGAAACTGTCCTCTTTTGGGGATAAAAGAGGTATTTGTGGGTGAAAACGTTGTATTTGAAGGGGGAAACCTGTTATTTCTTGGAGAAGATGTGAAATATTTTGGAGAAATGTGGCATTTCTGGAAGAAACTGTCCTCTTTTGGGGATAAAAGAGGTATTTGTGGGTGAAAAGGTCCTATTTGAAGGGGGAAAGCTGGTATTTCTTGGAGAAGATGTGATATATTTGGGAGAAATGTGGCATTTCTGGAAGAAACTGTCCTATTTTGGGGATAAAAGTGGTCTTTGTGGGTGATAAGGTCCTATTTGAAGGGGGAAAGCTGGTATTTCTTGGAGTAGATGTGATCTATTTGGGAGAAATGTGGCCTTTCTGGAAGAAAATGTCCAATTTGGGGGGAGAACGCTGGTAGTTTTCGGTGAGAAGGTCCTATTTCTGGAGGAATCCTGGTATTTCTTGGAGAAGATGTGATATATTTGGGAGAAATGTGGCCTTTCTGGAAGAATATGTCCAATTTGGGGGGAGAAGGCTGGTAGTTTTGGGTGAGAAGGTCCTATTTCAGGAGGAATCCTGGCATTTCTTGGAGAAGATGTGATATATTTGGGAGAAATGTGGCCTTTCTGGAAGAAACTGTCCTCTTTTGGCGATAAAAGAGGTATTTGTGGGTGAGAAGGTCCTATTTGAAGGGGGAAAGCTGGTATTTCTTGGAGAAGATGTGATGTATTTGGGAGAAATGTGGCATTTCTGGAAGAAACTGTCCTATTTTGGGGATAAAAGAATTTTTTGTGGGTGAAAAGGTCCTATTTGAAGGGGGAAACCTGGTATTTCTTGAAGGAGATGTGATATGTTTAGGAGAAATGTGGCCTTTCTGGAAGAAACTGTCCTATTTTGGGGATAAAAGTGGTATTTGTGGGTGATAAGGTCCTATTTGAAGGGGGAAACGTGGTATTTCTTGGAGAAGATGTGATATATTTGGGAGAAATGTGGCATTTCTGGAAGAAACTGTCCTATTTGGGGGGAGAAGGCTGGTATTTGAGGGAGAAAAGGTCCTATTTCAGGAGGAATCCTGGTATTTCTTGGAGAAGATGTGATCTATTTGGGAGAAATGTGGCATGTCTGGAAGAAACTGTCCTATTTGAGGGATAAAAGAGGTATTTGTGGGTGAAAAGGTCCTATTTGAAGGGGGAAACCTGGTATTTCTTGGAGAAGATGTGATATATTTGGGAGAAATGTGGCATGTCTGGAAGAAACTGTCCTATTTTGGGGATAAAAGAATTTTTTGTGGGTGAAAAGGTCCTATTTGAAGGGGGAAACGTGGTATTTCTTGGAGAAGATGTGATATATTTGGGAGAAATGTGGCATTTCTGGGAGAAACTGTCCTCTTTATGGATAAAACAGGTAGTTGTGGATGAAAAGGTCCTATTTGAAGGGGGAAAGCTGGTAATTCTATGAGAAGATATGATATATTTGGGAGAAATGTGGCATGTCAGGAAGAAACTGTCCTATTTTGGGGATAAAACAGGTATTTGTGGGTGAAAAGGTCCTATTTGAAGGGGGAAAGCTGGTATTTCTTGGAGAAGATGTGATATATTTGGGAGAAATGTGGCATTTCTGGAAGAAACTGTCCTCTTTTGGGGATCAAAGAGGTTTTAGTGGGTAAAAAGGTCCTATTTGAAGGGGGAAACCTGGTATTTCTTGGAGAAGATGTGATATGTTTGGGAGAAATGTGGCATGTCTGGAAGAAACTGTCCTATTTTGGGGATAAAAGAGGTATTTGTGGGTGAAAAGGTCCTATTTGAAGGGGGAAACGTGGTATTTCTTGGAGAAGATGTGATCTATTTGGGAGAAATCTGGCATGTCTTGAAGAAACTGTCCTATTTGGGGGAGAAGCCTGCTATTAGTGGGTGAAAAGGTCCTATTTGAAGGGGGAAAGCTGGTATTTCTTGGAGAAGATGTGATATATTTGGGAGAAATGTGGCATTCCTGGAAGAAACTGTCCTCTTTTGGGGATAAAAGAGGTATTTGTGGGTGAAAAGGTCCTATTTGAAGGGGGAAAGCTGGTATTTCTTGGAGAAGATGTGATATATTTGGGAGAAATGTGGCATTTCTGGAAGAAACTGTGCTCTTTTGGGGATAAAAGAGGTATTTGTGGGTGAGAAGGTCCTATTTGAAGGAGGAAAGCTGGTATTTCTTGGAGAAGATGTTATATATATTTGGGAGAAATGTGGCATTTCTGGAAGAAACTGTCCTATTTTGGGGATAAAAGAGGTTTTTTTGGGGAAAAGGTCCTATTTGAAGGGGGAAAGCTGGTATTTCTTGGAGAAGATGTGATATATTTGGGAGAAATGTGGCATTTCTGGAAGAAACTGTCCTCTTATGGGGATAGAACAGGTATTTGTGGGTGAAAAGGTCCTATTTGAAGGGGAAAACCTGGTATTTCTTGGAGAAGATGTGATATATTTGGGAGAAATGTGGCATGTCTGGAAGAAACTGTCCTCTTTTGGGGATAAAACAGGTATTTGTGGGTGAAAAGGTCCTATTTGAAGGGGGAAACCTGGTATTTCTTGGAGAAGATGTGATCTATTTGGGAGAAATGTGGCATTTCTGGCAGAAACTGTCCTATTTTGGGGATAAAAGAGGTATTTGTGGGTGAAAAGGTCCTATTTGATGGGGGAAACCTGGTATTTCTTGGAGAAGATGTGATATATTTGGGAGAAATGTCGCATGTCTGGAAGAAAATGTCCTATTTGGGGGGAGAAGGGTGGTATTTGTTGGAGAAAAGTTCCTATTTCAGGAGGAATCCTGGTATTTCTTGAAGGAGACGTGATATATTTGGGAGAAATGTGCCATTTCTGGAAGAAACAGTATTCTTTTGGGGATAAAACAGGTATTTGTGGGTGAAAAGGTCCTATTTGAAGGGGGAAACGTGGTATTTCTTGGAGAAGATGTGATATGTTTTGGAGAAATATGGCATTTCCGGAAGAAACTGTCCTCTTTTGGGGATAAAATAGGTATTTGTGGTTGAAAAGGTCCTATTTGAAGGGGAAAGCTGGTATTTCTTGGAGAAGATGTGATCTATTTGGGAGAAATGTGGCATTTCTGGAAGAAACTGTCCTATTTTGGGGAGAAGGCTGGTATTTGTGGTAGAAAAGGTCCTCTTTCAGGAGGAATCCTGGTATTTCTTGGAGAAGATGTGATTTATTTGGGAGAAATGTGGCATGTCTGGAAGAAACTGTCCTATTTGAGGGATAAAAGAGGTATTTGTGGATGAAAAGGTACTATTTGAAGGGGGAAAGCTGGTATTTCTTGGAGAAGATGATATATATTTGGGAGAAATGTGGCATTTCTGGAAGAAACTGTCCTATTTTGGGGATAAAAGAGGTATTTGTGGGTGAAAAGGTCCTATTTGAAGGGGGAAAGCAGGTATTTCTTGGAGAAGATGTGATATGTTTGGGAGAAATGTGCCATTTCTGGAAGAAACTGTCCTATTTTGGGGATAAAAGAGGTATTTGTGGGTGAAAAGGTCCTATTTGAAGGGGGAAAGCTGGTATTTCTTGGAGAAGATGTGATGTATTTGGGAGAAATGTGGCATTTCTGGAAGAAACTGTGCTCTTTTGGGGATAAAAGAGGTATTTGTGGGAGAAAAGTTCCTATTTGAAGGGGGAAAGCTGGATGTTCTTGCAGGAGATGTGATATATTTGGGAGAAATGTGGCCTTTCTGGAAGAAACTGTCCTCTTTTGGGGATAAAAGTGGTATTTGTGGGTGAAAAGGTCCTATTTCAAGGGGGAACCTGGCATTTCTTGGTGAAGATGTGATATATTTTGGAGAAATCTGGCATTTCTGGAAGAAACTGTCCTATTTTGGGGATAAAACAGGTATTTGTGGGAGAAAAGGTCCTATTTGAAGGGGGAAAGCTGGATGTTCTTGCAGGAGATGTGATATATTTGGGAGAAATGTGGCATGTCTGGAAGAAACTGTCCTCTTTTAGGGATAAAAGAGGTATTTGTGGTTGAAAATGTCCTATTTCAAGGGGGAAACCTGGCATTTCTTTGAGAAGATGTGATATGTTTGGGAGAAATGTGCCATTTCTGGAAGAAACTGTCCTATTTTGGGGATAAATGAGGTATTTGTGGGTGAAAAGGTCCTATTTGAAGTTGGAAACCTGGTATTTCTTGGAGAAGATGTGATATGTTTGGGAGAAATGTGGCATTTCTGGAAGAAACTGTCCTATTTTGGGGTTAAACCAGGTAATTGTGGGTGAAAAGGTCCTATTTGAAGGGGAAAACCTGGTATTTCTTGGAGAAGATGTGATCTATTTGGGAGAAATGTGGCATTTCTGGAAGAAACTGTCCTCTTTTGGGGATAAAAGAGGTATTTGTGGGTGAAAAGGTCCTATTTGAAGGGGGAAACCTGGTATTTCTTGGAGAAGATGTGAAATATTTTGGAGAAATCAGGCATTTCTGGAAGAAACTGTCCTCTTTTGGGGATAAAAGAGGTATTTGTGGGTGAAAAGGTCCTATTTGAAGGGGGAAAGCTGGTATTTCTTGGAGAAGATGTGATATATTTGGGAGAAATGTGGCATTTCTGGAAGAAACTGTCCTCTTTTGGGGATAAAAGAGGTATTTGTGGGTGATAAGGTCCTATTTGAAGGGGGAAACCTGGTATTTCTTGGAGAAGATGTGATCTATTTGGGAGAAATGTGGCCTTTCTGGAAGAAACTGTCCTATTTTGTGGATAAAAGTGGTATTTGTGGGTGATAAGGTCCTATTCGAAGGGGGAAAGCTGGTATTTCTTGGAGAAGAGGTGATATATTTGGGAGAAATGTGGCATGTCTGGAAGAAACTGTCCTATTTGGGGGATAAAAGAGGTATTTGTGGGTGAAAAGGTCCTATTTGAAGGGGGAAAGCTGGTATTTCTTGGAGAAGATGTGATCTATTTGGGAGAAATGTGGCCTTTCTGGAAGAAAATGTCCAATTTGGGGGGAGAACGCTGGTAGTTTTCGGTGAGAAGGACCTATTTCTGGAGGAATCCTGGTATTTCTTGGAGAAGATGTGATGTATTTGGGAGAAATGTGGCCTTTCTGGAAGAATATGTCCAATTTGGGGGGAGAAGGCTGGTAGTTTTGGGTGAGAAGGTCCTCTTTCAGGAGGAATCCTGGCATTTCTTGGAGAAGATGTGATCTATTTGGGAGAAATGTGGCCTTTCTGGAAGAAACTGTCCTCTTTTGGCGATATAAGAGGTATTTGTGGGTGAGAAGGTCCTATTTGAAGGGGGAAAGCTGGTATTTCTTGGAGAAGATGTGATATATTTGGGAGAAATGTGGCATTTCTGGAAGAAACTGTCCTATTTTGGGGATAAAAGAATTTTTTGTGGGTGAAAAGGTCCTATTTGAAGGGGGAAACCTGGTATTTCTTGAAGGAGATGTGATATGTTTAGGAGAAATGTGGCCTTTCTGGAAGAAACTGTCGTATTTTGGGGATAAAAGTGGTATTTGTGGGTGATAAGCTCCTATTTGAAGGGGGAAACCTGGTATTTCTTGGAGAAGATGTGATATATTTGGGAGAAATGTGGCATTTCTGGAAGAAACTGTCCTATTTGGGGGGAGAAGGCTGGTATTTGAGGGAGAAAAGTTCCTCTTTCAGGAGGAATCCTGGTATTTCTTGGAGAAGATGTGATCTATTTGGGAGAAATGTGGCATGTCTGGAAGAAACTATCCTATTTGAGGGATAAAAGAGGTATTTTTGGGTGAAAAGGTCCTATTTGAAGGGGGAAACCTGGTATTTCTTGGAGAAGATGTGATATATTTGGGAGAAATGTGGCATGTCTGGAAGAAACTGTCCTATTTTGGGGATAAAAGAATTTTTTGTGGGTGAAAAGGTCCTATTTGAAGGGGGAAACGTGGTATTTCTTGGAGAAGATGTGATATATTTGGGAGAAATGTGGCATTTCTGGGAGAAACTGTCCTCTTTATGGATAAAACAGGTAGTTGTGGATGAAAAGGTCCTATTTGAAGGGGGAAAGCTGGTAATTCTATGAGAAGATATGATATATTTGGGAGAAATGTGGCATGTCAGGAAGAAACTGTCCTCTTTTGGGGATAAAACAAGTATTTGTGGGTGAAAAGGTCCTATTTGAAGGGGGAAAGCTGGTATTTCTTGGAGAAGATGTGATATATTTGGGAGAAATGTGGCATTTCTGGAAGAAACTGTCCTCTTTTGGGGATCAAAGAGGTATTAGTGGGTGAAAAGGTCCTATTTGAAGGGGGAAAGCTGGTATTTCTTGGAGAAGATGTGATCTATTTGGGAGAAATGTGGCATTTCTTGAAGAAACTGTCCTATTTTGGGGATAAAACAGGTACTTGTGGGTGAAAAGGTCCTATTTGAAGGGGGAAAGCAGGTATTTCTTGGAGAAGATGTGGTATATTTGGGAGAAATGTGGCATTTCTGGAAGAAACTGTCCTCTTTTGGGGATAAAAGAGGTATTTGTGGGTGAAAACGTTGTATTTGAAGGGGGAAACCTGTTATTTCTTGGAGAAGATGTGAAATATTTTGGAGAAATGTGGCATTTCTGGAAGAAACTGTCCTCTTTTGGGGATAAAAGAGGTATTTGTGGGTGAAAAGGTCCTATTTGAAGGGGGAAAGCTGGTATTTCTTGGAGAAGATGTGATATATTTGGGAGAAATGTGGCATTTCTGGAAGAAACTGTCCTATTTTGGGGATAAAAGTGGTCTTTGTGGGTGATAAGGTCCTATTTGAAGGGGGAAAGCTGGTATTTCTTGGAGTAGATGTGATCTATTTGGGAGAAATGTGGCCTTTCTGGAAGAAAATGTCCAATTTGGGGGGAGAACGCTGGTAGTTTTCGGTGAGAAGGTCCTATTTCTGGAGGAATCCTGGTATTTCTTGGAGAAGATGTGATATATTTGGGAGAAATGTGGCCTTTCTGGAAGAATATGTCCAATTTGGGGGGAGAAGGCTGGTAGTTTTGGGTGAGAAGGTCCTATTTCAGGAGGAATCCTGGCATTTCTTGGAGAAGATGTGATATATTTGGGAGAAATGTGGCCTTTCTGGAAGAAACTGTCCTCTTTTGGCGATAAAAGAGGTATTTGTGGGTGAGAAGGTCTTATTTGAAGGGGGAAAGCTGGTATTTCTTGGAGAAGATGTGATATATTTGGGAGAAATGTGGCATTTCTGGAAGAAACTGTCCTATTTTGGGGATAAAAGAATTTTTTGTGGGTGAAAAGGTCCTATTTGAAGGGGGAAACCTGGTATTTCTTGAAGGAGATGTGATATGTTTAGGAGAAATGTGGCCTTTCTGGAAGAAACTGTCCTATTTTGGGGATAAAAGTGGTATTTGTGGGTGATAAGGTCCTATTTGAAGGGGGAAACGTGGTATTTCTTGGAGAAGATGTGATATATTTGGGAGAAATGTGGCATTTCTGGAAGAAACTGTCCTATTTGGGGGGAGAAGGCTGGTATTTGAGGGAGAAAAGGTCCTATTTCAGGAGGAATCCTGGTATTTCTTGGAGAAGATGTGATCTATTTGGGAGAAATGTGGCATGTCTGGAAGAAACTGTCCTATTTGAGGGATAAAAGAGGTATTTGTGGGTGAAAAGGTCCTATTTGAAGGGGGAAACCTGGTATTTCTTGGAGAAGATGTGATCTATTTGGGAGAAATGTGGCATGTCTGGAAGAAACTGTCCTATTTTGGGGATAAAAGAATTTTTTGTGGGTGAAAAGGTCCTATTTGAAGGGGGAAACGTGGTATTTCTTGGAGAAGATGTGATATATTTGGGAGAAATGTGGCATTTCTGGGAGAAACTGTCCTCTTTATGGATAAAACAGGTAGTTGTGGATGAAAAGGTCCTATTTGAAGGGGGAAAGCTGGTAATTCTATGAGAAGATATGATATATTTGGGAGAAATGTGGCATGTCAGGAAGAAACTGTCCTATTTTGGGGATAAAACAGGTATTTGTGGGTGAAAAGGTCCTATTTGAAGGGGGAAAGCTGGTATTTCTTGGAGAAGATGTGATATATTTGGGAGAAATGTGGCATTTCTGGAAGAAACGGTCCTCTTTTGGGGATCAAAGAGGTTTTAGTGGGTGAAAAGGTCCTATTTGAAGGGGGAAACCTGGTATTTCTTGGAGAAGATGTGATCTATTTGGGAGAAATGTGGCATTTCTTGAAGAAACTGTCCAATTTTGGGGATAAAACAGGTACTTGTGGGTGAAAAGGTCCTATTTGAAGGGGGAAAGCAGGTATTTCTTGGAGAAGATGTGGTATATTTGGGAGAAATGTGGCATTTCTGGAAGAAACTGTCCTCTTTTGGGGATAAAAGAGGTATTTGTGGGTGAAAACTTTGTATTTGAAGGGGGAAACCTGTTATTTCTTGGAGAAGATGTGAAATATTTTGGAGAAATGTGGCATTTCTGGAAGAAACTGTCCTCTTTTGGGGATAAAAGAGGTATTTGTGGGTGAAAAGGTCGTATTTGAAGGGGGAAATCTGGTATTTCTTGGAGAAGATGTGATATATTTGGGAGAAATGTGGCATTTCTGGAAGAAACTGTCCTATTTTGGGGATAAAAGAGGTATTTGTGGGTGATAAGGTCCTATTTGAAGGGGGAACCCTGGTATTTCTTGGAGAAGATGTGATATATTTGGGAGAAATGTGGCATGTCTGGAAGAAACTGTCCTATTTTGGGGATAAAAGTGGTATTTGTGGGTGATAAGGTCCTATTCGAAGGGGGAAAGCTGGTATTTCTTGGAGAAGATGTCATGTATTTGGGAGAAATGTGGCATTTCTGGAAGAAACTGTCCAATTTGGGGGATAAAAGAGGTATTTGTGGGTGAAAAGGTCCTATTTGAAGGGGGAAAGCTGGTATTTCTTGGAGAAGATGTGATATATTTGGGAGAAATGTGGCATGTCAGGAAGAAACTGTCCTCTTTTGGGGATAAAAGAGGTATTTGTGGGTGAAAAGGTCCTATTTGAAGGGGGAAAGCTGGTATTTCTTGGAGAAGATGTGATATATTTGGGAGAAATGTGGCCTTTCTGGAAGAAAATGTCCAATTTGGGGGGAGAACGTTGGCAGTTTTCGGTGAGATGGTCCTATTTCAGGAGGAATCCTGGTATTTCTTGGAGAAGATGTGATATATTTGGGAGAAATGTGGCATTTCTGGAAGAAACTGTCCTATTTTGGGGATAAAAGTGGTCTTTGCGGGTGATAAGGTCCTATTTGAAGGGGGAAAGCTGGTATTTCTTGGAGAAGATGTGATCTATTTGGGAGAAATGTGGCATGTCTGGAAGAAACTGTCGTATTTTGGGGATAAAAGAGGTATTTGTGGGTGAAAAGGTCCTATTTGAAGGGGGAAAGCTGGTATTTCTTGGAGAAGATGTGATCTATTTGGGAGAAATGTGGCCTTTCTGGAAGAAAGTGTCCAATTTGCGGGGAGAACGCTGGTAGTTTTCGGTGAGAAGGTCCTATTTCTGGAGGAATCCTGGTATTTCTTGGAGAAGATGTGATATATTTGGGAGAAATGTGGCCTTTCTGGAAGAATATGTCCAATTTGGGGGGAGAAGGCTGGTAGTTTTGGGTGAGAAGGTCCTATTTCAGGAGGAATCCTGGCATTTCTTGGAGAAGATGTGATATATTTGGGAGAAATGTGGCCTTTCTGGAAGAAACTGTCCTCTTTTGGCGATAAAAGAGGTATTTGTGGGTGAGAAGGTCCTATTTGAAGGGGGAAAGCTGGTATTTCTTGGAGAAGATGTGATATATTTGGGAGAAATGTGGCATTTCTGGAAGAAACTGTCCTATTTTGGGGATAAAAGAATTTTTTGTGGGTGAAAAGGTCCTATTTGAAGGGGGATACCTGGTATTTCTTGAAGGAGATGTGATATGTTTAGGAGAAATGTGGCCTTTCTGGAAGAAACTGTCCTATTTTGGGGATAAAAGTGGTATTTGTGGGTGATAAGGTCCTATTTGAAGGGGGAAAGCTGGTATTTCTTGGAGAAGATGTGATATATTTGGGAGAAATGTGGCATTTCTGGAAGAAACTGTCCTATTTGGGGGGAGAAGGCTGGTATTTGAGGGAGAAAAGGTCCTCTTTCAGGAGGAATCCTGGTATTTCTTGGAGAAGATGTGATCTATTTGGGAGAAATGTGGCATGTCTGGAAGAAACTGTCCTATTTGAGGGATAAAAGAGGTATTTGTGGGTGAAAAGGTCGTATTTGAAGGGGGAAAGCTGGTATTTCTTGGAGAAGATGTGATATATTTGGGAGAAATGTGGCATGTCTGGAAGAAACTGTCCTATTTTGGGGATAAAAGAATTTTTTGTGGGTGAAAAGGTCCTATTTGAAGGGGGAAACGTGGTATTTCTTGGAGAAGATGTGATATATTTGGGAGAAATGTGGCATTTCTGGGAGAAACTGTCCTCTTTATGGATAAAACAGGTAGTTGTGGATGAAAAGGTCCTATTTGAAGGGAGAAAGCTGGTAATTCTATGAGAAGATATGATATATTTGGGAGAAATGTGGCATGTCAGGAAGAAACTGTCCTCTTTTGGGGATAAAACAGGTATTTGTGGGTGAAAAGGTCCTATTTGAAGGGGGAAAGCTGGTATTTCTTGGAGAAGATGTGATATATTTGGGAGAAATGTGGCATTTCTGGAAGAAACTGTCCTCTTTTGGGGATCAAAGAGGTATTAGTGGGTGAAAAGGTCCTATTTGAAGGGGGAAACCTGGTATTTCTTGGAGAAGATGTGATCTATTTGGGAGAAAAGTGGCATTTCTTGAAGAAACTGTCCAATTTTGGGGATAAAACAGGTACTTGTGGGTGAAAAGTTCCTATTTGAAGGGGGAAAGCAGGTATTTCTTGGAGAAGATGTGGTATATTTGGGAGAAATGTGGCATTTCTGGAAGAAACTGTCCTCTTTTGGGGATTAAAGAGGTATTTGTGGGTGAAAACGTTGTATTTGAAGGGGGAAACCTGTTATTTCTTGGAGAAGATGTGAAATATTTTGGAGAAATGTGGCATTTCTGGAAGAAACCGTCCTCTTTTGGGGATAAAAGAGGTATTTGTGGGTGAAAAGGTCCTATTTGAAGGGGGAAAGCTGGTATTTCTTGGAGAAGATGTGATATATTTGGGAGAAATGTGGCATTTCTGGAAGAAACTGTCCTATTTTGGGGATAAAAGAGGTATTTGTGGGTGATAAGGTCCTATTTGAAGGGGGAACCCTGGTATTTCTTGGAGAAGATGTGATATATTTGGGAGAAATGTGGCCTTTCTGGTAGAAACTGTCCTCTTTTGGGGATAAAAGTGGTATTTGTGGGTGAAAAGGTCCTATTTGAAGGGGGAAAGCTGGTATTTCTTGGAGAAGATGTGATCTATTTGGGAGAAATGTGGCCTTTCTGGAAGAAAATGTCCTATTTGGGGGGAGAACGCTGGCAGTTTTCGGTGAGAAGGTCCTATTTCAGGAGGAATCCTGGTATCTCTTGGAGAAGATGTGATATATTTGGGAGAAATGTGGCATTTCTGGAAGAAACTGTCCTATTTTGGGGATAAAAGTGGTCTTTGTGGGTGATAAGGTCCTATTCGAAGGGGGAAAGCTGGTATTTCTTGGAGAAGATGTGATCTATTTGGGAGAAATGTGGCATGTCTGGAAGAAACTGTTGTATTTTGGGGATAAAAGAGGTATTTGTGGGTGAAAAGGTCCTATTTGAAGGGGGAAAGCTGGTATTTCTTGGAGAAGATGTGATCTATTTGGGAGAAATGTGGCCTTTCTGGAAGAAAATGTCCAATTTGGGGGGAGAACGCTGGTAGTTTTCGGTGAGAAGGTCCTATTTCTGGAGGAATCCTGGTATTTCTTGGAGAAGATGTGATACATTTGGGAGAAATGTGGCCTTTCTGGAAGAACATGTCCATTTTGGGGGGAGAAGGCTGGTAGTTTTGGGTGAGAAGGTCCTATTTCAGGAGGAATCCTGGCATTTCTTGGAGAAGATGTGATATATTTGGGAGAAATGTGGCCTTTCTGGAAGAAACTGTCCTCTTTTGGCGATAAAAGAGGTATTTGTGGGTGAGAAGGTCCTATTTGAAGGTGGAAAGCTGGTATTTCTTGGAGAAGATGTGATATATTTGGGAGAAATGTGGCATTTCTGGAAGAAACTGTCCTATTTTGGGGATAAAAGAATTTTTTGTGGGTGAAAAGGTCCTATTTGAAGGGGGATACCTGGTATTTCTTGAAGGAGATGTGATATGTTTAGGAGAAATGTGGCCTTTCTGGAAGAAACTGTCCTATTTTGGGGATAAAAGAGGTATTTGTGGGTGATAAGGTCCTATTTGAAGGGGGAAAGCTGGTATTTCTTGGAGAAGATGTGATATATTTGGGAGAAATGTGGCATTTCTGGAAGAAACTGTCCAATTTGTTGGGAGAAGGCTGGTATTTGAGGGAGAAAAGGTCCTCTTTCAGGAGGAATCCTGGTATTTCTTGGAGAAGATGTGATCTATTTGGGAGAAATGTGGCATGTCTGGAAGAAACTGTCCTATTTGCGGGATAAAAGAGGTATTTGTGGGTGAAAAGGTCCTATTTGAAGGGGGAAAGCTGGTATTTCTTGGAGAAGATGTGATATATTTGGGAGAAATGTGGCATGTCTGGAAGAAACTGTCCTATTTTGGGGATAAAAGAATTTTTTGTGGGTGAAAAGGTCCTATTTGAAGGGGGAAACGTGGTATTTCTTGGAGAAGATGTGATATATTTGGGAGAAATGTGGCATTTCTGGGAGAAACTGTCCTCTTTATGGATAAAACAGGTAGTTGTGGATGAAAAGGTCCTATTTGAAGGGGGAAAGCTGGTAATTCTATGAGAAGATATGATATATTTGGGAGAAATGTGGCATGTCAGGAAGAAACTGTCCTCTTTTGGGGATAAAACAGGTATTTGTGGGTGAAAAGGTCCTATTTGAAGGGGGAAAGCTGGTATTTCTTGGAGAAGATGTGATATATTTGGGAGAAATGTGGCATTTCTGGAAGAAACTGTCCTCTTTTGGGGATCAAAGAGGTATTAGTGGGTGAAAAGGTCCTATTTGAAGGGGGAAACCTGGTATTTCTTGGAGAAGATGTGATCTATTTGGGAGAAATGTGGCATTTCTTGAAGAAACTGTCCAATTTTGGGGATAAAACAGGTACTTGTGGGTGAAAAGGTCCTATTTGAAGGGGGAAAGCAGGTATTTCTTGGAGAAGATGTGGTATATTTGGGAGAAATGTGGCATTTCTGGAAGAAACTGTCCTCTCTTGGGGATAAAAGAGGTATTTGTGGGTGAAAACGTTGTATTTGAAGGGGGAAACCTGTTATTTCTTGGAGAAGATGTGAAATATTTTGGAGAAATGTGGCATTTCTGGAAGAAACTGTCCTCTTTTGGGGATAAAAGAGGTATTTGTGGGTGAAAAGGTCCTATTTGAAGGGGGAAAGCTGGTATTTCTTGGAGAAGATGTGATATATTTGGGAGAAATGTGGCATTTCTGGAAGAAACTGTCCTATTTTGGGGATAAAAGAGGTATTTGTGGGTGATAAGGTCCTATTTGAAGGGGGAACCCTGGCATTTCTTGGAGAAGATGTGATATATTTGGGAGAAATGTGGCATGTCTGGAAGAAACTGTCCTATTTTGGGGATAAAAGAGGTATTAGTGGGTGAAAAGGTCCTATTTGAAGGGGGAAAGCTGGTATTTCTTGGAGAAGATGTGATCTATTTGGGAGAAATGTGGCCTTTCTGGAAGAAAATGTCCAATTTGGGGGGAGAAGGCTGGTAGTTTTCGGTGAGAAGGTCCTATTTCAGGAGGAATCCTGGTATTTCTTGGAGAAGATGTGATATATTTGGGAGAAATGTGGCCTTTCTGGCATAAACTGTCCTCTTTTGGGGATAAAAGAGGTATTTCATGGAGAAAAGGTCCTAATTCATGGGGGAAACCTGGTATTTCTTGGAGAAGATGATATATATTTGGGAGAAATGTGGCCTTTCTGGAAGAAACTGTCCACTTTTGGGGATAAAAGAGGTATTTCATGGAGAAAAGGTCCTAATTGAAGGGGGAAACCTGGTATTTCTTGGAGGAGTTGTGATATATTTGGGAGAAATGTGGCATTTCTGGAAGAAACTGTCCTCTTATGGGGATAGAACAGGTATTTGTGGGTGAAAAGGTCCTATTTGAAGGGGGAAACCTGGTATTTCTCGGAGAAATGTGATATATTTTGGAGAAATGTGGCCTTTCTGGAAGAAAATGTCCTATTTGTGGGGAGAAGGGTGGTATTTGTGGGAGAAAAATTCCTATTTCTGGAGGAATCCTGGTATTTCGTTGAGGAGATGTGATATGTTTGGGAGAAATGTGGCCTTTCTGGAAGAAACTCTCCTCTTTTGGGGATAAAAGAGGTATTTGTGGGTGAAAAGGTCCTATTTGAAGGGGGAAACCTGGTATTTCTTGGAGAAGATGTGATATGTTTGGGAGAAATATGGCATTTCTGGAAGAAACTGTCCTCTTTTGGGGATAAAAGAGGTATTTGTGGGTGAAAAGGTCCTATTTGAAGGGGGAAAGCTGGTATTTCTTGGAGAAGATGTGATCTATTTGGGAGAAATGTGGCATGTCTGGAAGAAACTGTCCTCTTTTGGGGATAAAAGAGGTATTTGTGGGTGAAAAGGTCCTATTTGAAGGGGGAAAGCTGGTATTTCTTGGAGAAGATGTGATCTATTTGGGAGAAATGTGGCATTTCTGGAAGAAAATGTCCAATTTGGGGGGAGAAGGCTGGTAGTTTTGGTTGAGAAGGTCCTATTTCAGGAGGAATCCTGGCATTTCTTGGAGAAGATGTGATATATTTGGGAGAAATGTGGCCTTTCTGGAAGAAACTGTCCTCTTTTGGGGATAAAACAGGTATTTGTGGGTGATAAGGTCCTATTTCCAGGGGGAAACCCGGTATTTCTTGGAGAAGATGTGATATGTTTGGGAGAAATGCGGCATTTCTGGAAGGAACTGTCCTATTTTGGGGATAAAAGAGGTATTTGTGGGTGAAAAGGTCCTATTTGAAGGGGGTACCTGGTATTTCTTGGAGAAGATGTGATATATTTTGGAGAAATGTGGCATGTCTGGAACAAACTGTCCTATTTGGGGGATAAAACAGGTATTTGTGGGAGAAAAGGTCCTATTTGAAGGGGGAAAGCTGGATGTTCTTGCAGGAGATGTGATATATTTGGGAGAAATGTGGCATGTCTGGAAGAAACTGTCCTCTTTTGGGGATAAAAGAGGTATTTGTGGTTGAAAAGGTCCTATTTCAAGGGGGAAACCTGGCATTTCTTGGAGAAGATGTGATATATTTGGGAGAAATGTGGCATTTCCGGAAGGAACTGTCCTCTTTTGGGGATCAAACAGGTATTTGTGGGAGAAAAGGTCCTATTTGAAGGGGGAAACGTGGTATTTCTTGGAGAAGATGAGATCTATTTGGGAGAAATGAGGCCATTGTGGCAGAAACTGTCCTCTTTTGGGGATAAATGAGGTATATGTGGGTGAAAAGGTCCTATTTGAAGGGGGAAAGCTGTTATTTCTTGGAGAAGATGTGATACATTTGGGAGAAATCTGGCCTTTCTGGCAGAAACTGTCATATTTTGGGGATAAAAGAGGTATTTGTGGGAGAAAAGTTCCTATTTCAAGGGGGAAAGCAGGTATTTCCTCGGCCTTTCTGGAAGAAACTGTCCTCTTTTGGGATAAAACTGGTATTTGTGGGTGAAAAGGTCTTATTTGAAGGGGGAAAGCTGGTATTTCTTGGAGAAGATGTGATATGTTTGGGAGAAATGTGTCATGTGTGGAAGAAACTTTCCTCTTTTGGGGATAAAAGAGGTATTTGTGGGTGAAAAGGTCCTATTTCCAGGGGAAAACCTGGTATTTCTTGGAGAAGATGTGATGTATTTGGGAGAAATCTGGCATGTCAGGAAGAAACTGTCCTATTTTGGGGATAAAACAGGTATTTGTGGGTGAAAAGGTCCTATTTGAAGGGGGAAAGCTGGTATTTCTTGGAGAAGATGTGATCTATTTGGGAGAAATGTGGCATTTCTGGAAGAAACTGTGCTATTTGAGAGATAAAAGAGGTATTTGTGAGTGAAAAGATCGTATTTGAAGGGGGAAACCTGGTATTTCTTGGAGAAGCTGTGATATATTTAGAGAAACCTGGCATTTATGGAAGAAACTGTCCTATTTTGGGGATAAAAGAGGTATTTGTGGGTGAAAAGTTCCTATTTGAAGTTGAAAACATGGTATTTCTTGGAGAAGATGTGATATGTTTGGGAGAAATGTGGCATTTCTGGAAGAAACTGTCCTATTTTGGGGATGAAACAGGTATTTGTGGGTGAAAAGGTCCTATTTGAAGGGGGAAACCTGGTATTTCCTGGAGAAGATGTGATATATTTGGGAGAAATGTGGCATGTCTGGAAGAAACTGTCCTATTTTGGGGATAAAAGAGGTATTTGTGGGTGAAAAGGTCCTATTTGAAGGGGGAAACCTGGTATTTCTTGGAGAAGATGTGATATATTTGGGAGAAATGTGGCCTTTCTGGAAGAAACTGTCCTATTTTGGGGATAAAACAGGTATTTGTGGGTGAAAAGGTCCTATTTGACGGGGGAAAGCTGGTATTTCTTGGAGAAGATGTGCTATATTTGGGAGAAATCTGGCATTTATGGAAGAAACTGTCCTCTTTTGGGGATAAAACAGGTATTTGTGGGTGAAAAGGTCCTATTTGAAGGGGGAAACCTGGTATTTCTTGGAGAAGATGTGATATGTTTGGGAGAAATGTGGCATTTCTGGAAGAAACTGTCCTCTTTTGGGGATATAAGAGGTATTTGTGGTTGAAAAGGTCCTATTTGAAGGGGGAAAGCTGGTATTTCTTGGAGAAGATGTGATCTATTTGGGAGAAATGTGGCATGTCTGGTAGAAACTGTTCTATTTTGGGGATAAAACAGGTATTTGTGGGTGAAAAGTTCCTATTTGAAGGGGGAAAGCTGGTATTTCTTGGAGAAGATGTGATGTATTTGGGAGAAATGTGGCATTTCTGGAAGAAACTGTCCTCTTTTGGGGATAAAACAGGTATTTGTGGGAGAAAAGGTCCTATGTCAAGGGGTAAAGCTGGATGTTCTTGCATGAGATGTGATATATGTGGGAGAAATGCGGCATTTCTGGAAGAAACTGTCCTCTTTTGGGGATAAAAGAGGTATTTGTGGGTGAAAAGGTCCTATTTGAAGGGGGAAACCTGGTATTTCTTGGAGAAGATGTGATATATTTGGGAGAAATGTGGCATGTCTGGAAGAAACTACCCTCTTTTGGGGATAAAACAGGTATTTGTGGGTGCGAAGGTCCTAATTGAAGTGGGAAACCTGGTATTTCTTGGAGAAGATGTGATATGTTTGGGAGAAATGTGGCATTTCTGGAAGAAACTGTCCTCTTTTGGGGGGAAAAGGCTGGTTTTTGTGGGAGAAAAGGTACTATTTCAGGAGAAATCCTGGTATTTCTTGGAGGAGAAGTGATATGTTTATTAGAAATGTGGCATTTCTTGAAGAAACTGTCCTATTTGAGTGATAAAAGAGGTATTTGTGGGTGAAAAGGTCCTATTTGAAGGGGGGAAGCTGATAGATTTACCTCTTTTATCCCCAAAATAGAACAGTTTCTTCCAGAAAGGCCACATTTCTCCCAAATATATCACTTCTTCTCCAAGAAATACCAGCTTTCCCCCTTCAAATAGGACCGTTTCACCCACAAATACCTCTTTTATCCCCAAAATAGTACATTTTCTGCCATACATGCCATATTTCTCCCAAATATACCACAACTTCTCCATGAAATACCAGCTTTCCCCCTTCAAATAGGAACTTTTTACACAAAAATACCTGTTTCATCCCCAAAAGAGGGCAGTTTATTCCAGAAATGCCACATTTCTCCCGAATATATCACATCTTCTCAAAGAATTACCAGCTTTCCCCCTTCAAATAGGACCTTTTCACCCACAAATACCTCTTTTATCCCCAAAACAGGACACTTTCTTCCAGAAATGCCACATTTCTGCCAAACATATCACATCTTCTCCAAGAAATACCAGGATTTTTCCTGAAATATGACCTTTTCTCCCACAAATACCACCATTCTCAAACCAGTTAGGACATTTTCTTCCTGAAAGGCCAGATTTCAACCAAATATATCACATCTTCTCCAAGAAATACCACGTTTCCCCCTTGAAATAGGACCTTTTCACCCACAAATACCTCTTTTATCCCCGAAATAGGACAGTTTCTTCCGGACATGCCACATTTCTCCCAAATATATCACATCTTCTCCAAGAAATACCAGGATTCCTCCTGAAATAGGACCTTTTCTACCACAAATACCTGTTTTATCCCCCCAAACTGAACATTTTCTTCCAGACATGCCACATTTCTCCCAAATATATCACATCTTCTCCAAGAAATACCAGCTTTCCCCCTTGAAATATGAACTTTTCTCCCACAAATACCTCTTTAACCCCAAAATAGGACAGTTTCTGCCCGAAAGGCCAGATTTCTCCCAAATGTATCACATCTTCTCCAAGAAATACCAGGTTTCCCCCTTCAAATAGAACCTTTTCACCCACATACACCTCATTTATCCCCAAAAGAGGACAGTTTCTGCCAGAATGGCCAGAGTTCTCCCAAATAGATCACATCTTCTCCAAGAAATGCCAGGATTCCCCCTTCAAATAGGACCATTTCACCCACAAATACCTCTTTTATCCCCAAAATAGAACAGTTTCTTCCAGAAATGCCATATTTCTCCCAAATATATCACATCTTCTCCAAGAAATACCAGGTTTCCCCCTTCAAATAGGACCTTTTCACCCACAAATACCTGTTTTACCCCCAAAAGAGGACAGTTTCTTCCAGAAATGCCACATTTCTCCGAAATATATCACATCTCCTCCATGAAACACCAGGTTTTCCCTTGGAAATAGGGCCTTTTCACCCACAAATACCTGTTTAATCCCCAAAAGAGGACAGTTTCTTCCAGGAATGCCAGATTTCTCCAAAATATATCACATCTTCTCCAAGAAATACCAGGTTTCCCCCTTCAAATAGGACCTTCTCACGCACAAATACCTCTTTTATCCCCAAAAGAGGACAGTTTCTGCCAGAAATGCCACATTTCTCCCAAATAGATCACATCTTCTCCAAGAAATACCAGCTTTCCCCCTTCAAATAGGACCTTTTCACCCACAAAAAATTCTTTTATCCCCAAAATAGGACAGTTTCTTCAAGAAATGCCACATTTCTCCCAAATATATCACATCTTCTCCAAGAAATAACAGCTTTCCCCCTTCAAATAGGACCTTTTACCCAAAAAAACCTCTTTTATCCCCAAAAGAGGACAGTTTCTTCCAGGAATGCCAGATTTCTCCCAAATATACCACATCTTCTCCAAGAAATAAAAGGTTTCCCCCTTCAAATAGGACCTTTACTCCTACAAATACCTCTTTTATCCCCAAAATAGGACAGTTTCTGCCATACATGCCATATTTCTCCCAAATATACCACATCTTCTCCATGAAATACCAGCTTTCCCCCTTCAAATAGGACCTTTTCACCCACAAATACCTGTTTCATCCCCAAAAGAGGACAGTTTCAACAAGAAATGCCACATTACTCCCAAATATATCACATCTTCTCCAAGAAATACCAGCTTTCCCCCTTCAAATAGGAACTTTTCACCCACAAATACCTCTTTTATCCCCAAAAGAGGACAGTTTCTTCCAGAAATGCCACATTTCTCCCAAATAGATCACATCTTCTCCAAGAAATACCAGCTTTCCCCCTTCAAATAGGACTTTTTGACCCACAAATACCTCTTTTATCCCCAAAAGAGGACAGTTTCTTCCAGAAATGCCACATTTCTCCCAAATATATCACATCTTCTCCAAGAAATACCAGGTTTCCCCCTTCAAATAGGACCTTTTCACCCACAAATACCACTTTTATCCCCAAAATAGGACAGTTTCTTCCAGAAAGGCCACATTTCTCCCAAACATATCACATCTTCTCCAAGAAATAACAGCTTTCCCCCTTCAACTAGGAACTTTTCATCCACAAATACCTGTTTCATCCCCAAAATAGGACAGTTTCTTCCAGAAAGGCCATATTTCTCCCAAATATATCACATCTTCTCCAAGAAATACCAGCTTTCCCCCTTCAAATAGGACCTTATCACCCACAAATACCAGCCTTCTCCCCCCAAATAGGACAGTTTCTTCCAGACATGCCACATTTCTCCCAAACATATCTCATCTTCTCCAAGAAATACAAGGTTTCCCCCTTCAAATAGGACATTTTCACCCACAAATACCTCTTTTATCCCCAAAAGAGGACAGTTTCTTCCAGACATGCCACATTTCTCCCAAATATATCACATCTTCTCCAAGAAATACCAGCTTTCCCCCTTCAAATAGGACCTTTTCACCCACTAATAGCTGGCTTCTCCCCAAAATAGGACAGTTTCTTCCAGAAATGCCAGATTTCTCCTAAATATATCACATCTTCTCCAAGAAAATACCAGGTTTCCCCCTTCAAATAGGACCTTTTCACCCACAAATACCTCTTTTATCCCCAAAACAGGACAGTTTCTTCCAGACATGCCACATTTCTCCCAAATATATCACATCTCCTTCAAGAAATACCAGCTTTCCCCCTTCAAATAGGACCTTTTCTCCCAAAAATACCTGTTTTATCCCCAAAACAGGACACTTTCTTCCAGAAATGCCACATTTCTCCCAAATATATCACATCTTCTCCAAGAAATACCAGGTTTCCCCCTTCAAATACGACCTTTTCACCCACAAATACCTCTTTTATCCCTAAAAGATGACAGTTTCATCCAGAAATGCCACATTTCTCCCAAATACATCACATCTTCTCCAAGAAATACCACGTTTCCCCCTTCAAATAGGACCTTTTCACCCACAAATACCTCTTTTATCCCCAAAAGAGGACAGTTTCTTCCAGAAAGGCCACATTTCTCCCAAATAGATCACATCTTCTCCAAGAAATACCAGCTTTCCCCCTTCAAATAGGACCTTATCACCCACAAATACCACTTTTATTCCCAAAATAGGACAGTTTCTTCCAGAAAGGCCACATTTCTCCCAAACATATCACATCTTCTCCAAGAAATACCAGCTTTCCCCCTTCAAATAGGACCTTTTCACCCACAAATACCTCTTTTATCCCCAAAATAGGACAGTTTCTTCCAGAAATGCCATATTTCTCCCAAACATATCACATCTTCTCATAGAATTACCAGGTTTCCCCCTTCAAATAGGACCTTTTCACCCACAAATACCTCTTTTATCCCCAAAAGAGGACAGTTTCTTCCAGAAATGGCACATTTCTCCCAAACATATCACGTCTCCTCCAAGAAATACCAGGATTCCTCCTGAAATAGGAACTTTTCTCCCACAAATACCACCCTTCTCCCCCCAAATAGGACATTTTCTTCCAGACATGCCACATTTCTCCCAAATAGATCACATCTTCTCCAAGAAATACCACGTTTCCCCCTTCAAATACGACCTCTTCACCCACAAATACCTGTTCTATCCCCATAAGAGGACAGTTTCTTCCAGAAATGCCAGATTTCTCCAAAATAGATCACATCTTCTCCAAGAAATACCACGTTTCCCCCTTCAAATAGGACCTTCTCACCCACAAATACCTCTTTTATCCCCAGAAGAGGACAGTTTCTTCCAGACATGCCACATTTCTCCCAAATATATCACATCTTCTCCAAGAAATACGAGGTTTCCCCCTTCAAATAGGAACTTTTCTCCCACAAATACCTCTTTTATCCCCAAAAGAGGACAGTTTCTTCCAGAAATGCCACATTTCTCCCAAATATATCACATCTTCTAAAAGAAATACCAGGATTCCTACTGAAATATGACCTTCTCACCCACAACTACCACCCTTCTCCCCCCAAATAGGACATTTTCTTCCAGACATGCCACATTTCTCCCAAATATATCACAACTCCTCCAAGAAATACCAGGTTTCCCCCTTCAAATAGGACCTTTTCAACCACTAATAACTCTTTTATCAAATAGGACCTTTTCTCCATGAAATACCTCTTTTATCCCCAAAAGAGGACAGTTTCTTCCAGAAATGCCACATTTCTCCAAAATATATCACATCTTCTCCAAGAAATACCAGGTTTCCCCCTTCAAATAGGACCTTTTCAACCACTAATACCTCTTTTATCCCCAAAAGAGGACAGTTTCTTCCAGAAATGCCACATTTCTCCCAAATATATCACATCTTCTCCAAGAAATGCCAGGATTCCTCCTGAAATAGGACCTTCTCACCCAAAACTACCAGCCTTCTCCCCCCAAATTGGACATTTTCTTCCAGAAAGGCCACATTTCTCCCAAATAGATCACATCTTCTCCAAGAAATACCAGGATTCCTCCTGAAATAGGACCTTCTCACCCAAAACTACCAGCCTTCTCCCCCCAAATTGGACATTTTCTTCCAGAAAGGCCACATTTCTCCCAAATATATCACATCTTCTCCAAGAAATACCAGGGTCCCCCCTTCAAATAGGAACTTTTCTCCCACAAATACCTCTTTTATCCCCAAAAGAGGACAGTTTCTTCCAGGAAGGCCACATTTCTCCCAAATATATATCATCTTCTCCAAGAAATACCAGGTTTCCCCCTTCAAATAGGACCTTTTCACCCTCTAATACCTCTTTTATCCCCAAAAGAGGACAGTTTCTTCCAGAAATGCCACATTTCTCCCAAATATATCACATCTTCTCCAAGAAATATCAGGGTTCCCCCTTCAAATAGGACCTTATCACCCACAAATACCTCTTTTATCCCCAGAAGAGGACAGTTTCTTCCAGAAATGCCACATTTCTCCCAAATATATCACATCTTCTCCAAGAAATACCAGGGTTCCCCCTTCAAATAGGACCTTTTCACCCACAAATACCTCTTTTATCCCCAAATGAGGACAGTTTCTTCCAGACATGCCACATTTCTCCCAAATATATCACATCTTCTCCAAGAAATAACAGGTTTCCCCCTTCAAATACAACGTTTTCACCCACAAATACCTCTTTTATCCCCAAAAGAGGACAGTTTCTTCCAGAAATGCCACATTTCTCCCAAATATACCACATCTTCTCCAAGAAATACCAGCTTTCCCCCTTCAAATAGGACCTTTTCACCCGCAAGTACCTGTTTTATCCCCAAAAGAGGACAGTTTCTTCAAGAAATGCCACATTTCTCCCAAATATACCACATCTTCTCCATGAAATACCAGCTTTCCCCCTTCAAATAGGACCTTTTCACCCACAAATACCTGTTTCATCCCCAAAAGAGGACAGTTTCTTCCAGAAATGCCACATTTATCCCAAATATACCACATCTTCTCCAAGAAATACCAGGTTTCCCCCTTCAAATAGGACCTTTTCTCCCACAAATACCTGTTTTATCCCTCAAATAGGACATTTTCTTCCAGAAATGCCACATTTCTCACAAATATATCACATCTTCTCCAAGAAATACCAGGTTTCCCCCTTGTAATAAGACCTTTTCACCCACAAATACCTGTTTTATCCCCAAAATAGGACAGTTTCTTCCAGAAAGGCCACATTTCTCCCAAATATATCACATCTTCTCCAAGAAATACCACGTTTCCCCCTTCAAATAGGACATTTTCACCCACAAATACCTCTTTTATCCCCAAAATACGACAGTTTCTTCCAGACATGCCACATTTCTCCCAAATATATCACATCTTCTCCAAGAAATACCAGGTTTCCCCCTTCAAATAGGACCTTATCACCCACAAATACCTCTTTTATCCCCAAAAGAGGACAGTTTCAACAAGAAATGCCACATTTCTCCCAAATATATCACAACTCCTCCAAGAAATACCGGGTTTCCCCCTTCAAATACGACCTTTTCTCCATGAAATACCTCTTTTATCCCCAAAAGAGGACAGTTTCTTCCAGAAAGGCCACATTTCTCCCAAATATATATCATCTTCTCCAAGAAATACCACGTTTCCCCCTTCAAATAGGACCTTTTCAACCACTAATACCTCTTTGATCCCCAAAAGAGGACAGTTTCTTCCAGAAATGCCACATTTCTCCCAAACATATCACATCTTCTCCAAGAAATACCACGTTTCCCCCTTCAAATAGGACCTTCTCACCCACAAATACCAGCCTTCTCCCCCCAAATAGGACAGTTTCTTCCAGACATGCCACATTTCTCCCAAACATATCTCATCTTCTCCAAGAAATACCACGTTTCCCCCTTCAAATAGGACCTTTTCACCCACAAATACCTCTTTTATCCCCAAAAGAGGACAGTTTCTTCCTGACATGCCACATTTCCCCCAAAAATATCACATCTTCTCCATGATATACCAGCTTTCCCCCTTCAAATAGGACCGTATCACCCACAAATACCACTTTTATCCCCAATATAGGACAGTTTCTGCCAGAAAGGCCACATTTCTCCCAAACATATCACATCTTCTCCAAGAAATACCAGCTTTCCCCCTTCAAATTGGACCTTTTCACCCACAAATACCTCTTTGATCCCCAAAAGAGGACAGTTTCTTCCAGAAATGCCTGATTTCTCCCAAATATATCACATCTTCTCCAAGAAATACCAGGTTTCCCCCTTCAAATAGGACCTTATCACCCACAAATACCTCTTTATCCCTCAAATAGGACAGTTTCTTCCAGACATGCCACATTTCTCCCAAATATATCACATCTTCTCCAAGAAATACCTGCTTTCCCCCTTCAAATAGGACCTTTTCTCCCACAAATACCACTTTTATCCCCAAAATAGGACAGTTTCTTCCAGAAATGCCACATTTCTCCCAAACATATCACATCTTCTCCAAGAAATACCAGCTTTCCCCCTTCAAATAGGACCTTTTCACCCACAAATACCTCTTTTATCCCCAAAAGAGGACAGTTTATGCCAGAAAGGCCACATTTCTCCCAAATATATCACATCTTCTCCAAGAAATACCAGCTTTCCCCCTTCAAATAGGACCTTTTCACCCACAAATACCTCTTTTATCCCCAAAAGAGGACAGTTTCTTCCAGAAATGCCACATTTCTCCCAAATATATCACATCTCCTTCAAGAAATACCAGCTTTCCCCCTTCAAATAGGACCTTTTCACCCACAAATACCTCTTTTATCCCCAAAACAGGACACTTTCTTCCAGAAATGCCACATTTCTCCAAAATATATCACATCTTCTCCAAGAAATACCAGGGTTCCCCCTTCAAATAGGACCTTTTCACCCACTAATACCTCTTTTATCCCCAAAAGAGGACAGTTTCTTCCAGACATGCCACATTTCTCCCAAATACATGACATCTTCTCCACGAAATACCAGCTTTCCCCCTTCAAATAGGACCTTTTCACCCGCAAGTACCTCTTTTATCCCCAAAAGAGGACAGTTTCTTCCAGAAATGCCATATTTCTCCCAAACATATCACATCTTCTTTAAGAAATACCAGGTTTCCCCCTTCAAATAGGACCTTTTCACCCACAAATACCTCTTTTATCCCCAAAAGAGGACAGTTTCTTCCAGAAATGCCACATTTCTCCCAAATAGATCACATCTTCTCCAAGAAATACCAGGTTTCCCCCTTCAAATAGGACCTTTTCACCCACACATTCCTCTTTTATCCCAAAAGAGGACATTTTCTTCCAGAAAGGCCACATTTCTCCCAAACATATCACATCTCCTCCAAGAAATACCAAGATTCCTCCTGAAATAGGAACTTTTCTCCCACAAATACCACCCTTCTCCCCCCAAATAGGACAGTTTCTCCCAGAAATGCCACATTTCTCCCAAATATATCACATCTTCTCCAAGAAATACCAGGTTTTCCCCTGGAAATAGGACCTTTTCACCCACAAATACCTGTTCTATCAACAGAAGAGGACAGTTACTTCCAGAAATGCCACATTTCTCCCAAATAGATCACATCTTCTCCAAGAAATACCAGGGTTCCCCCTTCAAATAGGACCTTTTCCCCAAAAATCCTCTTTTATCCCCAAAAGAGGACAGTTTCTTCCAGGAATGCCACATTTCTCCCAAATATTTCACATCTTCTCCAAGAAATACCAGCTTTCCCCCTTCAAATAGGACCTTCTCACCCACAAATACCTCTTTTATCCCCAAAATAGGACAGTTTTTTCCAGAAATGCCAAATTTCACCCAAATATATCACATCTTCTCCAAGAAATACCAGGGTTCCCCCTTCAAATTGGAATTTTTCTCCCACAAATACCTCTTTTATCCCCAAAAGAGGACAGTTTCTTCCAGAAAGGCCACATTTCTCCCAAATATATATCATCTTCTCCAAGAAATACCAGGTTTCCCCCTTCAAATAGGACCTTTTCACCCACTAATACCTCTTTTATCCCCAAAAGAGGACAGTTTCTTCCAGAAATGCCAGATTTCTCCCAAATATATCACGTCTCCTCCAAGAAATACCAGGATTCCTCCTGAAATAGGAACTTTTCTCCCACAAATACCACCTTTCTCCCCCCAAATAGGACATTTTCTTCCAGACATGCCACATTTCTCCCAAATAGATCACATCTTCTCCAAGAAATACCAGGTTTCCCCCTTCAAATACGACCTTTTCACCCACAAATACCTGTTCTATCCCCATAAGAGGACAGTTTCTTCCAGAAATGCCACATTTCTCCCAAATAGATCACATCTTCTCCAAGAAATACCACGTTTCCCCCTTCAAATAGGACCTTCTCACCCACAAATACCTCTTTTATCCCCAGAAGAGGACAGTTTCTTCCAGACATGCCACATTTCTCCCAAATAGATCACATCTTCTCCAAGAAATACCAGGGTTCCCCCTTCAAATACGACCTTTTCTCCCACAAATACCTCTTTTATCCCCAAAAGAGGACAGTTTCTTCCAGAAATGCCACATTTCTCCCAAATATATCACATCTTCTCCAAGAAATACCAGGATTCCTCCTGAAATATGACCTTCTCACCCACAACTACCAGCCTTCTCCCCCCAAATTGGACATTTTCTTCCAGACATGCCACATTTCTCCCAAATATATCACAACTCCTCCAAGAAATACCAGGTTTCCCCCTTCAAATAGGACCTTTTCAACCACTAATACCTCTTTTATCAAATAGGACCTTTTCTCCATGAAATACCTCTTTTATCCCCAAAAGAGGACAGTTTCTTCCAGAAAGGCCACATTTCTCCCAAATATATATCATCTTCTCCAAGAAATACCAGGTTTCCCCCTTCAAATAGGACCTTTTCAACCACTAATACCTCTTTTATCCCCAAAAGAGGACAGTTTCTTCCAGACATGCCACATTTCTCCCAAATATATCACATCTTCTCCAAGAAATGCCAGGATTCCTCCTGAAATAGGACCTTCTCACCCAAAACTACCAGCCTTCTCCCACCAAATTGGACATTTTCTTCCAGAAAGGCCACATTTCTCCCAAATAGATCACATCTTCTCCAAGAAATAACAGGATTCCTCCTGAAATAGGAGCTTCTCACCCAAAACTACCAGCCTTCTCCCCCCAAAATGGACATTTTCTTCCAGAAAGGCCACATTTCTCCCAAATATATCACATCTTCTCCAAGAAATACCAGGGTCCCCACTTCAAATAGGAACTTTTCTCCCACAAATACCTCTTTTATCCCCAAAAGAGGACAGTTTCTTCCAGGAAGGCCACATTTCTCCCAAATATATATCATCTTCTCCAAGAAATACCAGGTTTCCCCCTTCAAATAGGACCTTTTCACCCACTAATACCTCTTTTATCCCCAAAAGAGGACAGTTTCTTCCGGAAAGGCCACATTTCTCCCAAATATATCACATCTTCTCCAAGAAATGCCAGGATTCCTCCTGAAATAGGACCTTCTCAACCACAACTACCAGCCTTCTCCCCCCAAATTGGACATTTTCTTCCAGAAAGGCCACATTTCTCCCAAATAGATCACATCTTCTCCAAGAAATACCAGGATTCCTCCTGAAATAGGACCTTCTCACCGAAAACTACCAGCCTTCTCCCCCCAAATTGGACATTTTCTTCAAGAAAGGCCACATTTCTCCCAAATAGATCACATCTTCTCCAAGAAATACCAGGTTTCCCCCTTCAAATAGGACCTTTTCTCCCACAAATACCTGTTTTATCCCCCAAAAAGGACAGTTTCTTCCAGACATGCCACATTTCTCCCAAATATATCACCTCTTCTCCAAGAAATACCAGGTTTCCCCCTTCAAATAGGACCTTTTCACCCACTAATACCTCTTTTATCCCCAAAAGGGGACAGTTTCTTCCAGAAAGGCCACATTTCTCCCAAATATATATCATCTTCTCCAAGAAATACCAGGTTTCCCCCTTCAAATAGGACCTTTTCACCCACTAATACCTCTTTTATCCCCAAAAGAGGACAGTTTCTTCCAGAAATGCCAGATTTCTCCCAAATATATCACATCTTCTCCAAGAAATGCCAGGATTCCTCCTGAAATAGGACCTTCTCACCAAAAACTACCAGCCTTCTCCCCCCAAATAGGACATTTTCTTCCAGAAAGGCCACATTTCTCCCAAATATATCACATCTTCTCCAAGAAATACCAGCTTTCCCCCTTCAAATAGGACCTTATCACCCACAAATGCCACTTTTATTCCCAAAATAGGACAGTTTCTTCCAGAAAGGCCACATTTCTCCCAAACATATCACATCTTCTCCAGGAAATACCAGCTTGCCCCCTTCAAATAGGACCTTTTCACCCACAAATACCTCTTTTATCCCCAAAATAGGACAGTTTCTTCCAGAAATGCCATATTTCTCCCAAACATATCACATCTTCTCATAGAATTACCAGGTTTCCCCCTTCAAATAGGACCTTTTCACCCAAAAATACCTCTTTTATCCCCAAAAGAGGACAGTTTCTTCCAGAAATGGCACATTTCTCCGAAACATATCACGTCTCCTCCAAGAAATACCAGGATTCCTCCTGAAATAGGAACTTTTCTCCCACAAATACCACCTTTCTCCCCCCAAATAGGACATTTTCTTCCAGACATGCCACATTTCTCCCAAATAGATCACATCTTCTCCAAGAAATACCAGGTTTCCCCCTTCAAATAGGACATTTTCACCCACAAATACCTCTTTTATCCCCAAAATACGACAGTTTCTTCCAGAAATGCCACATTTCTCCCAAATATATCACATCTTCTCCAAGAAATACCAGCTTTCCCCCTTCAAATAGGACCTTTTCACCCACAAATACCTCTTTTATCCCCAAAAGAGGACAGTTTCTTCCAGACATGCCACATTTCTCCCAAATATATCACATCTTCTCCAAGAAATACCACGTTTCCCCCTTCAAATAGGACCTTATCACCCACAAATACCACTTTTATCCCCAAAATAGGACAGTTTCTTCCAGAAAGGCCACATTTCTCCCAAACATATCACATCTTCTCCAAGAAATACCAGCTTTCCCCCTTCAAATAGGACCTTTTCTCCCACAAAAAATAATTTTATCCCCAAAAGAGGACAGTTTCTTCCAGACATGCCACATTTCTCCCAAATATATCACATCTTCTCCAAGAAATACCAGGTTTCCCCCTTCAAATAGGACCTTATCACCCACAAATACCTCTTTTATCCCCAAAAGAGGACAGTTTCAACAAGAAATGCCACATTTCTCCCAAATATATCACAACTCCTCCAAGAAATACCGGGTTTCCCCCTTCAAATACGACCTTTTCTCCATGAAATACCTCTTTTATCCCCAAAAGAGGACAGTTTCTTCCAGAAAGGCCACATTTCTCCCAAATATATATCATCTTCTCCAAGAAATACCAGGTTTCCCCCTTCAAATAGGACCTTTTCAACCACTAATACCTCTTTGATCCCCAAAAGAGGACAGTTTCTTCCAGAAATGCCACATTTCTCCCAAATATATCACATCTTCTCCAAGAAATACCAGCTTTCCCCCTTCAAATAGGACCTTCTCACCCACAAATACCAGCCTTCTCCCCCCAAATAGGACTGTTTCTTCCAGACATGCCACATTTCTCCCAAACATATCTCATCTTCTCCAAGAAATACCACGTTTCCCCCTTCAAATAGGACCTTTTCACCCACAAATACCTCTTTTATCCCCAAAAGAGGACAGTTTCTTCCTGACATGCCACATTTCCCCCAAAAATATCACATCTTCTCCATGATATACCAGCTTTCCCCCTTCAAATAGGACCGTATCACCCACAAATACCACTTTTATCCCCAATATAGGACAGTTTCTGCCAGAAAGGCCACATTTCTCCCAAACATATCACATCTTCTCCAAGAAATACCAGCTTTCCCCCTTCAAATAGGACCTTTTCACCCACAAATACCTCTTTGATCCCCAAAAGAGGACAGTTTCTTCCAGAAATGCCTGATTTCTCCAAAATATATCACATCTTCTCCAAGAAATACCAGGTTTCCCCCTTCAAATAGGACCTTATCACCCACAAATACCTCTTTATCCCTCAAATAGGACAGTTTCTTCCAGACATGCCACATTTCTCCCAAATATATCACATCTTCTCCAAGAAATACCAGGTTTCCCCCTTCAAATAGGACCTTTTCTCCCACAAATACCACTTTTATCCCCAAAAGAGGACAGTTTCTTCCAGAAATGCCACATTTCTCCCAAACATATCACATCTTCTCCAAGAAATACCAGCTTTCCCCCTTCAAATAGGACCTTTTCACCCACAAATACCTGTTTTATCCCCCAAATAGGACAGTTTCTGCCAGACATGCCACATTTCTCCCAAATATATCACATCTTCTCCAAGAAATACCAGCTTTCCCCCTTCAAATAGGACCTTTTCACCCACAAATACCTCTTTTATCCCCAAAAGAGGACAGTTTCTTCCAGAAATGCCACATTTCTCCCAAATATATCACATCTCCTTCAATACCAGCTTTCCCCCTTCAAATAGGACCTTTTCACCCACAAATACCTCTTTTATCCCCAAAACAGGACACTTTCTTCCAGGAATGCCACATTTCTCCCAAATATATCACATCTTCTCCAAGAAATACCAGGGTTCCCCCTTCAAATAGGACCTTTTCACCCACTAATACCTCTTTTATCCCCAAAAGAGGACAGTTTCTTCCAGACATGCCACATTTCTCCCAAATACATGACATCTTCTCCACGAAATACCAGCTTTCCCCCTTCAAATAGGACCTTTTCACCCGCAAGTACCTCTTTTATCCCCAAAAGAGGACAGTTTCTTCCAGAAATGCCATATTTCTCCCAAACATATCACATCTTCTTTAAGAAATACCAGGTTTCCCCCTTCAAATAGGACCTTTTCACCCACAAATACCTCTTTTATCCCCAAAAGAGGACAGTTTCTTCCAGAAATGCCACATTTCTCCCAAATAGATCACATCTTCTCCAAGAAATACCAGGTTTCCCCCTTCAAATAGGACCTTTTCACCCACACATTCCTCTTTATCCCAAAAGAGGACATTTTCTTCCAGAAAGGCCACATTTCTCCCAAACATATCACATCTCCTCCAAGAAATACCAGGATTCCTCCTGAAATAGGAACTTTTCTCCCACAAATACCACCCTTCTCCCCCCAAATAGGACAGTTTCTCCCAGAAATGCCACATTTCTCCCAAATATATCACATCTTCTCCAAGAAATACCAGGTTTTCCCCTGGAAATAGGACCTTTTCACCCACAAATACCTGTTCTATCAACAGAAGAGGACAGTTACTTCCAGAAATGCCACATTTCTCCCAAATATATCACATCTTCTCCAAGAAATACCACGTTTCCCCCTTCAAATAGGACCTTTTCCCCAAAAATCCTCTTTTATCCCCAAAAGAGGACAGTTTCTTCCAGGAATGCCACATTTCTCCCAAATATTTCACATCTTCTCCAAGAAATACCAGCTTTCCCCCTTCAAATAGGACCTTCTCACCCACAAATACCTCTTTTATCCCCAAAATAGGACAGTTTTTTCCAGAAATGCCAAATTTCACCCAAATATATCACATCTTCTCCAAGAAATACCAGGGTTCCCCCTTCAAATTGGAATTTTTCTCCCACAAATAGCTCTTTTATCCCCAAAAGAGGACAGTTTCTTCCAGAAAGGCCACATTTCTCCCAAATATATCACGTCTCCTCCAAGAAATACCAGGATTCCTCCTGAAATAGGAACTTTTCTCCCACAAATACCACCTTTCTCCCCCAAAATAGGACATTTTCTTCCAGACATGCCACATTTCTCCCAAATAGATCACATCTTCTCCAAGAAATACCAGGTTTCCCCCTTCAAATACGACCTTTTCACCCACAAATACCTGTTCTATCCCCATAAGAGGACAGTTTCTTCCAGAAATGCCAGATTTCTCCCAAATAGATCACATCTTCTCCAAGAAATACCACGTTTCCCCCTTCAAATAGGACCTTCTCACCCACAAATACCTCTTTTATCCCCAGAAGAGGACAGTTTCTTCCAGACATGCCACATTTCTCCCAAATAGATCACATCTTCTCCAAGAAATACCAGGGTTCCCCCTTCAAATACGACCTTTTCTCCCACAAATACATCTATTATCCCCAAAAGAGGACAGTTTCTTCCAGAAATGCCACATTTCTCCCAAATATATCACATCTTCTCCAAGAAATACCAGGATTCCTCCTGAAATATGACCTTCTCACCCACAACTACCAGCCTTCTCCCCCCAAATTGGACATTTTCTACCAGACATGCCACATTTCTCCCAAATATATCACAACTCCTCCAAGAAATACCAGGTTTCCCCCTTCAAATAGGACCTTTTCAACCACTAATACCTCTTTTATCAAATAGGACCTTTTCTCCATGAAATACCTCTTTTATCCCCAAAAGAGGACAGTTTCTTCCAGAAAGGCCACATTTCTCCCAAATATATATCATCTTCTCCAAGAAATACCAGGTTTCCCCCTTCAAATAGGACCTTTTCAACCACTAATAACTCTTTTATCCCCAAAAGAGGACAGTTTCTTCCAGACATGCCACATTTCTCCCAAATATATCACATCTTCTCCAAGAAATGCCAGGATTCCTCCTGAAATAGGACCTTCTCACCCAAAACTACCAGCCTTCTCCCCCCAAATTGGACATTTTCTTCCAGAAAGGCCACATTTCTCCCAAATAGATCACATCTTCTCCAAGAAATACCAGGATTCCTCCTGAAATAGGACCTTCTCACCCAAAACTACCAGCCTTCTCCCCCCAAATTGGACATTTTCTTCCAGAAAGGCCACATTTCTCCCAAATAGATCACATCTTCTCCAAGAAATACCAGGGTCCCCACTTCAAATAGGACCTTTTCTCCCACAAATACCTCTTTTATCCCCAAAAGAGGACAGTTTCTTCCAGGAAGGCCACATTTCTCCCAAATATATATCATCTTCTCCAAGAAATACCAGGTTTCCCCCTTCAAATAGGACCTTTTCACCCACTAATACCTCTTCTATCCCCAAAAGAGGACAGTTTCTTCCGGAAAGGCCACATTTCTCCCAAATATATCACATCTTCTCCAAGAAATGCCAGGATTCCTCCTGAAATAGGACCTTCTCACCCACAACTACCAGCCTTCTCCCCCCAAATTGGACATTTTCTTCCAGAAAGGCCACATTTCTCCCAAATATATCACATCTTCTCCAAGAAATACCAGGATTCCTCCTGAAATAGGACCTTCTCACCGAAAACTACCAGCCTTCTCCCCCCAAATTGGACATTTTCTTCAAGAAAGGCCACATTTCTCCCAAATAGATCACATCTTCTCCAAGAAATACCAGGTTTCCCCCTTCAAATAGGACCTTTTCTCCCACAAATACCTGTTTTATCCCCCAAAAAGGACAGTTTCTTCCAGACATGCCACATTTCTCCCAAATATATCACCTCTTCTCCAAGAAATACCAGGTTTCCCCCTTCAAATAGGACCTTTTCACCCACTAATACCTCTTTTATCCCCAAAAGAGGACAGTTTCTTCCAGAAAGGCCACATTTCTCCCAAATATATATCATCTTCTCCAAGAAATACCAGGTTTCCCCCTTCAAATAGGACCTTTTCACCCACTAATACCTCTTTTATCCCCAAAAGAGGACAGTTTCTTCCAGAAATGCCAGATTTCTCCCAAATATATCACATCTTCTCCAAGAAATGCCAGGATTCCTCCTGAAATAGGACCTTCTCACCCAAAACTACCAGCCTTCTCCCCCCAAATTGGATATTTTCTTCCAGAAAGGCCACATTTCTCCCAAATATATCACATCTTCTCCAAGAAATACCAGCTTTCCCCCTTCAAATAGGACCTTATCACCCACAAATGCCACTTTTATTCCCAAAATAGGACAGTTTCATCCAGAAAGGCCACATTTCTCCCAAACATATCACATCTTCTCCAGGAAATACCAGCTTGCCCCCTTCAAATAGGACCTTTTCACCCACAAATACCTCTTTTATCCCCAAAATAGGACAGTTTCTTCCAGAAATGCCATATTTCTCCCAAACATATCACATCTTCTCATAGAATTACCAGGTTTCCCCCTTCAAATAGGACCTTTTCACCCACAAATACCTCTTTTATCCCCAAAAGAGGACAGTTTCTTCCAGAAATGGCACATTTCTCCGAAACATATCACGTCTCCTCCAAGAAATACCAGGATTCCTCCTGAAATAGGAACTTTTCTCCCACAAATACCACCTTTCTCCCCCCAAATAGGACATTTTCTTCCAGACATGCCACATTTCTCCCAAATAGATCACATCTTCTCCAAGAAATACCAGGTTTCCCCCTTCAAATACGACCTTTTCACCCACAAATACCTGTTCTATCCCCATAAGAGGACAGTTTCTTCCAGAAATGCCACATTTCTCCCAAATATATCACATCTTCTCCAAGAAATACCACGTTTCCCCCTTCAAATAGGACCTTCTCACCCACAAATACCTCTTTTATCCCCCAAATAGGACAGTTTCATCCAGACATGCCACATTTCTCCCAAATAGATCACATCTTCTCCAAGAAATACCAGGTTTCCCCCTTCAAATACGACCTTTTCTCACTCAAATACCTCTTTTATCCCCAAAAGAGGACAGTTTCTTCCAGAAATGCCACATTTCTCCCAAATATATCACATCTTCTCCAAGAAATACCAGGATTCCTCCTGAAATATGACCTTCTCACCCACAACTACCAGCCTTCTCCCCCCAAATTGGACATTTTCTACCAGACATGCCACATTTCTCCCAAATATATCACAACTCCTCCAAGAAATACCAGGTTTCCCCCTTCAAATAGGACCTTTTCAACCACTAATACCTCTTTTATCAAATAGGACCTTTTCTCCATGAAATACCTCTTTTATCCCCAAAAGAGGACAGTTTCTTCCAGAAAGGCCACATTTCTCCCAAATATATATCATCTTCTCCAAGAAATACCAGGTTTCCCCCTTCAAATAGGACCTTTTCAACCACTAATACCTCTTTTATCCCCAAAAGAGGACAGTTTCTTCCAGACATGCCACATTTCTCCCAAATATATCACATCTTCTCCAAGAAATGCCAGGATTCCTCCTGAAATAGGACCTTCTCACCCAAAACTACCAGCCTTCTCCCCCCAAATTGGACATTTTCTTCCAGAAAGGCCACATTTCTCCCAAATAGATCACATCTTCTCCAAGAAATACCAGGATTCCTCCTGAAATAGGACCTTCTCACCCAAAACTACCAGCCTTCTCCCCCCAAATTGGACATTTTCTTCCAGAAAGGCCACATTTCTCCCAAATATATCACATCTTCTCCAAGAAATACCAGGGTCCCCACTTCAAATAGGACCTTTTCTCCCACAAATACCTCTTTTATCCCCAAAAGAGGACAGTTTCTTCCAGGAAGGCCACATTTCTCCCAAATATATATCATCTTCTCCAAGAAATACCAGGTTTCCCCCTTCAAATAGGACCTTTTCACCCACTAATACCTCTTTTATCCCCAAAAGAGGACAGTTTCTTCCAGAAATGCCAGATTTCTCCCAAATATATCACATCTTCTCCAAGAAATGCCAGGATTCCTCCTGAAATAGGACCTTCTCACCCACAACTACCAGCCTTCTCCCCCCAAATTGGACATTTTCTTCCAGAAAGGCCACATTTCTCCCAAATATATCACATCTTCTCCAAGAAATACCAGGATTCCTCCTGAAATAGGACCTTCTCACCGAAAACTACCAGCCTTCTCCCCCCAAATTGGACATTTTCTTCAAGAAAGGCCACATTTCTCCCAAATAGATCACATCTTCTCCAAGAAATACCAGCTTTCCCCCTTCAAATAGGACCTTTTCTCCCACAAATACCTGTTTTATCCCCCAAAAAGGACAGTTTCTTCCAGACATGCCACATTTCTCCCAAATATATCACCTCTTCTCCAAGAAATACCAGGTTTCCCCATTCAAATAGGACCTTATCACCCACAAATACCTGTTTTATCCCCAAAACAGAACAGTTTCTTCCAGAAATGCCACATTTCTCCCAAATATATCACATCTTCTCCAAGAAATATCAGGGTTCCCCCTTCAAATAGGACCTTATCACCCACAAATACCTCTTTTATCCCCAGAAGAGGACAGTTTCTTCCAGAAATGCCACATTTCTCCTAAATAGATCACATCTTCTCCAAGAAATACCAGGGTTCCCCCTTCAAATAGGACCTTTTCACCCACAAATACCTCTTTTATCCCCAAAAGAGGACATTTTCTTCCAGAAATGCCACATTTCTCCCAAATATATCACATCTTCTCCAAGAAATAACAGGTTTCCCCCTTCAAATACAACGTTTTCACCCACAAATACCTCTTTTATCCCCAAAAGAGGACAGTTTCTTCAAGAAATGCCACATTTCTCCCAAATATACCACATCTTCTCCAAGAAATACCAGCTTTCCCCCTTCAAATAGGACCTTTTCACCCGCAAGTACCTGTTTTATCCCCAAAAGAGGACAGTTTCTTCAAGAAATGCCACATTTCTCCCAAATATACCACATCTTCTCCATGAAATACCAGCTTTCCTCCTTCAAATAGGACCTTTTCTCCCACAAATACCTGTTTTATCCCTCAAATAGGACATTTTCTTCCAGAAATGCCACATTTCTCCCAAATATATCACATCTTCTCCAAGAAATACCAGGTTTCCCCCTTGTAATAAGACCTTTTCACCCACAAATACCTCTTTTATCCCCAAAAGAGGACAGTTTCTTCCAGAAATGCCACATTTCTCCCAAATATATCACATCTTCTCGAAGAAATACCACGTTTCCCCCTTCAAATAGGACATTTTCACCCACAAATACCTCTTTGATCCCCAAAAGAGGACAGTTTCTTCCAGAAATGCCACATTTCTCCCAAATAGATCACATCTTCTCCAAGAAATACCCGCTTTCCCCCTTCAAATAGGACCTTTTCACCCACAAATACCTCTTTTATCCCCAAAAGAGGACAGTTTCTTCCAGACATGCCACATTTCTCCCAAATATATCACATCTTCTCCAAGAAATACCAGGTTTCCCCCTTCAAATAGGACCTTATCACCCACAAATACCTCTTTTATCCCCAAAATAGGACAGTTTCTTCCAGAAATGCCACATTTCTCCCAAACATATCACATCTTCTCCAAGAAATACCAGCTTTCCCCCTTCAAATAGGACCTTTTCTCCCACAAAAAATAATTTTATCCCCAAAAGAGGACAGTTTCTTCCAGAAATGGCACATTTCTCCCAAATATATCACATCTTCTCCAAGAAATACCAGCTTTCCCCCTTCAAATAGGACCTTTTCACCCACAAATACCTCTTTTATCCCCAAAATAGGACAGTTTCTTCCAGAAATGCCACATTTCTCCTAAATATATCACATCTTCTCCAAGAAATACCAGGTTTCCCCCTGGAAATAGGACCTTTTCACCCACAAATACCTCTTTTATCCCCAAAATAGGACAGTTTCTTCCAGACATGCCACATTTCTCCCAAATATATCACATCTTCTCCAAGAAATACCAGCTTTCCCCCTTCGAATAGGACCTTTTCTCCAACAAATACCTGTTTTAGCCCCAAAAGAGGACAGTTTCTTCCAGAAATGCCACATTTCTCCCAAATATATCACATCTTCTCCAAGAAATACCAGCTTTCCCCCTTCAAATAGGACCTTTTCACCCACAAATACCTCTTTGATCCCCAAAAGAGGACAGTTTATGCCAGAAAGGCCACATTTCTCCCAAATATATCACATCTTCTCCAAGAAATACCAGCTTTCCCCCTTCAAATAGGACCTTTTCACCCACAAATACCTCTTTTATCCCCAAAATAGGACAGTTTCTTCCAGAAATGCCATATTTCTCCCAAACATATCACATCTTCTCATAGAATTACCAGGTTTCCCCCTTCAAATAGGACCTTTTCACCCACAAATACCTGTTTTATCCCCAAAAGAGGACAGTTTCTTCCAGAAATGGCACATTTCTCCCAAACATATCACGTCTCCTCCATGAAATACCAGGATTCCTCCTGAAATAGGAACTTTTCACCCACAAATACCACCCTTCTCCCCCCAAATAGGACATTTTCTTCCAGACATGCCACATTTCTCCCAAATAGATCACATCTTCTCCAAGAAATACCAGGTTTTCCCCTGGAAATAGGACCTTTTCACCCACAAATACCTGTTCTGTCCCCATAAGAGGACAGTTTCTTCCAGAAATGCCACATTTCTCCCAAATAGATCACATCTTCTCCAAGAAATACCAGCTTTCCCCCTTCAAATAGCACCTTATCACCCACAAATACCTGTTCTATCCCCATAAGAGGACAGTTTCTTCCAGGATTGCCAGATTTCTCCCAAATATATCACATCTTCTCCAAGAAATACCAGCTTTCCCCCTTCAAATAGGACCTTCTCACCCACAAATACCTCTTTTATCCCCCAAATAGGACAGTTTTTTCCAGACATGCCACATTTCTCCCAAATGTATCACATCTTCTCCAAGAAATACCAGGTTTCTCCCTTCAAATAGGAACTTTTCTCCCACAAATACCTCTTTTATCCCCAAAAGAGGACAGTTTCAACAAGAAATGCCACATTTCTCCCAAATATATCACAACTCCTCCAAGAAATACCATGTTTCCCCCTTCAAATAGGACCTTTTCTCCATGAAATACCTCTTTTATCCCCAAAAGAGGACAGTTTCTTCCAGAAAGGCCACATTTCTCCCAAATATATCACATCTTCTCCAAGAAATACCAGGTTTTCCCCTGGAAATAGGACCTTTTCACCCACAAATACCTGTTATATCCCCAAAAGAGGACAGTTTCTTCCAGAAATGCCACATTTCTCCCAAATATATCACATCTTCTCCAAGAAATACCACGTTTCCCCCTTCAAATAGGACCTTCTCACCCACAAATACCAGCCTTCTCCCCCCAAATAGGACAGTTTCTTCCAGACATGCCACATTTCTCCCAAACATCTCATCTTCTCCAAGAAATTCCACGTTTCCCCCTTCAAATAGGACCTTTTCACCCACAAATACCTCTTTTATCCCCAAAAGAGGACAGTTTCTTCCTGACATGCCACATTTCCCCCAAAAATATCACATCTTCTCCATGATATACCAGCTTTCCCCCTTCAAATAGGACCTTTTCACCCACAAATACCACTTTTATCCCCAATATAGGACAGTTTCTGCCAGAAAGGCCAAATTTCTCCCAAACATATCACATCTTCTCCAAGAAATACCAGCTTTCCCCCTTCAAATTGGACCTTTTCACCCACAAATACCTCTTTGATCCCCAAAAGAGGACAGTTTCTTCCAGAAATGCCACATTTCTCCCAAATATATCACATCTTCTCCAAGAAATACCAGGTTTCCCCCTTCAAATATTACCTTATCACCCACAAATACCTCTTTATCCCTCAAATAGGACAGTTTCTTCCAGACATGCCACATTTCTCCCAAATATATCACATCTTCTCCAAGAAATACCTGCTTTCCCCCTTCAAATAGGACCTTTTCTCCCACAAATACCACTTTTATCCCCAAAAGAGGACAGTTTCTTCCAGAAATGCCACATTTCTCCCAAACATATCACATCTTCTCCAAGAAATACCAGCTTTCCCCCCTCAAATAGGACCTTTTCACCCACAAATACCTGTTTTATCCCCCAAATAGGACAGTTTCTGCCAGACATGCCACATTTCTCCCAAATATATCACATCTTCTCCAAGAAATACCAGCTTTCCCCCTTCAAATAGGACCTTTTCACCCACAAATACCTCTTTTATCCCCAAAATACGACAGTTTCTTCCAGAAATGCCACATTTCTCCCAAATATATCACATCTCCTTCAAGAAATACCAGCTTTCCCCCTTCAAATAGGACCTTTTCACCCACAAAAACCTCTTTTATCCCCAAAACAGGACACTTTCTTCCAGAAATGCCACATTTCTCCCAAATATATCACATCTTCTCCAAGAAATACCAGGGTTCCCCCTTCAAATAGGACCTTTTCACCCACAAATACCTCTTTTATCCCCAAAATAGGACAGTTTCTTCCAGACATGCCACATTTCTCCCAAATACATGACATCTTCTCCAAGAAATACCAGCTTTCCCCCTTCAAATAGGACCTTTTCACCCGCAAATACCTCTTTTATCCCCAAAATACGACAGTTTCTTCCAGAAATGCCATATTTCTCCCAAACATATCACATCTTCTTTAAGAAATACCAGGTTTCCCCCTTCAAATAGGACCTTTTCACCCACAAATACCTCTTTTATCCCCAAAAGAGGACAGTTTCTTCCAGAAATGCCACATTTCTCCCAAATAGATCACATCTTCTCCAAGAAATACCAGGTTTCCCCCTTCAAATAGGACCTTTTCACCCACTAATACCTCTTTTATCCCCAAAAGAGGACAGTTTCTTCCAGAAATGCCAGATTTCTCCCAAATATATCACATCTTCTCCAAGAAATGCCAGGATTCCTCCTGAAATAGGACCTTCTCACCCACAACTACCAGCCTTCTCCCCCCAAATTGGACATTTTCTTCCAGAAAGGCCACATTTCTCCCAAATAGATAACATCTTCTCCAAGAAATACCAGGATTCCTCCTGAAATAGGACCTTCTCACCGAAAACTACCAGCCTTCTCCCCCCAAATTGGACATTTTCTTCCAGAAAGGCCACATTTCTCCCAAATAGATCACATCTTCTCCAAGAAATACCAGCTTTCCCCCTTCAAATAGGACCTTTTCTCCCACAAATACCTGTTTTATCCCCCAAAAAGGACAGTTTCTTCCAGACATGCCACATTTCTCCCAAATATATCACCTCTTCTCCAAGAAATACCAGGTTTCCCCATTCAAATAGGACCTTATCACCCACAAATACCTGTTTTATCCCCAAAACAGAACAGTTTCTTCCAGAAATGCCACATTTCTCCCAAATATATCACATCTTCTCCAAGAAATATCAGGGTTCCCCCTTCAAATAGGACCTTATCACCCACAAATACCTCTTTTATCCCCAGAAGAGGACAGTTTCTTCCAGAAATGCCACATTTCTCCCAAATAGATCACATCTTCTCCAAGAAATACCAGGGTTCCCCCTTCAAATAGGACCTTTTCACCCACAAATACCTCTTTTATCCCCAAAAGAGGACATTTTCTTCCGGAAATGCCACATTTCTCCCAAATATATCACATCTTCTCCAAGAAATAACAGGTTTCCCCCTTCAAATACAACGTTTTCACCCACAAATACCTCTTTTATCCCCAAAAGAGGACAGTTTCTTCCAGAAATGCCACATTTCTCCCAAATATACCACATCTTCTCCAAGAAATACCAGCTTTCCCCCTTCAAATAGGACCTTTTCACCCGCAAGTACCTGTTTTATCCCCAAAAGAGGACAGTTTCTTCAAGAAATGCCACATTTCTCCCAAATATACCACATCTTCTCCATGAAATACCAGCTTTCCCCCTTCAAATAGGACCTTTTCTCCCACAAATACCTGTTTTATCCCTCAAATAGGACATTTTCTTCCAGAAATGCCACATTTCTCCCAAATATATCACATCTTCTCCAAGAAATACCAGGTTTCCCCCTTGTAATAAGACCTTTTCACCCACAAATACCTCTTTTATCCCCAAAAGAGGACAGTTTCTTCCAGAAATGCCACATTTCTCCCAAATATATCACATCTTCTCGAAGAAATACCACGTTTCCCCCTTCAAATAGGACATTTTCACCCACAAATACCTCTTTTATCCCCAAAAGAGGACAGTTTCTGCCAGACATGCCACATTTCTCCCAAATATATCACATCTTCTCCAAGAAATACCAGCTTTCCCCCTTCAAATAGGACCTTTTCACCCACAAATACCTCTTTTATCCCCAAAATACGACAGTTTCTTCCAGAAATGCCACATTTCTCCCAAATATATCACATCTCCTTCAAGAAATACCAGCTTTCCCCCTTCAAATAGGACCTTTTCACCCACAAAAACCTCTTTTATCCCCAAAACAGGACACTTTCTTCCAGAAATGCCACATTTCTCCCAAATATATCACATCTTCTCCAAGAAATACCAGGGTTCCCCCTTCAAATAGGACCTTTTCACCCACAAATACCTCTTTTATCCCCAAAATAGGACAGTTTCTTCCAGACATGCCACATTTCTCCCAAATACATGACATCTTCTCCAAGAAATACCAGCTTTCCCCCTTCAAATAGGACCTTTTCACCCGCAAATACCTCTTTTATCCCCAAAATACGACAGTTTCTTCCAGAAATGCCATATTTCTCCCAAACATATCACATCTTCTTTAAGAAATACCAGGTTTCCCCCTTCAAATAGGACCTTTTCACCCACAAATACCTCTTTTATCCCCAAAAGAGGACAGTTTCTTCCAGAAATGCCACATTTCTCCCAAATAGATCACATCTTCTCCAAGAAATACCAGGTTTCCCCCTTCAAATAGGACCTTTTCACCCACTAATACCTCTTTTATCCCCAAAAGAGGACAGTTTCTTCCAGAAATGCCAGATTTCTCCCAAATATATCACATCTTCTCCAAGAAATGCCAGGATTCCTCCTGAAATAGGACCTTCTCACCCACAACTACCAGCCTTCTCCCCCCAAATTGGACATTTTCTTCCAGAAAGGCCACATTTCTCCCAAATAGATAACATCTTCTCCAAGAAATACCAGGATTCCTCCTGAAATAGGACCTTCTCACCCACAACTACCAGCCTTCTCCCCCCAAATTGGACATTTTCTTCCAGAAAGGCCACATTTCTCCCAAATACATCACATCTTCTCCAAGAAATACCAGCTTTCCCCCTTCAAATAGGACCTTTTCTCCCACAAATACCTGTTTTATCCCCCAAAAAGGACAGTTTCTTCCAGACATGCCACATTTCTCCCAAATATATCACCTCTTCTCCAAGAAATACCAGGTTTCCCCATTCAAATAGGACCTTATCACCCACAAATACCTGTTTTATCCCCAAAACAGAACAGTTTCTTCCAGAAATGCCACATTTCTCCCAAATATATCACATCTTCTCCAAGAAATATCAGGGTTCCCCCTTCAAATAGGACCTTATCACCCACAAATACCTCTTTTATCCCCAGAAGAGGACAGTTTCTTCCAGAAATGCCACATTTCTCCCAAATAGATCACATCTTCTCCAAGAAATACCAGGGTTCCCCCTTCAAATAGGACCTTTTCACCCACAAATACCTCTTTTATCCCCAAAAGAGGACATTTTCTTCCAGAAATGCCACATTTCTCCCAAATAGATCACATCTTCTCCAAGAAATAACAGGTTTCCCCCTTCAAATACAACGTTTTCACCCACAAATACCTCTTTTATCCCCAAAAGAGGACAGTTTCTTCCAGAAATGCCACATTTCTCCCAAATATACCACATCTTCTCCAAGAAATACCAGCTTTCCCCCTTCAAATAGGACCTTTTCACCCGCAAGTACCTGTTTTATCCCCAAAAGAGGACAGTTTCTTCAAGAAATGCCACATTTCTCCCAAATATACCACATCTTCTCCATGAAATACCAGCTTTCCCCCTTCAAATAGGACCTTTTCTCCCACAAATACCTGTTTTATCCCTCAAATAGGACATTTTCTTCCAGAAATGCCACATTTCTCCCAAATATATCACATCTTCTCCAAGAAATACCAGGTTTCCCCCTTGTAATAAGACCTTTTCACCCACAAATACCTCTTTTATCCCCAAAAGAGGACAGTTTCTTCCAGAAATGCCACATTTCTCCCAAATATATCACATCTTCTCGAAGAAATACCACGTTTCCCCCTTCAAATAGGACATTTTCACCCACAAATACCTCTTTTATCCCCAAAAGAGGACAGTTTCTGCCAGACATGCCACATTTCTCCCAAATATATCACATCTTCTCCAAGAAATACCAGCTTTCCCCCTTCAAATAGGACCTTTTCACCCACAAATACCTCTTTTATCCCCAAAATACGACAGTTTCTTCCAGAAATGCCACATTTCTCCCAAATATATCACATCTCCTTCAAGAAATACCAGCTTTCCCCCTTCAAATAGGACCTTTTCACCCACAAAAACCTCTTTTATCCCCAAAACAGGACACTTTCTTCCAGAAATGCCACATTTCTCCCAAATATATCACATCTTCTCCAAGAAATACCAGGGTTCCCCCTTCAAATAGGACCTTTTCACCCACAAATACCTCTTTTATCCCCAAAATAGGACAGTTTCTTCCAGACATGCCACATTTCTCCCAAATACATGACATCTTCTCCAAGAAATACCAGCTTTCCCCCTTCAAATAGGACCTTTTCACCCGCAAATACCTCTTTTATCCCCAAAATACGACAGTTTCTTCCAGAAATGCCATATTTCTCCCAAACATATCACATCTTCTTTAAGAAATACCAGGTTTCCCCCTTCAAATAGGACCTTTTCACCCACAAATACCTCTTTTATCCCCAAAAGAGGACAGTTTCTTCCAGAAATGCCACATTTCTCCCAAATAGATCACATCTTCTCCAAGAAATACCAGGTTTCCCCCTTCAAATAGGACCTTTTCACCCACTAATACCTCTTTTATCCCCAAAAGAGGACATTTTCTTCCAGAAATGCCACATTTCTCCCAAATATATCACATCTTCTCCAAGAAATGCCAGGATTCCTCCTGAAATAGGACCTTCTCACCCACAACTACCAGCCTTCTCCCCCCAAATTGGACATTTTCTTCCAGAAAGGCCACATTTCTCCCAAATAGATAACATCTTCTCCAAGAAATACCAGGATTCCTCCTGAAATAGGACCTTCTCACCGAAAACTACCAGCCTTCTCCCCCCAAATTGGACATTTTCTTCCAGAAAGGCCACATTTCTCCCAAATAGATCACATCTTCTCCAAGAAATACCAGCTTTCCCCCTTCAAATAGGACCTTTTCTCCCACAAATACCTGTTTTATCCCCCAAAAAGGACAGTTTCTTCCAGACATGCCACATTTCTCCCAAATATATCACCTCTTCTCCAAGAAATACCAGGTTTCCCCATTCAAATAGGACCTTATCACCCACAAATACCTGTTTTATCCCCAAAACAGAACAGTTTCTTCCAGAAATGCCACATTTCTCCCAAATATATCACATCTTCTCCAAGAAATATCAGGGCTCCCCCTTCAAATAGGACCTTATCACCCACAAATACCTCTTTTATCCCCAGAAGAGGACAGTTTCTTCCAGAAATGCCACATTTCTCCCAAATAGATCACATCTTCTCCAAGAAATACCAGGGTTCCCCCTTCAAATAGGACCTTTTCACCCACAAATACCTCTTTTATCCCCAAAAGAGGACATTTTCTTCCAGAAATGCCACATTTCTCCCAAATATATCACATCTTCTCCAAGAAATAACAGGTTTCCCCCTTCAAATACAACGTTTTCACCCACAAATACCTCTTTTATCCCCAAAAGAGGACAGTTTCTTCCAGAAATGCCACATTTCTCCCAAATATACCACATCTTCTCCAAGAAATACCAGCTTTCCCCCTTCAAATAGGACCTTTTCACCCGCAAGTACCTGTTTTATCCCCAAAAGAGGACAGTTTCTTCAAGAAATGCCACATTTCTCCCAAATATACCACATCTTCTCCATGAAATACCAGCTTTCCCCCTTCAAATAGGACCTTTTCTCCCACAAATACCTGTTTTATCCCTCAAATAGGACATTTTCTTCCAGAAATGCCACATTTCTCCCAAATATATCACATCTTCTCCAAGAAATACCAGGTTTCCCCCTTGTAATAAGACCTTTTCACCCACAAATACCTCTTTTATCCCCAAAAGAGGACAGTTTCTTCCAGAAATGCCACATTTCTCCCAAATATATCACATCTTCTCGAAGAAATACCACGTTTCCCCCTTCAAATAGGACATTTTCACCCACAAATACCTCTTTTATCCCCAAAAGAGGACAGTTTCTTCCAGAAATGCCACATTTCTCCCAAATAGATCACATCTTCTCCAAGAAATACCCGCTTTCCCCCTTCAAATAGGACCTTTTCACCCACAAATACCTCTTTTATCCCCAAAAGAGGACAGTTTCTTCCAGACATGCCACATTTCTCCCAAATATATCACATCTTCTCCAAGAAATACCAGGTTTCCCCCTTCAAATAGGACCTTATCACCCACAAATACCTCTTTTATCCCCAAAATAGGACAGTTTCTTCCAGAAATGCCACATTTCTCCCAAACATATCACATCTTCTCCAAGAAATACCAGCTTTCCCCCTTCAAATAGGACCTTTTCTCCCACAAAAAATAATTTTATCCCCAAAAGAGGACAGTTTCTTCCAGAAATGGCACATTTCTCCCAAATATATCACATCTTCTCCAAGAAATACCAGCTTTCCCCCTTCAAATAGGACCTTTTCACCCACAAATACCTCTTTTATCCCCAAAAGAGGACAGTTTCTTCCAGAAATGCCACATTTCTCCTAAATATATCACATCTTCTCCAAGAAATACCAGGTTTCCCCCTGGAAATAGGACCTTTTCACCCACAAATACCTCTTTTATCCCCAAAAGAGGACAGTTTCTTCCAGACATGCCACATTTCTCCCAAATATATCACATCTTCTCCAAGAAATACCAGCTTTCCCCCTTCGAATAGGACCTTTTCTCCAACAAATACCTGTTTTAGCCCCAAAAGAGGACACTTTCTTCCAGAAATGCCACATTTCTCCCAAATATATCACATCTTCTCCAAGAAATACCAGCTTTCCCCCTTCAAATAGGACCTTTTCACCCACAAATACCTCTTTGATCCCCAAAAGAGGACAGTTTATGCCAGAAAGGCCACATTTCTCCCAAATATATCACATCTTCTCCAAGAAATACCAGCTTTCCCCCTTCAAATAGGACCTTTTCACCCACAAATACCTCTTTTATCCCCAAAATAGGACAGTTTCTTCCAGAAATGCCATATTTCTCCCAAACATATCACATCTTCTCATAGAATTACCAGGTTTCCCCCTTCAAATAGGACCTTTTCACCCACAAATACCTGTTTTATCCCCAAAAGAGGACAGTTTCTTCCAGAAATGGCACATTTCTCCCAAACATATCACGTCTCCTCCATGAAATACCAGGATTCCTCCTGAAATAGGAACTTTTCACCCACAAATACCACCCTTCTCCCCCCAAATAGGACATTTTCTTCCAGACATGCCACATTTCTCCCAAATAGATCACATCTTCTCCAAGAAATACCAGGTTTTCCCCTGGAAATAGGACCTTTTCACCCACAAATACCTGTTCTGTCCCCATAAGAGGACAGTTTCTTCCAGAAATGCCACATTTCTCCCAAATATATCACATCTTCTCCAAGAAATACCAGCTTTCCCCCTTCAAATAGCACCTTATCACCCACAAATACCTGTTCTATCCCCATAAGAGGACAGTTTCTTCCAGGATTGCCAGATTTCTCCCAAATATATCACATCTTCTCCAAGAAATACCAGCTTTCCCCCTTCAAATAGGACCTTCTCACCCACAAATACCTCTTTATCCCCCAAATAGGACAGTTTTTTCCAGACATGCCACATTTCTCCCAAATGTATCACATCTTCTCCAAGAAATACCAGGTTTCTCCCTTCAAATAGGAACTTTTCTCCCACAAATACCTCTTTTATCCCCAAAAGAGGACAGTTTCAACAAGAAATGCCACATTTCTCCCAAATATATCACAACTCCTCCAAGAAATACCATGTTTCCCCCTTCAAATAGGACCTTTTCTCCATGAAATACCTCTTTTATCCCCAAAAGAGGACAGTTTCTTCCAGAAAGGCCACATTTCTCCCAAATATATCACATCTTCTCCAAGAAATACCAGGTTTTCCCCTGGAAATAGGACCTTTTCACCCACAAATACCTGTTATATCCCCAAAAGAGGACAGTTTCTTCCAGAAATGCCACATTTCTCCCAAATATATCACATCTTCTCCAAGAAATACCACGTTTCCCCCTTCAAATAGGACCTTCTCACCCACAAATACCAGCCTTCTCCCCCCAAATAGGACAGTTTCTTCCAGACATGCCACATTTCTCCCAAACATCTCATCTTCTCCAAGAAATTCCACGTTTCCCCCTTCAAATAGGACCTTTTCACCCACAAATACCTCTTTTATCCCCAAAAGAGGACAGTTTCTTCCTGACATGCCACATTTCCCCCAAAAATATCACATCTTCTCCATGATATACCAGCTTTCCCCCTTCAAATAGGACCTTTTCACCCACAAATACCACTTTTATCCCCAATATAGGACAGTTTCTGCCAGAAAGGCCACATTTCTCCCAAACATATCACATCTTCTCCAAGAAATACCAGCTTTCCCCCTTCAAATTGGACCTTTTCACCCACAAATACCTCTTTGATCCCCAAAAGAGGACAGTTTCTTCCAGAAATGCCACATTTCTCCCAAATATATCACATCTTCTCCAAGAAATACCAGGTTTCCCCCTTCAAATAGGACCTTATCACCCACAAATACCTCTTTATCCCTCAAATAGGACAGTTTCTTCCAGACATGCCACATTTCTCCCAAATATATCACATCTTCTCCAAGAAATACCTGCTTTCCCCCTTCAAATAGGACCTTTTCTCCCACAAATACCACTTTTATCCCCAAAAGAGGACAGTTTCTTCCAGAAATGCCACATTTCTCCCAAACATATCACATCTTCTCCAAGAAATACCAGCTTTCCCCCTTCAAATAGGACCTTTTCACCCACAAATACCTGTTTTATCCCCCAAATAGGACAGTTTCTGCCAGACATGCCACATTTCTCCCAAATATATCACATCTTCTCCAAGAAATACCAGCTTTCCCCCTTCAAATAGGACCTTTTCACCCACAAATACCTCTTTTATCCCCAAAAGAGGACAGTTTCTTCCAGAAATGCCACATTTCTCCCAAATATATCACATCTCCTTCAAGAAATACCAGCTTTCCCCCTTCAAATAGGACCTTTTCACCCACAAAATCCTCTTTTATCCCCAAAACAGGACACTTTCTTCCAGAAATGCCACATTTCTCCCAAATATATCACATCTTCTCCAAGAAATACCAGGGTTCCCCCTTCAAATAGGACCTTTTCACCCACAAATACCTCTTTTATCCCCAAAATAGGACAGTTTCTTCCAGACATGCCACATTTCTCCCAAATACATGACATCTTCTCCAAGAAATACCAGCTTTCCCCCTTCAAATAGGACCTTTTCACCCGCAAATACCTCTTTTATCCCCAAAATACGACAGTTTCTTCCAGAAATGCCATATTTCTCCCAAACATATCACATCTTCTTTAAGAAATACCAGGTTTCCCCCTTCAAATAGGACCTTTTCACCCACAAATACCTCTTTTATCCCCAAAAGAGGACAGTTTCTTCCAGAAATGCCACATTTCTCCCAAATAGATCACATCTTCTCCAAGAAATACCAGGTTTCCCCCTTCAAATAGGACCTTTTCACCCACACATTCCTCTTTTATCCCCAAAAGAGGACATTTTCTTCCAGAAAGGCCACATTTCTCCCAAATATATCACATCTCCTCCAAGAAATACCAGGATTCCTCCTGAAATAGGAACTTTTCTCCCAGAAATACCACCCTTCTCCCCCCAAATAGGACAGTTTCTCCCAGAAATGCCACATTTCTCCCAAATATATCACATCTTCTCCAAGAAATACCAGGTTTTCCCCTGGAAATAGGACCTTTTCACCCACAAATACCTGTTCTATCAACAGAAGAGGACAGTTTCTTCCAGAAATGCCACATTTCTCCCAAATATATCACATCTTCTCCAAGAAATACCACGTTTCCCCCTTCAAATAGGACCTTATCACCCAGAAATACCTCTTTATCCCTCAAATAGGACAGTTTCTTCCAGACATGCCACATTTCTCCCAAATATATCACATCTTCTCCAAGAAATACCTGCTTTCCCCCTTCAAATAGGACCTTTTCTCCCACAAATACCACTTTTATCCCCAAAAGAGGACAGTTTCTTCCAGAAATGCCACATTTCTCCCAAACATATCACATCTTCTCCAAGAAATACCAGCTTTCCCCCTTCAAATAGGACCTTTTCACCCACAAATACCTGTTTTATCCCCCAAATAGGACAGTTTCTGCCAGACATGCCACATTTCTCCCAAATATATCACATCTTCTCCAAGAAATACCAGCTTTCCCCCTTCAAATAGGACCTTTTCACCCACAAATACCTCTTTTATCCCCAAAATACGACAGTTTCTTCCAGAAATGCCACATTTCTCCCAAATATATCACATCTCCTTCAAGAAATACCAGCTTTCCCCCTTCAAATAGGACCTTTTCACCCACAAAAACCTCTTTTATCCCCAAAACAGGACACTTTCTTCCAGAAATGCCACATTTCTCCCAAATATATCACATCTTCTCCAAGAAATACCAGGGTTCCCCCTTCAAATAGGACCTTTTCACCCACAAATACCTCTTTTATCCCCAAAATAGGACAGTTTCTTCCAGACATGCCACATTTCTCCCAAATACATGACATCTTCTCCAAGAAATACCAGCTTTCCCCCTTCAAATAGGACCTTTTCACCCGCAAATACCTCTTTTATCCCCAAAATACGACAGTTTCTTCCAGAAATGCCATATTTCTCCCAAACATATCACATCTTCTCCAAGAAATACCAGCTTTCCCCCTTCAAATAGGACCTTTTCACCCACAAATACCTCTTTTATCCCCAAAAGAGGACAGTTTCTTCCAGAAATGCCACATTTCTCCCAAATAGATCACATCTTCTCCAAGAAATACCAGCTTTCCCCCTTCAAATAGGACCTTTTCACCCACACATTCCTCTTTTATCCCCAAAAGAGGACATTTTCTTCCAGAAAGGCCACATTTCTCCCAAATATATCACATCTCCTCCAAGAAATACCAGGATTCCTCCTGAAATAGGAACTTTTCTCCCACAAATACCACCCTTCTCCCCCCAAATAGGACAGTTTCTCCCAGAAATGCCACATTTCTCCCAAATATATCACATCTTCTCCAAGAAATACCAGGTTTTCCCCTGGAAATAGGAACTTTTCACCCACAAATACCTGTTCTATCAACAGAAGAGGACAGTTTCTTCCAGAAATGCCACATTTCTCCCAAATATATCACATCTTCTCCAAGAAATACCACGTTTCCCCCTTCAAATAGGACCTTTTCCCCAAAAATCCTCTTTTATCCCCAAAAGAGGACAGTTTCTTCCAGGAATGCCACATTTCTCCCAAATATTTCACATCTTCTCCAAGAAATACCAGCTTTCCCCCTTCAAATAGGACCTTATCACCCACAAATACCTCTTTTATCCCCAAAATAGGACAGTTTTTTCCAGAAATGCCACATTTCTCCCAAATATATCACATCTTCTCCAAGAAATACCAGCTTTCCCCCTTCAAATTGGAACTTTTCTCCCACAAATACCTCTTTTATCCCCAAAAGAGGACAGTTTCTCACAGAAAGGCCACATTTCTCCCAATTATATATCATCTTCTCCAAGAAATACCAGGTTTCCCCCTTCAAATAGGACCTTTTCACCCACAAATACCTCTTTTATCCCCAAAAGAGGACAGTTTCTTCCAGAAATACCAGATTTCTCCCAAATATATCACATCTTCTCCAAGAAATGCCAGGATTCCTCCTGAAATAGGACCTTCTCACCCAAAACTACCAGCCTTCTCCCCCCAAATTGGACATTTTCTTCCAGAAAGGCCACATTTCTCCCAAATATATCACATCTTCTCCAAGAAATACCAGGATTCCTCCTGAAATAGGACCTTCTCACCGAAAACTACCAGCCTTCTCCCCCCAAATTGGACATTTTCTTCCAGAAAGGCCACATTTCTCCAAAATAGATCACATCTTCTCCAAGAAATACCAGCATTCCCCCTTCAAATAGGACCTTTTCACCCACAAATACCTGTTTTATCCCCCAAAAAGGACAGTTTCTTCCAGACATGCCACATTTCTCCCAAATATATATCATCTTCTCCAAGAAATACCACGTTTCCCCCTTCAAATAGGACCTTATCACCCACAAATACCTGTTTTATCCCCAAAATAGAACAGTTTCTTCCAGAAATGCCACATTTCTCCCAAATATATCACATCTTCTCCAAGAAATACCAGGGTTCCCCCTTCAAATAGGACCTTATCACCCACAAATACCTCTTTTATCCGCAGAAGAGGACAGCTTCTTCCAGAAATGCCACATTTCTCCCAAATATATCACATCTTCTCCAAGAAATATCAGGGTTCCCCCTTCAAATAGGACCTTATCACCCACAAATACCTGTTTTATCCCCAAAAGAGGACAGTTTCTTCCAGAAATGCCACATTTCTCCCAAATATATCACATCTTCTCCAAGAAATAACAGGTTTCCCTCTTCAAATAGGACCTTTTCACCCACAAATACCTCTTTTATCCCCAAAAGAGGACAGTTTCTTCAAGAAATGCCACATTTCTCCCAAATATACCACATCTTCTCCAAGAAATACCAGCTTTCCCCCTTCAAATAGGACCTTTTCACCCACAAGTACCTGTTTTATCCCCAAAAGAGGACAGTTTCTTCAAGAAATGCCACATTTCTCACAAACATATCACATCTTCTCCAAGAAATACCAGCTTTCCCCCTTCAAATAGGACCTTTTCACCCACAAATACCTCTTTTATCCCCAAAAGAGTACAGTTTCTTCCAGAAATGCCACATTTCTCCCAAATAGATCACATCTTCTCCAAGAAATACCAGGATTCCTCCTGAAATAGGACCTTCTCACCCAAAACTACCAGCCTTCTCCCCCAAAATTGGACATTTTCTTCCAGAAAGGCCACATTTCTCCCAAATATATCACATCTTCTCCAAGAAATACCACGTTTCCCCCTTCAAATAGGACCTTTTCACCCACAAATACCTCTTTTATCCCCAAAAGAGGACAGTTTCTTGCAGAAATGCCACATTTCTCCCAAATATATCACATCTTCTCCAAGAAATACCACGTTTCCCCCTTCAAATAGGACCTTTTCACCCACAAAAAATTCTTTTATCCCCAAAATAGGACAGTTTCTTCCAGAAATGCCTGATTTCTTCAAAATATATCACATCTTCTCCAAGAAATACCAGGTTTCCCCCTTCAAATAGGACCTTTTCACCCACAAATACCTCTTTATCCCTCAAATAGGACAGTTTCTTCCTGACATGCCACATTTCTCCCAAATATATCACATCTTCTCCAAGAAATACCACGTTTCCCCCTTCAAATAGGACCTATTCCCCAAAAAAACCTGTTTTATCCCCAAAATAGGACAGTTTCTGCCAGAAATGCCACATTTCTCCCAAATATATCACATCTTCTCCAAGAAATACCAGCTTTCCCCCTTCAAATAGGACCTTTTCACCCACAAATACCTCTTTTATCCCCAAAACAGGACAGTTTCTTCCAGACAAGCCACATTTCTCCCAAATATATCACATCTCCTTCAAGAAATACCACGTTTCCCCCTTCAAATAGGACCTTTTCTCCCACAAATACCTGTTTTATCCGCAAAACAGGACACTTTCTTCAAGAAATGCCACATTTCTCCCAAATATATCACATCTTCTCCAAGAAATACCAGGTTTCCCCCTTCAAATACGACCTTTTCACCCACAAATACCTCTTTTATCCCCAAAAGAGGACAGTTTCTTCCTGAAATGCCACATTTCTCCCAAATACATCACATCTTCTCCAAGAAATACCAGCTTTCTCCCTTCAAATAGGACCTTTTCAACCACCAATACCTCTTTTATCCCCAAAATAGGACAGTTTCTTTCAGAAATGCCATATTTCTCCCAAACATATCACATCTTCTCCAAGAAATACCAGGTTTCCCCCTTCAAATAGGACCTTTTCACCCACAAATACCTCTTTTATCCCCATGATAGGACAGTTTCTTCCAGAAATGCCACATTTCTCCCAAATAGATCACATCTTCTCCAAGAAATACCAGGGTTCCCCCTTCAAATAGGACCTTTTCACCCACAAATACCTGTTCTATCCCCAAAAAAGGACATTTTCTTCCAGAAAGGCCACATTTCTCCCAAATATATCACATCTTCTCCAAGAAATACCACGTTTCCCCCTTCAAATAGGACCTTTTCCCCAAAAAAACCTCTTTTATCCCCAAAAGAGGACAGTTTCTTCCAGGAATGCCAGATATCTCCCAGATATATCACATCTTCTCCAAGAAATACCAGGTTTCCCCCTTCAAATAGGACCTTCTCACCCTCAAATACCTGTTTTATCCCCAAAAGAGGACAGTTTTTTCCAGAAATGCCACATTTCTCCCAAATATATCACATCTTCTCCAAGAAATACCAGGGTTCCCCCTTCAAATAGGAACTTTTCTCCCACAAATACCTCTTTTATCCCCAAAAGAGGACAGTTTCTTCCAGAAAGGCCACATTTCTCCCAAATATATCACATCTTCTCCAAGAAATACCAGCTTTCCTCCTTCAAATACGACCTTTTCACCCACAAATACCTCTTTTATCCCCAAAAGAGGACAGTTTCTTCTTGACATGCCACATTTCTCCCAAATATATCACATCTTCTCCAAGAAATACCAGGGTTCCCCCTTCAAATAGGACCTTATCACCCACAAATACCTCTTTTATCCCCAGAAGAGGACAGTTTCTTCCAGACATGCCACATTTCTCCCAAATATATCACATCTTCTCCAAGAAATACCAGGGTTCCCCCTTCAAATAGGACCTTTTCACCCACAAATACCTCTTTTATCCCCAAAAGAGGACAGTTTCTTCCAGAAATGCCACATTTCTCCCAAATAGATCACATCTTCTCCAAGAAATAACAGGTTTCCCCCTTCAAATATTACCTTATCACCCACAAATACCTCTTTTATCCCCAAAAGAGGACAGTTTCTTCCAGAAAGGCCACATTTCTCCCAAATATACCACATCTTCTCCAAGAAATACCAGCTTTCCCCCTTCAAATAGGACCTTTTCACACACAAGTACCTCTTTTATCCCCAAAAGAGGACAGTTTCTTCAAGAAATACCACATTTCTCCCAAATATATCACATCTTCACCAAGAAATACCAGCTTTCCCCCTTCAAATATGACCTTTTCACCCACAAATACGTCTTTTATCCCCAAAATAGGACAGTTTCTTCCAGAAATGCCACATTTTCCCAAATATATCACATCTTCTCCAAGAAATGCCACGTTTCCCCCTTCAAATAGGACCTTTTCACCCACAAATTCCTCTTTTATCCCCAAAAGAGGACAGTCTCTTCCCGACATGCCACATTTCTCCCAAATATATCACATCTTCTCATAGAATTACCAGGTTTCCCCCTTCAAATAGGACCTTTTCACCCACAAATACCTGTTTTATCCCCAAAAGAGGACAGTTTCTCCCAGAAATGCCACATTTCTCCCAAACATATCACATCTTCTCCAAGAAATACCAGCTTTCCTCCTTCAAATACGACCTTTTCACCCACAAATACCTCTTTTATCCCCAAAAGAGGACAGTTTCTTCTTGACATGCCACATTTCTCCCAAATATATCACATCTTCAACAAGAAATACCAGGGTTCCCCCTTCAAATAGGACCTTATCACCCACAAATACCTCTTTTATCCCCAGAAGAGGACAGTTTCTTCCAGACATGCCACATTTCTCCCAAATATATCACATCTTCTCCAAGAAATACCAGGGTTCCCCCTTCAAATAGGACCTTTTCACCCACAAATACCTCTTTTATCCCCAAAAGAGGACAGTTTCTTCCAGAAATGCCACATTTCTCCCAAATATATCACATCTTCTCCAAGAAATAACAGGTTTCCCCCTTCAAATACAACGTTTTCACCCACAAATACCTCTTTTATCCCCAAAAGAGGACAGTTTCTTCCAGAAATGCCACATTTCTCCCAAATATACCACATCTTCTCCAAGAAATACCAGCTTTCCCCCTTCAAATAGGACCTTTTCACCCACAAGTACCTCTTTTATCCCCAAAAGAGGACAGTTTCTTCAAGAAATACCACATTTCTCCCAAATATATCACATCTTCTCCAAGAAATACCAGCTTTCCCCCTTCAAATAGGACCTTTTCACCCACAAATACGTCTTTTATCCCCAAAATAGGACAGTTTCTTCCAGAAATGCCACATTTTCCCAAATATATCACATCTTCTCCAAGAAAGGCCACGTTTCCCCCTTCAAATAGGACCTTTTCACCCACAAATTCCTCTTTTATCCCCAAAAGAGGACAGTCTCTTCCCGACATGCCACATTTCTCCCAAATATATCACATCTTCTCATAGAATTACCAGGTTTCCCCCTTCAAATAGGACCTTTTCACCCACAAATACCTCTTTTATCCCCAAAAGAGGACAGTTTCTCCCAGAAATGCCACATTTCTCCCAAACATATCACATCTTCTCCAAGAAATACCAGCTTTCCCCCTTCAAATAGGACCTTTTCACCCACAAAAAATTCTTTTATCCCCAAAATAGGACAGTTTCTTCCAGAAATGCCTGATTTCTCCCAAATATATCACATCTTCTCCAAGAAATACCCGGTTTCCCCCTGGAAATAGGACCTTTTCACCCACAAATACCTCTTTTATCCCTCAAATAGGACAGTTTCTTCCAGAAATGCCACATTTCTCCCAAACATATCACATCTCCTCCAAGAAATACCAGGATTCATCCAGAAATAGGAACTTTTCACCCTCAAATACCACCCTTCTCCCCCCAAATAGGACATTTTCTTCCAGACATGCCACATTTCTCCCAAATATATCACATCTTCTCCAAGAAATACCTGCTTTCCCCCTGGAAATAGGACCTTTTCACCCACAAATACTTCTTTTATCCCCGAAAGAGGACACTTTCTATCAGAAATGCCACATTTCTCCCAAATAGATCACATCTTCTCCAAGAAATACCAGGGTTCCCCATTCAAATAGGACCTTTTCCCCAAAAAAACCTCTTTTATCCCCAAAAGAGGACAGTTTCTTCCAGGAATGCCAGATTTCTCCCAAATATATCACATTTCTCCAAGAAATACCAGGTTTCCCCCTTCAAATAGGACCTTTTCACCCACAAGTACCTCTTCTATCCCCAAAAGAGGACAGTTTTTTCCAGACATGCCACATTTCTCCCAAATATATCACATCTTCTCCAAGAAATACCAGCTTTCCCCCTTCAAATAGGACCTTTTCTCCCACAAATACCTCTTTTATCCCCAAAAGAGGACAGTTTCTTCCAGAAATGCCACATTTCTCCCAAATATATCACAACTCCTCCAAGAAATACCATGTTTCCCCCTTCAATTAGGACCTTTTCTCCCACAAATACCTCTTTTATCCCCAAAAGAGGACAGTTTCTTCCAGAAATGCCACATTTCTCCCAAATATATCACATCTTCTCCCACAAATACCAGGTTTCCCCCTTCAAATAGGACCTTTTCAACCACTAATACCTCTTTTATCCCCAAAAGAGGACAGTTTCTTCCAGAAATGCCACATTTCTCCCAAATATATCACATCTTCTCCAAGAAATACCAGGATTCCTCCTGAAATAGGACCTTCTCACTGAAATCTGCCAGCCTTCTCCCCCCAAATTGGACATTTTCTCTCAGAAAGGCCACATTTCTCCCAAATAGATCACATCTTCTCCATGAAATACCACGTTTCCCCCTTCAAATAGGACCTTTTCTCCCACAAATACCTGTTTTATCCCCCAAATAGGACAGTTTCTGCCAGACATGGTACATTTCTCCCAAATATATCACATCTTCTCCAAGAAATACCAGGTTTCCCCCTTCAAATACGACCTTTTCACCCACAAATACCTCTTTATCCCTCAAATAGGACAGTTTCTTCCAGACATGCCACATTTCTCCCAAATAGATCACATCTTCTCCAAGAAATACCTACTTTCCCCCTTCAAATAGGAACATTTCTCCCTCATATACCAGCCTTCTCCCCCCAAATAGGACAGTTTCTTCCAGAAATGCCACATTTCTCCCAAACATATCACATCTTCTCCAAGAAATACCAGCTTTCCCCCTTCAAATAGGACCTTTTCACCCACAAATACCTCTTTTATCCGTAAAATAGGACAGTTTCTTCCAGACATGCCACATTTCTCCCAAATATATCACATCTTCTCCAAGAAATACCAGCTTTCCCCCTTCAAATAAGACATTTTCACCCACTAATAGCAGGCTTCTCCCCCAAATAGGACAGTTTCTTCCAGAAATGCCAGATTTCTCCCAAATATATCACATCTTCTCCAAGAAATACCACGTTTCCCCCTTCAAATAGGACCTTTTCACCCACAAATACCTCTTTTATCCCCAAAAGAGGACAGTTTCTTCCTGACATGCCACATTTCTCACAAATATATCACATCTCCTTCAAGAAATACCAGCTTTCCCCCTTCAAATAGGACCTTTTCTCCCACAAATACCTGTTTTATCCCCAAATCAGGACAGTTTCTTCCAGAAATGCCACATTTCTCCCAAATATATCACATCTTCTCCAAGAAATACCAGCTTTCCCCCTTCAAATAGGACCTTTTCACCCACAAATACCTCTTTTATCCCCAAAATACGACAGTTTCTTCCAGACATGCCACATTTCTCCCAAATAGATCACATCTTCTCCAAGAAATACCAGCTTTCCCCCTTCAAATAGGACCTTTTCTCCCACAAATACCTCTTTTATCCCCAAAATAGGACAGTTTCTTCCAGAAATGCCACATTTCTCCCAAACATATCACATCTTCTCCAAGAAATACCAGCTTTCCCCCTTCAAATAGGACCTTTTCACCCACAAATACCTGTTTTATCCCAAAAAGAGGACAGTTTCTTCCAGAAATGGCACATTTCTCCCAAACATATCACATCTTCTCCAAGAAATACCAGGATTCCTCCTGAAATAGGAACTTTTCTCCCACAAATACCACCCTTCTCCCCCCAAATAGGACATTTTCTTCCAGACATGCCACATTTCTCCCAAACATATCACGTCTCCTCCAAGAAATACCAGGTTTTCCCCTGGAAATAGGACCTTTTCAACCCCAAATACCTGTTCTATCCCCATAAGAGAACAGTTTCTTCCAGACATGCCACATTTCTCCCAAATAGATCACATCTTCTCCAAGAAATACCACGTTTCCCCCTTCAAATAGGACCTTTTCACCCCAAAAAAACCTCTTTTATCCCCAAAAGAGGACAGTTTATGCCAGAAATGCCACATTTCTCCCAAATATATCACATCTTCTCCAAGAAATACCACGTTTCCCCCTTCAAATAGGACCTTCTCACCCACAAATACCTCTTTTATCCGCAAAAGAGGACAGTTTCTTCCAGAAATGCCTCATTTCTCCCAAATATATCACAACTCCTCCAAGAAATACCAGGTTTCACCCTTGAATTAGGACCTTTTCTCCATGAAATACCTCTTTTATCCCCAAAAGAGGACAGTTTCTTCCAGAAAGGCCACATTTCTCCCAAATATATATCATCTTCTCCAAGAAATACCAGCTTTCCCCCTTCAAATAGACCCTTTTCAACCACTAATAGCTCTTTTATCCCCAAAAGAGGATAGTTTCTTCCAGAAATGCCACATTTCTCCCAAATATATCACATCTTCTCCAAGAAATGCCAGGATTCCTCCTGAAATAGGACCTTCTCACCCAAAACTACCAGCCTTCTCCCCCCAAATTGGACATTTTCTTCCAGAAATGCCACATTTCTCCCAAATATATCACATCTTCTCCAAGAAATACCAGGATTCCTCCTGAAATAGGACCTTCTCACCGAAAACTACCAGTCTTCTCCCCCCAAATTGGACATTTTCTTCCAGAAAGGCCACATTTCTCCCAAATAGATCACATCTTCTCCAAGAAATACCAGGGTTCCCCCTTCAAATAGGACCTTTTCACCCACAAATACCTCTTTTATCCCCAAAATAGGACAGTTTCTTCCAGACATGCCACATTTCTCCCAAATATACCACATCTTCTCCAAGAAATACCAGGTTTCCCCCTTCAAATAGGACCTTTTCACCCACAAATACCTGTTTCATCCCCAAAAGAGGACAGTTTCTTCCAGACATGCCACATTTCTCCCAAATATATCACATCTTCTCCAAGAAATACCAGGGTTCCCCCTTCAAATAGGACCTTTTCTCCCACAAATACCTCTTTTATCCCCAAAATAGGACAGTTTCTTCAAGAAATGCCACATTTCTCCCAAATATATCACATCTTCTCCAAGAAATACCAGGTTTCCCCCTTCAAATAGGACCTTTTCACCCACAAATACCTCTTTTATCCCCAAAAGTGGACAGTTTCTTCCAGAAATGCCACATTTCTCCAAAATATATCACATCTTCTCCAAGAAATACCACGTTTCGCCCTTCAAATACTACGTTTTCACCCACAAATACCTCTTTTATCCCCAAAAGAGGACAGTTTCTTCCAGAAATGCCACATTTCTCCCAAATATACCACATCTTCTCCAAGAAATACCACGTTTCCCCCTTCAAATAGGACCTTTTCACCCACAAGTACCTGTTTTATCCCCAAAAGAGGACAGTTTCTTCCAGAAATGCCACATTTCTCCCAAATAGATCACATCTTCTCCAAGAAATACCAGCTTTCCCCCTTCAAAAAGGACCTTTTCACCCACAAAAAATTCTTTTATCCCCAAAATAGGACAGTTTCTTCCAGAAATGCCTGATTTCCCCCAAATATATCACATCTTCTCCAAGAAATACCAGGTTTCCCCCTTCAAATACGACCTTTTCACCCACAAGTACCTCTTTTATCCCTCAAATAGGACAGTTTCTTCCAGACATGCCACATTTCTCCCAAATATATCACATCTTCTCCAAGAAATACCAGGATTCCTCCTGAAAGAGGACCTTTTCTCCCTCAAATACCAGCCTTCTCCCCCCAAATAGGACAGTTTCTTCCAGACATGCCACATTTCTCCCAAATATATCACATCTTCTCCAAGAAATACCAGGTTTCCCCCTTCAAATAGGACCTTATCACCCACAAATACCACTTTTATCCCCAACATAGGACAGTTTCTGCCAGAAAGGCCACATTTCTCCCAAACATATCACATCTTCTCCAAGAAATACCAGGGTTCCCCCTTCAAATAGGACCTTTTCACCCACAAAAAATTCTTTTATCCCCAAAATAGGACAGTTTCTTCCTGGAATGCCAGATTTCTCCCAAATATATCACATCTTCTCCAAGAAATACCAGGTTTCCCCCTTCAAATAGGACCTTTTCTCCCACAAATACCTGTTTTATCCCCAAAAGAGGACAGTTTCTTCCAGACATGCCACATTTCTCCCAAATAGATCACATCTTCTCCAAGAAATACCAGCTTTCCCCCTTCAAATAGGACCTTTTCACCCACAAATACCTCTTTTATCCCCAAAATACGACAATTTCTTCCAGAAATGCCACATTTCTCCCAAATATATCACATCTTCTCCAAGACATACCAGCTTTCCCCCTTCAAATAGGACCTTTTCACCCACAAATACCTCTTTTATCCCCAAAAGAGGACATTTTCTTCCAGACATGCCACATTTCTCCCAAATAGATCACATCTTCTCCAAGAAATACCAGGTTTCCCCCTTCAAATAGGACCTTTTCACCCACAAATACCTCTTTTATCCCCAAAATAGGACAGTTTCTTCCAGACATGCCACATTTCTCCCAAATATATCACATCTTCTCCAAGAAATACCAGGATTCCTCCTGAAAGAGGACCTTTTCTCCCTCAAATACCAGCCTTCTCCCCCCAAATAGGACAGTTTCTTCCTGACATGCCACATTTCTCCCAAATATATCACATCTTCTCCAAGAAATACCAGGTTTCCCCCTTCAAAAGGACCTTTTCACCCACAAATACATGTTCTATCCCCAAAAGAGGACAGTTTCTTCCAGACATGCCACATTTCTCCCAAATATATCACATCTTCTCCAAGAAATACCAGGTTTCCCCCTTCAAATACGACCTTTTCACCCACAAATACCTCTTTTATACCCAAAATAGGACAGTTTCTTCCAGAAATGCCAGATTTCTCCCAAATATATGACATCTCCAAGAAATACCAGGTTTCCTCCTGAAATAGGACCTTATCACCCACAAATACCTGTTCTATCCCTTTTTTCCGTGCGACTTTTCGTTTTGGAGTGTTTATCCGGTGCTACACTTCAGCATTCTGTGACGAATAAAAGAGAAGAGAAAAGCCCCACTAATAAGGCAGCTAGAAGGTCCAGGATCCACACACATTGTGCTTTCAGGGAGGACGTTCCAGAAAGTCGAGAGCTGTGGCTTCTTTCCTGCGGAGAAAAAACCCCCTGTTTTCAGGCAATGCAGGACGCTGAATTCGCATCTTCTCGGCATTTCAATACCGCTCCTTCGCTCTCGTGGCTCGAAAGCGGCACTCGCGCTGAACCGCTCCGGAGAGTCTGCAGTTGCTGTCCGGTCCATCGCGGTTCTGCCCGAGTGCCGCTTGCAACCTTCAGCAGCGCTCTCGTTTCTCTCGGATGCCGGGAAAGAGCGACTTCAGCCGGATGCTTTGCTCCGACGAGTGAGCGGCTTCTTCTGCGCACATCGCAATGGAGCGCTTCTGACTTCTCCATGTGTCCATGCAGAATGCACTACGCTTCTCTCTCATTCTTATCCCTTTTTCCGAGCGACATTTCGTTTTGGAGTGTTTATCCGATGCTACACTTCAGCATTCTGTGACGAATAAAATAGAAGAGAAAAGCCCCACTAATAAGGCAGCTAGAAGTTCGAGGAGCGACACACGTTGTGCTTTCGGGGAGGACGTTCCAGAAAAAAGCCCCTGTTTTCAGGCAATGCAGGACGCTGAATTCGTTCCTTCTCGGCATTTCAATACCGCTCCTTCGCTCTCGTGGCTCGAAAGCGGCACTCGCGCTGAACCGCTCCGGAGAGTCTGCAGTTGCTGTCCGGTCCATCGCGGTTCTGCCCGAGTACCGCTTGCAGCCTTCAGCAGCGGTCTCGTTTCTCTCGGATGCCGGGAAAGAGCGACTTCAGCCGGATGCTTTGCTCCGACGAGTGAGCGGCTTCTTCTGCGCACATCGCAATGGAGCGCTTTTGACTTCTCCATGTGTCCATGCAGAATGCACTACGCTTCTCTCTCATTCTTATCCCTTCCTTCCGAGCGACATTTCGTTTTGGAGTGTTTATCCCATGCTACACTTCAGCATTCTGTGACGAATAGAGTAGAAGTGGAAACCACACTAATAAGGCAGCTAGAAGTTCGAGGAGCGACACACGTAGTGCTTTCAGGGAGGACTTTCCAGAAAGTCGAGAGTTGTGGCTTCTTTCCTGCGGAGAAAAAAGCCCCTGTTTTCAGGCAATGCTGGACGCTGAATTCGCTCCTTCTCGGCATTTCAATACCGCTCCTCCTCTCTCGTGGCTCGAAAGCGGCATTTGCGCTGAACCACACCGGACAGTCTGCAGTTGCAGACTACTGAATAGCCGGAAAACAGGGGGTTTTTTCTCCGCAGGAAACAAGCCACAACTCTCGACTTTCTGGAACGTCCTCCCTGAAAGCACAATGTGTGTGGCTACTGGACCTTCTAGCTGCCTTATTAGTGGGGCTTTTCTCTTCTATTTTATTCGTCACAGAATGCTGAAGTGTAGCATCGGATAAACACTCCAAAACGAAAAGTCGCTCGGAACAAAGGGATAAAACAGGTATTAGTGGGTGACAGGGTCCTATTTCAGGAGGAAACCTGGTATTTCTTGGAGATGTGATATATTTGGGAGAAATGTGGCATTTCTGGAAGAAACTGTCCTATTTGGGGGATAAAACAGGCATTTGTGTGTGAAAAGGTCCTATTTGAAGGGGGAACCCTGGTATTTCTTGGAGAAGATGTGATCTATTTGGGAGAAATGTGGCATGTCTGGAAGAAAATGTCCAATTTGGGGGGAGAAGGCTGGTAGTTTTCGGTGAGAAGGTCCTATTTCAGGAGGAATCCTGGTTTTTCTTGGAGAAGATGTGATATATTTGGGAGAAATGTGGCCTTTCTGGAAGAAACTGTCCTCTTTTGGGGATAAAAGAGGTATTTGTGGGAGAAAAGGTCCTATTTGAAGGGGGAAACGTGGTATTTCTTGGAGAAGATGTGATCTATTTGGGAGAAATGTGGCATGTCTGGAAGAAACTGTCCTCTTATGGGGATAAAAGAGGTATTTGTGTGTGAAAATTTCCTATTTGAAGGGGGAACCCTGGTATTTCTTGGAGAAGATGTGATCTATTTGGGAGAAATGTGGCCTTTCTGGAAGAAAATGTCCAATTTGGGGGGAGAAGGCTGGTAGTTTTCGGTGAGAAGGTCCTATTTCAGGAGGAATCCTGGTTTTTCTTGAAGAAGATGTGATTTATTTGGGAGAAATGTGGCATTTCTGGAAGAAAATGTCCAATTTGGGGGGAGAAGGCTGGTAGTTATGGGTGAGAAGGTCCTATTTCAGGAGGAATCCTGGCATTTCTTGGAGAAGATGTGATATATTTGGGAGAAATGTGGCCTTTCCGGAAGAAACTGTCCTCTTTTGGGGATCAAAGAGGTATTGGTGGTTGAAAAGGTCCTATTTGAAGGGGGAAACCTGGTATTTCTTGGAGAAGATGTGATATATTTGGGAGAAATGTGGCATTTCTGAAAGAAAATGTCCTCTTTTGGGGATAAAAGAGGTATTTCATGGAGAAAAGGTCCTAATTGAAGTGGGTAACCTGGTATTTCTTGGAGAAGATGTGATATATTTGGGAGAAATGTGGCATTTCTTGAAGAAACTGTCCTCTTTTGGGGATAAAAGAGGTATTTGTGGGAGAAAAGGTCCTATTTGAAGGGGGAACCCTGGTATTTCTTGGAGAAGATGTGATATGTTTGGGAGAAATGTGGCATTTCTGGAAGAAACTGTCCTATTTTGGGGATAAAAGAGGTATTTGTGGGTGAAAACGTTGTATTTGAAGGGGGAAACCTGTTAATTCTTGGAGAAGATGTGATATATTTGGGAGAAATCTGGCATGTCAGGAAGAAACTGTCCTTTTTTGGGGATAAAAGAGGTATTTGTGGGTGAAAAGGTCCTATTTGAAGGGGGAAACCTGGTATTTCTTGGAGAAGATGTGATATATTTGGGAGAAATGTGGCATTTCTGGAAGAAACTGTCCACTTTTGGGGATAAAAGAGGTATTTGTGGGTGATAAGGTCCTATTTGAAGGGGGAACCCTAGTATTTCTTGGAGAAGATGTGATATATTTGGGAGAAATGTGGCATGTCTGGAAGAAGCTGTCCTATTTTGGGGATAAAAGAGGTATTTGTGCGTGAAAAGGTCCTATTTGAAGGGGGAAACCTGGTATTTCTTGGAGAAGATGTGATATATTTGGGAGAAATGTGGCATTTCTGGAAGAAACTGTCCTATTTTGGGGATCAAACAGGGATCTGTCGGAGAAAAGGTCCTATTTGAAGGGGGAAAGCTGGTATTTCTTGGAGAAGATGTGATATATTTGGGAGAAATCTGGCATTTCTGGAAGAAACTGTCCTGTTTTGGGGATAAAAGAGGTATTTGTGGGTGTAAAGGTCGTATTTGAAGGGGGAAACCTGGTATTTCTTGGAGAAGATTTGATATATTTGGGAGAAATGTGGCATTTCTGGAAGAAATTGTCCTATTTAGGGGAACAAACAGGTATTTGTGGGTGAAAAGGTCCTATTTGAAGGGGGAAACCTGTTATTTCTTGGAGGAGATGTGATATATTTGGGAGAAATGTGGCATTTCTGGAAGAAACTGTCCTATTTTGGGGATAAAAGAGGTATTTGTGGGTGAAAAGGTCCTATTTGAAGGGGGAAACCTGTTATTTCTTGGAGAAGATGTGATATATTTGGGAGAAATGTGGCATGTCTGGAAGAAGCTGTCCTCTTTTGGGGATAAAAGAGGTATTTGTGGGTGAAAAGGTCCTATTTGAAGGGGGAAACGTGGTATTTCTTGGAGAAGATGTGATCTATTTGGGAGAAATGTGGCCTTTCTGGAAGAAAATGTCCAATTTGGGGGGAGAAGGCTGGTAGTTGTGGGTGAGAAGGTCCTATTTCAGGAGGAATCCTGGTATTTCTTGGAGAAGATGTGATATATTTGGGAGAAATGTGGCATTCCTGGAAGAAACTGTCCTCTTTTGGGGATAAAAGAGGTATTAGTGGTTGAAAAGGTCCTATTTGAAGGGGGAAACCTGGTATTTCTTGGAGAAGATGTGATATATTTGGGAGAAATGTGGCATTTCTGGAAGAAAATGTCCTCTTTTGGGGATAAAACAGGTATTTCATGGAGGAAAGGTCCTAATTGAAGGGGGAAACCAAGTATTTCTTGGAGGAGTTGTGATATATTTGGGAGAAATGTGGCATTTCTGGAAGAAACTGTCCTCTTTTGGGGATAAAAGAGGTATTTGTGGGAGAAAAGGTCCTATTTGAAGGGGGAACCCTGGTATTTCTTGGAGAAGATGTGATATATTTGGGAGAAATGTGGCATGTCTGGAAAAAACTGTCCTCTTTTGGGGATAAAAGAGGTATTTGTGGGTGAAAAGGTCCTATTTGAAGGGGGAAAGCTGGTATTTCTTGGAGAAGATGTGATATATTTGGGAGAAATGTGGCATTTCTGGCAGAAACTGTCCTCTTTTGGGGATAAAAGAGGTTTTTTTGGGGAAAAGGTCCTATTTGAAGGGGGAAACGTGGTATTTCTTGGAGAAGATGTGATATATTTGGGAGAAATGTGGCATTTCTGGAAGAAACTGTCCTCTTATGGGGATAGAACAGGTATTTGTGGGTGAAAAGGTCCTATTTCCAGGGGAAAACCTGGTATTACTTGGAGAAGATGTGATATATTTGGGAGAAATATGGCATTTCTGGAAGAAACTGTCCTCTTATGGGGATAGAACAGGTATTTGTGGGTGAAAAAATCCAAATTCAAGTGGGAAACCTGGTATTTCTTGGAGAAGTTGTGATCTATTTGGGAGAAATGTGGCATTTCTGGAAGAAAATGTCCTATTTGGGGGATAAAACAGGTATCTGTGGGAGAAAAGGTCCTATTTCCAGGGGGAAAGCTGGTATTTCTTGGAGAAGATATGATCTATTTGGGAGAAATGTGGCCTTTCTGGAAGAAAATGTCCAATTTGGGGGGAGAAGGCTGGTAGTTTTGGGTGAGAAGATCCTATTTGAGGAGGAATCCTGGTATTTCTTGGAGAAGATGTGATATATTTGGGAGAAATGAGGCCTTTCCGGAAGAAACTGTCCTCTTTTGGGGATAAAAGAGGTATTAGTGGTTGAAAAGGTCCTATTTGAAGGGGGAAACCTGGTATTTCTTGGAGAAGATGATATATATTTGGGAGAAATGTGGCATTTCTGGAAGAAAATGTCCTCTTCTGGGGATAAAAGAGGTATTTCATGGAGATAAGGCCCTATTTGAAGGGGGAAACCTGGTATTTCTTGGAGAAGATGTGATATATTTGGGAGAAATGTGGCATTTCTGGCAGAAACTGTCCTCTTTTGGGGATAAAAGAGGAATGTGTGGGTGAAAATTCCAAATTCAAGGGGGAAACCTGGTATTTCTTGGAGAAGATGTGATATATTTGGGAGAAATGTGGCATGTCTGGAAGAAACTGTCCTATTTGGGGGGAGAAGGCTGGTACTTGTGGGAGAAAAGGTCCTATTTCAGGAGGAATCCTGGTGTTTCTTGGAGGAGATGTGATATGTTTGGGAGAAATGTGGCATTTCTGGAAGAAACTGTCCTCTTTTGGGGATAAAACTGGTATTTGTGGGTGAAAAGGTCCTATTTCAAGGGGGAAAGCTGGTATTTCTTGGAGAAGATGTGATCTATTTGGGAGAAATGTGGCATTTCTGGAAGAAAGTGTCCTATTTTGGGGATAAAACAGGTATTTGTGGGTGAAAATTTCCTATTTGAAGGGGGAAAGCTGGTATTTCTTGGAGAAGATGTGATATATTTGGGAGAAATGTGGCATTTCTGGAAGAAACTGTCCTCTTTTGGGGATAAAAGAGGTACTTGTGGGTGAAAAGGTCCTATTTGAAGGGGGAACCCTGGTATTTCTTGGAGAAGATGTGATATATTTGGGAGATATCTGGCATTTCTGGAAGAATATGACCAATCTGAGGGATAAAAGAGGTATTTGTGGGTGAAAAGGTCCTATTTGAAGGGGGAAAGCTGGTATTTCTTGGAGAAGATGTGATATATTTGGGAGATATCTGGCATTTCTGGAAGAATATGACCAATTTGAGGGATAAAAGAGGTATTTGTGGGTGAAAAGGTCCTATTTGAAGGGGGAAACGTGGTATTTCCTGGAGAAGATGTGATATATTTGGGAGAAATGTGGCCTTTCTGGAAGAAACTGTCCTCTTTTGGGGATCAAAGAGGTATTTGTGGGTGAAAAGGTCCTATTTGAAGGGGGAAACGTGGTATTTCTTGGAGAAGATGTGGTATATTTGGGAGAAATGTGGCATTTCTGGAAGAAACTGTCGTATTTTGGGGATAAAAGAGGTATTTGTGGGTGAAAACGTTGTACTTGAAGGGGGAAACCTGTTATTTCTTGGAGAAGATGTGATATATTTGGGAGAAATCTGGCATTTCTGGAAGAAACTGTCCTGTTTTGGGGATAAAAGAGGTATTTGTGGGTGAAAAGGTCGTATTTGAAGGGGGAAACCTGGTATTTCTTGGAGAAGATGTGATATATTTGGGAGAAATGTGGCATTTCTGGAAGAAACTGTCCTATTTGGGGGATATAACAGGTATTTGTGGAAGAAAAGGTCCTATTTGAAGGGGGAAAGCTGGTATTTCTTGGAAAAGATGTGATATATTTGGGAGAAATGTGGCCTTTCTGGAAGAAGCTGTCCTATTTTGTGGATAAAAGAGGTATTTGTGGGTGAAAAGGTCCTATTTGAAGGGGGAAAGCTGGTATTTCTTGGAGAAGATGTGATCTATTTGGGAGAAATGTGGCCTTTCTAGAAGAAAATGTCCAATATGGGGGGAGAAGGCTGGTAGTTTTGGGTGAGAAGGTCCTATTTCAGGAGGAATCTTGGCATTTCTTGGAGAAGATGTGATATATTTGGGAGAAATGTGGCCTTTCTGGAAGAAACTGTCCTCTTTTGGGGATCAAAGAGGTATTTGTGGGTGAAAAGGTCCTATTTCAAGGGGGAAGGCTGGTATGTCTTGGAGAAGATGTGATATATTTGGGAGAAATGTGGCATGTCAGGAAGAAACTGTCCTATTTTGGGGATCAAACAGGTATTTGTGGGTGAAAAGGTCCTATTTGAAGGGGGAACCCTGGTATTTCTTGGAGAAGATGTGATCTATTTGGGAGAAATGTGGCATGTCTGGAAGAAAATGTCCTATTTGGGGGGAGAAGGCTGGTACTTGTGGGAGAAAAGTTCCTATTTCAGGAGGAATCCTGGTATTTCTTGGAGGAGATGTGATATGTTTGGGAGAAATGTGGCCTTTCTGGAAGAAACTGTCCTCTTTTGGGGATAAAAGAGGTATTTGTGGGTGAAAAGGTCCTATTTGAAGGGGGAAACCTGGTATTTCTTGGAGAAGATGTGATCTATTTGGGAGAAATATGGCATGTCTGGAAGAAACTGTCCTCTTTTGGGGATAAAAGAGGTATTTGTGGGTGAAAAGGTCCTATTTGAAGGGGGAAAGCTGGTATTTCTTGGAGAAGATATGGTATATTTGGGAGAAATGTGGCATTTCTGGAAGAAACTGTCCTCTTTTGGGGATAAGAGAGGTATTTGTGGGTGAAAAGGTCCTATTTGAAGGGGGAAAGCTGGTATTTCTTGGAGAAGATGTGATATATTTGGGAGAAATGTGGCATTTCTGGAAGAAACTGTCCTATTTTGGGGATCAAACAGGTATTTGTGGGTGAAAAGTTCCTATTTGAAGGGGGAAAGCTGGTATTTCTTGGAGAAGATGTGATCTATTTGGGAGAAATGTGGCATTTCTGGAAGAAACTGTCCTCTTTTGGGGATAAAACAGGTATTTGTGGGTGATAAGGTCCTATTTGAAGGGGGAAACGTGGTATTTCTTGGAGAAGATGTGATCTATTTGGGAGAAATGTGGCATGTCTGGCAGAAACTGTCCTATTTGGGGATAAAAGAGGTATTTGTGGGAGAAAAGGTCCTATTTGAAGGGGGAAACGTGGTATTTCTTGGAGAAGATGTGATATATTTGGGAGAAATGTGGCATGTCAGGAACAAAATGTCCAATTAGGGGGGAGAAGGCTGGTAGTTTTGGGTGAGAAGGTCCTATTTCCAGAGGAATCCAAGCATTTCTTGGAGAAGATGTGATATATTTGGGAGAAATGTGGCCTTTCCGGAAGAAACTGTCCTCTTTTGGGGATCAAAGAGGTACTGGTGGTTGAAAAGTTCCTATTTGAAGGGGGAAAGCTGGTATTTCTTGGAGAAGATGTGATATATTTGGGAGAAATGTGGCATTTCTGGAAGAAAATGTCCTCTTTTGGGGATAAAAGAGGTATTTCATGGAGAAAAGGTCTTAATTCAAGGGGGAAACCTGGTATTTCTTGGAGAAGATGTGATCTATTTGGGAGAAATATGGCATTTCTGGAAGAAACTGTCCGATTTTGTGGATAAAAGAGGTATTAGTGGTTGAAAAGGTCCTATTTGAAGGGGGAACCCTGGTATTTCTTGGAGAAGATGTGTTCTATTTGGGAGAAATGTGGCATTTCTGGAAGAAACTGTCCTCTTTTGGGGATAAAAGAGGTATTTGTGGGTGAAAAGGTCCTATTTGAAGGGGGAAAGCTGATATTTCTTGGAGAAGATGTGAAATATTTGGGAGAAATGAGGCATTTCTGGAAAAAAATGTCCAATTTGTGGGGAGAAGGCTGGTAGTTGTGGGTGAGAAGGTCCTATTTCAGGAGGAATCCTGGTATTTCTTGGAGAACATGTGATATATTTGGGAGAAATGTGGCATTTCTGGAAGAAACTGTCCTATTTTGGGGATAAAACAGGTATTTGTGGTTGAAAAGGTCCTATTTGAAGGGGGAAAGCTGGTATTTCTTGGAGAAGATGTGATCTATTTGGGAGAAATGTGGCATTTCTGGAAGAAACTGTCCTCTTTTGGGGATAAAAGAGGTATTTGTGGGTGAAAAGTTCCTATTTGAAGGGGGAAACCTGGTATTTCTTGGAGAAGATGTGATATATTTGGGAGAAATGTGGCATTTCTGGAAGAAACTGTCCTCTTTTGGGGATAAAACAGGTATTTGTGGGTGATAAGGTCCTATTTGAAGAGGGAAACTTGGTATTTCTTGGAGAAGATGTGATATATTTGGGAGAAATGTGGCATGTCTGGCAGAAACTGTCCTATTTGGGGATAAAAGAGGTATTTGTGGGAGAAAAGGTCCTATTTGAAGGAGGAAAGCTGGTATTTCATGGAGAAGATGTGATCTATTTGGGAGAAATGTGGCATGTCAGGAAGAAAATGTCCAATTTGTGGGGAGAAGGCTGGTAGTTGTGGGTGAGAAGGTCCTATTTCAGGAGGAATCCTGGTATTTCTTGTAGAACATGTGATATATTTGGGAGAAATGTGGCATTTCTGGAAGAAACTGTCCTATTTTGGGGATAAAAGAGATTTTTTTTGGGAAAAGATCCTATTTGAAGGGGGAAACGTGGTATTTCATGGAGAAGAGGTGATATATTTAGGAGAAATGTGGCATGTCTGGAAGAAACTGTCCTCTTATGGGGATAGAACAGGTATTTGTGGGTGAAAAGGTCCTATTTCCAGGGGAAAACCTGGTATTTCTTGGAGAAGATGTGATCTATTTGGGAGAAATGTGGCATGTCTGGAAGAAAATGTCCAATTTGGGGGAAGAAGGCTGGTCGTTTTCGGTGAGAAGGTCCTATTTCAGGAGGAATCCTGGTATTTCTTGGAGAAGATGTGATATATTTGGGAGAAATGTGGCCTTTCTGGAAGAAAATGTCCAATTTGGGGGGAGAAGGCTGGTAGTTTTGGGTGAGAAGGTCCTATTTCAGGAGGAATCCTGGCATTTCTTGGAGAAGATGTGATCTATTTGGGAGAAATGTGGCATTTCTGGAAGAAACTGTCCTCTTTTGGGGATAAAAGAGGTATTTCATGGAGAATAGATCCTAATTCAAGGGGGAAACCTGGTATTTCTTGGAGAAGATGTGATATATTTGGGAGAAATGTGGCATTTCTGGAAGAAACTGTCCTCTTTTGGGGATAAAAGAGGTATTTGTGGGTGATAAGGTCCTATTTGAAGGGGGAAACGTGGTATTTCTTGGAGAAGATGTGATCTATTTGGGAGAAATGTGGCATGTCTGGCAGAAACTGTCCTATTTGGGGATAAAAGAGGTATTTGTGGGAGAAAAGGTCCTATTTGAAGGGGGAAACGTGGTATTTCTTGGAGAAGATGTGATATATTTGGGAGAAATGTGGCATGTCAGGAACAAAATGTCCAATTAGGGGGGAGAAGGCTGGTAGTTTTGGGTGAGAAGGTCCTATTTCCAGAGGAATCCAAGCATTTCTTGGAGAAGATGTGATATATTTGGGAGAAATGTGGCCTTTCCGGAAGAAACTGTCCTCTTTTGGGGATCAAAGAGGTACTGGTGGTTGAAAAGTTCCTATTTGAAGGGGGAAAGCTGGTATTTCTTGGAGAAGATGTGATATATTTGGGAGAAATGTGGCATTTCTGGAAGAAAATGTCCTCTTTTGGGGATAAAAGAGGTATTTCATGGAGAAAAGGTCTTAATTCAAGGGGGAAACCTGGTATTTCTTGGAGAAGATGTGATCTATTTGGGAGAAATATGGCATTTCTGGAAGAAACTGTCCGATTTTGTGGATAAAAGAGGTATTAGTGGTTGAAAAGGTCCTATTTGAAGGGGGAACCCTGGTATTTCTTGGAGAAGATGTGTTCTATTTGGGAGAAATGTGGCATTTCTGGAAGAAACTGTCCTCTTTTGGGGATAAAAGAGGTATTTGTGGGTGAAAAGGTCCTATTTGAAGGGGGAAAGCTGATATTTCTTGGAGAAGATGTGAAATATTTGGGAGAAATGAGGCATTTCTGGAAAAAAATGTCCAATTTGTGGGGAGAAGGCTGGTAGTTGTGGGTGAGAAGGTCCTATTTCAGGAGGAATCCTGGTATTTCTTGGAGAACATGTGATATATTTGGGAGAAATGTGGCATTTCTGGAAGAAACTGTCCTATTTTGGGGATAAAACAGGTATTTGTGGTTGAAAACGTCCTATTTGAAGGGGGAAAGCTGGTATTTCTTGGAGAAGATGTGATCTATTTGGGAGAAATGTGGCATTTCTGGAAGAAACTGTCCTCTTTTGGGGATAAAAGAGGTATTTGTGGGTGAAAAGTTCCTATTTGAAGGGGGAACCCTGGTATTTCTTGGAGAAGATGTGATATATTTGGGAGAAATGTGGCATTTCTGGAAGAAACTGTCCTCTTTTGGGGATAAAACAGGTATTTGTGGGTGATAAGGTCCTATTTGAAGGGGGAAACGTGGTATTTCTTGGAGAAGATGTGATATATTTGGGAGAAATGTGGCATGTCTGGCAGAAACTGTCCTATTTGGGGATAAAAGAGGTATTTGTGGGAGAAAAGGTCCTATTTGAAGGAGGAAAGCTGGTATTTCATGGAGAAGATGTGATCTATTTGGGAGAAATGTGGCATGTCAGGAAGAAAATGTCCAATTTGTGGGGAGAAGGCTGGTAGTTGTGGGTGAGAAGGTCCTATTTCAGGAGGAATCCTGGTATTTCTTGTAGAACATGTGATATATTTGGGAGAAATGTGGCATTTCTGGAAGAAACTGTCCTATTTTGGGGATAAAAGAGATTTTTTTTGGGAAAAGATCCTATTTGAAGGGGGAAACGTGGTATTTCATGGAGAAGAGGTGATATATTTAGGAGAAATGTGGCATGTCTGGAAGAAACTGTCCTCTTATGGGGATAGAACAGGTATTTGTGGGTGAAAAGGTCCTATTTCCAGGGGAAAACCTGGTATTTCTTGGAGAAGATGTGATCTATTTGGGAGAAATGTGGCATGTCTGGAAGAAAATGTCCAATTTGGGGGAAGAAGGCTGGTCGTTTTCGGTGAGAAGGTCCTATTTCAGGAGGAATCCTGGTATTTCTTGGAGAAGATGTGATATATTTGGGAGAAATGTGGCCTTTCTGGAAGAAAATGTCCAATTTGGGGGGAGAAGGCTGGTAGTTTTGGGTGAGAAGGTCCTATTTCAGGAGGAATCCTGGCATTTCTTGGAGAAGATGTGATCTATTTGGGAGAAATGTGGCATTTCTGGAAGAAACTGTCCTCTTTTGGGGATAAAAGAGGTATTTCATGGAGAATAGATCCTAATTCAAGGGGGAAACCTGGTATTTCTTGGAGAAGATGTGATATATTTGGGAGAAATGTGGCATTTCTGGAAGAAACTGTCCTCTTTTGGGGATAAAAGAGGTATTTGTGGGTGAAAAGGTCCTATTTGAAGGGGGAAAGCTGGTTTTTCTTGGAGAAGAGGTGATATATTTGGGAGAAATGTGCCATTTCTGGAAGAAACTGTCCTCTTTTGGGGATAAAACAGGTATTTGTGGGTGAAAAGGTCCTATTTGAAGGGGGAAACCCTGGTATTTCTTGGAGAAAAGGTGATATATTTGGGAGAAATGTGGCATTTCTGGAAGAAACTGTCCTCTTTTGGGGATATAACAGGTATTTGTGGGTGAAAAGGACCTATTTGAAGGGGGAAACCTGGTATTTCTTGGAGAAGATGTGATCTATTTGGGAGAAATGTGGCATTTCCGGAAGAAAATGTCCAATTTGGGGGGAGAAGGGTGGTATTTGTGGGAGAAAAGTTCCTATTTCAGGAGGAATCCTGGTATTTCTTGGAGGAGATGTGATATGTTTGGGAGAAATGTGGCCTTTCTGGAAGAAACTATCCTCTTTTGGGGATAAAAGAGGTATTTGTGGGTGAAAAGGTCCTATTTGAAGGGGGAAAACTGGTATTTCTTGGAGAAGATGTGATCTATTTGGGAGAAATGTGGCCTTTCTGGAAGAAACTGTCCTCTTTTGGGGATAAAAGAGGTATTTGTGGGAGAAAAGGTCCTATTTGAAGGGGGAAAGCTAGTATTTATTGGAGAAGATGTGATATATTTGGGAGAAATGTGGCATGTCTGGAAGAAACTGTCCTCTTTTGGGGATAAAAGAGGTATTTGTGGGTGAAAAGGTCCTATTTGAAGGGGGAAACCTGTTATATCTTGGAGAAGATGTGATATATTTGGGAGAAATGTGGCATTTCTGGAAGAAACTGTCCTCTTTTGGGGATAAAACAGGTATTTGTGGGAGAAAAGCTCCTATTTGAAGGGGGAAAGCTGGTATTTCTTGGAGAAGATGTGATCTATTTGGGAGAAATGTGGCCTTTCTGGAAGAAACTGTCCTCTTTTGGGGATAAAACAGGTATGTGTGGGTGAAAAGGTCCTATGTGAAGGGGGAAAGCTGGTATTTCTTGGAGAAGATGTGATATATTTGGGAGAAATGTGGCATTTCTGGCAGAAACTGTCCACTTTTGGGGATAAAAGAGGTATTTGTGGGTGATAAGGTCCTATTTGAAGGGGGAACCCTGGTATTTCTTGGAGAAGATGTGATATATTTGGGAGAAATGTGGCATTTCTGGAAGAAACTGTCCTATTTGGGGGATCAAACAGGTATTTGTGGGTGATAAGGTCGTATTTGAAGGGGGAAAGCTGGTATTTCTTGGATAAGATGTGATATATTTGGGAGAAATGTGGCCTTTCTGGAAGAAAATGTCCAATTTGGGGGGAGAAGGCTGGTAGTTTTCGGTGAGAAGGTCCTATTTCAGGAGGAATCCTGGTATTTCTTGGAGAAGATGTGATATGTTTGGGAGAAATGTTTCATTTCTGGAAGAAAATGTCCAATTTGGGGGGAGAAGGCTGGTAGTTTTGGGTGAGAAGGTCCTATTTCAGGAGGAATCCTGGCATTTCTTGGAGAAGATGTGATCTATTTGGGAGAAATGTGGCATTTCTGGAAGAAACTGTCCTCTTTTGGGGATAAAAGAGGTATAAGTGGTTGAAAAGGTCCTATTTGAAGGTGGAAACCTGGTATTTCTTGGAGAAGATGTGATGTATTTGGGAGAAATGTGGCATGTCTGGAAGAAACTGTCCTTATTGGGGATAAAAGAGGAATGTGTGAGTGAAAAGTTGCTAATCCAAGGGGGAAACCTGGTATTTCTTCGAGAAGATGTGATATATTTGGGAGAAATGTGGCATGTCTGGAAGAAAATGTCCTATTTGGGGGGAGAAGTCTGGTACTTTTGGGAGAAAAGGTCCTATTTCAGGAGGAATCCTGGTATTTCTTGGAGGAGATGTGATATGTTTGGGAGAAATGTTGCATTTCTGGAAGAAACTGTCCTCTTTAGGGGATAAAAGAGGTATTTGTGGGTGAAAAGGTTGTATTTGAAGGGGGAAACCTGGTATTTCTTGGAGAAGATGTGATCTATTTGGGAGAAATGTGGCATGTCTGGAAGAAACTGTCCTCTTTTGGGGATAAAACTGGTATTTGTGGGTGAAAATTTCCTATTTGAAGGGGAAACCTGGTATTTCTTGGAGAAGATGTGATATATTTGGGAGAAATGTGGCATTTCTGGAAGAAACTGTCCTATTTTGGGGATAAAACAGTTATTTGTGGGTGAAAAGGTCCTATTTGAAGGGGGATAGCTGTTATTTCTTGGAGAAGATGTGATCTATTTGGGAGAAATGTGGCATGTCTGGAAGAAACTGTCCTCTTCTGGGGATAAAAGAGGTATTTGTGGGTGAAAACGTTGTATTGGAAGGGGGAAACCAGGTATTTCTTGGAGAAGATGTGATCTATTTGGGAGAAATGTGGCATGTCTGGAAGAAACTGTCCTCTTTTGGGGATAAAAGAGGTATTTGTGGGTGAAAAGGTCCTATTTGAAGGGGGAAAGCTGGTATTTCTTGGAGAAGATGTGGTATATTTGGGAGAAATGTGGCATGTCTGGAATAAACTGTCCTCTTTTGGGGATAAAAGAGGTATTTGTGAGTGAAAAGGTCCTATTTGAAGGGGGAACCCTGGTATTTCTTGGAGAAGATGTGATATATTTGGGAGAAATGTGGCGTTTCTGGAAGAAACTGTCCTCTTTTGGGGATAAAAGAGGTATTTGTGGGTGAAAAGGTCCTATTTGAAGGGGGAAACCTGGTATTTCTTGGAGAAGATGTGATATATTTGGGAGAAATCTGGCATTTCTGGAAGAAACTGTCCACTTTTGGGGATAAAAGTGGTATTTGTGGGTGATAAGGTCCTATTTGAAGGGGGAACCCTGGTATTTCTTGGAGATGATGTGATATATTTGGGAGAAATGTGGCATGTCTGGAAGAAGCTGTCCTATTTTGGGGATAAAAGAGGTATTTGTGGGTGAAAAGGTCCTATTTGAAGGGGGAAAGCTGGTATTTCTTGGAGAAGATGTGATATATTTGGGAGAAATGTGGCATTTATGGAAGAAACTGTCCTCTTTTGGGGATAAAACAGGTATTTGTGGGAGAAAAGGTCCTATTTGAAGGGGGAAACGTGGTATTTCTTGGAGAAGATGTGATATATTTGGGAGAAATGTGGCCGTTCTGGAAGAAAATGTCCAATTTGGGGGGAGAAGGCTGGTAGTTTTGGGTGAGAAGGTCCTATTTCAGGAGGAATCCTGGTATTTCTTGGAGAAGATGTGATATATTTGGGAGAAATGTGGCATGTCTGGAAGAAAATGTCCAATTTGGGGGGAGAAGGCTGGTAGTTTTGGGTGAGAAGGTCCTATTTCAGGAGGAATCCTGGCTTTTCTTGGAGAAGATGTGATATATTTGGGAGAAATGTGGCATGTCTGGAAGAAACTGTCCTCTTTTGGGGATAAAAGAGGTATTAGTGGTTGAAAAGGTCCTATTTGAAGGGGGAAACGTGGTATTTCTTGGAGAAGATGTGATCTATTTGGGAGAAATGTGGCATGTCTGGAAGAAACTGTCCTATTTGGGGGGAGAAGGCTGGTACTTGTGGGAGAAAAGGTCCTATTTCAGGAGGAATCCTGGTATTTCTTGGAGGAGATGTGATATATTTGGGAGAAATGTGGCATTTCTGGAAGAAACTGTCCTCTTTTGGGGATAAAAGTGGTATTTGTGGGTGAAAAGGTCCTATTTGAAGGGGGAAACCTGGTATTTCTTGGAGAAGATGTGATCTATTTGGGAGAAATGTGGCCTTTCTGGAAGAAACTGTCCTCTTTTGGGGATAAAAGAGGTATTTGTGGGTGAAAAGGTCCTATTTGAAGGGGGAACCCTGGTATTTCTTGGAGAAGATGTGATATATTTGGGAGATATCTGGCATTTCTGGAAGAATATGACCAATTTGAGGGATAAAAGAGGTATTTGTGGGTGAAAAGGTCCTATTTGAAGGGGGAACCCTGGTATTTCTTGGAGAAGATGTGATATATTTGGGAGATATCTGGCATTTCTGGAAGAATATGACCAATTTGAGGGATAAAAGAGGTATTTGTGGGTGAAAAGGTCCTATTTGAAGGGGGAAACGTGGTATTTCTTGGAGAAGATGTGATATATTTGGGAGAAATGTGGCCTTTCTGGAAGAAACTGTCCTCTTTTGGGGATCAAAGAGGTATTTGTGGGTGAAAAGGTCCTATTTGAAGGGGGAAACGTGGTATTTCTTGGAGAAGATGTGATATATTTGGGAGAAATGTGGCCTTTCTGGAAGAAACTGTCCTCCTTTGGGGATAAAAGAGGTATTTGTGGGTGAAAACGTTGTATTTGAAGGGGGAAACCTGTTATTTCTTGGAGAAGATGTGATATATTTGGGAGAAATCTGGCATTTCTGGAAGAAACTGTCCTGTTTTGGGGATAAAAGAGGTATTTGTGGGTGAAAAGGTCGTATTTGAAGGGGGAAACCTGGTATTTCTTGGAGAAGATGTGATATATTTGGGAGAAATGTGGCATTTCTGGAAGAAACTGTCCTATTTGGGGAATATAACAGGTATTTGTGGGTGAAAAGGTCCTATTTGAAGGGGGAAAGCTGGTATTTCTTGGAGAAGATGTGATATATTTGGGAGAAATCGGGCATTTCTGGAAGAAAATGTCCACTTTTGGGGATAAAAGAGGTATTTGTGGGTGATAAGGTCCTATTTGAAGGGGGAACCCTAGTATTTCTTGGAGAAGATGTGATATATTTGGGAGAAATGTGGCATGTCTGGAAGAAGCTGTCCTATTTTAGGGATAAAAGAGGTATTTGTGGGTGAAAAGGTCCTATTTGAAGGGGGAAACGTGGTATTTCTTGGACAAGATGTGATCTATTTGGGAGAAATGTGGCCTTTCTGGAAGAAAATGTCCAATTTGGGGGGAGAAGGCTGGTAGTTTTGGGTGAGAAGGTCCTATTTCAGGAGGAATCCTGGCATTTCTTGGAGAAGATGTGATATATTTGGGAGAACTGTGGCCTTTCTGGAAGAAAATGTCCAATTTGGGGGGAGAAGGCTGGTAGTTTAGGGGGAGAAGGTCCTATTTCAGGAGGAATCCTGGCATTTCTTGGAGAAGATGTGATATATTTGGGAGAAATGTGGCATTTCTGGAAGAAACTGTCCTCTTTTGGCGATAAAAGAGGTATTTGTGGGTGAAAAGGTCCTATTTCAAGGGGGAAGGCTGGTATTTCTTGGAGAAGATGTGATATATTTGGGAGAAATGTGGCATGTCAGGAAGAAACTGTCCTCTTTTGGGGATCAAACAGGTATTTGTGGGTGAAAAGGTCCTATTTGAAGGGGGAACCCTGGTATTTCTTGGAGAAGATGTGATATATTTGTGAGAAATGTGGCCTTTCTGGAAGAAACTGTCCTCTTTTGGGGATAAAAGAGGTATGTGTGGGTGAAAAGGTCCTATTTCCAGGGGAAAACCTGGTATTTCTTGGAGAAGATGTGATATATTTGGGAGAAATGTGGCATGTCTGGAAGAAAATGTCCTATTTGGGGGGAGAAGGCTGGTACTTGTGGGAGAAAAGTTCCTATTTCAGGAGGAATCCTGGTATTTCTTGGAGGAGATGTGATATGTTTGGGAGAAATGTGGCCTTTCTGGAAGAAACTGTCCTCTTTAGGGGATAAAAGAGGTATTTGTGGGTGAAAAGGTCCTATTTGAAGGGGGAAACCTGGTATTTCTTGGAGAAGATGTGATCTATTTGGGAGAAATGTGGCATGTCTGGAAGAAACTGTCCTCTTTTGGGGATTAGAGAGGTATTTGTGGGTGAAAAGGTCCTATTTGAAGGGGGAAACCTGGTATTTCTTGGAGAAGATGTGATATATTTGGGAGAAATGTGGCATTTCTGGAAGAAACTGTCCTGTTTTGGGGATAAAACAGTTATTTGTGGGTGAAAAGGTCCTATTTGAAGGGGGATAGCTGTTATTTCTTGGAGAAGATGTGATCTATTTGGGAGAAATGTGGCATGTCAGGAAGAAACTGCCCTCTTCTGGGGATAAAAGAGGTATTTGTGGGTGAAAACGTTGTATTTGAAGGGGGAAACCTGGTATTTCTTGGAGAAGATGTGATATATTTGGGAGAAATGTGGCATGTCTGGAAGAAACTGTCCTCTTTTGGGGATAAAAGAGGTATTTGTGGGTGAAAAGGTCCTATTTGAAGGGGGAAAGCTGGTATTTCTTGGAGAAGATGTGGTATATTTGGGAGAAATGTGGCATGTCTGGAATAAACTGTCCTCTTTTGGGGATAAAAGAGGTATTTGTGAGTGAAAAGGTCCTATTTGAAGGGGGAAACCTGGTATTTCTTGGAGAAGATGTGATATATTTGGGAGAAATGTGGCATTTCTGGAAGAAACTGTCCTCTTTTGGGGATAAAAGAGGTATTTGTGGGTGAAAATGTCCTATTAGAAGGGGGAAAGCTGGTATTTCTTGGAGAAGATGTGATATATTTGGGAGAAATCTGGCATTTCTGGAAGAAACTGTCCACTTTTGGGGATAAAAGTGGTATTTGTGGGTGATAAGGTCCTATTTGAAGGGGGAACCCTGGTATTTCTTGGAGATGATGTGATATATTTGGGAGAAATGTGGCATGTCTGGAAGAAGCTGTCCTATTTTGGGGATAAAAGAGGTATTTGTGGGTGAAAAGGTCCTATTTGAAGGGGGAAAGCTGGTATTTCTTGGAGAAGTTGTGATATATTTGGGAGAAATGTGGCATTTATGGAAGAAACTGTCCTCTTTTGGGGATAAAACAGGTATTTGTGGGAGAAAAGGTCCTATTTGAAGGGGGAAACGTGGTATTTCTTGGAGAAGATGTGATATATTTGGGAGAAATGTGGCCGTTCTGGAAGAAAATGTCCAATTTGGGGGGAGAAGGCTGGTAGTTTTGGGTGAGAAGGTCCTATTTCAGGAGGAATCCTGGTATTTCTTGGAGAAGATGTGATATATTTGGGAGAAATGTGGCATGTCTGGAAGAAAATGTCCAATTTGGGGGGAGAAGGCTGGTAGTTTTGGGTGAGAAGGTCCTATTTCAGGAGGAATCCTGGCTTTTCTTGGAGAAGATGTGATATATTTGGGAGAAATGTGGCATGTCAGGAAGAAACTGTCCTCTTTTGGGGATAAAAGAGGTATTAGTGGTTGAAAAGGTCCTATTTGAAGGGGGAAAGCTGGTATTTCTTGGAGAAGATGTGATCTATTTGGGAGAAATGTGGCATGTCTGGAAGAAACTGTCCTATTTGGGGGAGAAGGCTGGTACTTGTGGGAGAAAAGGTCCTATTTCAGGAGGAATCCTGGTATTTCTTGGAGGAGATGTGATATGTTTGGGAGAAATGTGGCCTTTCTGGAAGAAACTGTCCTCTTTTGGGGATAAAAGAGGTATTTGTGGGTGAAAAGGTCCTAATTCAAGGGGGAAACCTGGTATTTCTTGGAGAAGATGTGATATATTTGGGAGAAATGTGGCATTTCTGGCAGAAACTGTCCACTTTTGGGGATAAAAGAGGTATTTGTGGGTGATAAGGTCCTATTTGAAGGGGGAACCCTAGTATTTCTTGGAGAAGATGTGATATATTTGGGAGAAATGTGGCATGTCTGGAATAAGCTGTCCTATTTTGGGGATAAAAGAGGTATTTGTGGGTGAAAAGGTCCTATTTGAAGGGGGAAACCTGGTATTTCTTGGAGAAGATGTGATCTATTTGGGAGAAATGTGGCCTTTCTGGAAGAAAATGTCCAATTTGGGGGGAGAAGGCTGGTAGTTTTGGGTGAGAAGGTCCTATTTCAGGAGGAATCCTGGCATTTCTTGGAGAAGATGTGATATATTTGGGAGAACTGTGGCCTTTCTGGAAGAAAATGTCCAATTTGGGGGGAGAAGGCTGGTAGTTTAGGGGGAGAAGGTCCTATTTCAGGAGGAATCCTGGCATTTCTTGGAGAAGATGTGATCTATTTGGGAGAAATGTGACATTTCTGGAAGAAACTGTCCTCTTTTGGCGATAAAAGAGGTATTTGTGGGTGAAAAGGTCCTATTTGATGGGGGAAGGCTGGTATTTCTTGGAGAAGATGTGATATATTTGGGAGAAATGTGGCATGTCAGGAAGAAACTGTCCTCTTTTGGGGATCAAACAGGTATTTGTGGGTGAAAAGGTCCTATTTGAAGGGGGAACCCTGGTATTTCTTGGAGAAGATGTGATATATTTGGGAGAAATGTGGCCTTTCTGGAAGAAACTGTCCTCTTTTGGGGATAAAAGAGGTATGTATGGGTGAAAAGGTCCTATTTCCAGGGGAAAACCTGGTATTTCTTGGAGAAGATGTGATCTATTTGGGAGAAATGTGGCATGTCTGGAAGAAAATGTCCTATTTGGGGGGAGAAGGCTGGTACTTGTGGGAGAAAAGTTCCTATTTCAGGAGGAATCCTGGTATTTCTTGGAGGAGATGTGATATGTTTGGGAGAAATGTGGCCTTTCTGGAAGAAACTGTCCTCTTTAGGGGATAAAAGAGGTATTTGTGGGTGAAAAGGTCCTATTTGAAGGGGGAAAGCTGGTATTTCTTGGAGAAGATGTGATCTATTTGGGAGAAATGTGGCATGTCTGGAAGAAACTGTCCTATTTTGGGGATTAGAGAGGTATTTGTGGGTGAAAAGGTCCTATTTGAAGGGGGAAAGCTGGTATTTCTTGGAGAAGATATGATATATTTGGGAGAAATGTGGCCTTTCTGGAAGAAACTGTCCTCTTTTGGGGATATAACAGGTATTTGTGGGTGAAAAGGTCCTATTTGAAGGGGGAAAGCTGGTATTTCTTGGAGAAGATGTGATCTATTTGGGAGAAATGTGGCATTTCAGGAAGAAACTGTCCTCTTTTGGGGATAAAACAGGTATTTGTGGGTGAAAAGTTCCTGTTTGAAGGGGGAAAGCTGGTATTTCTTGGAGAAGATGTGATCTATTTGGGAGAAATGTGGCATTTCTGGAAGAAACTGTCCTCTTTTGGGGATAAAACAGGTATTTGTGGGTGATAAGGTCCTATTTGAAGGGGGAAACGTGGTATTTCTTGGAGAAGATGTGATCTATTTGGGAGAAATGTGGCCTTTCTGGAAGAAAATGTCCAATTTGGGGGGAGAAGGCTGGTAGTTTTGGGTGAGAAGGTCCTATTTCAGGAGGAATCCTAGCATATCTTGGAGAAGATGTGATATATTTGGGAGAAATGTGGCCTTTCCGGAAGAAACTGTCCTCTTTTGGGGATCAAAGAGGTATTGGTGGTTGAAAAGTTCCTATTTGAAGGGGGAAAGCTGGTATTTCTTGGAGAAGATGTGATCTATTTGGGAGAAATGTGGCATTTCTGGAAGAAACTGTCCTCTTTTGGGGATAAAAGAGGTATTTCATGGAGAAAAGGTCTTAATTGAAGGGGGAAACCAGGTATTTCTTGGAGAAGATGTGATCTATTTGGGAGAAATGTGGCATTTCTGGAAGAAACTGTCCTATTTTGGGGATAAAAGAGGTATTAGTGGTTGAAAAGGTCCTATTTGAAGGGGGAAAGCTGGTATTTCTTGGAGAAGATGTGATATATTTGGGAGAAATATGGCATTTCTGGAAGAAACTGTCCTCTTTTGGGGATAAAAGAGGTATTTGTGGGTGAAAAGGTCCTATTTGAAGGGGGAAAGCTGGTATTTCTTGGAGAAGATGTGAAATATTTGGGAGAAATGAGGCATTTCTGGAAGAAAATGTCCAATTTGTGGGGAGAAGGCTGGTAGTTGTGGGTGAGAAGGTTCTATTTCAGGAGGAATCCTGGTATTTCTTGGAGAACATGTGATATATTTGGGAGAAATGTGGCATTTCTGGAAGAAACTGTCCTCTTTTGGGGATATAACAGGTATTTGTGGGTGAAAAGGACCTATTTGAAGGGGGAAAGCTGGTATTTCTTAGAGAAGATGTGATATATGTGGGAGAAATGTGGCATTTCTGGAAGAAACTGTCCTCTTTTGGGGATAAAAGTGGTATTTGTGGGTGAAAAGGTCCTATTTGAAGGGGGAAACCCTGGTATTTCTTGGAGAAGAGGTGATATATTTGGGAGAAATGTGGCATTTCTGGAAGAAACTGTCCTCTTTTGGGGATATAACAGGTATTTGTGGGTAAAAAGGACCTATTTGAAGGGGGAAACCTGGTATTTCTTGGAGAAGATGTGATCTATTTGGGAGAAATGTGGCATGTCTGGAAGAAAATGTCCTATTTGGGGGGAGAAGGGTGGTATTTGTGGGAGATAAGTTCCTATTTCAGGAGGAATCCTGGTATTTCTTGGAGGAGATGTGATATGTTTGGGAGAAATGTGGCCTTTCTGGAAGAAACTGTCCTCTTTTGGGGATTAAAGAGGTATTTGTGGGTGAAAAGGTCCTATTTGAAGGGGGAACCCTGGTATTTCTTGGAGAAGATGTGATATATTTGGGAGATATCTGGCATTTCTGGAAGAATATGACCAATTTGAGGGATAAAAGAGGTATTTGTGGGTGAAAAGGTCCTATTTGAAGGGGGAACCCTGGTATTTCTTGGAGAAGATGTGATCTATTTGGGAGAAATGTGGCCTTTCTGGAAGAAACTGTCCTCTTTTGGGGATAAAAGAGGTATTTGTGGGAGAAAAGGTCCTATTTGAAGGGGGAAAGCTAGTATTTCTTGGAGAAGATGTGATATATTTGGGAGAAATGTGGCCTTTCTGGAAGAAACTGTCCTCTTTTGGGGATAAAACAGGTATTTGTGGGTGAAAAGGTCCTATTTGAAGGGGGAAACCTGTTATATCTTGGAGAAGATGTGATATATTTGGGAGAAATGTGGCATGTCTGGAAGAAAGTGTCCTGTTTTGGGGATAAAACAGGTAATTGTGGGAGAAAAGCTCCTATTTGAAGGGGGAAAGCTGGTATTTCTTGGAGAAGATGTGATCTATTTGGGAGAAATGTGGCCTTTCTGGAAGAAACTGTCTTCTTTTGGGGATAAAAGAGGTATTTGTGGGTGAAAAGGTCCTATTTGAAGGGGGAAACCTGGTATTTCTTGGAGAAGATGTGATATATTTGGGAGAAATGTGGCATTTCTGGAAGAAAGTGTCCTGTTTTGGGGATAAAACAGGTATTTGTGGGAGAAAAGGTCCTATTTGAAGGGGGAAAGCTGGTATTTCTTGGAGAAGATGTGATCTATTTGGGAGAAATGTGGCCTTTCTGGAAGAAACTGTCCTCTTTTGGGGATAAAACAGGTATTTGTGGGTGAAAAGGTCCTATTTGAAGGGGGAAAGCTGGTATTTCTTGGAGAAGATGTGACATATTTGGGAGAAATGTGGCCTTTCTGGAAGAAACTGTCCACTTTTGGGGATAAAAGAGGTATTTGTGGGTGATAAGGTCCTATTTGAAGGGGGAACCCTGGTATTTCTTGGAGAAGATGTGATATATTTGGGAGAAATGTGGCATGTCTGGAAGAAACTGTCCTATTTGGGGGATCAAACAGGTATTTGTGGGTGATAAGGTCCTATTTGAAGGGGGAAAGCTGGTATTTCTTGGAGAAGATGTGATCTATTTGGGAGAAATGTGGCCTTTCTGGAAGAAAATGTCCAATTTGGGGGGAAAAGGCTGGTAGTTTTCGGTGAGAAGGTCCTATTTCAGGAGGAATCCTGGTATTTCTTGGAGAAGATGTGATATGTTTGGGAGAAATGTTTCATTTCTGGAAGAAAATGTCCAATTTGGGGGGAGAAGGCTGGTAGTTTTGGGTGAGAAGGTCCTATTTCAGGAGGAATCCTGGCATTTCTTGGAGAAGATGTGATCTATTTGGGAGAAATGTGGCATTTCTGGAAGAAACTGTCCTCTTTTGGGGATAAAAGAGGTATTATTGGTTGAAAAGGTCCTATTTGAAGGTGGAAACCTGGTATTTCTTGGAGAAGATGTGATGTATTTGGGAGAAATGTGGCATGTCTGGAAGAAACTGTCCTCTTTTGGGGATAAAAGAGGAATGTGTGGGTGAAAAGTTCCTAATTCAAGGGGGAAACATGGTATTTCTTCGAGAAGATGTGATATATTTGGGAGAAATGTGGCCTTTCTGGAAGAAAATGTCCTATTTGGGGGGAGAAGTCTGGTACTTTTGGGAGAAAAGGTCCTATTTCAGGAGGAATCCTGGTATTTCTTGGAGGAGATGTGATATGTTTGGGAGAAATGTGGCATTTCTGGAAGAAACTGTCCTCTTTTGGGGATAAAAGAGGTATTTGTGGGTGAAAAGTTCCTATTTGAAGATGGAAACCTGGTATTTCTTGGAGAAGATGTGATATATTTGGGAGAAATGTGGCATTTCTGGAAGAAACTGTCCTATTTTGGGGATAAAAGAGGTATTTGTGGGTGAAAAGGTCCTATTTGAAGGGGGAAACCTGGTATTTCTTGGAGAAGATGTGGTATATTTGGGAGAAATGTGGCATTTCTGGAAGAAACTGTCCTCTTTTGGGGATAAAACAGGTATTTGTGGGAGAAAAGGTCCTATTTGAAGGGGGAAACCTGGTATTTCTTGGAGAAGATGTGATATATTTGGGAGAAATCTGGCATTTCTGGAAGAAACTGTCCTCTTTTGGGGATAAAAGAGGTATTTGTGGGTGAAAAGTTCCTATTTGAAGGGGGAAACCTGGTATTTCTTGGAGAAGATGTGATATATTTTTTAGATATGTGGCATTTCTGGAAGAAACTGTGCTCTTTTGGGGATAAAAGAGGTATTTGTGGGTGATAAGGTCCTATTTGAAGGGGGAACCCTGGTATTTCTTGGAGATGATGTGATATATTTGGGAGAAATGTGGCATGTTTGGAAGAAGCTGTCCTCTTTTGGGGATCAAACAGGTATTTGTGGGTGAAAAGGTCCTATTTGAAGGGGGAAAGCTCGTATTTCTTGGAGAAGATGTGATATATTTGGGAGAAATGTGGCCTTTCTGGAAGAAACTGTCCTCTTTTGGGGATAAAACAGGTATTTGTGGGAGAAAAGGTCCTATTTGAAGGGGGAAACGTGGTATTTCTTGGAGAAGATGTGATCTATTTGGGAGAAATGTGGCCTTTCTGGAAGAAAATGTCCAATTTGGGGGGAGAAGGCTGGTAGTTTTGGGTGAGAAGGTCCTATTTCAGGAGGAATCCTGGTATTTCTTGGAGAAGATGTGATATATTTGGGAGAAATGTGGCATTTCTGGAAGAAAATGTCCAATTTGGGGGGAGAAGGCTGGTAGTTTTGGGTGAGAAGGTCCTATTTCAGGAGGAATCCTGGCTTTTCTTGGAGAAGATGTGATCTATTTGGGAGAAATGTGGCATGTCAGGAAGAAACTGTCCACCTTTGGGGATAAAAGAGGTATTAGTGGTTGAAAAGGTCCTATTTGAAGGGGGAAAGCTGGTATTTCTTGGAGAAGATGTGATATATTTGGGAGAAATGTGGCATTTCTGGAAGAAAATGTGCAATTTGTGGGGAGAAGGCTGGTAGTTGTGGGTGAAATGTCCTATTTCAGGAGGAATCCTGGCATTTCTTGGAGAAGATGTGATATATTTGGAGAAATGTGGCATTTCTGGAAGAAACTGTCCTCTTTTGGGGATAAAAGAGGTATTTGTGGGTGAAAAGGTCCTATTTGAAGGGGGAAACCTGGTATTTCTTGGAGAAGATGTGATCTATGTGGGAGAAATGTGGCATGTCTGGAAGAAACTGTCCTCTTTTGGGGATAAAAGAGGTATGTGTGGGTGAAAAGGTCCTATTTGAAGGGGAAAACCTGGTATTTCATGGAGAAGATGTGATCTATTTGGGAGAAATTCGGCATGTCTGGAAGAAAATGTCCTATTTGGGGGGAGAAGGCTGGTACTTGTGGGAGAAAAGGTCCTATTTCAGGAGGAATCCTGGTATTTCTTGGAGGAGATGTGATATATTTGGGAGAAATGAGGCCTTTCTGGAAGAAACTGTCCTCTTTTGGGGATAAAAGAGGTATTTGTGGGTGAAAAGGTCCTATTTGAAGGGGGAAAGCTGGTATTTCTTGGAGAAGATGTGGTCTATTTGGGAGAAATGTGGCATGTCTGGAAGAAACTGTCCTATTTTGGGGATAAAAGAGGTATTTGTGGGAGAAAAGGTCCTATTTGAAGGGGGAAACCTGGTATTTCTTGGAGAAGATGTGATATGTTTGGGAGAAATGTGGCATTTCTGGAAGAAACTGTCCTCTTTTGGGGATAAAAGAGGTATTTGTGGGTGAAAAGGTCCTATTTGAAGGGGGAAAGCTGGTATTTCTTGGAGAAGATGTGATCTATTTGGGAGAAATGTGGCATTTCTGGAAGAAACTGTCCTCTTTTGGGGATAAAAGAGGTATTTGTGGGTGAAAAGGTCCTATTTGAAGGGGGAAACGTGGTATTTCTTGGAGAAGATGTGATATATTTGGGAGAAATGTGGCATGTCTGGAAGAAGCTGTCCTATTTTAGGGATAAAAGAGGTATTTGTGGGTGAAAAGGTCCTATTTGAAGGGGGAAACCTGGTATTTCTTGGACAAGATGTGATCTATTTGGGAGAAATGTGGCATGTCTGGAAGAAAATGTCCAATTTGGGGGGAGAAGGCTGGTAGTTTTGGGTGAGAAGGTCCTATTTCAGGAGGAATCCTGGCATTTCTTGGAGAAGATGTGATATATTTGGGAGAAATGTGGCCTTTCTGGAAGAAAATGTCCAATTTGGGGGGAGAAGGCTGGTAGTTTAGGGGGAGAAGGTCCTCTTTCAGGAGGAATCCTGGTATTTCTTGGAGAAGATGTGATCTATTTGGGAGAAATGTGGCATTTCTGGAAGAAACTGTCCTCTTTTGGGGATAAAAGAGGTATTTGTGGGTGAAAAGGTCCTATTTCCAGGGGGAAGGCTGGTATTTCTTGGAGAAGATGTGATATATTTGGGAGAAATGTGGCATGTCAGGAAGAAACTGTCCTCTTTTGGGGATCAAACAGGTATTTGTGGGTGAAAAGGTCCTATTTGAAGGGGGAACCCTGGTATTTCTTGGAGAAGATGATATATATTTGGGAGAAATGTGGCCTTTCTGGAAGAAACTGTCCTCTTTTGGGGATAAAAGAGGTATGTGTGGGTGAAAAGGTCCTATTTCCAGGGGAAAACCTGGTATTTCTTGGAGAAGATGTGATCTATTTGGGAGAAATGTGGCATGTCTGGAAGAAAATGTCCTATTTGGGGGGAGAAGGCTGGTACTTGTGGGAGAAAAGTTCCTATTTCAGGAGGAATCCTGGTATTTCTTGGAGGAGATGTGATATGTTTGGGAGAAATGTGGCCTTTCTGGAAGAAACTGTCCTCTTTAGGGGATAAAAGAGGTATTTGTGGGTGAAAAGGTCCTATTTGAAGGGGGAAACCTGGTATTTCTTGGAGAAGATGTGATCTATTTGGGAGAAATGTGGCATGTCTGGAAGAAACTGTCCTCTTTTGGGGATAAGAGAGGTATTTGTGGGTGAAAAGGTCCTATTTGAAGGGGGAAAGCTGGTATTTCTTGGAGAAGATATGGTATATTTGGGAGAAATGTGGCCTTTCTGGAAGAAACTGTCCTCTTTTGGGGATATAACAGGTATTTGTGGGTGAAAAGGTCCTATTTGAAGGGGGAAAGCTGGTATTTCTTGGAGAAGATGTGATCTATTTGGGAGAAATGTGGCATTTCAGGAAGAAACAGTCCTCTTTTGGGGATAAAACAGGTATTTGTGGGTGAAAAGTTCCTGTTTGAAGGGGGAAAGCTGGTATTTCTTGGAGAAGATGTGATATATTTGGGAGAAATGTGGCATTTCTGGAAGAAACTGTCCTGTTTTGGGGATAAAACAGGTATTTGTGGGTGAAAAGGTCCTATTTGAAGGGGGAAACGTGGTATTTCTTGGAGAAGATGTGATCTATTTGGGAGAAATGTGGCATGTCAGGATGAAAATGTGCAATTTGGGGGGAGAAGGCTGGTAGTTTTGGGTGAGAAGGTCCTATTTCCAGAGGAATCCTAGCATATCTTGGAGAAGATGTGATATATTTGGGAGAAATGTGGCCTTTCCGGAAGAAACTGTCCTCTTTTGGGGATAAAAGAGGTATTGGTGGTTGAAAAGTTCCTATTTGAAGGGGGAAAGCTGGTATTTCTTGGAGAAGATGTGATCTATTTGGGAGAAATGTGGCATTTCTGGAAGAATCTGTCCTCTTTTGGGGATAAAAGAGGTATTTCATGGAGAAAAGATCTTAATTGAAGGGGGAAACCTGGTATTTCTTGGAGAAATGTGATATATTTGGGAGAAATGTGGCATTTCTGGAAGAAACTGTCCTATTTTGGGGATAAAAGAGGTATTAGTGGTTGAAAAGGTCCTATTTGAAGGGGGAAAGCTGGTATTTCTTGGAGAAGATGTGATATATTTGGGAGAAATATGGCATTTCTGGAAGAAACTGTCCTCTTTTGGGGATAAAAGAGGTATTTGTGGGTGAAAAGGTCCTATTTGAAGGGGGAAAGCTGGTATTTCTTGGAGAAGATGTGAAATATTTGGGAGAAATGAGGCATTTCTGGAAGAAAATGTCCAATTTGTGGGGAGAAGGCTGGTAGTTGTGGGTGAGAAGGTCCTATTTCAGGAGGAATCCTGGTATTTCTTGGAGAACATGTGATATATTTGGGAGAAATGTGGCATTTCTGGATGAAACTGTCCTCTTTTGGGGATAAAAGAGGTATTTGTGGGTGAAAAGGACCTATTTGAAGGGGGAAAGCTGGTATTTCTTGGAGAAGATGTGATATATGTGGGAGAAATGTGGCATTTCTGGAAGAAACTGTCCTCTTTTGGGGATAAAAGTGGTATTTGTGGGTGAAAAGGTCCTATTTGAAGGGGGAAACCCTGGTATTTCTTGGAGATGAGGTGATATATTTGGGAGAAATGTGGCATTTCTGGAAGAAACTGTCCTCTTTTGGGGATATAACAGGTATTTGTGGGAGAAAAGGTCCTATTTGAAGGGCGAACCCTGTTATTTCTTGGAGAAGATGTGATCTATTTGGGAGAAATGTGGCATGTCTGGAAGAAAATGTCCTATTTGGGGGGAGAAGGGTGGTATTTGTGGGAGAAAAGTTCCTATTTCAGAAGGAATCCTGGTATTTCTTGGAGGAGATGTGATATGTTTGGGAGAAATGTGGCCTTTCTGGAAGAAACTGTCCTCTTTTGGGGATAAAAGAGGTATTTGTGGGTGAAAAGGTCCTATTTGAAGGGGGAAACCTGGTATTTCTTGGAGAAGATGTGATCTATTTGGGAGAAATGTGGCATGTCTGGAAGAAACTGTCCTCTTTTGGGGATAAAAGAGGTATTTGTGGGAGAAAAGGTCCTATTTGAAGGGGGAAAGCTAGTATTTCTTGGAGAAGATGTGATATATTTGGGAGAAATGTGGCCTTTCTGGAAGAAACTGTCCTCTTTTGGGGATAAAAGAGGTATTTGTGAGTGAAAAGGTCCTATTTGAAGGGGGAAACCTGTTATATCTTGGAGAAGATGTGATATATTTGGGAGAAATGTGGCATTTCTGGAAGAAAGTGTCCTGTTTTGGGGATAAAACAGGTATTTGTGGGAGAAAAGGTCCTATTTCAAGGGGGAAAGCTGGTATTTCTTGGAGAAGATGTGATCTATTTGGGAGAAATGTGGCCTTTCTGGAAGAAACTGTCCTCTTTTGGGGATAAAAGAGGTATTTGTGGGTGAAAAGGTCCTATTTGAAGGGGGAAACCTGGTATTTCTTGGAGAAGATGTGATATGTTTGGGAGAAATGTGGCATTTCTGGAAGAAAGTGTCCTGTTTTGGGGATAAAACAGGTATTTGTGGGAGAAAAGGTCATATTTGAAGGGGGAAAGCTGGTATTTCTTGGAGAAGATGTGATCTATATGGGAGAAATGTGGCCTTTCTGGAAGAAACTGTCCTCTTTTGGGGATAAAACAGGTATTTGTGGGTGAAAAGGTCCTATTTGAAGGGGGAAAGCTGGTATTTCTTGGAGAAGATGTGACATATTTGGGAGAAATGTGGCCTTTCTGGAAGAAACTGTCCACTTTTGGGGATAAAAGAGGTATTTGTGGGTGATAAGGTCCTATTTGAAGGGGGAACCCTGGTATTTCTTGGAGAAGATGTGATATATTTGGGAGAAATGTGGCATGTCTGGAAGAAACTGTCCTATTTGGGGGATCAAACAGGTATTTGTGGTTGATAAGGTCCTATTTGAAGGGGGAAAGCTGGTATTTCTTGGAGAAGATGTGATATATTTGGGAGAAATGTGGCCTTTCTGGAAGAAAATGTCCAATTTGGGGGGAAAAGGCTGGTAGTTTTCGGTGAGAAGGTCCTATTTCAGGAGGAATCCTGGTATTTCTTGGAGAAGATGTGATATGTTTGGGAGAAATGTTTCATTTCTGGAAGAAAATGTCCAATTTGGGGGGAGAAGGCTGGTAGTTTTGGGTGAGAAGGTCCTATTTCAGGAGGAATCCTGGCATTTCTTGGAGAAGATGTGATCTATTTGGGAGAAATGTGGCATTTCTGGAAGAAACTGTCCTCTTTTGGGGATAAAAGAGGTATTATTGGTTGAAAAGGTCCTATTTGAAGGTGGAAACCTGGTATTTCTTGGAGAAGATGTGATGTATTTGGGAGAAATGTGGCATGTCTGGAAGAAACTGTCCTCTTTTGGGGATAAAAGAGGAATGTGTGGGTGAAAAGTTCCTAATTCAAGGGGGAAACCTGGTATTTCTTCGAGAAGATGTGATATATTTGGGAGAAATGTGGCCTTTCTGGAAGAAACTGTCCTATTTTGGGGATAAAACAGGTATTTGTGGGTGAAAAGGTCCTATTTGAAGGGGGAAAGCTGGTATTTCTTGGAGAAGATGTGACATATTTGGGAGAAATGTGGCCTTTCTGGAAGAAACTGTCCACTTTTGGGGATAAAAGAGGTATTTGTGGGTGATAAGGTCCTATTTGAAGGGGGAACCCTGGTATTTCTTGGAGAAGATGTGATATATTTGGGAGAAATGTGGCATGTCTGGAAGAAACTGTCCTATTTGGGGGATCAAACAGGTATTTGTGGTTGATAAGGTCCTATTTGAAGGGGGAAAGCTGGTATTTCTTGGAGAAGATGTGATCTATTTGGGAGAAATGTGGCCTTTCTGGAAGAAAATGTCCAATTTGGGGGGAAAAGGCTGGTAGTTTTCGGTGAGAAGGTCCTATTTCAGGAGGAATCCTGTTATTTCTTGGAGAAGATGTGATATGTTTGGGAGAAATGTTTCATTTCTGGAAGAAAATGTCCAATTTGGGGGGAGAAGGCTGGTAGTTTTGGGTGAGAAGGTCCTATTTCAGGAGGAATCCTGGCATTTCTTGGAGAAGATGTGATCTATTTGGGAGAAATGTGGCATTTCTGGAAGAAACTGTCCTCTTTTGGGGATAAAAGAGGTATTATTGGTTGAAAAGGTCCTATTTGAAGGTGGAAACCTGGTATTTCTTGGAGAAGATGTGATGTATTTGGGAGAAATGTGGCATGTCTGGAAGAAACTGTCCTCTTTTGGGGATAAAAGAGGAATGTGTGGGTGAAAAGTTCCTAATTCAAGGGGGAAACCTGGTATTTCTTCGAGAAGATGTGATATATTTGGGAGAAATGTGGCCTTTCTGGAAGAAAATGTCCTATTTGGGGGGAGAAGTCTGGTACTTTTGGGAGAAAAGGTCCTATTTCAGGAGGAATCCTGGTATTTCTTGGAGGAGATGTGATATGTTTGGGAGAAATGTGGCATTTCTGGAAGAAACTGTCCTCTTTAGGGGATAAAAGAGGTATTTGTGGGTGAAAAGATCGTATTTGAATGGGGAAACCAGGTATTTCTTGGAGAAGATGTGATCTATTTGGGAGAAATGTGGCATGTCTGGTAGAAACTGTCCTCTTTTGGGGATAAAACAGGTATTTGTGGGTGAAAAGGTCCTATTTGAAGGGGGAAACCTGGTATTTCTTGGAGAAGATGTGATATATTTGGGAGAAATGTGGCATTTCTGGAAGAAACTGTCCTCTTTTGGGGATAAAACAGTTATTTGTGGGTGAAAAGGTCCTATTTGAAGGGGGAAAGCTGGTATTTCTTTTAGAAGATGTGATCTATTTGGGAGAAATGTGGCATGTCAGGAAGAAACTGTCCTCTTCAGGGGATAAAAGAGGTATTTGTGGGTGAAAACGTTGTATTTGAAGGGGGAAACCTGGTATTTCTTGGAGAAGATGTGGTATATTTGGGAGAAATGTGGCATGTCTGGAAGAAACTGTCCACTTTTGGGGATAAAAGAGGTATTTGTGGGTGATAAGGTCCTATTTGAAGGGGGAACCCTGGTATTTCTTGGAGATGATGTGATATATTTGGGAGAAAAGTGGCATGTCTGGAAGAAGCTGTCCTCTTTTGGGGATCAAACAGGTATTTGTGGGTGAAAAGGTCCTATTTGAAGGGGGAAAGCTCGTATTTCTTGGAGAAGATGTGATATATTTGGGAGAAATGTGGCCTTTCTGGAAGAAACTGTCCTCTTTTGGGGATAAAAAAGGTATTTGTGGGAGAAAAGGTCCTATTTGAAGGGGGAAACGTGGTATTTCTTGGAGAAGATGTGATCTATTTGGGAGAAATGTGGCATTTCTGGAAGAAAATGTCCAATTTGGGGGGAGAAGGCTGGTAGTTTTGGGTGAGAAGGTCCTATTTCAGGAGGAATCCTGGTATTTCTTGGAGAAGATGTGATATATTTGGGAGAAATGTGGCATTTCTGGAAGAAAATGTCCAATTTGGGGGGAGAAGGCTGGTAGTTTTGGGTGAGAAGGTCCTATTTCAGGAGGAATCCTGGCTTTTCTTGGAGAAGATGTGATATATTTGGGAGAAATGTGGCATGTCAGGAAGAAACTGTCCTCCTTTGGGGATAAAAGAGGTATTAGTGGTTGAAAAGGTCCTATTTGAAGGGGGAAAGCTGGTATTTCTTGGAGAAGATGTGATATATTTGGGAGAAATCTGGCATTTCTGGAAGAAACTGTCCTCTTTTGGGGATAAAAGAGGTATTTGTGGGTGAAAAGGTCCTATTTGAAGGGGGAAACTTGGTATTTCATGGAGAAGATGTGATCTATTTGGGAGAAATGTGGCATTTCTGGAAGAAACTGTCCTCTTTTGGGGATAAAAGAGGTATTTGTGGGTGATAAGGTCCTATTTGAAGGGGGAACCCTGGTATTTCTTGGAGAAGATGTGATATATTTGGGAGAAATGTGGCATTTCTGGAAGAAACTGTCCTCTTTTGGGGATAAAACAGGTATTTGTGGGTGAAAAGGTCCTATTTGAAGGGGGAAACCTGGTATATCTTGGAGAAGATGTGATATATTTGGGAGAAATGTGGCATTTCTGGAAGAAAATGTGCAATTTGTGGGGAGAAGGCTGGTAGTTGTGGGTGAAATGTCCTATGTCAGGAGGAATCCTGGCATTTCTTGGAGAAGATGTGATATATTTGGAGAAATGTGGCATTTCTGGAAGAAACTGTCCTCTTTTGGGGATAAAAGAGGTATTTGTGGGTGAAAAGGTCCTATTTGAAGGGGGAAACCTGGTATTTCTTGGAGAAGATGTGATATATTTGGGAGAAATGTGGCATTTCTGGAAGAAACTGTCCTCTTTTGGGGATAAAAGAGGTATTAGTGGTTGAAAAGGTTCTATTTGAAGGGGGAAACGTGGTATTTCTTGGAGAAGATATGATATATTTGGGAGAAATCTGGCATGTCTGGAAGAAACTGTCCTCTTTTGGGGATAAAAGAGGTATGTGTGGGTGAAAAGGTCCTATTTGAAGGGGAAAACCTGGTATTTCTTGGAGAAGATGTGATCTATTTGGGAGAAATTCGGCATGTCTGGAAGAAAATGTCCTAATTGGGGGGAGAAGGCTGGTACTTGTGGGAGAAAAGGTCCTATTTCAGGAGGAATCCTGGTATTTCTTGGAGGAGATGTGATATATTTGGGAGAAATGAGGCCTTTCTGGAAGAAACTGTCCTCTTTTGGGGATAAAAGAGGTATTTGTGGGTGAAAAGGTCCTATTTGAAGGGGGAAAGCTGGTATTTCTTGGAGAAGATGTGGTCTATTTGGGAGAAATGTGGCATGTCTGGAAGAAAATGTCCTATTTTGGGGATAAAAGAGGTATTTGTGGGAGAAAAGGTCCTATTTGAAGGGGGAAACCTGGTATTTCTTGGAGAAGATGTGATATGTTTGGGAGAAATGTGGCATTTCTGGAAGAAACTGTCCTCTTTTGGGGATAAAAGAGGTATTTGTGGGTGAAAAGGTCCTATTTGAAGGGGGAAAGCTGGTATTTCTTGGAGAAGATGTGATCTATTTGGGAGAAATGTGGCATTTCTGGAAGAAACTGTCCTCTTTTGGGGATAAAAGAGGTATTTGTGGGTGAAAAGGTCCTATTTGAAGGGGGAAAGCTGGTATTTCTTGGAGAAGATGTGATATATTTGGGAGAAATGTGGCATTTCTGGAAGAAACTGTGCTCTTTTGGGGATAAAAGAGGTATTTGTGGGTGAGAAGGTCCTATTTGAAGGGGGAAACGTGGTATTTCTTGGAGAAGAGGTGATATATTTGGGAGAAATGTGGCATGTCTGGCAGAAACTGTCCTATTTCGGGGATAAAACAGGTATTTGAGGGAGAAAATTTCCTATTTGAAGGGGGAAAGCTGGTATTTCATGGAGAAGATGTGATATATTTGGGAGAAATGTGGCCTTTCTGGAAGAAAATGTCAAATTTGGGGGGAGAAGGCTGGTAGTTTTGGGTGAGCAGTTCCTATTTCAGGAGGAATCCTGGTATTTCTTGGAGAAGATGTGATATATTTGGGAGAAATGTGGCCTTTCTGGAAGAAAATGTCCAATTAAGGGGGAGAAGGCTGGTAGTTCTGGGTGAGAAGGTCCTATTTCAGGAGGAACCCTGGTATTTCTTGGAGAAGATGTGATATATTTGGGAGAAATGTGGCATTTCTGGAAGAAACTGTCCTCTTTTGGGGATAAAAGAGGTATTAGTGGTTGAAAAGGTCCTATTTGAAGGGGGAAACGTGGTATTTCTTGGAGGAGATGTGATATATTTGGGAGAAATCTGGCATTTCTGGAAGAAAATGTCCTCTTTTGGGGATAAAACAGGTATTTCATGGAGGAAAGGTCCTAATTGAAGGGGGAAACCAAGTATTTCTTGGAGGAGTTGTGATATATTTGGGAGAAATGTGGCATTTCTGGAAGAAACTGTCCTCTTTTGGGGATAAAAGAGGTATTTCATGGAGAAAAGGTCCTATTTGAAGGGGGAACCCTGGTATTTCTTGGAGAAGATGTGATATATTTGGGAGATATGTGGCATGTCTGGAAAAAAACTGTCCTATTTTGGGGATAAAAGAGGTATTTGTGGGTGAAAAGGTCCTATTTGAAGGGGGAAAGCTGGTATTTCTTGGAGAAGATGTGATATATTTGGGAGAAATGTGGCATTTCTGGAAGAAAATGTCCAATTTGGGGGGAGAAGGCTGGTAGTTTTCGGTGAGCAGTTCCTATTTCAGGAGGAATCCTGGTATTTCTTGGAGAAGATGTGATATATTTGGGAGAAATGTGGCCTTTATGGCAGAAAATGTCCAATTAAGGGGGAGAAGGCTGGTAGTTTTGGGTGAGAAGGACCTATTTCAGGAGGAATCCTGGCATTTCTTGGAGAAGATGTGACATATTTGGGAGAAATGTGGCATTTCTGGAAGTAACTGTCCTCTTCTGGGGATAAAAGAGGTATTAGTGGTTGAAAAGGTCCTATTTGAAGGGGGAAACGTGGTATTTCTTGGAGAAGATGTGATATATTTGGGAGAAATGTGGCATTTCTGGAAGAAAATGTCCTCTTTTGGGGATAAAACAGGTATTTCATGGAGGAAAGGTCCTAATTGAAGGGGGAAACCAAGTATTTCTTGGAGGAGTTGTGATATATTTGGGAGAAATCTGGCATTTCTGGAAGAAACTGTCCTATTTTGGGGAGAAAAGAGGTATTTGTGGGTGAAAAGGTCCTATTTGAAGGGGGAAACCTGGTATTTCTTGGAGAAGATGTGATATATTTGGGAGAAATGTGGCATGTCTGGAAGAAACTGTCCTATTTTGGGGATAAAAGAGGTATTTGTGGGAGAAAAGGTCCTATTTGAAGGGGGAACCCTGGTATTTCTTGGAGAAGATGTGATATATTTGGGAGAAGTGTGGCATTTCTGTAAGAAACTGTCCTCTTTTGGGGATAAAAGAGGTATTTGTGGGTGAAAAGGTCCTATTTGAAGGGGGAAAGCTGGTATTTCTTGGAGAAGAGGTGATATATTTGGGAGAAATGTGGCATTTCTGGAAGAAACTGTCCTCTTTTGGGGATAAAAGAGGTATTTGTGGGTGATAAGGTCCTATTTGAAGGGGGAAAGCAGGTATTTCTTGGAGAAGATGTGATATATTTGGGAGAAATGTGGCATGCCTGGAAGAAACTGTGCTCTTTTGGGGATAAAAGAGGTATTTGTGGGTGAAAAGGTCCTATTTGAAGGGGGAAACGTGGTATTTCTTGGAGAAGAGGTGATATATTTGGGAGAAATGTGGCATGTCTGGCAGAAACTGTCCTATTTCGGGGATAAAACAGGTATTTGTGGGAGAAAATTTCCTATTTGAAGGGGGAAAGCTGGTATTTCATGGAGAAGATGTGATCTATTTGGGAGAAATGTGGAATTTCTGGAAGAAAATGTCAAATTTGGGGGGAGAAGGCTGGTAGTTTTGTGTGAGAAGGTCCTCTTTCAGGAGGAATCCTGGCATTTCTTGGAGAAGATGTGAAATATTTGGGAGAAATGTGGCATTTCTGGAAGAAACTGTCGTCTTTTGGGGATAAAAGAGGTATTAGTGGTTGAAAAGGTCCTATTTGAAGGGGGAAACGTGGTATTTCTTGGAGAAGATGTGATATATTTGGGAGAAATGTGGCATTTCTGGAAGAAACTGTCCTCTTTTGGGGATAAAACAGGTATTTCATGGAGGAAAGGTCCTAATTGTAGGGGGAAACCAAGTATTTCTTGGAGGAGTTGTGATATATTTGGGAGAAATGTGGCATTTCTGGAAGAAACTGTCCTCTTTTGGGGATAAAACAGGTATTTGTGGGAGAAAAGGTCCTATTTGAAGGGGGAACCCTGGTATTTCTTGGAGAAGATGTGATATATTTGGGAGAAATGTGGCATGTCTGGAAGAAACTGTGCTCTTTTGGGGATAAAAGAGGTATTTGTGGGTGAAAAGGTCCTATTTGAAGGGGGAAACGTGGTATTTCTTGGAGAAGATGTGATATATTTGGGAGAAATGTGGCATTCCAGGAAGAAACTGTCCTCTTTGGGGATAGAACAGGTATTTGTGGGTGAAAAGGTCTTATTTCCAGGGGAAAACCTGGTATTTCTTGGAGAAGATGTGATATATTTGGGAGAAATGTGGCATTTCTGGAAGAAACTGTCCTCTTATGGGGATAGAACAGGTATTTGTGGGTGAAAAGGTCCAAATTCAGGGGGGAAACCTGGTGTTTCTTGGAGGAGATGTGATATATTTGGGAGAAATGTGGCATTTATGGAAGACACTGTGCTCTTTTGGGGATAAAAGAGGTATTTGTGGGAGAAAAGTTCCTATTTGAAGGGGGAAAGCTGGTATTTCTTGGAGAAGATGTGATCTATTTGGGAGAAATGTGGCATGTCTGGAAGAAAATGTCCAATTTGGGGGGAGAAGGCTGGTAGTTTTGGGTGAGAAGGTCCTATTTCAGGAGGAATCCTGGCATTTCTTGGAGAAGATGTGATATATTTGGGAGATATCTGGCATTTCTGAAAGAATATGACCAATTCGAGGGATTAAAGAGGTATTTGTGGGTGAAAAGGTCCTATTTGAAGGGGGAAACGTGGTATTTCTTGGACAAGATGTGGTATATTTGGGAGAAATGTGGCATTTCTGGAAGAAACTGTCCTCTTTTGGGGATAAAAGAGGTATTTGTGGGTGATAACGTTGTATTTGAAGGGGGAAACCTGTTATTTCTTGGAGAAGATGTGATATATTTGGGAGAAATGTGGCATGTCTGGAAGAAGCTGTACTCTTTTGGGGATAAAACAGGTATTAGTGGTTGAAAAGGTCGTATTTCCAGGGGGAACGCTGGTATTTCTTGGAGAAGATGTGATATATTTGGGAGAAATGTGGCATTTCTGGAAGAACATGTCCTCTTCTGGGGATAAAAGAGGTATTTCATGGAGAAAAGGTCCTATTTGAAGGGGGAACCCTGGTATTTCTTGGAGAAGATGTGATCTATTTGGGAGAAATGTGGCCTTTCTGGAAGAAACTGTCCTCTTTTGGGGATAAAAGAGGAATGTGTGGGTGAAAATTCCTAATTCAAGGGGGAAACCTGGTATTTCTTGGAGAAGATGTGATATATTTGGGAGAAATGTGGCATGTCTGGAAGAAACTGTCCTATTTGGGGGGAGAAGGCTGGTACTTGTGGGAGAAAAGGTCCTATTTCAGGAGGAATCCTGGTATTTCTTGGAGGAGATGTGATATGTTTGGGAGAAATGTGGCATTTCTGGAAGAAACTGTCCTATTTTGGGGATAAAAGAGGTATTTGTGGGTGAAAACGTTGTTTTTGAAGGGGGAAACCTGTTATTTCTTGGAGAAGATGTGATATATTTGGGAGAAATGTGGCATTTCTGGAAGAAACTGTCCTATTTTGGGGATAAAAGAGGTATTTGTGGGAGAAAAGGTCCTATTTGAAGGGGGAAAGCTGGTATTTCTTGGAGAAGATGTGATATATTTGGGAGAAATGTGGCATTTCTGGAAGAAACTGTCCTGTTTTGGGGATAAAAGAGGTAATTGTGGGTGAAAAGGTCGTATTTGAAGGGGGAAACCTGGTATTTCTTGGAGAAGATGTGATATATTTGGGAGAAATGTGGCATTTCTGGAAGAAACTGTGCTCTTTTGGGGATAAAAGAGGTATTTGTGGGTGATAAGGTCCTATTTGAAGGGGGAAAGCTGGTATTTCTTGGCGAAGATGTGATATATTTGGGAGAAATGTGGCATGTCTGGAAGAAGCTGTCCTACTTTGGGGAAAAAAGAGGTTTTTGTGGGAGAAAAGGACCTATTTGAAGGGGGAAACCTGGTATTTCTTGGAGAAGATGTGATATATTTGGGAGAAATGTGGCCTTTCTGGAAGAATATGTCCAATTTGGGGGGAGAAGGCTGGTAGTTTTGGGTGAGAAGGTCCTATTTCAGGAGGAATCCTGGCATTTCTTGGAGAAGATGTGATATATTTGGGAGAAATGTGGCATTTCTGGAAGAAAATGTCCAATTTGGGGGGAGAAGGCTGGTAGTTTTGGGTGAGAAGGTCCTCTTTCAGGAGGAATCCTGGCATTTCTTGGAGAAGATGTGATCTATTTGGGAGAAATGTGGCATTTCTGGAAGAAACTGTCGTCTTTTGGGGATAAAAGAGGTATTTGTGGGTGAAAAGGTCCTATTTCAAGGGGGAAACCTGGTATTTCTTGGAGAAGATGTGATATATTTGGGAGAAATGTGGCATGTCTGGAAGAAACTGTCCTCTTTTGGGGATAAAAGAGGTATTTGTGGGTGAAAAGGTCCTATTTGAAGGGGGAACCCTGGTATTTCTTGGAGAAGATGTGATATATTTGGGAGAAATGTGGCCTTTCTGGAAGAAACTGTCCTCTTTTGGGGATAAAAGAGGTATGTGTTGGTGAAAAGGTCCTATTTCCAGAGGAAAACCTGGTATTTCTTGGAGAAGATGTGATTAATTTGGGAGATATGTGGCATGTCTGGAAGAAAATGTCCTATTTGGGGGGAGAAGGCTGGTACTTGTGGGAGAAAAGTTCCTATTTCAGGAGGAATCCTGGTATTTCTTGGAGGAGATGTAATATGTTTGGGAGAAATGTGGCCTTTCTGGAAGAAACTGTCCTCTTTTGGGGATAAAAGAGGTATTTGTGGGTGAAAAGGTCCTATTTGAAGGGGGAAACCTGGTATTTCTTGGAGAAGATGTGATCTATTTGGGAGATATGTGGCATGTCTGGAAGAAACTGTCCTCTTTTGGGGATAAAAGAGGTATTTGTGGGTGAAAAGGTCCTATTTGAAGGGGGAAACCTGGTATTTCTTGGAGAAGATATGGTATATTTGGGAGAAATGTGGCATTTCTGGAAGAAACTGTCCTCTTTTGGGGATAAGAGAGGTATTTGTGGGTGAAATGGTCCTAATTCAAGGGGGAAACCGGGTATTTCTTGGAGAAGATGTGATCTATTTGGGAGAAATATGGCATTTCTGGAAGAAACTGTCCACTTTTGGGGATAAAAGAGGTATTTGTGGGTGAAAAGGTCCTATTTGAAGGGGGCAAGCTGGTATTTCTTGGAGAAGATATGGTATATTTGGGAGAAATGTGGCCTTTCTGGAAGAAACTGTCCTCTTTTGGGGATAAGAGAGGTATTTGTGGGTGAAAAGGTCCTATTTGAAGGGGGAAAGCTGGTATTTCTTGGAGAAGATATGGTATATTTGGGAGAAATCTGGCATTCCTGGAAGAAACTGTCCTCTTTTGGGGATAAAAGAGGTTTTTTTGGGGAAAAGGTCCTATTTGAAGGGGGAAAGCTGGTATTTCTTGGAGAAGATATGGTATATTTGGGAGAAATCTGGCATTCCTGGAAGAAACTGTCCTCTTTTGGGGATAAAAGATGTTTTTTTGGGGAAAAGGTCCTATTTGAAGGGGGAAACCTGGTATTTCTTGGAGAAGATGTGATCTATTTGGGAGAAATGTGGCATGTTTGGAAGAAAATGTCCAATTTGGGGGGAGAAGGCTGGTAGTTTTCGGTGAGAAGGTCCTATTTCAGGAGGAATCCTGGTATTTCTTGGAGAAGATGTGATCTATTTGGGAGAAATGTGGCCTTTCTGGAAGAAAATGTCCAATTTGGGGGGAGAAGGCTGGTAGTTTTGGGTGAGAAGGTCCTATTTCAGGAGGAATCCTGGCATTTCTTGGAGAAGATGTGATATATTTGGGAGAAATGTGGCATGTCAGTAAGAAACTGTCCTATTTTGGGGATAAAAGAGGTATTTGTGGGAGAAAAGGTCCTATTTGAAGGGGGAAAGCTGGTATTTCTTGGAGAAGATGTGATCTATTTGGGAGAAATGTGGCATGTCTGGAAGAAACTGTCCTCTTTTGGGGACAAAAGAGGTATTTGTGGGTGAAAAGGTCCTATTTGAAGGGGGAAACCTGGTATTTCTTGGAGAAGATGTGATATATTTGGGAGAAATGTGGCATGTCAGGAAGAAACTGTCCTCTTTTGGGGATAAAAGAGGTATTTGTGGGTGATAAGTTCCTATTTGAAGGGGGAAAGCAGGTATTTCGTGGAGAAGATGTGATATATTTGGGAGAAATGTGGCATGTCAGGAAGAAACTGTCCTATTTGGGGGATAAAACAGGTATTTGTGGGTGAAAAGGTCCTATTTGAAGGGGGAAACCTGGTATTTCTTGGAGAAGAGGTGATATATTTGGGAGAAATGTGGCATGTCTGGAAGAAACTGTCCTATTTGGGGGATAAAACAGGTATTTGTGGGTGAAAAGGTCCTATTTGAAGGGGGAAAGCAGGTATTTCATGGAGAAGATGTGATATATTTGGGAGAAATCTGGCATTTCTGGAAGAAAATGTCCAATTTGGGGGGAGAAGGCTGGTAGTTTTCGGTGAGAAGGTCCTATTTCAGGAGGAATCTTGGCATTTCTTGGAGAAGATGTGATCTATTTGGGAGAAATGTGGCATGTCTGGATGAAAATGTCCTCTTTTGGGGAGAAGGCTGGTACTTGTGGGAGAAAAGGTCCTATTTCAGGAGGAATCCTGGTATTTCTTGGCGGAGATGTGATATGATTGGGAGAAATGTGGCATTTCTGGAAGAAACTGTCCTCTTTTGGGGATAAAAGAGGTATTTGTGGGTGAAAAGGTCCTATTTGAAGGGGGAAACGTGGTATTTCTTGGAGAAGATGTGATCTATTTGGGAGAAATATGGCATGTCTGGAAGAAACTGTCCTCTTTTGGGGATAAAACAGGTATTTGTGGGAGAAAAGGTCCTAATTGAAGGGGGAAACGTGGTATTTCTTGGAGAAGATGTGGTATATTTGGGAGAAATGTGGCATTTCTGTAAGAAACTGTCCTCTTTTGGGGATAAAAGAGGTATTTGTGGGTGATAAGGTCCTATTTGAAGGGGGAAAGCTGGTATTTCTTGGAGAAGATGTGATATATTTGGGAGAAATGTGGCATTTCTGGAAGAAACTGTCCTCTTTTGGGGATAAAAGAGGTATTTGTGGGTGAAAAGTTCCTATTTGAAGGGGGAAAGCTGGTATTTCTTGGAGAAGATGTGATATATTTGGGAGAAATGTGGCATTTCTGGAAGAAACTGTCCACTTTTGGGGATAAAAGAGGTATTTGTGGGTGAAAAGTTCCTATTTGAAGGGGGACTCCTGGTATTTCTTGGAGAAGATGTGATATATTTGGGAGAAATGTGGCCTTTCTGGAAGAAGATATCCTATTTTGGGGATCAAACAGGTATTTGTGGGTGAAAAGGTCCTATTTGAAGGGGAAACCTGGTATTTCATGGAGAAGATGTGATCTATTTGGGAGAAATGTGGCATGTCTGGAAGAAACTGTCCAATTTGGGGGGAGAAGGCTGGTAGTTTTCGGTGAGAAGGTCCTATTTCAGGAGGAATCCTGGCATTTCTTGGAGAAGATGGGATATATTTGGATGAAATGTGGCATTTCTGGAAGAAACTGTCCTCTTTTGGGGATAAAAGAGGTATTAGTGGTTGAAAAGGTCCTATTTGAAGGGGGAAACGTGGTATTTCTTGGAGAAGATGTGATATATTTGGGAGAAATGTGGCATTTCTGGAAGAAAATGTCCTCTTTTGGGGATAAAACTGGTATTTCATGGAGAAAAGGTCCTAATTCAAGGGGCAACCTGGTATTTCTTGGAGGAGTTGTGATATATATGGGAGAAATGTGGCATTTCTGGAAGAAACTGTCCTCTTTTGGGGATAAAAGAGGTATTTTTGGGAGAAAAGGTCCTATTTGAAGGGCGAACCCTGGTATTTCTTGGAGAAGATGTGATATATTTGGGAGAAATGTGGCATGTCTGGAAGAAACTGTCCTCTTTTGGGGATAAAACAGGTATTTGTGGGTGAAAACGTTGTATTTTATGGGGGAAACGTGGTATTTCTTGGAGAAGATGTGATATATTTGGGAGAAATGAGGCATTCCTGGAAGAAACTGTCCTCTTTTGGGGATAAAAGAGGTTTTTTGGGGGAAAAGGTCCTATTTGAAGGGGGAAACCTGGTATTTCTTGGAGAAGATGTGATCTATTTGGGAGAAATGTGGCATTTCTGGAAGAAACTGTCCTCTTATGGGGATAGAACAGGTATTTGTGGGTGAAAAGGTTCTAATTCAAGGGGGAAACCTGGTATTTCTTGGAGGAGTTGTGATATATTTGGGAGAAATGTGGCATTTCTGGAAGAAACTGTCCTCTTTTGGGGATAAAAGAGGTATTTTTGGGAGAAAAGGTCCTATTTGAAGGGCGAACCCTGGTATCTCTTGGAGGAGATGTGATATATTTGGGAGAAATGTGGCCTTTCTGGAAGAAACTGTCCTCTTTTGGGGATAAAAGAGGTATTTGTGGGTGAAAAGGTCCTATTTGAAGGGGGAAAGCTGGTATTTCTTGGAGAAGATGTGATCTATTTGGGAGAAATGTGGCATGTCTGGAAGAAACTGTCCTCTTTTGGGGATAAAAGAGGTATTTCATGGAGAAAAGGTCCTATTTGAAGGGGGAAACCTGGTATTTCTTGGAGAAGATGTGATCTATTTGGGAGAAATGTGGCCTTTCTGGAAGAAACTGCCCTCTTTTGGGGATATAACAGGTAGTTGTGGGTGAAAAGGTTCTCTTTCAGGAGGAATCCTGGTATTTCTTGGAGAAGATGTGATCTATTTGGGAGAAATGTGGCATTTCTGGAAGAAACTGTCCTATTTGGGGGGAGAAGCCTACTATTAGTGGGTGAAAAGGTCCTATTTGAAGGGGGAAAGCTGGTATTTCTTGGAGAAGAGGTGATATATTTGGGAGAAATGTGCCATTTCTGGAAGAAACTGTCCTCTTTTGGGGATATAACAGGTATTTGTGGGTGAGAAGGTCCTATTTGAAGGGGGAAAGCTGGTATTTCTTGGAGAAGATGTGATATGTTTGGGAGAAATGTGGCATTTCTGGAAGAAACTGTCCTCTTTTGGGGATAAAAGAGGTATTTGTGGGTGAAAAGGTCCTATTTGAAGGGGGACTCCTGGTATTTCTTGGAGAAGATGTGATATATTTGGGAGAAATGTGGCCTTTCTGGAAGAAAATGTCCTATTTTGGGGATCAAACAGGTATTTGTGGGTGAGAAGGTCCTATTTGAAGGGGGAAACCTGGTATTTCTTGGAGAAGATGTGATATATTTGGGGGAAATCAGGCATTTCTGGAAGAAACTGTCCTCTTTTGGGGATAAAACAGGTATTTGTGGGTGAAAACGTACTATTTGAAGGGGGAAACCTGGTTTTTCTTGGAGAAGATGTGATATATTTGGGAGAAATCTGGCATGTCTGGAAGAAACTGTCCTCTTTTGGGGATAAAAGAGGTATTTGTGGGTGAAAAGGTCCTATTTGAAGGGGGAAACCTGGTATTTCTTGGAGAAGAGGTGATCTATTTGGGAGAAATGTGGCATTTCTGGAAGAAACTGTCCTCTTTTGGGGATAAAAGAGGTATTTCATGGAGAAAAGGTCCTAATTCAAGGGGGAAACCTGGTATTTCTTGGAGGAGTTGTGATATATTTGGGAGAAATGTGGCATGTATGGAAGAAACTGTCCTATTATGGGGATAAAACAGGTATTTGAGGGTGAGAAGGTCCTATTTGAAGGGGGAAACGTGGTATTTCTCGGAGAAGATGTGATATATTTGGGAGAAATCTGGCATTCCTGGAAGAAACTGTCCTCTTTTGGGGATAAAAGAGGTTTTTTTGGGGAAAAGGTCCTATTTGAAGGGGGAAACGTGGTATTTCTTGGAGAAGATGTGATCTATTTGGGAGAAATGTGGCATTTCTGGAAGAAACTGTCCTCTTATGGGGATAGAACAGGTATTTGTGGGTGAAAAGGTCCTATTTCCAGGGGAAAACCTGGTATTTCTTGGAGAAGATGTGATCTATTTGGGAGAAATGTGGCATGTCTGGAAGAAAATGTCCTATTTGGGGGGAGAAGGGTGGTACTTGTGGGAGAAAAGATCCTATTTCAGGAGGAATCCTGGTATTTCTTGGAGGAGATGTGATATGTTTGGGAGAAATGTGCCATTTCTGGAAGAAACTGTCCTCTTTTGGGGATAAAAGAGGTATTTGTGGGTGAAAAGGTCCTATTTGAAGGGGGAAAGCTGGTATTTCTTGGAGAAGATATGATCTATTTGGGAGAAATGTGGCATGTCTGGAAGAAACTGTCCTCTTTTGGGGATAAAAGAGGTATTTCATGGAGAAAAGGTCCTATTTGAAGGGGGAAACGTGGTATTTCTTGGAGAAGATGTGATCTATTTGGGAGAAATGTGGCCTTTCTGGAAGAAACTGTCCTCTTTTGGGGATATAACAGGTATTTGTGGGTGAAAAGGTCCTATTTGAAGGGGGAAACCTGGTATTTCTTGGAGAAGATGTGATATATTTGGGAGAAATGTGGCATTTCTGGAAGAAAGTGTCCTCTTTTGGGGATAAAACAGGTATTTGTGGGTGAAAAGGTCCTAATTGAAGGGGGAAACCTGGTATTTCTTGAAGGAGATGTGATCTATTTGGGAGAAATGTGGCCTTTCTGGAAGAAACTGTCCTCTTTTGGGGATAAAAGAGGTATTTGTGGGTGAAAAGTTCCTATTTGAAAGGGGAAACGTGGTATTTCTTGGAGAAGATGTGATATATTTTGGAGAAATCTGGCATTTCTGGAAGAAACTGTCCTATTTGAGGGGAGAAGCCTACTATTAGTGGGTGAAAAGGTCCTATTAGAAGGGGGAGAGCTGGTATTTCTTGGAGAAGAGGTGATATATTTGGTAGAAATGTGGCATTTCTGGAAGAAACTGTCCTCTTATGGGGAGAAAAGTGGTATTTGTGGGTGAAAAGGTCCTATTTGAAGGGGGAAAGCTGGTATTTCTTGGAGAAGATGTGATATATTTTGGAGAAATGTGGCATTTCTGGAAGAAACTGTCCAATTTGGGGGGAGAAGGCTGGTATTTTTGGGTGAAAAGGTCCTATTTGAAGGGGGAAAGCTGGTATTTCTTGGAGAAGATGTGATATATTTGGGAGAAATGTGGCATTTCTGGAAGAAACTGTCCTCTTTTGGGGATAAAACAGGTATTTGTGGGTGAAAACGTTGTATTTGAAGGGGGAAACCTGGTTTTTCTTGGAGAAGATGTGATATATTTGGGAGAAATCTGGAATTTCTTGGAAGAAACTGTCCTCTTTTGTGGATAAAAGAGGTATTTGTGGGTGAAAAGGTCCTATTTGAAGGGGGAAAGCTGGTATTTCTTGGAGAAGATGTGATCTATTTGGGAGAAATGTGGCATTTCTGGAAGAAACTGTCCTATTTTCGGGGTAAAACAGGTATTTGTGGGTGAAAATGTCCTATTTGAAGGGGGAAACCTGGTATTTCTTGGAGAAGATGTGATATATTTGGGAGAAATGTGGCCTTTCTGGAAGAAAACGTCCAATTTGGGGGGAGAAGGCTGGTAGTTTTGGGTGATAAGGTCCTATTTCAGGAGAAATCCTGGCATTTCTTGGAGAAGATGTGATATATTTTGGAGAAATGTGGCGTTTCTGGAAGAAACTGTCCTCTTTTGGGGATAAAAGAGGTATTTCGTGGAGAAAAGGTCCTAATTGAAGGGGGAAACCTGGTATTTCTTGGAGGAGTTGTAATATATTTTGGAGAAATGTGGCATTTCTGGAAGAAACTGTCCTCTTTTGGGGATAAAAGAGGTATTTCATGGAGAAAAGGTCCTATTAGAAGGGGGAAAGCTGGTATTTCTTGGAGAAGATGTGATATATTTGGGAGAAATGTGGCCTTTCTGGAAGAAACTGTCCTCTTTTGGGGATCAAACAGGTATTTGTGGGTGAAAAGGTCCTATTTGAAGGGGGAACCCTGGTATTTCTTGGAGAAGATGTGATATATTTGGGAGAAATCTGGCATGTCTGGAAGAAACTGTCCTCTTTTGGGGATAAAAGAGGTTTTTGAGGGTGAAAAGGTCCTATTTGAAGGGGGAAACCTGGTATTTCTTGGAGAAGATGGGATATATTTGGGAGAAATGTGGCATTTCTGGAATAAACTGTCCTCTTATGGGGATAGAACAGGTATTTGTGGGTGAAAAGGTCCTATTTCCAGGGGTAAACCTGGTATTTCTTGGAGAAGATGTGATATATTTGGGAGAAATGTGGCATGTCTGGAAGAAAATGTCCTATTTGGGGGGGAAGGGTGGTATTTGTGGGAGAAAAGTTCCTATTTCAAGAGGAATCCTGGTATTTCTTAGAGGAGATGTGATATATTTGGGAGAACTGTGGCCTTTCTGGAAGAAACTGTCCTCTTTTGGGGATAAAAGAGGTATTTGTGGGTGAAAAGGTCCTATTTGAAGGGGGAAACCTGGTAATTCTTGGAGAGGATGTGATCTATTTGTGAGAAATGTGGCACGTCTGGAAGAAACTGTCCTATTTGAGGGATAAAAGAGGTATGTGTGGGTGAAAAGGTCCTATTTGAAGGGGGAACCCTGGTATTTCTTGGAGAAGATGTGATCTGTTTGGGAGAAATGTGGCATGTCTGGAAGAAACTGTCCTATTTTGGGGATAAAACAGGTATTTGTGGGTGAAAAGGTCCTATTTGAAGGGGGAAACGTGGTATTTCTTGGAGAAGATGTGATATATTTGGGAGAAATGTGGCATTTCTGGAAGAAAGTGTCCTCTTTTGGGGATAAAACAGGTATTTGCGGGAGAAAAGGTCCTATTTGAAGGGGGAAACCTGGTATTTCCTGAAGGAGATGTGATCTATTTGGGAGAAATGTGGCCTTTCTGGAAGAAACTGTCCTCTTTTGGGGATAAAAGAGGTATTTGTGGTTGAAAAGTTCCTATTTGAAGGGGGAAACCTGGTATTTCTTGGAGAAGATGTGATCTATTTGGGAGAAATCTGGCCTTTCTGGAAGAAACTGTCCTATTTGGGGGGAGAAGCCTACTATTAGTGGGTGAAAATGTCCTATTCGAAGGGGGAAAGCTGGTATTTCTTGGAGAAGAGGTGATATATTTGGTAGAAATGTGGCATTTCTGGAAGAAACTGTCCTCTTTTGGGGATATAACAGTTATTTGAGGGTGAAAAGGTCCTATTTGAAGGGGGAAACCTGGTATTTCTTGGAGAAGATGTGATATGTTTGGGAGAAATGTGGCATGTCTGGAAGAAACTGTCCTATTTGGGGGGAGAAGGCTGGTATTTGTGGGAGAAAAGGTCCTCTTTCAGGAGGAATCCTGGTATTTCTTGGAGAAGATGTGATCTATTTGGGAGAAATGTGGCATGTCTGGAAGAAACTGTCCTCTTTTGGAGATCAAACAGGTATTTGTGGGTGAAAAGGTCCTATTTGTAGGGGGAAAGCTGGTATTTCTTGGAGAAGATGTGATCTATTTGGGAGAACTGTGGCATTTCTGGAAGAAACCGTCCTCTTTTGGGGATAAAAGAGGTATTTGTGGGTGAAAAGGTCCTATTTGAAGGGGGAAACCTGGTATTTCTTGGAGAAGATGTGATATATTTGGGAGAAATGTGGCATTTCTTGAAGAAACTGTCCTCTTTTGGGGTTAAAACAGGTATTTGTGGGTGAGAAGGTCCTATTTGAAGGGGGAAACCTGGTATTTCTTGGAGAAGAGGTGATATATTTGGAAGAATTGTGGCATGTCTGGAAGAAACTGTCCTATTTTGGGGATAAAAGAGGTATTTGTGAGTGAAAAGGTCCTAATTGAAGGGGGAAACCTGGTATTTCTTGGAGAAGAGGTGATATATTTGGGAGAAATGTGGCATGTCTGGAAGAAACTGTCCTATTTGGGGGATCAAACAGGTATTTGTGGGTGAAAAGGTCCTATTTGAAGGGGGAAACCTGGTATTTCTTGGAGAAGATGTGATGTATTTGGGAGAAATGTGGCCTTTCTGGAAGAAAATGTCCAGTTTGGGGGGTGAAGACTGGTAGTTTTCGGAGAGAAGGTCCTATTTCAGGAGGAATCCTGGTATTTCTTGGAGAAGATGTGATCTATTTGGGAGAAATGTGGCATTTCTGGAAGAAAATGTCCAATTTGGGGGGAGAAGGCTGGTAGTTTTGGGTGATAAGGTCCTATTTCAGGAGGAATCCTGGCATTTCTTGGAGAAGATGTGATCTATTTGGGAGAAATGTGGCATTTCTGGAAGAAACTGTCCTCTTTTGGGGATAAAAGAGGTATTAGTGGTAGAAAAGTTCCTATTTGAAGGGAGAAACCTGGTATTTCTTGGAGAAGATGTGATATATTTGGGAGCAATGTGGCATTTCTGGAAGAAACTGTCCTCTTTTGGGGATAAAAGAGGTATTTCATGGAGAAAAGGTCCTAATTCAAGGGGGAAACCTGGTATTTCTTGGAGGAGTTGTGATATATTTGGGAGAAATGTGGCCTTTCTGGAAGAAACTGTCGTATTTTGGGGATAAAAGAGGTATTTGTGGGAGAAAAGGTCCTATTTGAAGGGGGAAAGCTGGTATTTCTTGGAGAAGATGTGATCTATTTGGGAGAAATCTGGCATTCCTGGAAGAAACTGTCCTCTTTTGGGGATAAAAGAGGTTTTTTTAGGGAAAAGATCCTATTTGAAGGGGGAAAGCTGGTATTTCTTGGAGAAGATGTGATATATTTGGGAGAAATGTGGCATTTCTGGAAGAAACTGTCCTCTTATGGGGATAGAACTGGTATTTGTGGGTGAAAAGGTCCTATTTGAAGGGGGAAAGCTGGTATTTCTTGGAGAAGATGTGATATATTTGGGAGAAATGTGGCATGTCTGGAAGAAAATGTCCTATTTGGGGGGAGAAGGGTGGTATTTGTGGGAGAAAAGTTCCTATTTCAGGAGGAATCCTGGTATTTCTTGGAGGAGATGTGATATGTTTGGGAGAAATGTGGCCTTTCTGGAAGAAACTGTCCTCTTTAGGGGATAAAAGAGGTATTTGTGCGTGAAAAGGTCCTATTTCAAGCGGGAATCCTGGTATTTCTTGGAGAAGATGTGATCTATTTGGGAGAAATGTGGCATTTCTGGAAGAAACTGTCCTATTTTGGGGATGAAACAGCTATTTGTGGGTGAAAAGGTCCAATTTGAAGGGGGAAACCTGGTATTTCTTGGAGAAGAAGTAATATATTTGGGAGAAATGTGGCATTTCTGGAAGAAAGTGTCCTGTTTTGGGGATAAAACAGGTATTTGTGGGAGAAAAGGTCCTATTTGAAGGGGGAAACGTGGTATTTCTTGGAGAAGATGTGATCTATTTGGGAGAAATATGGCATGTCTGGAAGAAACTGTCCTATTTTGGGGATAAAACAGCTATTTGTGGGTGAAAAGGTCCAATTTGAAGGGGGAAACCTGGTATTTCTTGGAGAAGAAGTAATATATTTGGGAGAAATGTGGCATTTCTGGAAGAAAGTGTCCTGTTTTGGGGATAAAACAGGTATTTGTGGGAGAAAAGGTCCTATTTGAAGGGGGAAACCTGGTATTTCTTGAAGGGGATGTGATATATTTGGGAGAAATGTGGCCTTTCTGGAAGAAACTGTCCTCTTTTGGGGATAAAAGAGGTATTTGTGGGTGAAAAGGTCCTATTTGAAGGGGGAAACCTGGTATTTCTTGGAGAAGATGTGATATATTTGGGAGAAATGTGGCATTTCTGGAAGAAACTGTCCTATTTGGGGGGAGAAGCCTGGTATTAGTGGGTGAAAATGTCCTATTAGAAGGGGGAAAGCTGGTATTTCTTGGAGAAGATGTGATATGTTTGGGAGAAATGTGGCCTTTTTGGAAGAAACTGTCCTATTTTTGGGGGAGAAGGCTGGTATTTGTGGGAGAAAAGGTCCTCTTTCAGGAGGAATCCTGGTATTTCTTGGAGAAGATGTGATCTATTTGGGAGAAATGTGGCATGTCTGGAAGAAACTGTCCTCTTTTGGGGATCAAACAGGTATTTGTGGGTGAAAAGGTCCTATTTGAAGGGGGAAAGCTGGTATTTCTTGGAGAAGATGTGATATATTTGGGAGAAATGAGGCATTTCTGGACGAAACTGTCCTCTTTTGGGGATAAAATAATTTTTTGTGGGTGAAAAGCTCCTATTTGAAGGGGGAAACCTGGTATTTCTTGGAGAAGATGTGATCTATTTGGGAGAAATGTGCCATTTCTGGAAGAAACTGTCCTATTTGGGGGGAGAAGTCTGGTATTTGAGGGAGAAAAGGTCCTCTTTCAGGAGGAATCCTGGTATTTCTTGGAGAAGATGTGATATATTTGGGAGAAATGTGGCATGTGTGGAAGAAACTGTCCTATTTGAGGGATAAAAGAGGTATTTGTGGGTGAAAAGGTCGTATTTGAAGGGGGAAACCTGGTATTTCTTGGAGAAGATGTGATCTATTTGGGAGAAATGTGGCATTTCTGTAAGAAACTGTCCTATTTGGGGGATAAAAGAATTTTTTGTGGGTGAAAATGTCCTATTTGAAGGGGGAAACCTGGTATTTCTTGGAGAAGATGTGTTATGTTTGGGAGAAATGTGGCCTTTCTGGCAGAAACTGTCCTATTTTGGGGATAAAAGTGGTATTTCTGGGTGATAAGGTCCTATTTGAAGGGGGAAACCTGGTATTTCTTGAAGAAGATGTGATATATTTGGGAGAAATGTGGCATGTCAGGAAGAAACTGTCCTATTTGGGGGGAGAAGGCTGGTATTTGAGGGAGAAAAGGTCCTCTGTCAGGAGGAATCCTGGTATTTCTTGGAGAAGATGTGATATACTTGGGAGAAATGTGGCATGTCTGGAAGAAACTGTCCTATTTGAGGGATAAAAAAGGTATTTGTGGGTGAAAAGGTCCTATTTGAAGGCGGAATCCTGGTATTTCTTGGAGAAGATGTGATATATTTGGGAGAAATGTGGCATTTCTGGAAGAAACTGTCCTATTTGGGGGATAATAGAATTTTTTGTGGGTGAAAAGGTCCTATTTGAAGGGGGAAACGTGGTATTTCTTGGAGAAGATGTGATATGTTTGGGAGAAATGTGGCATTTCTGGAAGAAAATGCCTATTTTGGGGATTAAAGTGGTATTTGTGGGTGATAAGGTCCTATTTGAAGGGGGAAACCTGGTATTTCTTGGAGAAAATGTGATCTATTTGGGAGAACTGTGGCATTTCTGGAAGAAACTGTCCTCTTTTGGGGATAAAATAGGTATTTGTGGGTGAAAAGTTCCTATTTGATGGGGGAAACGTGGCATTTCTTGGAGAAGATGTGATATATTTGGGAGAAATGTGGCATTTCTGGAAGAAACTGTCCTCTTTTGGGGATAAAAGAGTTATTTGTGGGTGAAAAGGTCCTATTTGAAGGGGGAAACGTGGTATTTCTTGGAGAAGATGTGATATATTTGGGAGAAATCTGGCATTCCTGGAAGAAACTGTCCTCTTTTGGGGATAAAAGAGGTTTTTTTGGGGAAAAGGTCCTATTTGAAGGGGGAAAGCTGGTTTTTCATGGAGAAGTTGTGATATATTTGGGAGAAATGTGGCATTTCTGGAAGAAACTGTCCTCTTATGGGGATAGAACAGGTATTTGAGGGTGAAAAGGTCCTATTTGAAGGGGGAAAGCTGGTATTTCTTGGAGAAGATGTGATATATTTGGGAGAAATGTGGCATGTCTGGAAGAAAATGTCCTATTTTGGGGGAGAAGGCTGGTATTTGTGGGAGAAAATGTCCTATTTCAGGAGGAATCCTGGTATTTCTTGGAGGAGATGTGATATGTTTGGGAGAAATGTGCCATATCTGAAAGAAACTGTCCTCTTTTGGGGATAAAACACGTATTTGTGGGTGAAAAGGTCCTATTTGAAGGGGGAAAGCTGGTATTTCTTGGAGAAGATGTGATATGTTTGGGAGAAATGTGGCATTTCTGGAAGAAACTGTCCTCTTTTGGGGATAAGAGAGGTATTTGTGGGTGAAAAGGTCCTATTTGAAGGGGGAAAGCTGGTATTTCTTGGAGAAGATGTGATATATTTGGGAGAAATGTGGCATTTCTGGAAGAAACTGTCCTGTTTTGGGGATAAAAGAGGTATTTGTGGGTGAAAAGGTCCTATTTGAAGGGGGAAACCTGGTATTTCTTGGAGAAGATGTGATATATTTGGGAGAAATGTGGCATTTCTTGAAGAAACTGTCCTCTTTTGGGGATAAAACAGGTACTTGTGGGTGAAAAGGTCCTATTTGAAGGGGGAAAGCTGGTATTTCTTGGAGAAGATGTGATATATTTGGGAGAAATGTGGCATTTCTGGAAGAAACTGTCCTCTTTTGGGGATAAAAGAGGTATTTGAGGGTGAAAAGGTCCTATTTGAAGGGGGAAACCTGGTATTTCTTGGAGAAGATGTGATATATTTGGGAGAAATGTGGCATTTCTGGAAGAAACTGTCCTATTTTGGGGATAAAAGAGGTATTTGTGGGTGAAAAGGTCCTATTTGAAGTAGGAAACCTGTTTTTTCTTGGAGAAGATGTGATATATTTGGGAGAAATGTGGCCTTTCCGGAACAAACTGTCCTCTTTTGGGGATAAAAGAGGTATTTGTGGGTGAAAAGGTCCTATTTGAAGTGGGAACCCTGGCATTTCTTGGAGAAGATGTGATATATTTGGGAGAAATGTGGCATTTCTGGAAGAAACTGTCCTATTTTGGGGATAAAAGAGGTATTTGTGGGTGATAAGGTCCTATTTGAAGGGGGAAACCTGGTATTTCTTGGAGAAGAGGTGATATACATTTTGGAGAAATGTGGCATTTCTGGAAGAAACTGTCCTATATGGAGGATAAAAGAGGTATTTGTGGGTGAAAAGGTCCTATTTGAAGGCGGAAAGCTGGTATTTCTTGGAGAAGATGTGATATATTTAAGAGAAATGTGGCATTTCTGGAAGAAAATGTTCTATTTGGGGGGAGAAGGGTGGTATTTGTGGGAGAAAAGTTCCTATTTCAGGAGGAATCCTGGTATTTCTTGGAGGAGATGTGATATATTTGGGAGAAATGTGGCCTTTCTGGAAGAAACTGTCCTCTTTTGGGGATAAAAGAGGTATTTGTGGGTGAAAAGGTCCTATTTGAAGGGGGAAAGCTGGTATTTCTTGGAGAAGATGTGATCTATTTGGGAGAAATGTGGCATTTCTGGAAGAAAATGTCCAATTTGGGGGGAGAAGGCTGGTAGTTTTGGGTGATAAGGTCCTATTTCAGGAGGAATCCTGGCATTTCTTGGAGAAGATGTGATCTATTTGGGAGAAATGTGGCATTTCTGGAAGAAACTGTCCTCTTTTGGGGATAAAAGAGGTATTAGTGGTAGAAATGTTCCTATTTGAAGGGAGAAACCTGGTATTTCTTGGAGAAGATGTGATATATTTGGGAGCAATGTGGCATTTCTGGAAGAAACTGTCCTCTTTTGGGGATAAAAGAGGTATTTCATGGAGAAAAGGTCCTAATTCAAGGGGGAAACCTGGTATTTCTTGGAGGAGTTGTGATATATTTGGGAGAAATGTGGCCTTTCTGGAAGAAACTGTCGTATTTTGGGGATAAAAGAGGTATTTGTGGGAGAAAAGGTCCTATTTGAAGGGGGAAAGCTGGTATTTCTTGGAGAAGATGTGATCTATTTGGGAGAAATCTGGCATTCCTGGAAGAAACTGTCCTCTTTTGGGGATAAAAGAGGTTTTTTTAGGGAAAAGATCCTATTTGAAGGGGGAAAGCTGGTATTTCTTGGAGAAGATGTGATATATTTGGGAGAAATGTGGCATTTCTGGAAGAAACTGTCCTCTTATGGGGATAGAACTGGTATTTGTGGGTGAAAAGGTCCTATTTGAAGGGGGAAAGCTGGTATTTCTTGGAGAAGATGTGATATATTTGGGAGAAATGTGGCATGTCTGGAAGAAAATGTCCTATTTGGGGGGAGAAGGGTGGTATTTGTGGGAGAAAAGTTCCTATTTCAGGAGGAATCCTGGTATTTCTTGGAGGAGATGTGATATGTTTGGGAGAAATGTGGCCTTTCTGGAAGAAACTGTCCTCTTTAGGGGATAAAAGAGGTATTTGTGCGTGAAAAGGTCCTATTTCAAGCGGGAATCCTGGTATTTCTTGGAGAAGATGTGATCTATTTGGGAGAAATGTGGCATTTCTGGAAGAAACTGTCCTATTTTGGGGATGAAACAGGTATTTGTGGGAGAAAAGGTCCTATTTGAAGGGGGAAACGTGGTATTTCTTGGAGAAGATGTGATCTATTTGGGAGAAATATGGCATGTCTGGAAGAAACTGTCCTATTTTGGGGATAAAACAGCTATTTGTGGGTGAAAAGGTCCAATTTGAAGGGGGAAACCTGGTATTTCTTGGAGAAGAAGTAATATATTTGGGAGAAATGTGGCATTTCTGGAAGAAAGTGTCCTGTTTTGGGGATAAAACAGGTATTTGTGGGAGAAAAGGTCCTATTTGAAGGGGGAAACCTGGTATTTCTTGAAGGGGATGTGATATATTTGGGAGAAATGTGGCCTTTCTGGAAGAAACTGTCCTCTTTTGGGGATAAAAGAGGTATTTGTGGGTGAAAAGGTCCTATTTGAAGGGGGAAACCTGGTATTTCTTGGAGAAGATGTGATATATTTGGGAGAAATGTGGCATTTCTGGAAGAAACTGTCCTATTTGGGGGGAGAAGCCTGGTATTAGTGGGTGAAAATGTCCTATTAGAAGGGGGAAAGCTGGTATTTCTTGGAGAAGATGTGATATGTTTGGGAGAAATGTGGCCTTTTTGGAAGAAACTGTCCTATTTTTGGGGGAGAAGGCTGGTATTTGTGGGAGAAAAGGTCCTCTTTCAGGAGGAATCCTGGTATTTCTTGGAGAAGATGTGATCTATTTGGGAGAAATGTGGCATGTCTGGAAGAAACTGTCCTCTTTTGGGGATCAAACAGGTATTTGTGGGTGAAAAGGTCCTATTTGAAGGGGGAAAGCTGGTATTTCTTGGAGAAGATGTGATATATTTGGGAGAAATGAGGCATTTCTGGACGAAACTGTCCTCTTTTGGGGATAAAATAATTTTTTGTGGGTGAAAAGCTCCTATTTGAAGGGGGAAACCTGGTATTTCTTGGAGAAGATGTGATCTATTTGGGAGAAATGTGCCATTTCTGGAAGAAACTGTCCTATTTGGGGGGAGAAGTCTGGTATTTGAGGGAGAAAAGGTCCTCTTTCAGGAGGAATCCTGGTATTTCTTGGAGAAGATGTGATATATTTGGGAGAAATGTGGCATGTGTGGAAGAAACTGTCCTATTTGAGGGATAAAAGAGGTATTTGTGGGTGAAAAGGTCGTATTTGAAGGGGGAAACCTGGTATTTCTTGGAGAAGATGTGATCTATTTGGGAGAAATGTGGCATTTCTGTAAGAAACTGTCCTATTTGGGGGATAAAAGAATTTTTTGTGGGTGAAAATGTCCTATTTGAAGGGGGAAACCTGGTATTTCTTGGAGAAGATGTGTTATGTTTGGGAGAAATGTGGCCTTTCTGGCAGAAACTGTCCTATTTTGGGGATAAAAGTGGTATTTCTGGGTGATAAGGTCCTATTTGAAGGGGGAAACCTGGTATTTCTTGAAGAAGATGTGATATATTTGGGAGAAATGTGGCATGTCAGGAAGAAACTGTCCTATTTGGGGGGAGAAGGCTGGTATTTGAGGGAGAAAAGGTCCTCTGTCAGGAGGAATCCTGGTATTTCTTGGAGAAGATGTGATATACTTGGGAGAAATGTGGCATGTCTGGAAGAAACTGTCCTATTTGAGGGATAAAAAAGGTATTTGTGGGTGAAAAGGTCCTATTTGAAGGCGGAATCCTGGTATTTCTTGGAGAAGATGTGATATATTTGGGAGAAATGTGGCATTTCTGGAAGAAACTGTCCTATTTGGGGGATAATAGAATTTTTTGTGAATGAAAAGGTCCTATTTGAAGGGGGAAACGTGGTATTTCTTGGAGAAGATGTGATATGTTTGGGAGAAATGTGGCATTTCTGGAAGAAAATGCATATTTTGGGGATTAAAGTGGTATTTGTGGGTGATAAGGTCCTATTTGAAGGGGGAAACCTGGTATTTCTTGGAGAAAATGTGATCTATTTGGGAGAACTGTGGCATTTCTGGAAGAAACTGTCCTCTTTTGGGGATAAAATAGGTATTTGTGGGTGAAAAGTTCCTATTTGATGGGGGAAACGTGGCATTTCTTGGAGAAGATGTGATATATTTGGGAGAAATGTGGCATTTCTGGAAGAAACTGTCCTCTTTTGGGGATAAAAGAGTTATTTGTGGGTGAAAAGGTCCTATTTGAAGGGGGAAACGTGGTATTTCTTGGAGAAGATGTGATATATTTGGGAGAAATCTGGCATTCCTGGAAGAAACTGTCCTCTTTTGGGGATAAAAGAGGTTTTTTTGGGGAAAAGGTCCTATTTGAAGGGGGAAAGCTGGTTTTTCATGGAGAAGTTGTGATATATTTGGGAGAAATGTGGCATTTCTGGAAGAAACTGTCCTCTTATGGGGATAGAACAGGTATTTGTGGGTGAAAAGGTCCTATTTGAAGGGGGAAAGCTGGTATTTCTTGGAGAAGATGTGATATATTTGGGAGAAATGTGGCATGTCTGGAAGAAAATGTCCTATTTTGGGGGAGAAGGCTGGTATTTGTGGGAGAAAATGTCCTATTTCAGGAGGAATCCTGGTATTTCTTGGAGGAGATGTGATATGTTTGGGAGAAATGTGCCATATCTGAAAGAAACTGTCCTCTTTTGGGGATAAAACACGTATTTGTGGGTGAAAAGGTCCTATTTGAAGGGGGAAAGCTGGTATTTCTTGGAGAAGATGTGATATGTTTGGGAGAAATGTGGCATTTCTGGAAGAAACTGTCCTCTTTTGGGGATAAGAGAGGTATTTGTGGGTGAAAAGGTCCTATTTGAAGGGGGAAAGCTGGTATTTCTTGGAGAAGATGTGATATATTTGGGAGAAATGTGGCATTTCTGGAAGAAACTGTCCTGTTTTGGGGATAAAAGAGGTATTTGTGGGTGAAAAGGTCCTATTTGAAGGGGGAAACCTGGTATTTCTTGGAGAAGATGTGATATATTTGGGAGAAATGTGGCATTTCTTGAAGAAACTGTCCTCTTTTGGGGATAAAACAGGTACTTGTGGGTGAAAAGGTCCTATTTGAAGGGGGAAAGCTGGTATTTCTTGGAGAAGATGTGATATATTTGGGAGAAATGTGGCATTTCTGGAAGAAACTGTCCTCTTTTGGGGATAAAAGAGGTATTTGAGGGTGAAAAGGTCCTATTTGAAGGGGGAAACCTGGTATTTCTTGGAGAAGATGTGATATATTTGGGAGAAATGTGGCATTTCTGGAAGAAACTGTCCTATTTTGGGGATAAAAGAGGTATTTGTGGGTGAAAAGGTCCTATTTGAAGTAGGAAACCTGTTTTTTCTTGGAGAAGATGTGATATATTTGGGAGAAATGTGGCCTTTCCGGAACAAACTGTCCTCTTTTGGGGATAAAAGAGGTATTTGTGGGTGAAAAGGTCCTATTTGAAGTGGGAACCCTGGCATTTCTTGGAGAAGATGTGATATATTTGGGAGAAATGTGGCATTTCTGGAAGAAACTGTCCTATTTTGGGGATAAAAGAGGTATTTGTGGGTGATAAGGTCCTATTTGAAGGGGGAAACCTGGTATTTCTTGGAGAAGAGGTGATATACATTTTGGAGAAATGTGGCATTTCTGGAAGAAACTGTCCTATATGGAGGATAAAAGAGGTATTTGTGGGTGAAAAGGTCCTATTTGAAGGCGGAAAGCTGGTATTTCTTGGAGAAGATGTGATATATTTAAGAGAAATGTGGCATTTCTGGAAGAAAATGTTCTATTTGGGGGGAGAAGGGTGGTATTTGTGGGAGAAAAGTTCCTATTTCAGGAGGAATCCTGGTATTTCTTGGAGGAGATGTGATATATTTGGGAGAAATGTGGCCTTTCTGGAAGAAACTGTCCTCTTTTGGGGATAAAAGAGGTATTTGTGGGTGAAAAGGTCCTATTTGAAGGGGGAAAGCTGGTATTTCTTGGAGAAGATGTGATATGTTTGGGAGAAATATGGCATTTCTGGAAGAAACTGTCCTCTTTTGGGGATAAAAGAGGTATTTGTGGGTGAAAAGGTCCTATTTGAAGGGGGAAACCTGGTATTTCTTGGAGAAGATGTGATATATTTGGGAGAAATGTGGCATTTCTGGAAGAAAGTGTCCTGTTTTGGGGATAAAACAGGTATTTGTGGGAGAAAAGGTCCTATTTGAAGGGGGAAAGCTGGTATTTCTTGAAGGAGATGTGATATATTTGGGAGAAATGTGGCCTTTCTGGAAGAAACTGTCCTATTTTGGGGATAAAAGAGGTATTAGTGGGTGAAAAGGTCCTATTTCCAGGGGGAAACCTGGTATTTCTTGGAGAAGATGCGATATATTTGGGAGAAATCTGGCATTTCTGGAGGAAACTGTCCTATTTGGGGGAGAAGCCTGCTATTAGTGGGTGAAAAGGTCCGATTAGAAGGGGGAAAGCTGGTATTTCTTGGAGAAGATGTGATATATTTGGGAGAAATGTGGCCTTTCTGGAAGAAAATGTCCTATTTGGGGGGAGAAGGCTGGTACTTGTGGGAGAAAAGGTCCTCTTTCAGGAGGAATCCTGGTATTTCTTGGAGGAGATGTGATATATTTGGGAGAAATGTGGCATGTCTGGAAGAAACTGTCCTATTTTGGGGATAAAAGAGGTATTTGTGGGTAAAAAGGACCTATTTGAAGGGGGAAAGGTGGTATTTCTTGGAGAAGATTTGATATGTTTGGGAGAAATATGGCATTTCTGGAAGAAACTGTTCTATTATGGGGATAAAAGAGTTATTTGTGGGTGAAAAGGTCCTATTTGAAGGGGGAAACCTGGTATTTCTTGGAGAAGATGTGATCTATTTGGGAGAAATGTGGCCTTTCTGGAAGAAACTGTCCTATTTGGGGGATAAAACAGGTATTTGTGGGTGAAAAGGTCCTATTTGAAGGGGGAAACCTGGTATTTCTTGGAGAAGAGGTGATATATTTGGGAGAAATGTGGCATTTCTGGAAGAAACTGTCCTCTTTTGGGGATAAAAGAGGTATTTGAGGGTGAAAAGGTCCTATTTGAAGGGGGAAAGCTGGTATTTCTTGGAGAAGATGTGATATATTTGGGAGAAATGTGGCATGTCTGGAAGAAACTGTCCACTTTTGGGGATAAAAGAGGTATTTGTGGGTGAAAAGTTCCTATTTGAAGGGGGAAACCTGGTATTTCTTGGAGAAGAAGTGATATATTTGAGAGAAATCTGGCATTCCTGGAAATCCCCTTCACATAGGACCTTTTCAAGCACTAATACCTCTTTTTTCCCCAAAAGAGGACAGTTTCTTCCAGAAATGCCACATTTCTCCCAAATAGATCACATCTTCTCCAAGAAATGCCAGGATTCCTCCTGAAATAGGACCTTCTCACCCAAAACTACCAGCCTTCTCCCCCCAAATTGGACATTTTCTTCCAGAAAGGCCACATTTCTCCCAAATAGATCACATCTTCTCCAAGAAATACCAGCTTTCCCCCTTCAAATAGGACCTTTTCACCCACAAATACCTCTTTTATCCCCAAAACAGGACAGTTTCTTCCAGAAATGGCACATTTCTCCCAAATAGATCACATCTTCTCCAAGAAATACCAGCTTTCCCCCTTCAAATAGGACCTTTTCACCCACAAATACCTGTTTTATCCCCAAAAGAGGACAGTTTCTTCCAGAAAGGCCACATTTCTCACAAATTGATCACATCTTCTCCAAGAAATACCAGCTTTCCCCCTTCAAATAGGACCTTTTCTCCCACAAATACCTGTTTTATCCCCAAAAGAGGACAGTTTCTTCCAGACATGCCACATTTCTCCCAATTATATCACATCTTCTCCAAGAAATACCAGCTTTCCCCCTTCAAATAGGACTTTTTCACCCACAAATACCTCTTTTATCCCCAAAATAGGACAGTTTCTGCCAGAAATGCCACATTTCTCCCAAATAGATCACATCTTCTCCAAGAAATAACAGGGTTCGCCCTTCAAATACGACCTTATCACCCACAAATACCTCTTTTATCCCCAGAAGAGGACAGTTTCTTCCAGAAATGCCACATTTCTCCCAAATATATCACATCTTCTCCAAGAAATACCACGTTTCCCCCTTCAAATAGGACCTTTTCACCCACAAAATATTCTTTTATCCCCAAAAGAGGACAGTTTCTTCCAGACATGCCACATTTCTCCCAAATATATCACATCTTCTCCAAGAAATACCAGGATTCCTCCTGAAAGAGGACCTTTTCTCCCTCATATACCAGCCTTCTCCCCCCAAATAGGACAGTTTCTTCCTGACTTGCCACATTTCTCCAAAATATATCACATCTTCTCCAAGAAATACCAGGTTTCCCCCTTCAAATAGGACCTTATCACCCACAAATACCACTTTTATCCCCAAAATAGGACAGTTTCTGCCAGAAAGGCCACATTTCTCCCAAACATATCACATCTTCTCCAAGAAATACCACCTTTCCCCCTTCAAATAGGACCTTTTCACCCACAAAAAATTCTTTTATCCCCAAAATAGGACAGTTTCTTCAAGAAATGCCTGATTTCTCCCAAATATATCACATCTTCTCCAAGAAATACCAGCTTTCCCCCTTCAAATAGGACCTTTTCACCCACAAATACCTCTTTATCCCTCAAATAGGACAGTTTCTTCCAGACATGCCACATTTCTCCCAAATAGATCACATCTTCTCCAAGAAATACCAGGATTCCTCCTGAAAGAGGAACATTTCTCCCTCAAATACCAGCCTTATCCCCCCAAATAGGACAGTTTCTTCCTGACATGCCACATTTCTCCCAAACATATCACATCTTCTCCAAGAAATACCAGGTTTCCCCCTTCAAATAGGACCTTTTCACCCACAAATACCTCTTTTATCCCCAAAAGAGGACACTTTCTTCCAGACATGCCACATTTCTCCCAAATAGATCACATCTTCTCCAAGAAATACCAGGATTCCTCCTGAAATAGGAACTTTTCTCCAAGAAATACCACCCTTCTCCCCCCAAATAGGACATTTTCTTCCAGACATGCCACATTTCTCCCAAATATATCACATCTTCTCCAAGAAATACCAGGTTTTTCCCTGGAAATAGGACCTTTTCACCCACAAATACCTGTTCTATCCCCATAAGAGGACATTTTCTTCCAGAAATGCCACATTTCTCCCAAATATATCACATCTTCTCCAAGAAATACCAGGTTTCCCCCTTGAATTAGGACCTTTTCACCCACAAATACCTGTTTTATCCCCAAAAGAGGACAGTTTCTTACAGGAATGCCAGATTTCTCCCAAATATATCACATCTTCTCCAAGAAATACCAGGTTTCCCCCTTCAAATAGGACCTTTTCACCCACAAATACCTCTTTTATCCCCAAAATAGGACAGTTTTTTCCAGAAATGCCACATTTCTCCCAAATATATCACATCTTCTCCAAGAAATACCACGTTTCCCCCTTCAAATAGGACCTTTTCACCCACAAATACCTCTTTTATCCCCAAAAGAGGACAGTTTCTTCCGGAAAGGCCACATTTCTCCCAAATATATCACATCTTCTCCAAGAAATGCCAGGATTCCTCCTGAAAGAGGACCTTCTCACCCAAAACTACCAGCCTTCTCCCCCCAAATTGGACATTTTCTTCCAGAAAGGTCACATTTCTCCCAAATATATCACATCTTCTCCAAGAAATGCCAGGATTCCTCCTGAAATAGGACCTTCTCACCGAAAACTACCAGCCATCTCCCCCCAAATTGGACATTTTCTTCCAGAAATGCAACATTTCTCCCAAATACATCACAACTTCTCCATGAAATACCAGCTTTCCCCCTTCAAATAGGACCTTTTCTCCCACAAATACCTGTTTTATCCCCCAAATAGGACAGTTTCTGCCAGACATGCCACATTTCTCCCAAATAGATCACCTCTTCTCCAAGAAATACCACGTTTCCACCTTCAAATAGGACCTTTTCACCCACAAATACCTCTTTTATCCCCAAAAGAGGACAGTTTCTTCCGGAAAGGCCACATTTCTCCCAAATATATCACATCTTCTCCAAGAAATGCCAGGATTCCTCCTGATATAGGACCTTCTCACCCAAAACTGCCAGCCTTCTCCCCCCAAATTGTACATTTTCTTCCAGAAAGGTCACATTTCTCCCAAATATATCACATCTTCTCCAAGAAATACCAGGATTCCTCCTGAAATAGGACCTTCTCACCGAAAACTACCAGACTTCTCCCCCCAAATTGGACATTTTCTTCCAGAAATGCCACATTTCTCCCAAATAGATCACAAATTCTCCATGAAATACCAGGTTTCCCCCTTCAAATAGGACCTTTTCTCCCACAAATACCTGTTTTATTCCCCAAATAGGACAGTTTCTTCCAGACATGCCACATTTCTCCCAAATATATCACCTCTTCTCCAAGAAATACCAGCTTTCCCCCTTCAAATAGGACCTTTTCACCCACAAATACCTCTTTTATCTCCAAAATAGGACAGTTTCTTCCAGGAATGCCAGATTTCTCCCAAATAGATCACATCTTCTCCAAGAAATACCAGGTTTCCCCCTTCAAATAGGACCTTTTCACCCACAAATACCGGTTTTATCCCCCAAATAGGACAGTTTCTTCCAGACATGCCACACTTCTCCCAAATATATCACATCTTCTCCAAGAAATACCAGGGTTCCCCCTGCAAATAGGACCTTTTCACCCACAAATACCTCTTTTATCCACAAAATACGGCAGTTTCTTCCTGAAATGCCACATTTCTCCCAAATATATCACATCTTCTCCAAGAAATACCAGCTTTCCCCCTTCAAATAGGACCTTTTCACCCACAAATACCTGTTTTATCCCCAAAAGAGGACAGTTTCTTCCAGAAATGCCACATTTCTCCCAAATATACCGCATCTTCTCCAAGAAATACCTGCTTTCCCCCTTCAAATAGGACCTTTTCACCCACAAGTACCTGTTTTATCCCCAAAAGAGGACAGTTTCTTCCTGACATGCCACATTTCTCCCAAATATATCACATCTTCTCCAAGAAATACCAGGTTTCCCCCGTCAAATAGGACCTTTTCACCCACAAATACCTGTTTTATCCCCAAAAGAGGACAGTTTCTTCCAGACATGCCTCATTTCTCCCAAATAGATCACATCTTCTCCAAGAAATACCACGGTTACCCCTTCAAATAGGACCTTTTCACCCACAAATACCTCTTTTATCCCCAAAAGAGGACAGTTTCTTCCAGAAAAGCCACATTTCTCCCAAATATATCACATCTTCTCCAAGAAATACCAGGATTCCTCCTGAAATAGGACCTTCTCACCGAAAACTACCAGCCTTCTCCCCACAGATTGGACATCTTCTTCCAGACATGCCTCATTTCTCCCAAATATATCACATCTTCTCCAAGAAATACCAGCTTTCCCCCTTCAAATAGGACCTTTTCACCCACAAATACCTCTTTGATCCCCAAAAGAGGACATTTTCTTCCAGAAATGCCACATTTCTCCCAAACATATCTCATCTCCTCCAAGAAATACCAGGATTCCTCCTGAAATAGGAACTTTTCTCCCACAAATACCACCCTTCTCCCCCCAAATAGGACAGTTTCTTCCAGAAATGCCACATTTCTCCCAAATAGATCACATCTTCTCCAAGAAATACCAGGGTTTCCCCTTCAAATAGGACCTTTTCACCCACAAATACCTGTTATATCCCCAAAAGAGGACATTTTCTTCCCGAAATGCCACATTTCTCCCAAATATATCACATCTTCTCCAAGAAATACCAGGTTTCCCCCTTCAAATACGACCTTTTCAACCACAAATACCTCTTTTATCCCCAAAAGAGGACAGTTTCTTCCAGAAAGGCCACATTTCTCCCAAATATATCACAACTCCTCCAAGAAATACCAGGTTTCCCCCTTCAATTAGGACTTTTTCTCCATGAAATACCTCTTTTATCCCCAAAAGAGGACATTTTCTTCCAGAAATGCCACATTTCTCCCAAATATATATCATCTTCACCAAGAAATACCAGGGTTCCCCCTTCAAATAGGACCTTTTCAACCACTAATACCTCTTTTATCCCCAAAATAGGACAGTTTCTTCCAGAAATGCCACATTTCTCCCAAATAGATCACATCTTCTCCAAGAAATGCCAGGATTCCTCCTGAAATAGGACCTTCTCACCCAAAAATACCAGCCTTCTCCCCCCAAATTGGACATTTTCTTCCAGAAATGCCTCATTTCTCCCAAATATATCACATCTTCTCCAAGAAATACCAGCTTTACCCCTTCAAATAGGACCTTTTCAACCACTAATAGCTCTTGTATCCCCAAAAGAGGACAGTTTCTTCCAGAAATGCCACATTTCTCCCAATTATATCACATCTTCTCCAAGAAATACCAGCTTTCCCCATTCAAATAGGACCTTTTCACCCACAAATACCTCTTTTATCCCCAAAAGAGGACAGTTTCTTCCAGAAATGCCACATTTCTCCCAAATAGATCACATCTTCTCCAAGAAATACCAGTTTTCCCCCTTCAAATAGGACCTTTTCTCCCACAAATACCTGTTTGATCCCCAAAAGAGGACAGTTTCTTCCAGACATGCCACATTTCTCCCAAACATATCACATCTTCTCCAAGAAATACCAGGTATTCCCCTTCAATTAGGACCTTTTCACCCACTAATACCTCTTTTATCCCCAAAAGAGGACAGTTTCTTCCAGAAATGCCACATTTCTCCCAAACATATCGCATCTCCTCCAAGAAATACCAGGATTCCTTCTGAAATATGACCTTTTCTCCCACAAGTACCAGCCTTCTCCCCCCAAATAGGACATTTTCTTCCAGACATGCCACATTTCTCCCAAATAGATCACATCTTCTCCAAGAAATACCAGGTTTCCCCCTTCAAATAGGAACTTTTCACCCACACATACCTTTTTATACCCAAAAGAGGACAGTTTCTTCCGGACATGCCACATTTCTACCAAATATATCATATCTTCTCCAAGAAATACCAGGTTTCCCCCTTCAAATAGGACCTTTTCACCCACAAATACCTCTTTTATCCCCAAAAGAGGACAGTTTCTTCCAGAAATGCCACATTTCTCCCAAATAGATCACATCTTCTCCAAGAAATACCAGGTTTCCCCCTTCAAATAGGACCTTTTCACCCACAAATACCTGTTTTATCCCCAAAAGAGGACAGTTTCTTCCAGAAAGGCCACATTTCTCCCAAATATATCACATCTTCTCCAAGAAATACCAGGATTCCTCCTGAAATAGGACCTTCTCACCCACAACTACCAGCCTTCTCCCCACAAATTGGACATTTTCATCCAGACATGCCTCATTTCTCCCAAATATATCACAACTCCTCCAAGAAATACCAGGTTTCCCCCTTCAAATAGGACCTTTTCACCCACACATACCTCTTTTATCCCCAAAAGAGGACAGTTTCTTCCAGAAATGCCACATTTCTCCCAAATAGATCACATCTTCTCCAAGAAATACCAGCTTTCCTCCTTGAATTAGGACCTTTTCTCCATGAAATACCTTTTATCCCCAAAAGAGGACATTTTCTTCCAGAAATGCCACATTTCTCCCAAATAGATCACATCTTCTCCAAGAAATACCAGGTTTCCCCCTGGAAATAGGACCTTTTCAACCACTAATACCTCTTTTATCCCCAAAAGAGGACAGTTTCTTCCTGACATGCCACATTTCTCCCAAATAGATCACATCTTCTCCAAGAAATAGCAGGATTCCTCCTGAAATAGGACCTTCTCACCCAAAACTACCAGCCTTCTCCCCCCAAATTGGACATTTTCTTCCAGAAATGCCACATTTCTCCCAAATAGATCACATCTTCTCCAAGAAATACCAGGTTTCCCCCTTCAAATAGGACCTTTTCACCCACAAATACCTGTTTTATCCCCAAAAGAGGACAGTTTCTTCCAGAAAGGCCACATTTCTCCCAAATAGATCACATCTTCTCCAAGAAATACCAGCTTTCCCCCTTCAAATAGGACCTTTTCACCCACAAATGCCTCTTTTATCCCCAAAAGAGGACAGTTTCTTCCAGAAAGGCCACATTTCTCCCAAACATATCACATCTCCTCCAAGAAATGCCAGGATTCCTCCTGAAATAGGACCTTTTCTCCCACAAGTACCAGCCTTCTCCCCCGAAATAGGACATTTTCTTCCAGAAATGCCACATTTCTCCCAAATATATCACATCTTCTCCAAGAAATACCACGTTTCCCCCTTCAAATAGGACCTTTTCAACCACTAATAGCTCTTGTATCCCCAAAAGAGGACAGTTTCTTCCAGAAATGCCACATTTCTCCCAAATAGATCACATCTTCTCCAAGAAATGCCAGGATTCCTCCTGAAAGAGGACCTTCTCACCCAAAACTACCAGCCTTCTCCCCCCAAATTGGACATTTTCTTCCAGAAAGGCCACATTTCTCCCAAATATATCACATCTTCTCCAAGAAATACCAGGATTCCTCCTGAAATAGGACTTTCTCACCGAAAACTACCAGCCTTCTCCCCCCAAATTGGACATTTTCTTCCAGAAATGCCTCATTTCTCCCAAATATATCACAACTTCTCCATGAAATACCAGCTTTCCCCCTTCAAATAGGACCTTTTCCCCCGCAAATACCTGTTTTATCCCCCAAATAGGACAGTTTCTTCCAGACATGCCACATTTCTCCAAAATATATCACAACTCCTCCAAGAAATACCAGGTTTCCCCCTTCAAATAGGACCTTTTCACCCACAAATACCTCTTTTATCCCCAAAAGAGGACAGTTTCTTCCAGAAATGCCACATTTCTCCCAAATATATCACATCCTCTCCAAGAAATACCAGCTTTCCCCCTTCAAATAGGACCTTTTCACCCACAAATACCTCTTTCATCCCCAAAAGAGGACAGTTTCTTCCAGACATGCCACATTTCTCCCAAATAGATTACAACTCCTCCAAGAAATACCAGGGTTCCCCCTGCAAATAGGACCTTTTCACCCACAAATACCTCTTTTATCCCCAAAAGAGGACATTTTCTTCCAGAAATGCCACATTTCTCCCAAATAGATCACATCTTCTCCAAGAAATACCAGGGTTCCCCCTGCAAATAGGACCTTTTCACCCACAAATACCTCTTTTATCCCAAAAGAGGACAGTTTCTTCCAGAAATGCCACATTTCTCCCAAATATATCACATCTTCTCCAAGAAATACCAGGATTCCTCCTGAAATAGGACCTTCTCACCCACAACTACCAGCCTTCTCCCCACAAATTGGACATTTTCTTCCAGACATGCCTCATTTCTCCCAAATATATCACATCTTCTCCAAGAAATACCAGGATTCCTCCTGAAATAGGACCTTCTCACCCACAACTACCAGCCTTCTCCCCACAAATTGGACATTTTCTTCCAGACATGCCTCATTTCTCCCAAATATATCACATCTTCTCCAAGAAATACCAGGTTTCCCCCTTCAAATAGGACCTTTTCACCCACACATACCTCTTTTATCCCCAAAAGAAGACAGTTTCTTCCAGAAAGGCCACATTTCTCCCAAATATATCACATCTTCTCCAAGAAAGACCACGTTTCCCCCTTGAATTAGGACCTTTTCTCCATGAAATACATTTTATCCCCAAAAGAGGACATTTTCTTCCAGAAATGCCACATTTCTCCCAAATATATCACATCCTCTCCAAGAAATACCAGGTTTCCCCCTGGAAATAGGACCTTTTCAACCACTAATACCTCTTTTATCCCCAAAAGAGGACAGTTTATTCCGGAAAGGCCACATTTCTCCCAAATATATCACATCTTCTCCAAGAAATAGCAAGATTCCTCCTGAAATAGGACCTTCTCACCCAAAACTACCAGCCTTCTCCCCCCAAATTGGACATTTTCTTCCAGAAAGGCCACATTTCTCCCAAATAGATCACATCTTCTCCAAGAAATACCAGGTTTCCCCCTTCAAATAGGACCTTTTCACCCACAAATACCTGTTTTTTCCCCAAAAGAGGACAGTTTCTTCCAGAAATGCCACATTTCTCCCAAATAGATCACATCTTCTCCAAGAAATACCAGGTTTCCCCCTTCAATTAGGACCTTTTCACCCACAAATGCCTCTTTTATCCCCAAAAGAGGACAGTTTCTTCCAGAAAGGCCACATTTCTCCCAAACATATCACATCTCCTCCAAGAAATACCAGGATTCCTCCTGAAATAGGAGCTTTTCTCCCACAAGTACTAGCCTTCTCCCCCGAAATAGGACATTTTCTTCCAGACATGCCACATTTCTCCCAAATAGATCACATCTTCTCCAAGAAATACCAGGTTTTCCCCTTCAAATAGGACCTTTTCACCCACACATACCTCTTTTATCCCCATAAGAGGACATTTTCTTCCAGAAATGAAACATTTCTCCCAAATAGATCACATCTCCTCCAAGAAATACCAGCTTTCCCCCTTCAAATAGGACCTTTTCACCCACAAATACCTCTTTGATCCCCAGAAGAGGACAGTTTCTTCCACACATGCCACATTTCTCCCAAATATATATCATCTTCTCCAAGAAATACCAGCTTTCCCCCTTCAAATAGGACCTTTTCACCCACAAATACCTGTTTTATATCCCAAATAGGACAGTTTCTTCCAGAAATGCCACATTTCTCCCAAATATATCACATCTTCTCCAAGAAATACCAGGATTCCTCCTGAAATAGGACCTTCTCACCCACAACTACCTCTTTTATCCCCAAAAGAGGACAGTTTCTTCCAGAAAGGCCACATTTCTCCCAAATATATCACATCTTCTCCAAGAAATACCAGGATTCCTCCTGAAATAGGACCTTCTCACCCACAACTACCAGCCTTCTCCCCACAAATTGGACATTTTCTTCCAGAAAGGCCACATTTCTCCCAAATATATCACATCTTCTCCAAGAAATACCAGGTTTCCCCCTTCAAATAGGACCTTTTCACACACACATACCTCTTTTATCCCCAAAAGAAGACAGTTTCTTCCAGAAAGGCCACATTTCTCCCAAATATATCACATCTTCTCCAAGAAAGACCACGTTTCCCCCTTGAATTAGGACCTTTTCTCCATGAAATACCTTTTATCCCCAAATTGGGACAGTTTCTTCCAGAAATGCCACATTTCTCCCAAATATATCACATCTTCTCCAAGAAATACCAGGTTTCCCCCTGGAAATAGGACCTTTTCAACCACTAATACCTCTTTTATCCCCAAAAGAGGACAGTTTCTTCCGGAAAGGCCACATTTCTCCCAAATATATCACATCTTCTCCAAGAAATAGCAAGATTCCTCCTGAAATAGGACCTTCTCACCCAAAACTACCAGCCTTCTCCCCCCAAATTGGACATTTTCTTCCAGAAATGCCAGATTTCTCCCAAATAGATCACATCTTCTCCAAGAAATACCAGGTTTCCCCCTTCAAATAGGACCTTTTCACCCACAAATACCTGTTTTATCCCCAAAAGAGGACAGTTTCTTCCAGAAATGCCACATTTCTCCCAAATAGATCACATCTTCTCCAAGAAATACCAGGTTTCCCCCTTCAAATAGGACCTTTTCACCCACAAATGCCTCTTTTATCCCCAAAAGAGGACAGTTTCTTCCAGAAAGGCCACATTTCTCCCAAACATATCACATCTCCTCCAAGAAATGCCAGGATTCCTCCTGAAATAGGACCTTTTCTCCCACAAGTACCAGCCTTCTCCCCCGAAATAGGACATTTTCTTCCAGAAATGCCACATTTCTCCCAAATATATCACATCTTCTCCAAGAAATACCACGTTTCCCCCTTCAAATAGGATCTTTTCAACCACTAATAGCTCTTGTATCCCCAAAAGAGGACAGTTTCTTCCAGAAATGCCACATTTCTCCCAAATAGATCACATCTTCTCCAAGAAATGCCAGGATTCCTCCTGAAAGAGGACCTTCTCACCCAAAACTACCAGCCTTCTCCCCCCAAATTGGACATTTTCTTCCAGAAAGGCCACATTTCTCCCAAATATATCACATCTTCTGCAAGAAATACCAGGATTCCTCCTGAAATAGGACCTTCTCACCGAAAACTACCTGCCTTCTCCCCCCAAATTGGACATTTTCTTCCAGAAATGCCTCATTTCTCCCAAATATATCACAACTTCTCCATGAAATACCAGCTTTCCCCCGTCAAATAGGACCTTTTCTCCCGCAAATACCTGTTTTATCCCCCAAATAGGACATTTTCTTCCAGACATGCCACATTTCTCCCAAATATATCACCTCTTCTCCAAGAAATACCAGGGTTCCCCCTTCAAATAGGACCTTTTCACCCACAAATACCTCTTTTATCCCCAAAAGAGGAGAGTTCCTTCCAGAAATGCCACATTTCTCCCAAATATATCTCATCCTCTCCAAGAAATACCAGCTTTCCTCCTTCAAATAGGACCTTTTCACCCACAAATACCTCTTTTATCCCCAAAAGAGGACAGTTTCTTCCAGAAAGGCCACATTTCTCCCAAATAGATCACATCTTCTCCAAGAAATACCAGCTTTCCCCCTTCAAATAGGACCTTTTCACCCACAAATACCTCTTTTATCCCCAAAAGAAGACTGTTTCTTCCGGAAATGCCACATTTCTCCCAAATAGATCACATCTTCTCCAAGAAATACCAGGTTTCCCCCTTCAAATAGGACCTTTTCTCCCACAAATACCTGTTTTATCCCCAAAAGAGGACAGTTTCTTCCAGACATGCCACATTTCTCCCAAATATATCACATCTTCTCCAAGAAATACCAGGTTTTCCCCTTCAAATAGGACCTTTTCACCCACAAATACCTCTTTTATCCCCAAAAGAGGACAGTTTCTTCCAGAAATGCCACATTTCTCCCAAACATATCACAGCTCCTCCAAGAAATACCAGGATTCCTCCTGAAAGAGGACCTTTTCTCCCACAAGTACCAGCCTTCTCCCCCCAAATAGGACATTTTCTTCCAGAAATGCCACATTTCTCCCAAATATATCACATCTTCTCCAAGAAATACCAGGTTTTCCCCTTCAAATAGGACCTTTTCACCCACAAATACCTCTTTTATCCCCAAAAGAGGACAGTTTCTTCCGGAAATGCCACATTTCTCCCAAATAGATCACATCTTCTCCAAGAAATACCAGGTTTCCCCCTTCAAATAGGACCTTTTCACCCACTAATACCTCTTTTATCCCCAAAAGAGGACAGTTTCTTCCAGAATGGCCACATTTCTCCCAAATATATCACATCTTCTCCAAGAAATACCAGGTTTTCCCCTTCAAATAGGACCTTTTCACCCACAAATACCTCTTTTATCCCCAAAAGAGGACAGTTTCTTCCAGAAATGCCACATTTCTCCCAAACATATCACAACTCCTCCAAGAAATACCAGGATTCCTCCTGAAATAGGACCTTTTCTCCCACAAGTACCAGCCTTCTCCCCCCAAATAGGACATTTTCTTCCAGAAATGCCACATTTCTCCCAAATATATCACATCTTCTCCAAGAAATACCAGGTTTCCCCCTTCAAATAGGAACTTTTCACCCACACATACCTCTTTTATACCCAAAAGAGGACATTTTCTTCCTGAAAGGCCACATTTCTCCCAAATATATCACATCTTCTCCAAGAAATACCAGGTTTCCTCCTGAAATAGGACCTTCTCACCGAAAACTACCAGCCTTCTCCCCCCAAATTGGACATTTTCTTCCAGAAATGCCTCATTTCTCCCAAATAAATCACAACTTCTCCATGAAATACCAGCTTTCCCCCTTCAAATAGGACCTTTTCTCCCGCAAATACCTGTTTTATCCCCCAAATAGGACAGTTTCTTCCAGACATGCCACATTTCTCCAAAATATATCACAACTCCTCCAAGAAATTCCAGGTTTCCCCCTTCAAATAGGACCTTTTCACCCACAAATACCTCTTTTATCCCCAAAAGAGGACAGTTTCTTCCAGAAATGCCACATTTCTCCCAAATATATCACATCCTCTCCAAGAAATACCAGCTTTCCCCCTTCAAATAGGACCTTTTCACCCACAAATACCTCTTTTATCCCCAAAAGAGGACAGTTTCTTCCAGAAATGCCACATTTCTCCCAAATAGATCACATCTTCTCCAAGAAATACCAGGTTTCCCCCTTCAAATAGGAACTTTTCACCCACACATACCTCTTTTATCCCCAAAAGAGGACAGTTTCTTCCAGACATGCCACATTTCTCCCAAATAGATCACATCTTCTCCAAGAAATACCAGGGTTCCCCCTGCAAATAGGACCTTTTCACCCACAAATACCTCTTTTATCCCCAAAAGAGGACAGTTTATTCCAGAAATGCCACATTTCTCCCAAATATATCACATCTTCTCCAAGAAATACCTGCTTTCCCCCTTCAAATAGGAACTTTTCACCCACAAATACCTCTTTTATCCCCAAAAGAGGACAGTTTCTTCCAGAAAGGCCACATTTCTCCCAAATATATCACATCTTCTCCAAGAAATACCAGGATTCCTCCTGAAATAGGACCTTCTCACCCACAACTACCAGCCTTCTCCCCACAAATTGGACATTTTCTTCCAGACATGCCACATTTCTCCCAAATATATCACATCTTCTCCAAGAAATACCAGGATTCCTCCTGAAATAGGACCTTCTCACCCACAACTACCAGCCTTCTCCCCACAAATTGGACATTTTCTTCCAGACATGCCTCATTTCTCCCAAATATATCACATCTTCTCCAAGAAATACCAGGTTTCCCCCTTCAAATAGGACCTTTTCACCCACACATACCTCTTTTATCCCCAAAAGAAGACAGTTTCTTCCAGAAAGGCCACATTTCTCCCAAATATATCACATCATCTCCAAGAAAGACCACGTTTCCCCCTTGAATTAGGACCTTTTCTCCATGAAATACCTTTTATCCCCAAAAGAGGACATTTTCTTCCAGAAATGCCACATTTCTCCCAAATATATCACATCTTCTCCAAGAAATACCAGGTTTCCCCCTGGAAATAGGACCTTTTCAACCACTAATACCTCTTTTATCCCCAAAAGAGGACAGTTTCTTCCGGAAAGGCCACATTTCTCCCAAATATATCACATCTTCTCCAAGAAGTAGCAAGATTCCTCCTGAAATAGGACCTACTCACCCACAACTACCAGCCTTCTCCCCCCAAATTGCACATTTTCTTCCAGAAATGCCACATTTCTCCCAAATATATCACATCTTCTCCAAGAAATACCAGCTTTCCCCCTTCAAATAGGACCTTTTCACCCACAAATACCTCTTTGATCCCCAAAAGAGGACAGTTTCTCCCAGAAATGCCACATTTCTCCCAAATAGATCACATCTTCTCCAAGAAATACCAGGTTTCCCCCTTCAAATAGGACCTTTTCACCCACAAATGCCTCTTTTATCCCCAAAAGAGGACAGTTTCTTCCAGAAAGGCCACATTTCTCCCGAACATATCACATCTCCTCCAAGAAATACCAGGATTCCTCCTGAAATAGGACCTTTTCTCCCACAAGTACCAGCCTTCTCCCCCGAAATAGGACATTTTCTTCCATACATGCCACATTTCTCCCAAATATATCACATCTTCTCCAAGAAATACCAGGTTTTCCCCTTCAAATAGGACCTTTTCACCCACACATACCTCTTTTATTCCCATAAGAGGACATTTTCTTCCAGAAATGCCACATTTCTCCCAAATAGATCACATCTTCTCCAAGAAATACCTGGGTTCCCCCTTCAAATAGGACCTTTTCACCCACAAATACCTCTTTTATCCCCAAAATAGGACAGTTTCTTCCAGAAATGCCACATTTCTCCCAAATATATATCATCTTCTCCAAGAAATACCAGCTTTCCCCCTTCAAATAGGACCTTTTCACCCACAAATACCTCTTTTATCCCCAAAAGAGGACAGTTTCTTCCAGAAATACCAGATTTCTCCCAAATATATCACATCTTCTCCAAGAAATACCAGCTTTCCCCCTTCAAATAGGACCTTTTCACCCACAAATACCTCTTTGATCCCCAGAAGAGGACATTTTCTTCCAGAAATGCCACATTTCTCCCAAATATATCACATCTTCTCCAAGAAATGCCAGGATTCCTCCTGAAATAGGACCTTCTCACCCAAAACTACCAGCCTTCTCCCCCCAAATTGGACTTTTTCTTCCAGACATGCCACATTTCTCCCAAATAGATCACATCTTCTCCAAGAAATACCACGTTTCCCCCTACAAATAGGACCTTTTCTCCCACAAATACCTGTTTTATCCCCTAAAAGAGGACAGTTTCTTCCAGAAATGCCACATTTCTCCCAAATATATCACATCTTCTCCAAGAAATACCAGGTTTTCCCCTTGAATTAGGACCTTTTCACCATGAAATACCTCTTTTATCCCCAAAAGAGGACATTTTCTTCCAGAAATGCCACATTTCTCCCAAATATATCACATCTTCTCCAAGAAATACCAGGTTTCCCCCTTCAAATCGGACCTTTTCACCCACAAATACCTCTTTGATCCCCAGAAGAGGACATTTTCTTCCAGAAATGCCACATTTCTCCCAAATATATCACATCTCCTCCAAGAAATGCCAGGATTCCTCCTGAAATAGGACCTTCTCACCCAAAACTACCAGCCTTCTCCCCCAAAATTGGACATTTTCTTCCAGAAAGGCCACATTTCTCCCAAATAGATCACATCTTCTCCAAGAAATACCAGCTTTCCCCCTTCAAATAGGACCTTTTCACCCACAAATACCTGTTTTATCCCCAAAAGAGGACAGTTTCACCAGAAATGCCACATTTCTCCCAAATATACCACATCTTCTCCAAGAAATACCACGTTTCCCCCTTCAAATAGGACCTTTTCACCCACAAATACCTGTTTTATCCCCAAAAGAGGACAGTTTCTTCCAGAAAGGCCACATTTCTCCCAAATATATCACATCTTCTCCAAGAAATACCACGTTTCCCCCTTCAAATAGGACCTTTTCACCCACAAATACCTCTTTTATCCCTCAAATTGGACATATTCTTCCAGAAATGCCGGATTTCTCCCAAATATATCACATCTTCTCCAAGAAATACCACGTTTCCCCCTTCAAATAGGAAATTTTCACCCACAAATACCTGTTTTATCCCCAAAATAGGACAGTTTCTTCCAGAAATGCCACATTTCTCCCAAATAGATCACATCTTCTCCAAGAAATACCAGGTTTCCCCCTTCAAATAGGACCTTTTCACCCACAAATACCTCTTTTATCCCCAAAAGAGGACAGTTTCTTCCAGAAATGCCACATTTCTCCCAAACATATCACATCTCCTCCTAGAAATACCAGGATTCCTCCTGAAATAGGACCTTTTCTCCCACAAATACCAGCCTTCTCCCCAAAATAGGACATTTTCTTACAGACATGCCACATATCACCCAAATATATCACATCTTCTCCAAGAAATACCAGGTTTCTCCCTTCAAATAGGACCTTTTCACCCACAAATACCTCTTTTATCCCCAGAATAGAACAGTTTCTTCCAGAAATGCCACATTTCACCCAAACATATCACATCTTCTCCAAGAAATTCCAGGATACCCTCTTCAAATAGGACCTTCTCACCCACAAGTACCTGTTTTATCCCCAAAGAGGACATTTTCTTCCAGAAATGCCACATTTCTCCCAAATAGATCACATCTCCTCCAAGAAATACCACGGTTCCCCCTTCAAATAGGACCTTTTCACCCACAAATACCTGTTTTATCCCCAAAAGAGGACAGTTTCTTCCAGACATGCCACATTTCTCCCAAATATATCACATCTTCTCCAAGAAATACCACCTTTCCCCCTTCAAATAGGACCTTTTCACCCACAAATACCTGTTTTATCCCCAAAATAGGACAGTTTCTTCCAGAAAGGCCACATTTCTCCCAAATATATCACATCTTCTCCAAGAAATACCAGGATTCCTCCTGAAATAGGACCTTTTCACCCACAAATACCTCTTTTATCCCTCAAATAGGACATTTTCTTCCAGAAAGGCCACATTTCTCCCAAATAGATCACATCTTCTCCAAGAAATACCAGGATTCCTCCTGAAATAGGACCTTTTCTCACACAAATACCAGCCTTCTCCCCCCAAATAGGACAGTTTCTTCCAGAAATGCCACATTTCTCCCAAATATATCACCTCTTTTCCAAGAAATACCAGCTTTCCCCCTTCAAATAGGACCTTTTCACCCACAAATACCTCTTTTATCCCCAAAAGAGGACATTTTCGTCCTGACATGCCACATTTCTCCCAAATAGATCACATCTTCTCCAAGAAATATCAGGTTTCCCCCTTCAAATAGGACCTTTTCACCCACAAATACCTCTTTTATCCCCAAAGGAGGACAGTTTCTTCCAGAAATGGCACATTTCTCCCAAATATATCACATCTTCTCCCACAAATACCAGGTTTCCCCCTTCAAATAATACCTTTTCACCCACAAATACCTCTTTTATCCCCAAAAGAGGACAGTTTCTTCCAGAAAGGCCACATTTCTCCCAAATAGATCACATCTTCTCCAAGAAATACCAGGTTTCCCCCTTCAAATAGGACCTTTTCACCCACAAATACCTCTTTTATCCCCAAAAGATGACAGTTTCTTCCAGAATTGCCACATTTCTCCCAAATATATCACATCTTCTCCAAGAAATACCAGCTTTCCCCCTTCAAATAGGACCTTTTCACCCACACATCCCTCTTTTATCCCCAAAATAGGACAGTTTCTTTCAGAAATGCCACATTTCTCCCAAATATATCACATCTTCTCCAAGAAATACCAGCTTTCCCCCTTCAAATAGGACCTTTTCACCCACAAATACCTGTTTTATATCCCAAATAGGACAGTTTCTTCCAGAAATGCCACATTTCTCCCAAATAGATCACATCTTCTCCAAGAAATACCAGGATTCCTCCTTCAAATAGGACATTCTCACCCACAACTACCAGCCTTCTCCCCACAAATTGGACATTTTCTTCTAGAAATGCCTCATTTCTCCCAAATATTTCACCTCTTCTCCAAGAAATACCAGGGTTCCCCCTTCAAATAGGACCTTTTCACCCACAAATACCTCTTTGATCCCCAGAAGAGGATATTTTCTTCCAGAAATGCCACATTTCTCCCAAATATATCACATCTTCTCCAAGAAATGCCAGGATTCCTCCTGAAATAGGACCTTCTCACCCAAAACTACCAGCCTTCTCCCCCCAAATTGGACTTTTTCTTCCAGACATGCCACATTTCTCCCAAATAGATCACATCTTCTCCAAGAAATACCACGTTTCCCCCTACAAATAGGAAATTTTCACCCACAAATACCTGTTTTATCCCCCAAAAGAGGACAGTTTCTTCCAGACATGCCATATTTCTCCCAAATATATCACATCTTCTCCAAGAAATACCAGGTTTTCCCCTTGAATTAGGACCTTTTCTCCATGAAATACCTCTTTTATCCCCAAAAGAGGACATTTTCTTCCAGAAATGCCACATTTCTCCCAAATATATCACATCTTCTCCAAGAAATACCACGTTTCCCCCTTCAAATAGGACCTTTTCACCCACAAATACCTCTTTTATCCCCAAAAGAGGACAGTTTCTTCCAGAAAGGCCACATTTCTCCCAAATATATCACATCTCCTCCAAGAAATGCCAGGATTCCTCCTGAAATAGGACCTTCTCACCCAAAACTACCAGCCTTCTCCCCCAAAATTGGACATTTTCTTCCAGAAATGCCACATTTCTCCCAAATAGATCACATCTTCTCCAAGAAATACCAGCTTTCCCCCTTCAAATAGGACCTTTTCACCCACAAATACCTGTTTTATCCCCAAAAGAGGACAGTTTCTTCCAGAAATGCCACATTTCTCCCAAATATATCACATCTTCTCCAAGAAATACCACGTTTCCCCCTTCAAATAGGACCTTTTCACCCACAAATACCTCTTTTATCCCCAAAATTGGACATATTCTTCCAGAAATGCCGGATTTCTCCCAAGTATATCACATCTTCTCCAAGAAATACCACGTTTCCCCCTTCAAATAGGAAATTTTCACCCACAAATACCTGTTTTATGCCCAAAAGAGGACAGTTTCTTCCAGAAATGCCAGATTTCTCCCAAATACATCACATCTTCTCCAAGAAATACCAGGGTTCCCCCTTCAAATAGGACCTTTTCACCCACAAATACCTCTTTGATCCCCAAAAGAGGACAGTTTCTTCCAGAAATGCCACATTTCTCCCAAACATATCACATCTCCTCCAAGAAATACCAGGATTCCTCCTGAAATAGGACCTTTTCTCCCACAAATACCAGCCTTCTCCCCAAAATAGGACATTTTCTTCCAGACATGCCACATATCACCCAAATATATCACATCTTCTCCATGAAATACCAGGTTTCTCCCTTCAAATAGGACCTTTTCACCCACAAAATACCTCTTTTATCCCCAGAATAGAACAGTTTCTTCCAGAAATGCCACATTTCACCCAAACATATCACATCTTCTCCAAGAAATTCCAGGATACCCCTTTCAAATAGGACCTTCTCACCCACAAGTACCTCTTTTATCCCCAAAGAGGACATTTTCTTCCAGAAATGCCACATTTCTCCCAAATAGATCACATCTCCTCCAAGAAATACCACGGTTCCCCCTTCAAATAGGACCTTTTCTCCCAGAAATACCTCTTTTATCCCCAAAAGAGGACAGTTTCTTCCAGACATGCCACATTTCTCCCAAATATATCACATCTTCTCCAAGAAATACCACGTTTCCCCCTTCAAATAGGAACTTTTCACCCAGAAATACCTCTTTTATCCCCAAAATAGGACAGTTTCTTCCTGAAAGGCCACATTTCTCCCAAATATATCACATCTTCTCCAAGAAATACCAGGATTCCTCCTGAAATAGGACCTTTTCACCCACAAATACCTCTTTTATCCCTCAAATAGGACAGTTTCTTCCAGAAATGCCACATTTCTCCCAAATAGATCACATCTTCTCCAAGAAATACCAGGATTCCTCCTGAAATAGGACCTTTTCTCACACAAATACCAGCCTTCTCCCCCCAAATAGGACATTTTCTTTCAGACATGCCACATTTCTCCCAAATATATCACCTCTTCTCCAAGAAATACCACGTTTCCCCCTTCAAATAGGACCTTTTCACCCACAAATACCTCTTTTATCCCCAAAAGAGGACATTTTCTTCCAGAAATGCCACATTTCTCCCAAATATATCACATCTTCTCCCACAAATACCAGGTTTCCCCCTTCAAATAATACCTTTTCACCCACAAATACCTCTTTTATCCCCAAAAGAGGACAGTTTCTTCCAGAAAGGCCACATTTCTCCCAAATAGATCACATCTTCTCCAAGAAATACCAGGTTTCCCCCTTCAAATAGGACCTTTTCACCCACAAATACCTCTTTTATCCCCAAAAGATGACAGTTTCTTCCAGAATTGCCACATTTCTCCCAAATATATCACATCTTCTCCAAGAAATACCAGCTTTCCCCCTTCAAATAGGACCTTTTCACCCACACATCCCTCTTTTATCCCCAAAATAGGACAGTTTCTTCCTGACATGCCACATTTCTCCCAAATAGATCACATCTTCTCCAAGAAATACCAGGTTTCCCTCTTCTAATAGGACCTTTTCACCCACAAATACCTCTTTTATCCCCAAAATAGGACAGTTTCTTCCAGAAAGGCCACATTTCTCCCAAATATATCACATCTTCTCCAAGAAATACCAGGTTTCCCCCTGGAAATAGGACCTTTTCACCCACAAATACCTCTTTTATCCCCAAAATAGGACAGTTTCTTCCTGACATGCCACATTTCTCCCAAATAGATCACATCTTCTCCAAGAAATACCAGGTTTCCCTCTTCAAATAGGACCTTATCAACCACAAATACCTCTTTTATCCCCAAAAGAGGACAGTTTCTTCCAGAAATGCCACATTTCTCCCAAATATATCACATCTTCTCCAAGAAATAGCAGGTTTCCCTCTTCAAATAGGACCTTATCAACCACAAATACCTCTTTTATCCCCAAAAGAGGACAGTTTCTTCCAGAAATGCCACATTTCTCCCAAATATATCACATCTTCTCCAAGAAATACCACGTTTCCCCCTTCAAATAGGACCTTTTCAGCCACAAATACCTGTTTTATCCCCAAAATAAGACAGTTTCTTCCAGAAATGCCACATTTCTCCCAAATATATCACATCTCCAAGAAATACCAGGTTTCCTCCTGAAATAGGACCTTGTCTCCCACAGATTCCTGTTTTATCCCTTTGTTCCGAGCGACTTTTCGTTTTGGAGTGTTTATCCGATGCTACACTTCAGCATTCTGTGACGAATAAAATAGAAGAGAAAAGCCCCACTAATAAGGCAGCTAGAAGTTCGAGGAGCGACACACGTTGTGCTTTCAGGGAGGACGTTCCAGAAAGTCGAGAGTTGTGGCTTCTTTCCTGCGGAGAAAAAATCTCCTGTTTTCAGGCAATGCTGGACGCTGAATTCGCTCCTTCTCGGCATTTCAATACCGCTCCTTCGCTCTCGTGGCTCGAAAGCGGCACTCGCGCTGAACCGCTCCGGAGAGTCTGCAGTTGCTGTCCGGTCAATCGCGGTTCTGCCCGAGTGCCGCTTGCAGCCTTCAGCAGCGGTCTCGTTTCTCTTGGATGCCGGGAAAGAGCGACTTGAGCCGGATGCTTTTCTCCGACGAGTGAGCGGCTTCTTCTGCGCACATCGCAATGGAGCGCTTCTGACTTCTCCTTCTGTCCATGCAGAATGCACTACGCTTCTCTCTCATTCTTATCCCTTCCTTCCGAGCGACATTTCGTTTTGGAGTGTTTATCCCATGCTACACTTCAGCATTCTGTGACGAATAGAGTAGAAGTGGAAACCACACTAATAAGGCAGCTAGAAGTTCGAGGAGCGACACACGTAGTGCTTTCAGGGAGGACTTTCCAGAAAGTCGAGAGTTGTGGCTTCTTTCCTGCGGAGAAAAAAGCCCCTGTTTTCAGGCAATGCTGGACGCTGAATTCGCTCCTTCTCGGCATTTCAATACCGCTCCTCCTCTCTCGTGGCTCGAAAGCGGCATTTGCGCTGAACCACACCGGACAGTCTGCAGTTGCAGACTACTGAATAGCCGGAAAACAGGGGGTTTTTTCTCCGCAGGAAACAAGCCACAACTCTCGACTTTCTGGAACGTCCTCCCTGAAAGCACAATGTGTGTGGCTACTGGACCTTCTAGCTGCCTTATTAGTGGGGCTTTTCTCTTCTATTTTATTCGTCACAGAATGCTGAAGTGTAGCATCGGATAAACACTCCAAAACGAAAAGTCGCTCGGAACAAAGGGATAAAACAGGTATTAGTGGGTGACAGGGTCCTATTTCAGGAGGAAACCTGGTATTTCTTGGAGATGTGATATATTTGGGAGAAATGTGGCATTTCTGGAAGAAACTGTCCTATTTGGGGGATAAAACAGGCATTTGTGTGTGAAAAGGTCCTATTTGAAGGGGGAACCCTGGTATTTCTTGGAGAAGATGTGATCTATTTGGGAGAAATGTGGCATGTCTGGAAGAAAATGTCCAATTTGGGGGGAGAAGGCTGGTAGTTTTCGGTGAGAAGGTCCTATTTCAGGAGGAATCCTGGTATTTCTTGGAGAAGATGTGATATATTTGGGAGAAATGTGGCATTTCTGGAAGAAACTGTCCTCTTTTGGGGATAAAACAGGTATTTGTGGGTGAAAAGGTCCTATTTCCAGGGGAATACCTGGTATTTCTTGGAGAAGATGTGATCTATTTGGGAGAAATGTGGCATGTCTGGAAGAAAATGTCCTATTTGGGGGGAGAAGGGTGGTATTTGTGGGAGAAAAGTTCCTATTTCAGGAGGAATCCTGGTATTTCTTGGAGGAGATGTGATGTGTTTGGGAGAAATGTGCCATTTCTGGAAGAAACTGTCCTCTTTTGGGGATAAAACAGGTATTTGTGGGTGAAAAGGTCCTATTTGAAGGGGGAAACCTGGTATTTCTTGGAGAAGATGTGATATGTTTGGGAGAAATGTGGCATTTCTGGAAGAAACTGTCCTATTTGGGGGATAAAACAGGTATTTGAGGAAGAAAAGGTCCTATTTGAAGGGGGAAACCTGGTATTTCTTGGAGAAGATGTGATCTATTTGGGAGAAATGTGGCCTTTCTGGCAGAAACTGTCCTCTTTTGGGGATAAAAGAGGTATTTGTGGGTGAAAAGGTCCTATTTGAAGGGGGAAACGTGGTATTTCATGGAGAAGATGTGATATATTTGGGAGAAATGTGGCATGTCTGGCAGAAACTGTCCTATTTGGGGGATAAAACAGGTATTTGTGGGTGAAAAGGTCCTATTTGAAGTGGGAAAGCTGGTATTTCTTGGAGAAGATGTGATCTATTTGGGAGAAATGTGGCCTTTCTGGAAGAAAATGTCCAATTTGGGGGGAGAAGGCTGGTATTTTTCGGTGAGAAGGTCCTATTTCAGGAGGAATCCTGGTATTTCTTGGAGAAGATGTGATATATTTGGGAGAAATGTGGCCTTTCTGGAAGAAAATGTCCAATTTGGGGGGAGAAGGCTGGTAGTTTTGGGTGAGAAGGTCCTATTTCAGGAGGAATCCTGGCATTTCTTGGAGAAGATGTGATCTATTTGGGAGAAATTTGGCCATTCTGGAAGAAACTGTCCTCTTTTGGGGATAAAAGAGGTATTAGTGGTTGAAAAGGTCCTATTTGAAGGGGGAAACCTGGTATTTGTGGCAGAAGATGTGATATATTTGGGAGAAATGTGGCCTTTCTGGAAGAAACTGTCCACTTTTGGGGATAAAAGAGGTATTTCATGGAGAAAAGGTCCTAATTGAAGGGGGAAAGCTGGTATTTCTTGGAGGAGTTGTGATATATTTGGCAGAAATATGGCATTTCTGGAAGAAACTGTCCTATTTTGGGGATAAAAGAGGTATTTGTGGGAGAAAAGGTCCTATTTGAAGGGGGAACCCAGGTATTTCTTGGAGAGGATGTGATATATTTGGGAGAAATGTGGCATGTCTGGAAAAAACTGTCCTCCTTTGGGGATAAAAGAGGTATTTGTGGGTGAAAAGGTCCTATTTGAAGGGGGAACCCTGGTATTTCTTGGAGAAGATGTGATATATTTGGGAGAAATGTGGCATGTCTGGAAGAAACTGTCCTCCTTTGGGGATAAAAGAGGTTTTTTTGGGGAAAAGGTCCTATTTGAAGGGGGAAACGTGGTATTTCTTGGAGAAGATGTGATGTATTTGGGAGAAATGTGGCATTTCTGGAAGAAACTGTCCTCTTATGGGGATAGAACAGGTATTTGTGGGTGAAAAGGTCCTATTTGAAGGGGGAAACCTGGTATTTCTTGGAGAAGATGTGATATATTTGGGAGAAATGTGGCATTTCTGGAAGAAACTGTCCTATATGGGGGGAGAAGGGTGGTATTTGTGGGAGAAAAGTTCCTATTTCAGGAGGAATCCTGGTATTTCTTGGAGGAGATGTGATATGTTTGGGAGAAATCTGGCATTTCTGGAAGAAACTGTCCAATTTGAGGGATAAAAGAGGTATTTGTGGGTGAAAAGTTCCTATTTGAAGAGGGAAACCTGGTATTTCTTGGAGAAGATGTGATATATTTGGGAGAAATGTGGCATTTCTGGAAGAAACTGTCCTATTTTGGGGATAAAAGAGGTATTTGAGGGTGAGAAGGTCCTATTTGAAGGGGGAAACGTGGTATTTCTTGGAGAAGATGTGATATATTTGGGAGAAATGTGGCATTCTTGGAAGAAACTGTCCTCTTTTGGGGATAAAAGAGGTTTTTTTGGGGAAAAGGTCCTATTTGAAGGGGGAAACGTGGCATTTCTTGGAGAAGATGTGATCTATTTGGGAGAAATGTGGCCTTTCTGGAAGAAACTGTCCTATTTTGGGGATCAAACAGGTATTTGTGGGTGAAAAGGTCCTATTTCCAGGGGAAAACCTGGTATTTCTTGGAGAAGATGTGATATATTTGGGAGAAATGTGGCATGTCTGGATGAAAATGTCCTATTTGGTGGGAGAAGTGTGGTATTTGAGGGAGAAAAGGACCTCTTTCAGGAGGAATCCTGGTATTTCTTGGAGAAGATGTGATATATTTGGGAGAAATGTGGCATGTCTGGAAGAAACTGTCCTATTTGAGGGATAAAAGAGGTATTTGTGGGTGAAAAGGTCCTATTTGAAGGGGGAAAGGTGGTATTTCTTGGAGAAGATGTGATCTATTTGGGAGAAATGTGGCATTTCTGGAAGAAACTGTCCTCTTTTGGGGATAAAAGAATTTTTTGTGGGTGAAAAGGTCCTATTTGAAGGGGGAAAGCTGGTAATTCTTGGAGAAGATGTGATATTTTTGGGAGAAATGTGGCATTTCTGGAAGAAACTGTCCTATTTTGGGGATAAAAGAGGTATTTGTGGGTGAAAAGGTCCTATTTGAAGGGGGAAACGTGGTATTTCTTGGAGAAGTTGTGATATATTTGGGAGAAATGTGGCATGTCTGGAAGAAACTGTCCTCTTTTGGGATAAAAGAGGTATTTGTGGGTGAAAAGGTCCTATTTGAAGGGGGAAACGTGGCATTTCTTGGAGAAGATGTGATCTATTTGGGAGAAATGTGGCATGTCTGGAAGAAACTGTCCTATTTTGGGGATAAAAGAGGTATTTGTGGGAGAAAAGTTCCTATTTCAGGAGGAATCCTGGTATTTCTTGGAGGAGATGTGATATGTATGGGAGAAATGTGCCATTTCTGGAAGAAACTGTCCTCTTTTGGGGATAAAACAGGTATTTGTGGGTGAAAAGGTCCTATTTGAAGGGGGAACCCTGGTATTTCTTGGAGAAGATTTGATATGTTTGTGAGAAATATGGCATTTCTGGAAGAAACTGTCCTCTTTTGGGGATAAAAGAGGTATTTGTGGGTGAAAAGGTCCTATTTGAAGGGGGAAACGTGGTATTTCTTGGAGAAGATGTGATCTATTTGGGAGAAATGTGGCATTTCTGGAAGAAAGTGTCCTGTTTTGGGGATAAAACAGGTATTTTTGTTTGAAAATTTCCTATTTGAAGGGGGAAAGCTGGTATTTCTTGGAGAAGATGTGATCTATTTGGGAGAAATGTGGCATGTCTGGAAGAAACTGTACTATTTGGGGGAGAAGCCTGCTATTAGTGGGTGAGAAGGTCCTATTTGAAGGGGGAAAGCTGGTATTTCTAGGAGGAGATGTGATATATTTGGGAGAAATGTGGCCTTTCTGGAAGAAACTGTCCTATTTTGGGGATAAAAGAGGTATTTTTGGGGAAAAGGTCCTATTTGAAGGGGGAAAGGTGGTATTTCTTGGAGAAGATGTGATATATTTGGGAGAAATGTGGCATGTCTGGAAGAAACTGTCCTCTTTTGGGGATAAAACAGGTATTTGTGGGTGAAAAGGTCCTATTTGAAGGGGTAAACCTGGTATTTCTTGGAGAAGATGTGATATATTTGGGAGAAATGTGGCATTTCTGGAAGAAACTGTCCTATTTTGGGGATAAAAGAGGTATTTGAGGGTGAAAAGGTCCTATTTGAAGGGGGAAACCTGGTATTTCTTGGAGAAGATGTGATATGTTTGGGAGAAATGTGGCATTTCTGGCAGAAACTGTCCTATTTTGGGGATAAAAGAGGTATTTGTGGGTGATAAGGTCCTATTTGAAGGGGGAAAGCTGGTATTTCTTGGAGAAGAGGTGATATATTTGGGAGAAATGTGGCATGTCAGGAAGAAACTGTCCTATTTGGGGTGAGAAGGCTGGTATTTGAGGGAGAAAAGGTCCTCTTTCAGGAGGAATCCTGGTATTTCTTGGAGAAGATGTGATATATTTGGGAGAAATGTGGCATGTCTGGAAGAAACTGTCCTATTTGAGGGATAAAAGAGGTATTTGTGGGTGAAAAGGTCGTATTTGAAGGGGGAAACCTGGTATTTCTTGGAGAAGATGTGATCTATTTGTGAGAAATGCGGCCTTTCTGGAAGAAACTGTCCTATTTTGGGGATAAAAGAATTTTTTGTGGTGAAAAGGTCCTATTTGAAGGGGGAAAGCTGGTAATTCTATGAGAAGATGTGATATGTTTGGGAGAAATGTGGCATTTCTGGAGAAACTGTCCTATTTTGGGGATAAAAGAGGTATTTGTGGGTGAAAAGGTCCTATTTGAAGGGGGAAAGCTGGTATTTCTTGGAGAAGATGTGATCTATTTGGGAGAAATGTGGCATGTCTGGAAGAAACTGTCCTCTTTTGGGGATAAAACACGTACTTGTGGGTGAAAAGGTCCTATTTGAAGGGGGAAACGTGGTATTTCTTGGAGAAGATGTGGTATATTTGGGAGAAATGTGGCATTTCTGGAAGAAACTGTCCTCTTTTGGGGATAAAAGAGGTATTTGTGGGTGAAAACGTTGTATTTGAAGGGGGAAACCTGTTATTTCTTGGTGAAGATGTGATATATTTTGGAGAAATGTGGCATTTCTGGAAGAAACTGTCCTCTTTTGGGGATAAAAGAGGTATTTGTGGGTGAAAAGGTCCTATTTGAAGGGGGAAACCTGGTATTTCTTGGAGAAGATGTGATCTATTTGGGAGAAATGTGGCTTTCTGGAAGAAACTGTCCTCTTCTGGGGATAAAAGAGGTATTTGTGGTTAAAAGGTCCTATTTGAAGGGGGAACCCTGGTATTTCTTGGAGAAGATGTGATATATTTGGGAGAAATGTGGCATTTCTGGAAGAAACTGTCCTCTTTTGGGGATAAAACAGGTATTTGTGGGTGAAAAGGTCCTATTTGAAGGGGGAAACCTGGTATTTCTTGGAGAAGAGGTGATATATTTGGGAGAAATGTGGCATTTCTGGAAGAAACTGTCCTATTTGGGGGATAAAACAGGTATTTGTGGTAGAAAATTTCCGATTAGATGGGGGAAAACTGGTATTTCATGGAGAAGATGTGATCTATTTGGGAGAAATGTGGCCTTTCTGGAAGAAAACGTCCAATTTGGGGGAGAAGGCTGGTAGTTTTGGGTGAGAATGTCCAATTTCAGGAGGAATCCTGGTATTTCTTGGAGAAGATGTGATCTATTTGGGAGAAATGTGGCCTTTCTGGAAGAAAATGTCCAATTTGGGGCTGAATGCTGCTAGTTTTGGGTGAGAAGGTCCTATTTCAGGAGGAATCCTGGCATTTCTTGGAGAAGATGTGATCTATTTGGGAGAAATGTGGCATTTCTGGAAGAAACTGTCCTCTTTTGGGGATAAAAGAGGTATTAGTGGTTGAAAAGGTCCTATTTGAAGGGGGAAACCTGGTATTTCTTGGAGAAGATGTGATATATTTGGGAGAAATGTGGCCTTTCTGAAGAAACTGTCCACTTTTGGGGATAAAAGAGGTATTTCATGGAGAAAAGGTCCTAATTCAAGGGGGAAACCTGGTATTTCTTGGAGGAGTTGTGATATATTTGGGAGAAATGTGGCATTTCTGGAAGAAAGTGTCCTGTTTTGGGGATAAAAGAGGTATTTGTTGGAGAAAAGGTCCTATTTGAAGGGGGAACCCTGGTATTTCTTGGAGAAGATGTGATATATTTGGGAGAAATGTGGCATTTCTGGAAGAAACTGTCCTCTTTTGGGGATAAAAGAGGTATTTGTGGGTGAAAAGGTCCTATTTGAAGGGGGAAACGTGGTATTTCTTGGAGAAGATGTGATATATTTGGGAGAAATGTGGCATTCCTGAAGAAACTGTCCTCTTTTGGGGATAAAAGAGGTTTTTTTGGGTAAAAGGTCTATTTGAAGGGGGAAACGTGGTATTTCTTGGAGAAGATGTGATATATTTGGGAGAAATGTGGCATTTCTGAAGAAACTGTCCTCTTATGGGGATGAAACAGGTATTTGTGGGTGAAAAGGTCCTATTTGAAGGGGGAAACCCTGGTATTTCTTGGAGAAGATGTGATATATTTGGGAGAAATGTGGCATGTCTGGAAGAAAATGTCCTATTTTGGGGGAGAAGGGTGGTATTTGTGGAGAAAAGTTCCTATTTCAGGAGGAATCCTGGTATTTCTTGGAGGAGATGTGATATGTTTGTGAGAAATGTGGCATTTCTGGAAGAAACTGTCCTCTTTTGGGGATAAAACAGGTATTTGTGGGTGATAAGGTCCTATTTGAAGGGGGAACCCTGGTATTTCTTGGAGAAGATGTGTTATGTTTGGGAGAAATATGGCATTTCTGGAAGAAACTGTCCTGTTTTGGGGATAAAAGAGGTATTTGTGGTGAAAAAGTCTATTTGAAGGGGGAAAGCTGGTATTTCTAGGAGGAGATGTGATATATTTGGAGAAATGTGGCATTTCTGGAAGAAACTGTCCTATTTGGGGATAAAAGAGGTATTTGTGGGTGAAAAGGTCATATTTGAAGGGGAAAGCTGGTATTTCTTGGAGAAGATGTGATATATTTGGGAGAAATGTGGCATGTCTGGAAGAAAGTGTCTCTTTTGGGGATAAAACAGGTATTTGTTTTTGAAAAGGTCTATTTGAAGGGGGAAAGCTGGTATTTCTTGAAGGAGATGTATATATTTGGGAGAAATGTGGCATTTCTGGAAGAAACTGTCCTATTTGGGGATAAAAGAGGTATTTGTGGGTGAAAAGGTCCTATTTGAAGGGGGAACCTGGTATTTCTTGAGAAGATGTATCTATTTGGGAGAAATGTGGCATTTCTGGAAGAAACTGTCTATTTGGGGAGAAGCCTGAGAAGGTTATTGAGGACGAATTGTCTTTATGGAATGAAATGGATTTCCTATTGAATTTTGGATAAAAGAGGTATTTCTGTGAAAAGTCCTATTAAGGGGAAAAGTGGAATTTTGGTGAAGATGTGTCCTAGGAAATGTGGATTCTTGAGAAATGTATATTTGGGATAAGTGGTATTTTGGAGAAACTGTCTCATTTGAGGAAAAGGTATTTCTTGGAGAAGATGTGTATCTGGAGAAATGTTGAATTTTTGGAGAAATGTTTGAAAACTATTATTGGTGATAAAAGAGGTATTTGTGGTTAAAAGGTCCTATTTGAAGGGGGAAACGTGTATTTCTTGGAGAAGATGTGATATATTTGGAGAAATGTGCATTTCTGGAAGATTCTCGTGGGATAAAGAGTATTTGTGGTTGATAAGGTCCTATTTGAAGGGGGAACCTGGTATTTCTGGAGAAGATGTATCTATTTGGAGAAATGTGCATTTCTGGAAGAAACGGTCCTCTTTTGGGATCGAACAGTATTTGTGGTGAGAAGGTCTATTTGAAGGGGAAAGCTGGTATTTCTTGGAGAAGAGGTGTATATTTGGAGAAATGTGCCTTCTAGAAGAAATGTCAATCTGGGGGAGAAGGCTGTAGTTTTGGTGAGAAGGTCTTCCAGGAGGAATCCTGCATTTCTTGGACCGATGTGATCTATTTGTGAGAAATGAGGCATTTCTGGAAGAAACTGTCCTCTTTTGGGATAAAGAGGTATTTGTGGTGAAAGTCCTATTAAGGGGAAACCTGGTATTTCTCTTGAGGAAGATGATATATTTGGGAGAAATGTGGCATTTCTGAAGATACGGTCCACTTTGAGATCAAAGTGGTATTTCATGGAGATAAGGTCCTAATTCAAGGGGAAACCTGGTATTTCTTGGAGGAGTTGTGATTATATTTGGGAGAAATGTGGCATGTCTGAAGAAACTGTCCTCTTTTGGGGATAAAAGAGGTATTAGTGGTTGAAAAGGTCCTATTTGAAGGGGAAACCTGGTATTTCATGGAGAAGATGATATATATTGGAGAAATGTGGCCTTTCTGAAAGAAACTGTCCACTTTTGGGATGAAGAGTATTTCATGGAGAAAAGTTCCTAATTCAAGGGGGAAACCTGGTATTTCTTGGAGGAGTTGTGATATATTTGGGAGAAATGTGCATTTCTGGAAGAAACTGTCCTATTTTGGGATAAAAGAGGTATTTGTGGGAGAAAAGGTCCTATTTGAAGGGGGAACCCTGGTATTTCTTGAGAAGATGTGTATATTTGGGAGAAATCTGGCATGTCTGGAAAAAACTGTCCTCCTTTGGGATCAAAGAGGTATTTGTGGGTGAAAAGGTCCTATTTGAAGGGGAAACGTGCATTTCTTGAGAAGAAGTGATATATTTGGAGAAATGTGGCATTCCTGGAAGAAACTGTCCTCTTTTGGGGATAAAGAGGTTTTTTTGGGTAAAAGGTCCTATTTGAAGGGGGAAACGTGGTATTTCCTGGAGAAGATGTGATATATTTGGGAGAAATGTGGCATTTCTGGAAGAAACTGTCCTCTTATGGGATGAAACAGGTATTTGTGGTGAAAAGGTCCTATTTGAAGGGGAACCCTGGTATTTTCTTGGAGAAGATGTTGATGTATTTGGGAGAATGTTGCATGTCTGCAAGAAAATGTCCTATTTGGGGGAGAAGGGTGGTATTTGTGGAGAAAAGTTCCTATTTCAGGAGGAATCCTGGTATTTCTTGGAGGAGATGTGATATGTTGGAAATGTGGCATTTCTGAAGAAACTGTCCTCTTTTGGGATGAAAACAGTATTTGTGGGTAAAAGGTCCTATTTGAGAGGTGGTAACCCTGGTATTTCTTGAAGATGTGTTTATTTTGGAGAAATGTGCTTGTCTGGAAGAAACTGTGGGTTGGAACCTTCTTTTGGGATAAAAGAGGTATTTGTGGGTGAAAAGGTCCTATTTGAAGGGGAAAGCTGGTATTTCTTGGAGAAGAGGTGATATATTTGGAGAAATGGCATGTCTGGAAGAAACTGTCTTAATATTTGGGATAATTGAAAGAGTCTATTTGTGGTGAAAAAGGGCTATTTGAGGGGAAGCTGGTATTTCTTGGAGAAGTATGTGATATATATTTGGGAGAAAATGTGGCATTTCTGAAGAAAGTGTCCTCTTTTGGGGATAAAAGAGGTATTTGTGGGTGAAAAGGTCTATTTGAAGGGGGAAAGCTGTATTTCTTGAAGGAGATGTGATATATTTGGGAGAAATGTGGCATTTCTGGAAGAAACTGTCCTGTTTTGGGGATAAAAGAGGTATTTGTGGGTGAAAAGGTCCTATTTGAAGGGGGAAACCTGGTATTTTCTTGAGAAGATGTGATCTATTTGGAGAATGTGCCTTTCTGGAACAAACTGTCCTCTTTTGGGAGAAGCCTGCTATTAGTGGGTGAAAAGCTCCTATTTGAAGGGGAAAGCTGGAATTTCTTGGAGAAGATGTGATCTATTTGGGAGAAATGTGGCATTTCTGAAGAAACTGTCCTCTTGGGATAAAACAGGTATTTGTGTGTGAAAAGGTCTATTGAAGGGGGAAACTGGTATTTCTTGGAGAAGATGTGATATGTTTGGGAGAAATGTGGCATTTCTGGAAGAAACTGTCTATTTGGGGAGAAGATGGTCCTATGAAAGTCTTTGAAGGGGAAACCTGGTAGTTCTTGGAGATTGATCTATTGAGAGAATGTAGCAATCTGGAAGAAACAGTCCTCTTTGGGATAAAAGAGGTATTTGTGGGTGATAAGGTCCTATTTGAATGGGGAAAAGTGCTTTTTCTTGAGAAGATGTGATATATTTGGGAGAAATGTGGCATTTCTGGAAGAACTGTCCTCTTTTGGGGATAGGACAGGTATTTGTGGGTGAAAAGTTCATATTTCCAGGGGAAACCTGGTATTTCTTGGAGAACATGTGATATATTTGGGAGAAATGTGGCATGTCAGGAAGAAACTGTCCTATTTTGGGGATAAAAGAATATTTTGTGGGTGAAAAGGTCCTATTTGAAGGGGGAAACCTGGTATTTCTTGGAGAAGATGTGATATGTTTGCGAGAAATGTGGCATTTCTTGAAGAAACTGTCCTATTTTGGGGATAAAAGTGGTATTTGAGGGTGATAAGGTCCTATTTGAAGGGGGAAACGTGGTATTTCTTGAGAAGATGTGATATATTTGGGAGAAATGTGGCATTTCTGGAAGAAACTGTCCTATTTGGGGAAGAAGGCTGGTATTTGAGGGAGAAAAGGTCCTATTTCAGGAGGAATCCTGGTATTTCTTGGAGAATATGTGATCTATTTGGGAGAAATGTGGCATTTCTGGAAGAAACTGTCCTATTTTGGGGATGAAAGAGGTATTTGTGGGTGAAAAGGTCGTATTTGAAGGGGAAACCTGGTATTTCTTGGAGAAGATGTGATATGTTTGGGAGAAATGTGGCATTTCTGGAAGAAACTGTCCTATTTTGGGGATAAAAGAATTTTTTGTGGGTGAAAAGGTCCTATTTGAAGGGGGAAAGCTGGTAATTCTATGAGAAGATGTGATATATTTGGGAGAAATCTGGCATGTCAGGAAGAAACTGTCCTATTTTGGGGATAAAAGAGGTATTTGTGGGTGAAAAGGTCCTATTTGAAGGGGGGAAACGTGGTATTTCTTGGAGAAGATGTGATCTATTTGGAGAAATGTGGCATTTCTGGAAGAAACTGTCCTATTTTGGGATCAAAGAGGTATTTGTGGGTGATAAGGTCGTATTTGAAGGGGGCAAGCTGGTATTTCTTGGAGAAGATGTGATATATTTGGGAGAAATGTGGCATTTCTGGAAGAAACTGTCCTCTTTTGGGGATAAAACAGGTACTTGTGGGTGAAAAGGTCCTATTTGAAGGGCGAAACCTGGTATTTCTTGGAGAAGATGTGGTATATTTGGGAGAAATGTGCATTTCTGGAAGAAACTGTCCTCTTTTGGGGATAAAAGAGGTATTTGTGTGTGAAAACGTTGTATTTGAAGGGGGAAACGTGGTATTTCTTGGAGTAAGATGTGATATATTTTGGAGAAATGTGGCATTTCTGGAAGAAACTGTACTATTTTGGTGATAAAAGAGGTATTTGTGGGTTAAAAGGTCCAATTTGAAGGGGAAACGTGGTATTTCTTGGAGAAGATGTGATATATTTTGGAGAAATGTTGGCATTTCTGGAAGAAACTGTACTATTTTGGTGATAAAAGAGGTATTTGTGGGTTAAAAGGTCCTATTTGAAGGGGGAAACGTGGTATTTCTTGGAGAAGATGTGATCTATTTGGGAGAAATGTGGCATTTTTGGAAGAAACGGTCCTCTTTTGGGATCGAACAGGTATTTGTGTGGTGAGAAGGTCCTATTTGAAGGGGAAAGCTGGTATTTCTTGGAGAAGAGGTGATATATTTGGGAGAAATGTGGCTTTTCTAGAAGAAAATGTCCAATTTGGGGGGAGAAGGCTGGTAGTTTTGGGTGAGAAGGTCCTATTCCAGGAGGAATCCTGGCATTTCTTGGAGACGATGTGATCTATTTGTGAGAAATGAGGCATTTCTGGAAGAAACTGTCCTATTTTGGGGATAAAAGAGGTATTTGTGGGTGAAAAGGTCCTATTTGAAGGGGGAAAGCTGGTATTTCTTGGAGAAGATGATATATATTTGGAGAAATGTGGCATTTCTGGAAGAAACTGTCCAATTTTGAGGATAAAAGAGGTATTTCATGGAGAAAAGGTCCTAATTCAAGGGGGAAACCTGGTATTTCTTGGAGGAGTTGTGATATATTTGGAGAAATGTGGCATGTCTGGAAGAAACTGTCCTATTTTGGGGATAAAGAGGTATTTGTGGGAGAAAAGTTCCTATTTGAAGGGGGAAACGTGGTATTTCTTGGAGAAGATGTGATATATTTGGGAGAAATGTGGCATTTCTGGAAGAAAGTGTCCTGTTTTGGGGATAAAAGAGGTATTTGTGGGTGAAAACGTTGTATTTGAAGGGGGAAACCTGTTATTTCTTGGTGAAGATGTGATATATTTTGGAGAAATGTGGCATTTCTGGAAGAAACTGTCCTCTTTTGGGGATAAAAGAGGTATTTGTGGGTGAAAAGGTCCTATTTGAAGGGGAAACCTGGTATTTCTTGGAGAAGATGTGATCTATTTGGAGAAATGTGGCCTTTCTGGAAGAAACTGTCCTCTTCTGGGGATAAAAGAGGTATTTGTGGGTTAAAAGGTCCTATTTGAAGGGGGAACCCTGGTATTTCTTGGAGAAGATGTGATATATTTGGGAGAAATGTGCATTTCTGGAAGAAACTGTCCTCTTTTGGGGATAAAACAGGTATTTGTGGTGAAAAGGTCCTATTTGAAGGGGGAAACCTGGTATTTCTTGGAGAAGAGGTGATATATTTGGGAGAAATGTGGCATTTCTGGAAGAAACTGTCCTATTTGGGGGATAAAACAGGTATTTGTGGTAGAAAATTTCCGATTAGATGGGGGAAAACTGGTATTTCATGGAGAAGATGTGATCTATTTGGAGAAATGTGGCCTTTCTGGAAGAAAACGTCCAATTTGGGGGAGAAGGCTGGTAGTTTTGGGTGAGAATGTCCAATTTCAGGAGGAATCCTGGTATTTCTTGGAGAAGATGTGATCTATTTGGGAGAAATGTGGCCTTTCTGGAAGAAAATGTCCAATTTGGGGCTGAATGCTGCTAGTTTTGGGTGAGAAGGGTCCTATTTCAGGAGGAATCCTGGCATTTCTTGGAGAAGATGTGATCTATTTGGGAGAAATGTGGCATTTCTGGAAGAAACTGTCCTCTTTTGGGGATAAAAGAGGTATTAGTGGTTGAAAAGGTCCTATTTGAAGGGGGAAACCTGGTATTTCTTGGAGAAGATGTGATATATTTGGGAGAAATGTGGCCTTTCTGGAAGAAACTGTCCACTTTTGGGATAAAAGAGGTATTTCATGGAGAAAAGGTCCTAATTCAAGGGG